>CM065480.1:44515998-45715998 GCA_032873175.1 Leptopilina drosophilae | reverse complement strand
TGAACGTTCAGAACTTTAGGATCTTTTTTTCCATTTTTGCAATTTGATTATAACTCTATATGATTACAGATAAAGAATAAAATATGAACTATTATATAAACCATTTTTAAACAAATTAATAATTTGTTTCAAAATTGTAATTTTGTGGTCATATAAGGTTTAGTAAATTGAAAAATTAGGAAAGAACTGTATAACTTTCAAGATTCATCTTGTAAAAAGTTGGTAAATAACAATAATAATTTGTTTAAAAATTGTTTAAATAATTATTCAATTTTTATTCTTTATCTGCAATCATATGCAGCTTATAGTGAATTGCAAAATAGAGAAAAAACCCAAAAACTGCAAATTTCTAGGTTCATTTTGACGACAAAAATTTACTAATCTTTCTATTTTTTCCAACTTATATGATTTTGTAATAATAAATTGTTTAAACAAATGCAATACACATAGAAATATTATAAAAAACAGTATTTGTATTAACACATAATTATATTGAAACATTGATGGATTCCACTCATTTTTGGATTATAAAAATAAAAACTTTCATGTTGAAACAATTTTAAAAATTAGTTTTTTTTCAAAAATTATAATCTAATCATTCGAAAATAATTGAAAGAAAGATTTTTTTGTATAATTTTAAAAGAATTTATTTTTTGACGAATTTAGATTTAAAATTTTAACCACGATTGTTTTCTCCAAAATATTTATAGCATAATTCTAAAAAAATTAATGTTAGATATAATATTTTTTGTGTGTATTTAAATTTTCGAAAATATTCAATTGGAAAATAGGAAAAATAATTGAATTTTAAAAAATATAATAAAATACTAAGAATTTTTAAAATAATTAATATCAATGTTAATACTTTAATATAATTTTCCTCAATTTTTATTTTTACATTCAAACTAGAAGAGTTTTCACTAAAATTTTTAAGAATTCAATAATTTTCAAAAATTTCTAAAATTCATCAAAAGGTTCATTATTTTGAAAATTTATTTATTTAAAATTTGATTGATAATTTTAATAAAATTATGTCTAAATAAAGTAAATAACCACTATATTATAATATTATTTTAAATATTATTAACCACTTTAATAACTTATCACTTTTTATGAAAAATTATTATTAAGTTTTTAAAAATGTTAATTTCCTTTGTACGAAAATAATTAATTGCTAAAAGTTATATTAAAACAATTCTAAAAAGTAATTTTTCTTCAAATATTGTAATGTAATTTTTCGACGATAATTGAAGAAAAATTTTCTCTATAATTTTAAAGGAATTTACTTTTTGACGAATTTAGATTAAAAATTTTAAACACGATGGTTTTTTACAAAATGTTTATAACAATTCTAAAAAAAAATTTAATGTCAAGTAAACTATATTTGATGTATGTAATTAAATTTTCAAAAATATGGAAATTAATCGAATTTTAAAAAATTAAAATGAAAAAATTCTGAGAATCAATTGTTTTTAAAAATATTTTAATACAATTTTCATTAGTTTTCATTTTTATATTTAAATTTTAAAGATTTTTCATTCAAATTTTCGAGAATTCAATTATTTTCAATATTAGCAATCCTAAAATTTTTCAAAAAGTTGATTTTTAAAAGTTGTCTAAAATGGAGAAATTTTTAAAAACTTCAAATTTACTTTGTATGGAAAAAAATTTTAATCTAAAACAATTCTAAAAGTTAGTTTTTTAAAAATATAATGCAATTTTTTAAAATATTGAATTTTTTAAAAAAAGTTTTGCATAATTAAACAACAAATTAAACAATAACAAAGTTATTTTTTTGGGTAATTTTAATTAAAAATTCTGAATATTATGATTGTTTTCTTAAAAAAAAAATTCAAATGTTATTATTTTGTACATGAATTTAAATTTTGAGAAATCTATATTTAAAAGTTATTGAATATATAATTGAATTAAAAAAAAATTGAAAAAAATTTTAAGAATTACTTTTCCAAAAATTTTTTAACATAATTTTTAGAAGCTTAGTTTTATTAATTTCCAATTTGTAAATTTTTACTTAAAAACTTTTCTATTTTCTTTCATTAAAATTTTTAAGAATGTAATTATTTTCAATATAGTTACAATCCTAAACTTCTTGTTTTTCAAAAATTACAATAAAATACTTTGGAAAAAAATCAATTAAATTTTTTGAAAAATTTGAGAAAAATTCAATTTATCAAAATCATTTTAATTGTCTATTTAATGAAAATTTAGTTAGAAAAATTATTCAAAACTAATTCTTGAAAGAATTGTCCAGTTATTTCTCGCTGCGTAAAAAATCGAAAAAAATAGCATTTTATACAAAGAAAAAAGAAAAAATGTGTTATTTTTGCGCAATATTTGGAAGAAAAGTCGGAAAAAGTCAACATTTTTTTTAAATAAGTTGAAAAAAGTTGCTATTTTTTGAAAAAAAATATTAAAATCGAAAAAGTCGTAATATCAGAAGTCTACGAATTCGCTTGTAATTTGATTTTCGGAGGTTTTTTAGTGTCGCTGATGACGAATTGCAAAATACAAAATGGCGGATCGAATATGGCGAATGAAAAATCTAAAAATCAATAGGTATTCGCTTGAAACTTGTTACTCGCGAATTTTTAGAGTCTGCCTAAGAATTTAAAGTCTAAATTCGAAATTTCCATAAATCAAAATGTCCGATCCAAAATGGCGGACGAAAAAAGAAAAAATTAATAGGCTTGACTCGATAGAAAATTAACACTGTACAATTTTAAAATGATTAGTAAAATATCCTGATACGCGCTTTTAAAATAATATAAAGTAAGACAAAATAAATATATAAAACTTCTTGGAAATTGCACTTAAAAAAAAATTGACACTTTTATTAAACAAAAGGCCATTTTTCCCGCGATATTTATTCACAGCAGCAAAATGCAAGAATTCTTTATTTCTCCTCACCATTCCACCTTTCGGTATATACATAAAAGTTTGCATAAAATATTTATCGAGTTTGAAAGATTGCAATCTTGACAAATTTCTGCGTTAACACGTCTCGGGTAGAATATTTTTTTTCTCTCTCTCTTTCTTTCTTTTGAAAAAAAGGAAAAGAAAAAAAATACGCGCTTTATTCTTTACCGACTTTGCGCGCATCGCGCCTTCTTAAATTCAAACATATATTAAGCACGTGTGCGTTGGCACGTTGAATTTTATTTCTCGCCTTTGTATTATAACCCGTTAAAAGATTTAAAATGCGATCGGTTTTTGTCATACATACTTGTATACATTTATATATATATACATATATAACATATATATTCGCATATATGGAGGGGGAAAAATTAATTTGAATAAATAAATATATACGTGTATAGACATTTATTAGTGTAAGTGTGTGTATAAAAAATATATATACAACAATTAGTCACAGGCAAATTGTATATATGAGATAATCAGCTTCTTCTTTCTGTTGCTTGAAATCAGGCATTACTAATCGTTGATTAATCCCCGTTACGAATTTACCGAACCGCGTTCTCTGCTGGATGGTCGTTTGATCACTGTCTTCACTCGAAAGTACCGCGAGACTTTAATCATGCGTATAAAAAATTGTGCGGTTTTTTCAAAGTATTTTCGGGTTACTACGCGCCGTTCCATGCATTTTTTTTTTTTTGCTTTTTAGATTTTTTTAGAGGGAAGATTTTTTTTCAAATTTACTTTTACTTTTTTTAACTCCCTTTGCTCTATAGGTTTGAACTCTTGTTATTTGTTAATTTAATAGGAAATTAAATAAATAATTCAATAAAATTAGATAAATTAAACTCAATGTTGAGATCAAAATTTTGAGCCTATCACTGAAAAAAAAAATTTATTTGATTCAAATAACCGATTATTTGACTATTATCAAATAAATATTTACTTGAATCAAATAATTTTTATTTGAATCAATTAATTAGTATTTACTTCAAATACTGAAATATTTGATTCAAATACAATTTATTTCATTCAAATAAAAATTATTTCATTCAAGTAAATATTTATTTGATTATAGACAAATAATCGGTTATTTGAATCAAATAAATTTTTTTTCAGTGTATGTATTTTTAATCTCTTTTTATTTTTTGTTTTTGTCGATAATTCTTCAATTCTAAATTTGAATTAGTAGAAAATTATACCATAATAAAATGACGAAAAGTCTTTCACCAAACGATTTAATAATAATTTTACTAAAAAATAGTACAATTTTACTAATTCTTAGTAGAGTTTATTAATTAAACTCTAAGCATATACTTTTTAGTAAAGTTTACTACACTGAAAAAAATGTATATTAAATTTTGTAAAAGTATTTTACAATTTGGCGAAAAAGTGCAACAAACAAAAATTTCGATATAAAAAATACTAAACTTTCAAAAATATTATGTGGAATTTAGCATAATTATATATCAAATATCAAGAATTAAAAATTCAATTTTAAAATAACTACTAAATTCCACATAATTTTTAGTAAAGTTTAGTAATTAAATTTTTAAGTAAAGTTTACTAATTAAACTTTTAGTAAATTCTTTACTCTCTAAATTTGAATTAGTTAAAAATAACTAATTTGATAGCAAAAAGTCAGTCACTGATTCAAATAGTAATATTTTACTAATAAAATAGTTAAAATTGGCTAATTATTAGTTAAATTCACTTTTAGGTTATGTAAAAATGACTGAAATCTGTAGTAACTAATTCAATTAGTGAAATTTGACTCTTTTTTCAGTTATTTATTTACTTATAATTAGTAATTAACTACTAATAATTAGTTATTTTTTACTAATTGCTGAAGCAAAAAGTGAGCCACGATTTTACTAATAATTAGTTATTTTTAACTAATTCAGATTTAGAGAATAGTAAACTCTACTAAAAATTAATAAAACTGTATTATTAATAGTCAATAAAACTGTTTTACTAATTCGTTTAGTGAAATAAGTGACTTTCAATTAATGGAGTTCTACTAAAACATGATTAGTCAAATTTTACTAAAAATTAGTAATATCCTAAACTAATTGAAAAAGGTAAAAGTCGTCCCTTTGACTTACTGTATATATCTATGATCTAAATGAAAAAATTACATTGATCTGTTGGAAATTTATTGATTTACTTCTTTTTTATTTGTTTTTAATTTTTTCTATACTCGTTTTTTGAACACTATTTGTAATCCTATATTTTTGACCTTTTTGACCTCATTTTTAATCCTATCTTTTAAGCCCATTTTCAAGCCTATTATTTTTTTTACTTCATTCTCCTAATTTTGTTTTTTTCTCTTCTTTGTCTCTTGAGTAAGTTTTGTCTCTAAATCTTATTCACTATTTTTTATTACCGTTTGACCTGATTTTCCAAGTTACGACCTCCCCTAGACCTATGAAATGTGACCTAAATTTTAAAATTGCATTCACTTGTTACAAATTTACAAAAGTAGTTACTCCCTCTATTATTCTCCTTCTTTTGTAATCGTACTTTTCGTCAACTTTTTCTAAACTTTTTTGAATTTTTTTTTTGTTTTCTTTTTCTTTTCTTTTTATAATTATAGGGTGGTTCGAAAAAAAAATAAAATTGGAATTTTAATGCTCTCACCCTCTAGGATTGTTTTACACTGAAAAAATAACAGTATTCTTTTGTTTTTGAAAATCAAAAAATATTTCGAGTAAATAATAAAAACTATTTATCATTTACAAAACGGTCAAAGTTTTCCATGTAAAATGCAAGGGAGAAAAATAATTTTTCGTGATTTTGAAAAAATAACACAAATATTGATTTTTAAGTATTATTTCATGGAATAACTAATTTGTTTAAAAAAATTATTATAGTTTATTTACAAAATTTCATCTAATTAAGTTATACAGCGTTGCGATTTTTTCTCAATTTTGCAAATTTTCAGCCCGAATGTAATCAGTTACTAATAACAAACTAAAAATCACAATTTTTATCAATTGTTTAACACAATCTTTTAACTTAATTTAATTTTTTAACTACTACGATAGCATTAATGTTAACAATAACAATTTGTTTAAACAATCGATAAAATTGTCGTTAGTAACTAGTTACTATTAGCTTGAATTTATTTATTTATTTATTTAGCTTGAAAATTTGCAAAATTGAGAAAAAATTGCAACTTTGTAGCTCAATTAGATAAAAAGTTGTAAATAAACAATAGTAATTTGTTTAAACAATTGGTAAATTTATTTTTTTTTTCTTTGCTGTTAGTAACTAGTTACATTCGTTCTGAAAAGTTGTAAAATTGAGAAGCAGCTCAATTTGATAAAAAGTTGAAATCAAACAATAGCAATTTGTTTAAACAATTGATAAACTTATGATTCTTATTGTTTGTTGTCAGTACCTAGTTACAATTGGCATGAAAAGTTGCAAATTTGAAAAAAGATCGCAACGCTGTATAACTTAGTTAGATAAAAAGTTATAAATAAACAATAATCATTTGTTTAAACAAATTAGCAGTTACGTCTAATAATGTTTAAAAATCAATATTTGTGTTATTTTTTCAAGGAAAAAATTTTTTTTTCAGGAAAAACTTTGTCAAATGTAGTAAAAAAAACATTTGTTAACGATTTTTTCGTAATTTTGAAAATGTGATTTTTGGGAGCACTGGAAAAAATGCTCAAAGTTAAAAAATTTGTGTTATTTTTTCAAGGAAAAAATTACTTTTCTAGAAAAAAAAAAACTTTGGCAAAAGTAGTAAAAAACGTTAACGATTTTTTCGTAATTTTGAAAATGTGATTTTTTGGGGCACTGGAAAAAATAGTTAAAGTTAAAAAATGATTAAATAAACAATTCAATTTTTTTTTTTCAATTTTTTTTTCAATTTTTTTTTCAATAAACACTATTCTTTGAAGTCTTCTGAAGAGAAACAGAGTTTGCTGATTGAAAATTATTAATTTTCATTTAGAAATTTTATACAAATTCTTTACGAAATGGAGCTAAAGTTTCGAACGTTCAAATGAACGAAAATTTTTTTCACCTCAAGTGTTTTTGAAAATTACTATCGAAAAATGAAAATAATCGAAATTAAACAATATTTAATTCAGAATTGATTTGTTTTAATGTAAAAAATATTTTTTTTTGTAAAGAAATACAAATTAGAAAAAGTAAAAAAATATTATCGTCCATTTGAACGATCGAAACTTTATAAACATTACGAAAAAGTGTTTTTTATCCGATACATTTGGAAAATTTTGAGCGACCTCTAAATATTTTTTGATTTTCAAAAAAGGGGATATTTTTCGATATAGAACAGTCCTAAAGAAGTGAGAACAATTAAAATTCCGATTTAACTTTTTTCTTGTGAATTTTTGGACCACACACTTTATTCTACACTCGCTCTGTAAATGGGAAGGGAAGAGAAGACAATTAGTCTTCCCTCATTGACCTTCAAAACTTGACCTAAATTTTAAGATTACAGAATTCTTGCAAAAGGCAGAATAATGTTTTTTTTTTCTTTTGATACCACAATGTCCGGTAGAATTGCCAAATTTGGAATAAGGCATTCCAAAAGTCACATTTTTTTTTTGAGACGCGCTCGACGAGAAGTTAAATTGTTACAAGGTTGCACTTAATTCTACGGAATCGATGCGATGTGTGTTTTTTTTAAACATCTATATGAGTGCAGCTGTGATGCAATTTTGCAGGTCCCGTAATCGTTGCCAATTCAAGGTTAAGCTCCACTTAATGCCGAGGGAGAATCACGGCTTCTGTATATATATATGTGATCAGAAAAAATAAGGGATCAACCACATGGTGTGCATGCGCTTTGTAAAAATTGGGGTTAGCCCAGTAATCGAAAATAAATTCTTCTTCAATTTTTCAACAGGTGAATACAATTATTAAAGTTTCCTTTAAGTATATAAAGAGAGAACAATAATAATTAGCCAACAAAAAAATAGAGAAACAAAAAAAAATTATGATCATAGACCCAAAATGCCTAAAGAGTCAAAATTTAGGTCTGGAAAAAAACACAACTAAAAAGTGATAATTAAATTATTATAAGTGAATAATTATAATTATATATTAAGTGGAATAAATAATTAATATTATTATGTGAATAAATAATTAACAAGAAAAAAATACTTTGACAATAAAATAATAAATATATATTGTTAAGAAAGAATTGATAACAAAAATCGAAAACCAAAAAAAAAAAACCAAAAATTAAAAGATCCTTTCCCTAAAAAAACGGTGAATAACGAAAAATCCATTATATCCCAAATGAAATGACCGAAGGAAAATGAAAAACGATTTACCGGATGTTGGGGATTAAATTTCAGGCGCAATTCGAGAAAAAATATAATTCACGACAACGGAATATTAATTCAGGTCTGCTAGAATGTAAAATTGCACATCTGCACGTGGCAATGCGACGTTGTTCAGTGAAAAGACTTTACTCGCAAGTTTTTTTTTTTTTCTTCTTCAAAGATTAAATATATACACGTGTGCATGCACACGTGCAAGGGCCGCATTGTCAAGGCTGAAAAGTTATGATTATTGGGCCAACCTCTGTACATAATAAAATTGGCAATTTATCTCGAATTTGCGGACTGTCGTCGTTGTTGTTGTTATCATCGTCAAGTATTGTATACATATATATGTATATAAACGTGTGAGTATATTAGTGCTTTTTTAAAAAAATATTTGCGCCTCATCTTCGTCGCCTCAATTATTGCGGTCTCTTAAAAAAATAAAAAAGCAAAAAAAAATACTTTCAACGAATGCCACTTATGGACGAAAAAGAGTTGCATCTCCAGCGAGCAAGTATATATGTCGTTGGGATGAGCGAAAAATAAATTCCTATGACGTTATTTTACTGCACGAGTTGAGGATTTTTTTCCCTCTCTCTATTTATTCTTCTTCATTCAAAATTCAAGCGCCAGTTTGAGATAATTTTCGGTTCAAAAAAAATTTTTTTATTTTTCGTTCGGAGAATTTTTTAATCTTGGAGTGATTTTTTGTTACTTACTTTTTTATTTAACTCTTCTTATTTAATTTCCATGATTTATTTTTATTATTTAATAGCTGTCGAATTCATTTATCTCTATTTTTATTATTTACTATATAGTTCACTGGAAAAAAAATTTAATCGATTCAAATAACCGATTAATTGACTATTATCAATTAAATATTTACTTGAATCAAATAATATTTAATGGAGTCAATTAAATGGTATTTGAATCAATAACTTCAGTATTTGAAGCAAATATGAACTGAACCATTTAATTGACTCTAATAAATATACTATTTGATTCAAATAAATATTTAATAGATAATAGTCAATTAATCGGTTATTTAAATCAATTAAATTTTTTTTCAGTGTTGTAGCAGTTATTTTTTAAATTATTTACTAGCTGTCGCGGTTATTTTTATTTATTTTTTCTTCAAAAATACCTTAGTCTATTTTTTTTAATATAGTTAAAAAAAATATTCTTTAAAAAAGCTAAAGAAAACAAAAGTAATATCCATTCGAATGATAATTACCATAGTTAAATACAAAAATACAAAAGTTAAATACAAAAAATAAATAAAATAGATGTTAATATGGATAAATTTTAGATAAACATTAGATAAACTTTTGATGCCAATATTGACCCAAGATTCATGTCTCGAATTTCAATTATAATTAAATAATAATTAAATGCTAATTAAATAACAAATTTTTAATAATAATTCTTACAGAAGTAGTAATTATGCAGAAATTACTGTTATAATATTTTCATTTTCAATAATAATAATAATTATTATTACAAAATCTATTTTGCGCCAATATTGGCCCTAGATTCGAAAAATATAAAAAATACCATTTATCTATAATGAAAATTAATTTTGTTGTTTATTAATTAATAATTATTTTACTGTTGTTAGTGAATTGACCATCATTGGCCCAAGACTGTGAGTACCAAGCTTGGGATTTAAATACTAAGACAATATATTGCCTTGAACTTTAATAATCTAGAACATTAATTTTAACTGCAGGGATAAAATTTATTTTTATAATTATAACAATACTAATAATAAGAAAAAAAATAATTATAATAATAAAAATTGTATAATTTGTATAATTTGACTTATTTAATAAAAATTGTAATTATAATAATAAAAATTGTATAATTTGTATAATTTTGACTTATTTAATAAAAATTGTAATTATAATAATAAAAAATGTAATTATAATACTAATAATCGAAAAGAAATATTATTCCAACCTCGTGGACAATATTGGACCAAGATTGCCTATTTAAAAACAAATATCGAGATCCAAACGAAACGAAAAAATGAACGAAACAAAACAGTAATCTACAAAAAATAATTAACTTTATACAAAAAATTGAATCGAATATTTAAATTCAAGCTGATTTCTGTTTACCATTATTAGGCCAATACTGGTCCAGGAGGCAAGAAATTAAACTAAAACATTTTCGATTAAATTATTTTTTACCTTATAAAATTGTTTATAGGGACAATTCAAGGATCATTTTTATTTGACAATATTAGGCCATTACTGAGCCAATATTGGTCCAGGAGGCAAAAAATTAAAGTATGAAAAATAATACCATTGATTTTTAATGTACGATGATTAAATGAATTAAATATTTGAATAATTAAATATTTAAGAGATAATTATTTATTGTCTTGGCACAATTCAATGCTGACTTCTGTTTACCAATATTAGTCCAACACTGTGCCAAGACTGGAACAATACAATATTCCAGGAGGCAAAAAATTAAACTACGAAAAGCAATTGACTCAATAAAATAATTATCCAATATTAGTCGAATATTTTAAGTCAATGCTGATTTTTTATTTACCATTATTGCGCCAATTTTGCGCCAATATTGGTCTTTAGAAATATCCTTAGAGGCCTTGGAAATAGAATTTATAATCGATCGGAAAATTGATTAGAATAATACAAAATCTTTGCTGAGAAAACTCTGTTCGATTTTCGTTTTGAAATTCGCCATCGTCAGCCAATCTTGGCGCAAACAGGGGTCGACTTTTTCCCGCTGAAAAAAGAAAATTTCCAAACGAATTCCAAAATAGATAAAGATCGGAAAATTGATTAGAATAATACAAAATCTTTCTTGAGAAAACTCTGTTCGATTTTCGTTTTGAAATTCGCCATCTTCAGCCAATCTTGGCGCAAACAGGGGTCGACTTTTTCCCGCTGAAAAATAACTAAAAAAAGAAAATTTCCAAACGAATTCCAAAATAGATAAACAGATAGATTGATACAAAAATAGAAACCAAAAGAACTTCGAACCCAGGAAGAGATTTCGCAATTATCATCATCAAAATAAAAGCAAAAAAAAAACAAAAAAATGAAGACAAAAAAAATCGAAAATTCACAATAAATTTGATGGAGATAGTGCGCACTTGAAAGAAAGGTAAGGACAGAGCTCGTTATGCCGGTTCTGATCAACTCGAGAGGACAAGCTGTCCAATCGCTTGACATACATGAGAAGACGTGTACACGGAGTTGTCAGTCGTAAACTGTCTTTCGTCTTTACTGTGGTTTTGTGCTTGTGTGTGTGTGTATTCGAGTTTAAAGCCAAGGGCCCCAAAAGAAATAATAAAGCCGCTTCTCACAAGATACGACGTCTACACTTCTCCCCCGATGCCATTGAGAATATATTCCTTGGATGATGGGCGGACTATGCTAATAGCAAATACTTGACAGGCCACCATATCCAATCCGGTAGAAGTAGACGGTGAAACCTGACATCTCGATGTTACCATTCGTCTTGTACAAAAATAAATTCTAAAAGAAATTGAATGATCCGACAAACGCAAAACTACTTGTTTCTGCGGACTGAATGTGTTTGAATATATGTGTGATGTATTACATATTAAACGTACCCACACGATTTTATGTGATGATTAAAGAATTATTCTTCTTATCGCTGTATAACAAATGTTCTTCGCGATTTATTTGTTAAGAAAAATTTAATTTTTAATAAATAAATTTTCATTCACAATTTTAATTGATAATTTTAATAATAAATCAATATTTTTTAATTTTATTTTCAATTAGTAACAATTCGAGCGCTAAAGTGAGCGGATAACTTCACACATTTTTTTTCTTTTTGATCAAATTAGCAAATTGGAAAAAATGGAATCTAAAAATATTTAACTCAAAAAATTTTTTAAATGTAAAAAATACCATTTATTCAGAAAGAAAATTAATTTTGTTGTTTATTAATTAATAATAATTAATTAATAATAATAATTAATATTATTAATATTATTATTAATATTATTAATAATTTTATTATTAATTAATTATTTTACTGTTGATAGTGAATTGACCATCGTTGGGCCAAGACTGTGACTACCAAGCTTGGGATTTAAATATGTACTAAGACAAAATTGTCCTGAACTTTAATAATGTGGAACGTTTATTTTCAACCCAGGAATAATATTTACTTTAATAATTATAACAATAGTAATATTAATGATAATAATAATAATAATAATAATAATAATAATAATACACTGAAAAAAAATTTATTTGATTTAAATAACCGATTATTTGTCTATAATCAAATAAATATTTACTTGAATCAAATAATTTTTATTTGAATCAATTAATTAGTATTTGCTTCAAATACTAAAATATTTGGTTCAAATACAATTTATTTGATTCAAATAAAAATTATTTGATTCAAGTAAATATTTATTTGATTATAGACAAATAATCGGTTATTTGAATCAAATAAATTTTTTTCAGTGTAATAAAAATAATAATAAATATAATAATATTAGTAATAATCAAAATCAAATATTATTCCAACCTCGTGACCAATATTGGACCAAAATTTTATAATATTAATAATAAATAAATATTTTTAATCTCATTTTTGATTAGCAACAATTTGCGCTCTAAAACGAGCGGCCAACTTCACACATTTTTTTGATAAAATTGGCAAAATTTTTAAAAAGAATATAATTTGAATATATTTCATTCAAAAAATTCATAAATAAATCTGCTTTTAAAGATTTTAATTTAGAATTTTATAAAATTTGAATTTTTAATTAATTCAATGAGAAAATTTAAAAAAACTTAGAATTTTGCAAAATGTTAATAATTCAAAATTTTATGGAAATTTGTTAAATTGATCAGTATACATTTAATTAATAATTATAAAAAACTATGACCTTATAGAAAAATTTTAGTTATAAACATTTTTAAAAAAATGAATTTTGGAGAAGTTACAAATATGATTGAAGAGATTCAATTATTTTTTTAATTGTAATAAAATTCCTCTTAGAAAAGTTCAAATATGTTGAAAATTTAAAGAAAAATTCTCGTCAAAAATTCAATTATCATTAGATGTAACAAAATTCTTCTACAACAAAATTCAATTACTTTCAAAAGTTTTCCTCATTTCAATGATTTTCAATTTCTACTTTATTATTATTATAAATTTTCAAAAGAATTCGATTATTTCTAAAAACTGTAAAAAAGTGTAAAATTATTTTATAAAAATGATTTAAAATTGTACTCAAACATTTAATTATTTTCATAAAGAATAAAAGTTGCACATGAATTCAATTATTAAAAATTTAATAAATTTAAATTTAAGTTTTTTTAATAAATTTCCTCCCAACAATTAATTTAATTTCATAAATAATAAATTTGTTTTAGAAATTCGATTATTTTTATAAATAATAAATTTGTTTTAGAAATTCAATTATTTTCATATGTTATAAAGCTCATTGCAGTATTTTAATTATTTTTATTACAGTCTTAATGCAATTCTTGGAAAAATGTAATTATTCTTAAAAATTTGATTAAAAGTCGTCAAAAAAATTTAATTATTTAAAAATTTGGTTTTTTACATTACATTACACTACAAGAAATAAATTTTAAAAACCATTCAATTGTTTAATAAATTTTTAACTATTGTTTAAAAAAAACTTTTTTTTAACAATTTTATATAAATTCCTCGAAAAATATAATAATTCTTAAAAATTTTACTAAAATTCATCAACAGAATGCAATTTTTTGTTTAATAAAAATGTTGTTTGTAAAATTCTTTATAAGAATTTAATTTCAAGAAACATTCAATTCTTTAGTTAATTATTTACTGTTGTATTGAAATATTTAAATAATTTATTTTGAAAAAGTCGGCTTTGCAAAATAAAAATTTTACTGAATAGTAATTTGGCAAAATAAAAATTCTATACCAAGTGTAAATTCAGAACCAAATAATAATTTTGTTAAATAAAATGTTCACAATAAGTGTGAATTCATTCTTGTAAAATTCTTATTAAACAGAATTGATTCTTGGTAGAATATTTATTTAGCGGAATTTTTTATTTAACCAAATTTTCTAATCCAAATATTTTTTTTTTTACTAATATCACAAAATTCGATGAAATAAATAATCCATCACACCGAAAATCCACATAAATGATAATTTGATTAAATAAAATGACAATGAAAAGAAAAATTGCTTTCACTCAAAAAAAATGTGTTTCCCAGCATCTTATTTTTACCAAGTGATTTAGAATATTAATAACATTCAAAAAATAAAATAAAAAATGACTGAACTAATCTCTGTGGCCATATCTCGGTAAGAAAACAAGTTCATCGAAAACGAAACTTGACAAGAGGCTTTCTTTCTAATCCTTCGTATGTTATTGAGGATTGAATTCGTAAACCCGCAGGAGACACATTTTCCAAAGACACTAATCGGGGATTTATTTTTTCTCTCTCTCTCTCTCTCTCTCTCTCTCTCTCTCTGCGTATGTGATGGGAGATTTCAAGAGTGACTGAAAAATGACTTAAGCTATTTTGTTGGAAAAAAAGATACAGATCTGAGAAAATTTTTTTTTTTTTTTGATAAAACCAAGAAATTAGATATTTTTTTCGACTTTTAAAAATTGGTTTTAATATATATAAAAACTGGAATATTTTTTTCACGACTCAAGGGGAAAACGAAATCAGACGTTTTTTTTAATATGAAACTAGGAAATTGGATATTTTTTTCGACTTTGAAGATAATTTCAGAGAAAGTGGAGGAAACAAGAAAAATATTTTTTCTCTATCTTCTTTTATTTCAGAAAAGATGATTATTATTGTGAAAATTTACAAATATTTTTCAAATTTATAGTTCAGAGTAAATATTATTTTTTTTTATTCTTATTTAGTTTTAATTTTCTCTTTCAATTTTGTATTGGAATTTAAAATTAAAAATTTTAATTTTGCAATATAATTTGAAGTTTTAATTTTGTATTTTAATTTTTCAATTTAATTTAAGTTGAATTTTAAAATTTTCATTTCCATTTTTGATTTTGTAAATAAAAATAAAGTATTAAAATTTTCTATTTTGAATTGTATTTTCATTATGAATTGGAATTTTCCATTTTAATTTTGTACTTTGACTTTGACTTTTGATTTTCTACTTTAATTTTGTATTTTTATTATTGGAGTTTTGATTTTGTATTTTAATTTTGTATTTTTATGTTAAATAAAAACTTAAAATTTGAAAATAATTTCAGAGAAATAATGAAATGAAAGAAAGAAAGAAGGAAAGAAAGAAGAAAGTGAAAAAAATGAAATAATGAAAATAAATAAAAAAAATAAATAAATAAATAAATAAATGAGAAATAATGAAATTAGATATGAGAAGGAAAGTGGAGGAAATAAGAAAAATATTTTTTTCTCTATTTTCTTTTATTTCAGAAGAAGGTAATTATTTTTGTGAAATTTACAAATATTTTTCAATTATAGTTCAGAGTGAATAATATTTTTACTACGAAGAAAATTAGAACAAAATCTTTCCTTTCTTCCTGCTTTTTACTTCTCTTGATCAAAATTTTTGTAAATTTTATATTTATACCTTAAAATTTATTTTTACATCTAAACTTAAATTTACATTACATATCATTTACTTTTTCCATTAGTTACATTTACATTAATTTGCAATTACTGAACTTCGTATATTTTCATAACGAAGTAAATTAAAACCAATTTTTCTACTATATTTTCACAATTTTACAATAGAAAATGATTTTAAATTTTACAACTTTACATTTACATTTATATTAAATTACATTTAGACAAATTTAAAATTAATTAGTATTATGAAAAATAGGTCAAATAATAATCATTTTAAAAAAAATTATCAATCGAATAATAATAATAATAATAATAATAATTATTATTATTATTATTATTATTATTAATTAATAATTAATTGATTAATTAATTAATTTTTTAAAAATGATTATCATTCGACGTATTTTTCATAACACTAATTAATAATAATTAATATTAATAATGATATTATTAATTATTATTAATAGCTTCTTTCATATTTAATAATAATAATAATAATAATAATAATTATTATTATTTTTATTTTTTTTAATCTACTAATTTTTATCATGATTAATTTTTAATTTTCGATGAAATAATTTGACGAAAGAGAAAATTTACCTCTATGGCAAATTATAATTAAAATTATCAAAATTATGTTTAATTTCATAATTTTTTTTGGCCCAAATAATATCAGCTTCATTAATTTCTTGGAATAATTTCAATGGATCACCACGTTGACAGCCATTGTCACAATTGCAACCGAAAACATTGCAAGAACCTTTGCCACAATAAACTCCCTTTGTTACTGGTTTTCCATCGTCACAAACAGAAATTTCACAAACTCTTGGATTATCAGGAAGGAATGGACTCATTTTTTCATAATTTATGGCAACTCGCGCACCATATTCATCACAAGCTTTCGCACCATTTGTGTAGAATTTTAAATTTGTCTTCGAACAACATTCCCCATTGCTCCAGTGGGGCAATAATGAAAGTATTGCCATAAATGATAAAAGACCAAATTTCCACATTGTGTTTTGTTTCAATTCTTCAACAATTTCAATTGTTTTTGTATTTTTTTTTTGGAATAATTATTTTCCAATTAATTTTGTATTTTTTTAAATAATTATTTTCCAATTGTTTTTGTATTTTTTCTGGGAATAATTATTTTCCAATTATTTTTGTATTTTTTAAAATAATTATTTTCCAATTGATTTTGTACTTTTTTAAATAATTATTTTCCAATTGTTTTTGTATTTTTTTAAAATAATTATTTTCCAATTGATTTTGTATTTTTTTGAATAATTATTTTCCAAAGATATTTAGATATTTTCTAATTAATTTATTTTCAACTATTTTTACGAATTTTAATTAGAAAAATGTATATATATTTTTTATACTCAAATTAAAGCAGGAATAGAGTTTCAGGACCAAATGTACTTGATTGACGATTTAACGGGAGATGTCCGACTTTTATATATACCCGATCATTCTATGAATACAAATGAATTATGTATTCTTTATTGAATGATGAAACAATGAAATTTCTAATACAAATTGCAAAATAAAAGTCAACGAACCAATTTTTAGAAGATAAGGATTGACGAATTTTGTCTGATGAAATAAATGTGACGCTTTGCTTTACCAGACAGTTTTGGCCCAGGACTCGATTTTAAGTCTCGAATTTAAATAATAAACCAATATTCGGCCAGGATTCAAATATTTACTATTAAGGAAAAGATTTATAATAGAAATAATAATAATAGAATTAATTACAAGAACAAAAATTACAAAAGTAATAATATTAATATTTTATATTAAATATTGAAGCAACTTGTGTGTCCAATTTTGGGCCAAGATTGTCATTAAAGAGTCCAAGATTCAAATATTTACTTTTAAATAATAAAATTGATAATAAAATTAATAATAAAAATAAAAATAAAAATGATAATGGTAATTCACAATATTGGACCAAATTATTTTCCCAATATTGGGTAAATAATAATAAAATTTAAAACAAAAATAATAATAATAAAATTAGAAAAAAATTTACAATAAAATACCCAATATTGGTCCAAGACTGTAATTGTAGGGACCCAAGATTCAAATTCTTTTTTTAAATAATAAAATAAAAAATAAAAATAATAAAATTAGAAATAATAATTTACAATAAAACTTGAACTAAATTATCTGGTCAATATTGACCCAAGACTGTAATTAAAGAGACCCAAGATTCAAATATTTTTCTTAAATAATAAAATTTAAAACAAAAATAATAATAAAATTGGAAAAAATAATTTCCAATAAAAATGTAACTAAACTATCTGCCCAATATTGGTCCAAGATTGTAATTGTAGAGACTCAAGATTCAAATACTTTTTTAAAATAATAAAATAAAAAATAAAAATAATAAAATTAGAAATAATAATTTACAATAAAACTTGAACTAAATTATCTGCTCAATATTGACCCAAGACTGTCATTGAAGGGATCCAAGATTCAAATACTTTTTTAAATAATAAAATTATATATAATTTAAAATAAACATAATATAGGTAATAATATTAGAAAAAATAATTATTAATATAAATTTATCAAAACTATCAGCCCAATATTGGCCCAAGACTGTAATTGTAGGGACCCAAGATTCAAATATTTATTTTAAATAATAAAATTAAAAATAAAAATAATAATAAAATTAGAAATAATAATTTACAATAAAATACCCAATATTGGCCCAAGACTGTAATTGTAGGTAACCAAGATTCAAATATTTATTTTAAATAATAAAATTAAAAATAAAAATAATAATAAAATTAGAAATAATAATTTACAATAAAATACCCAATATTGGTCCAAGACTGTAATTGTAGGAACCCAAAATTCAAATATTTTTCTTAAATAATAAAATTTGAGACAAAAATAATAATAAAATTTAAAATAAAAATAACAGAAAATTAGAAATAAAACATAATAAAATTTACAATAAAACTTGAACTATAAATTATCTGCTCAATATTGGCCCAAGATTGTGATTGTAGACAATTAAATTTAAATATTGGAATAAAATTAACCCAAAAAATTTCAAACCTTGAGGTAAAATAAAATTTTCAACAGTAAGCAAAATTTAATATAAAAGTAGCCAGTCATAATTTTTTTTTTAAATATAAAAATACTTTAAACATTTTTAATTATTTAAAAAATGCGAATTAAAATTTCTAATCTATCGATTTTTATAATTTGAAATTAAAACTTTTTAATTATTAGTCATTCAATTTTCTTAAATAAATAAAAATTAAAAATCTCATTTTATTGTTGTTCTTTAAAAAAAATTGAAATTAACAAAAATATTTCAATTCAAAGCTTGGGGATAATTATTTCCAATTTCAATAACCAATAAATTATTGAATTAATTTCAGGACAATATTGGTGGAAACGTATAGCTTTTTCAGATCTTTTTCCATTATGAAACTAATTGCACATTTTTATAAATAGACTTTAATAATTAAATGAGTTTTAATTTTGCAAAAACTCGTATTAAACATTTTTTAAATTCTTATAATTATTTTAATTTTTAAGTATTGAAATAAAACTATTATTTATGCATTAACAAAAATTCGTTCCACTCCAAAACGATTGGGACAGAATAATTTTTTTAAATTTTATTTAATATTTTATTTTTAATTTATGTTTTCTCTTAATCGTATTCTTTTATTTTTATATTTTCTAAACCTATTCCTCTAATGATGTTGAATTTCTGAAATTTTCTATTCTAATAAAAATCATTTTATTTTATAGAATTTGAATTGAAGAATTTTACAAAATTTAAAATTATAAAAATAGTTTTTTGATATTTATAAGCAGTAATAAAATTTTTATGAATCTTAAGTAAAAAAATCATTGAAAAACACTTAGGTACAAAAATAATTACAAAAAAAATAAATTCGACGTTAGACGATTGCGACAAAAAAATAATTGTAAGAAAAGTTATTTCTATCATTATTTTTTATACTTAATAATAATAATAAAATATGAAAAAATAATTGTAGACTTAACATTTTTTTTACAATAATTATTTTATGTTTTAAATTAATATTTAAAAATTGATTTCTTTGAATTAAAAAATACATTTTTCTGTGTGTAGAATTTTCATGTATAAGTGGAAAATATGCGAAATTAATTTATTTATAAACTAATTACTATAAAGTTTTAAAAAATGTAAAATACATGAAAAAAAATTTGTCAAACAAGATTTTTTTTGTAATACGATTTTTTAACAGTCGAAATTCAAAGTAGAATTTTACAGCAGTAATTTATAGTAGAAATTAATAGTAGAAATTTATAGTAGAAATTAATAGTAGAAATTTACAGTAGAAATTTACAGTAGGAATTTACAGTAGAAATTTACAGTAGAAATTTTGTTATTCAAGTTATAAAAATAATTATTCAAATTTTTCGTTCTATATATTACTTAAATTTTTTTTTATTATCTTCTATTTATTTAAGAGTCTATCAATACGAAACATTATATCAATATTAAAACAAAAGGTATAGCCAGTTACTGCCAATAAAATGTACAATAAAATTTATTTTTCAACTCCATTAACAAAAGGAAAAATACTTTATCATACTGTGTAAATTTACAAAATAACTTACACGTCAAAAAAAAAATTCTAAAAAAATATTTTACGTGTCCCAAAATACATAATTATTCAAAAACTTATTTACACAACTTGAGATATATAAATTGTGTTTCTATTCAAAAATTTCACAGAGAGTAACTAAAATCCATCTATGATAAATTACATACTCCTCGATTATCAAAAATACATAAAGTCAAAGAAAAAAAATATCCTTCAATATAAAATAATTTATTGTTTAAATTTAAATTGTAACTATTTAAAAAATTAAAAATACAATTAATTAATATATTTATTATAAATATCGAATGTAGAAAAAAAAGAAAATGAAAATATTCATTCTACTATTTATCGTAGCAACGACAATTGTTTCATTGTTTCTACAATTGGCACACGCAGAATGTTGTGAGAGAACTCAACTAAGATTTCGATCGAAAAAACTTAAAGATTGTGTCGATTATCATGGAGGTAAAAATGCCATTTATCGCGATGGCCCGTCAATGAAGGCAAATAATTCGAAATATTGTACGATTACTGTGTGTGGCGATGGGAGAGCAGTGGCTGACGATTCAAATTGTGGTAATGGATCGTGTCATTTTTTTTTCACTTGTCATTGTGAAGATGGTTGCAAGCAAGGAAATGCTGTTGAAAATTTTAAGCAACTCAATAAACCAAATGTATACGATGTGAAAATTTTTAAGCAAAATTTAATCGAATTTGTTGGAACAAGTGTCTCGTATGTGCCCACGCGACAAACAATGTAATTATGGAAAAATTAGTTCGTACAATTTTCTTTTTTGTAAATAAAAATAATTTTTTATATCTGAACTGTTTTTTATTTCATTTTTCGTAGTTTTTCTAATTATTTTCCTATGTCAGTGTATTTTAATAGAGATTTTTAAAAATTTTTATACTGTATTTTTGCATTAGGATATAAAATTTTTATTATCAATTTTTAATTTTGTATTTTTATTTTGAGTTTTGATTTTGTGTTTTAAGCTTGCATATTGATATTAAATTGAAATTTAAAAATTTTTGAGTTTTAGTTCTCTACTTCAATTTTGTATTCGGATTTAAAATTTTTATTTTTAATTTCAAGTTTGCAATTTGACTTTAAGTTTCGATTTATTATTTAAATGTTGAATTACAATTTTTATTTTGAATTGGGAGTTAAAATTTTAACTTTGTACTTTGACTGTTGAGTTTTAATTTTCTATTTTAATTTTGTATTTTTATTTTGAGTTTTGATTTTGTATTTTAATTTTGTATTTTGATAATAAATTGAAATTTAAAAAATTTTGAATTTTAATTTTCTATTTAAAATTTGTATTGGAATTTAAAATTTAAAATTTTGATTTTGCAATTTAATTAAGTTGCATTTTCAAATTTTAATTTTTAGATTTAATTTGGTAAATATTTTGTAAATAAAAATAAAGTATTAAAATTTTCTACTTTGATTTGTATTTTCATTTAAAACTTCAAATTTCAAATTTAGATTTTGCAATTTAATTGAGTTGCAAATTGAAATTTTAATTTTTAGTTTTAATTTTGTAAATAAAAATAAAGTATTAAAATTTTCTACTTAAATTTGTATTTTTATTTTGAATTGGGATTTTGATTTTTAATTTTGTACTTATAGACTTCGAGTTTTAATTTCCTATTTTAATTTTGTATTTTTATTTTGAGTTTTGATTCAGTATTTTAATTTTTTATTTTGATAATAAATTGAAATTTTTAAATTTTTCAGTTTTAATTTTCTATTTCAATTTTGTATTCGAAATTAAAATTTTAAATTTTGCAATTTAATTAAGTTGCATTTTCAAATTTTTATTTTTAGTTTTGATTCTGTAAATAAAAATAAGGTATTAAAATTTTCAAGTTTGAATTAGAATTTTGAATTTTAATTTTGTACTTTGACTTTGAGTTTTGATTATCTACTTTAATTTTCTATGTTTATTTTGAGATTTGATAGTGAATTGAAATTTAAAAATTTTTTTAGTTATAATTTTCTATTTAAAATTTGCATTGGAATTTAAAATTTTTAATTTTGATTTTGCAATTTAATAGAGTTGCATTTTCATTTTGAATTAGGGTTTTAATTTTTAATTTTGTACTTAGACTTTGAGTTTTAATTTCCTATTTTAATTTTGTATTTTTATTTTGAGTTTTGATTTTGAATTTTGATAATAAATTGAAATTTAAAAATTTTTGAGTTTTAATTTTCTGTTTCAATTTTATATTGGACGTTTAAAAATTTTAATTTTTAGTTTTGATTTTGTAAATAAAAATAAAGTATTAAAATTTTCAATTTTGAATTGTGACTGAGCTTTTATTTTGTATTTTAATTTTGTATTGTGATTTAAAATTTTAATTTTTAATTTCACTTTTACAATTTGATTTTAAGTTTTAATTTTGTATTTTAATTTTGTAATTCAATTTTGTAATTTGTTTTAAGTTGCATTTTTAAATTTTAACATTGAGTTTTGATTTTCTATTTTCACTTTGTAGTTTTATTTTGAGTTTTTATTTTGTATTTAATTTTTGATTTTTATATTGAATTGGAATTTAAAATTTTAATTTTGTAATTTGACTTTGAGTTTTAATTTTGTATTTTGATTTTGTAATTTCATTTGTATTTTGATTTGTATTTTGATTTGTATTTTAATTTTGAGTTGCGTTTTTAAATTTTAATTTTATATTTTAATTTTGAAATTTTGTATTTTTAATTAGAATTTTAAATATCGATATTTTTAATTTTCATTTTAGATTTTTATTGTGAGGTTTGATTTTGCACTTCAAATTTTTATTTTAACTTTTTTCTATTACTTTAATTTTGGGTATTGAAATTGTATTTTAAGTTTGTGGTGTGATTCTTATTTTGATTTCAAATTGTGATCAAAATTTAGTTTCTTCATTTTATTTTAAATTACATTTTAAATAAGATTTTAAATTTCGATTAGTATTTTGATTTACTATTTGTTTGTCTCATATATATATTTTTTTTTCTATCGAATTCTGAATAATATTCAATATTAAAAATATACCTATTTTTAAATACCTGAAAAAAATAAATTAATATTAAATATAAAAAAATGGAAACATAACAAAACTTTATTACACGCAGTGTAAAATATAATAAATTATTATAAATATAATAAAAAAATAATTCGGCTACAAAAATTTCTACATATGGAAATTAATTACAATTAATTATAACAAATTATAAATATAAATTAACTATTATAACATTAATATTCAGCCCATTCGACATAATTTTCATTGTTCATTTTAAATAATTCAAGACTCTTGAAACCATTTAAACCTTCCCGACAGCCATCATCGCAATTACAGCCAATAATGTTGCAAGATCCTTTTCCACAATATAATCCACTTGTTAATGGTCTGCCATCGTCACACAATGAAATTCTACAAATTTTTTTATCAATCCAAATCCTCCCCGCAGTTCCTCGTGTTATCGTATTTGATGCTCCGAAATCAACACAATTTTTTCCACGTGTTCCAAACCATATTTTCGTCGACATTGGACAACATTTTGCACAAATCAAGTGGAATTTTAATGAAATCGTTGTAATAAACAGTAAAAAGCACAATTTTAACATTTTTTGCATTTTTTCTTTTTTATTCTCTCTCACTAGATTCGTTTTTTAATAATTATTTCAATTTTTTAACTTCTTTATTTTAAATTCATAAAAAATAATTAATAACTAAATATACACATATTTTAATTTTGAATAAAATATAAAAAATCCTTCTCGTTCGCTTTCCGTTTAGATACTATATTTCTTTACTATTCCGGAATATTTGATTAATTTTCTCCAAAAGTTTTTTTTGATTTTTATACACTAGAGAAAATTTTAACGAGATTATAATTAATTCTTAGATTACAATTAATTATAATTAATTTTTTTTTAAATATTCGACAAAGTTCGAAAGAAAATGGCAAAAAGTCATTGAACCTAAATTGGAATAGATAACGATATAATTTCTCCCTCACAAAAATAATTCACCAGTTTATTAACACAAAAAACATTTTATTATTATTATTATTATTATTATTATTATTATTATTATTATTATTACTACTATTATTATTATATTAAATTAATTATTAAATTTGAAACTTAATTTATAGCAGAATTTACATCTGCAATATTTTACTTTTTCTATTTGTTTTTTAATCTTCTTTCATATTATTTATAAAAAAATTAATAATTAATAAATATTGAAACATTTTTTCAATTAAGAAAAAACTATTTTTTTTAGAGAATAGCATTATTTATGTAAATGTTTGTATACACAGCTGATAAATAACTATTTTTTAAAATAATATAAATAGATTAATACATTTTCTTAAATTACAGTTCAATATCTTTTTTTCAATCAAAAAATTTATTTCAGACAATTTTTCGCTCGTAAACAGAATCGTGCGAAACAACATTAATCAAGTGTATATTTTCAAGTAAAAATCAAAGAAAAACATTTTTTTTAATAATAAAATAAGAAATAATAATTTAGTAAAAAAATACAAACAAACAAATTTTAACAAAAATATAAAAGAAAGTAGATTTTGAGGAAAAGGAATTTTAAAAACTTTGCTCGAAAAATGAAATAAAAAAAGTTCCACCTACTGAAGAAGAAGAAAAAATTAAGAAGAAAAAAATACAATCTACTAAAAAATCAAGCAGAAAAAAATACAATCTAGTAAAAAATTAAACAGAAAACAATACAATCTACTAAAAAGTTAAAGCGGACAAAAAATACAATCTACTAAAAAATTAAGCAGAAAAAAATACAATCTACTAAAAAATTAAAGCGAAATAAAAGGACAATCTACTAAAATAATAAAAAGTGAAAAAAACTATACTGTAAAAATAAAGGTATAAGAAGCAGAAAAAAATTATTCTGGAAAAATAAAACTATAAAAAGGTGAAAAAAATTATTTTGGAAAAATAAGACTATAAGAAGGAGAAAAAAAAATTATTCTGGAAAAATAAAACTATAAGAAGGAGAATAAAAATTATTTTTGAAAAATAAAATAAAAGTATACATTTCGTTAGAAATTGTAATAAAAGAAAAAAAAATGTGTAAATTCTACTTAATACTATTTGTGGTAGAAATAATTTTGTTTTTACCAAATCAGACCTATGGTGAATGCTGTAAAGTTCCCTCGACGCCAATAAAGTTTAAAACACTTCGAAAATCTTGTCATTTATATGGAGCTGAAAATACGTTAAAACTGGACAAATCAAATGTCATTCGAATAGACAAAAAAATTTGTAGAATTGAAACTTGCAACGATGGAAAACCAGTGACGAAAGGTGTATATTGTGGCAAAGGATCTTGTAATATTTTCGGATGCAATTGCGATGGCGGTTGTCGAAATGGAAGTCAACTCGAATTATTTAAAAAAATTCATAAAAATGATATCGAATGGGCCAAATATTAAGGAGAATTTGCCGAGAAATTACTTACAATGTAAAATAAAAGAAAGATAAAAAATGTAATTATAAATAAATATTTGAATAGGATTTTTTTATTGCTACTTTTTACTATTATTTTTTACTGTTACTTTTACTATTATTTTTTACTATTACTTTTACTATTATTTTTACAATTACTTGTACTATTATTTTTACAATTACTTGTACTATTATTTTTACTCTTACTTTTACTATTATTTTTACTATTACTTTAACTATTAATTTTACTATTATTTTTCAATATTGTTGTTTACTATTATTTACAATTTTTCTTTACTATTATTATTTACTATTATTTTTACTATTGTTTTTTACTATTATTAATTACTTTTTTCTTTACTATTATTATTATTTACTTTTTTTCTTTACTATTATTATTATTTACTACTATTTTTAATAATACTTTTACTATTATTCTTTACTACTATTTTTACTATTATTTTTTATTATTATTTTTTACTATGATTATAATTTGCCTGAATTATTATTATTGGAAATCTGTCAAAAAATTTGTCTTGACAATAAAAATACAGAAATCGAAAAGAAATTTGTTGAACTAATTATTTCGCCAAGTTCAGAAACCTGAGTAATTTTATTTCCACTTTCATTTTAATTTTAACTGACACTTTCACTCTGAAAAATTGTTTTTCATTTTCATTTTCACCTTTAAAGTGAAAATAAAAATCGAAAAAAAACTAAAAATGGATTTTAAAATCCATTAAAGTGAAAGTGAAAAGGAAAATAAAAATTTATCAAAGCAAAACAAGAAAAAATTAAAGAAAAACATAAAATAAAAGGTTATGAAATGAAAAATAAAATAAAATAAAATAGAAATAAAGTAAAAATGAAATAAAATTTAACATAAAAGTTTTGTTAAATGTAGTTAAAGTTTCGAACGTTCAAATGAACGAAAATTTTTTTCACCTTCAGTTTTTTTTTAAAAATTACTTTACAAAAAAGAGAAATAATTAAAGTTAAACAATATTTAGTTTAGAATTAGTTTGTTTTAATTTAAAAAATAATTTTTTTCGAAAGAAATACAAATTACAAGAAGCAAAAAAAATATTGCCGTTCATTTAAATGTTCGAAATTTAGGAACATTTTGTTAATAGAAAAAATAAATACTAAAGTGAGAATGAAAGTGAAAATAAATTTATTACCTAAACTAAAAAATATTCCGAAAAGAAGCGAGCCATAAATACTGACTACATTCACTTAAGTTTATTGTTGAAAGAAAATTAAATTCTTTACAAATTTCAAGAATATTTTTCGCCCCATCATTCAATGGAATGAGATAATAATATCAATAAAGAATAAGCAATGAAAATAAAGAATGTTTCACATAAAATTGAAAGAATTAACCAAATAAAAGATATTGATAAATAAATAAAAATTTTTTAATAAAAGAATTAATTATCTTCGGGTATTGAGAGAGAAAATATTTATTTTATCCAATAGATTAATAGAAGAAAAGTAAAAAAAAAGACTTTTTCTAAAAGATACGTCACTTTTGAATCAATATCGAATCTTTAATTTCTCAAGCAAAAATAAGTCTTTGAATTATTTCAAAGTGGAAAAATACGTCATTTTTCTTTTTTCAATTTATCTGAACTTTTTAGCTTCTATTATTTACATTCAGGGAAGAATTAAATAAATTTTATCTAATTTTTCAAATGTGTTGAATATCATTTGTGAATTAATCGTATTTTTATCTTTACACAGATTTTTTTGGTATATAAAAGCTTCGCAACTTTTTTAGTACACACACAAAATATCAGAGTTTAAAACTTATTACAAACATTCAAAAATAATTTTGAAGTTTACCAACTACAAAAATTATTAAATAGAAAAAGTTTCTTTAAAAAAGTTTAAAGTTATTATTGTACAAAAGTTACAATACAAAAGTTTAAAGCTCATTAAACAAAATATAAAAAAAAGGAGAAGAGAAAAAAAATTGGAAAAATGTTGAAATTATGTTGTTTAATTGTTTTAATTTCACTGTTTTCGTATGAAATTAATGCGAAATGCTGTACGAAGACTAATGTAAAATTTCGAATAAAAGGAACTGAGACATGTGACGATTTTTATGGTGCTTCAGTCATGGGCTACCAAAGTGGATTCGTTATTAATTTTGATGATTCTCAGTATTGCAGTATTTGGGTGTGTGGCGATGGCAGACATCCAAGAAGTGGAACTTATTGTGGTAAAAGCAATTGTAATATATTTGGATGCAATTGTGATTGCATTGAAGGAAGACCGCATGAGTCGTTTAAAGCCTTATACGGAGATAAAGTATACAATGTTAGATAATTCTAATTCCAATTTTTATTACAATTCTTATTAATTATTCACATATAATAATTAATATGCAACTTTAATTTTCATGTTCGATAAAAATATCTACTTTTTATTTGTAAACAAAAATTGTTATTTTTTAATATTTGTGAAAAAAATTTGTAAACGAAAATTGTTATTTTTTAATATTTGTGAAAAAAATTTGTCATTTTTTAACATTTGTAAACAAAAATTGTGATTTTCAACATTTGTAAAAAAAATTTGTTATTTTTTAACATTTGTAAACAAAAATTGTTATTTTTTAACATTTGTAAACAAAAATGGTTATTTTTAACATTTGTAAAAAAATTGTTATTTTTTAACACTTATTAAAAAAATTAAACAACCTTCATTTATTTTCAATAGAAAAATGTAATTTTTCATTTACATGTAAAATAAAATTTTATGTACTTTACAAAAATCTTCATTGTCCTATAAAAAATTTAATTTTCCCCCTTCCAACGAAAATCCTACCAACTTTTCTCAAAATCAAAATTCATTATAATTCTGTTGAAAAATATCACGAAAAATTTATTTAAAGAAATTTTTTTATTTCTTAAAATAATCTTGAATTCGACAATTCGGTTGGAGTATACAGTTTTTCTAAAACAATTTTTGTAATTTTTTATTTTCAAAAAATTTTTTCTTTCTAATAAAGTTGAATTTCTGAAAAAAATTTTTCTAATGTATAAAAATAATGAAAATTATTATTTTCTTTTAAAAAAGAACCGAATTTTGTTAACAAATTGTAATAAGAATTAGTACCTATAATTTCATACAATTTTTTCTTTTTCTTTCTTTTTAAAATAAACTTATTATTTTTTAAAGAAAATTGTGACTGAGAAACAGAAAATATGCAAAATAGTTTATATTTTTTAATCTTTAATTTTTTTTAACAATTTTCTTACTTCTAAGCAAATGGTGCATTTTTTAGTTTTCCTTTTATATAGGTATATGCAATATTTGAGTGTTAAATGGAAAATAAATTCCATGAATTATGAATTTAGAACTTAATTTGAATTTTTTCATTCTAATCCAGACAATAAAACAAATGAGTCAATTGGTTTTTTGGGAATATATTTTAAAATTGATTTTTTGTATAATTTCATATAAATCTTCTGAATGTATAGGAAAATAAATTTCATAAATTATTTATTCGAGTGTTAATTTAATGGAAATTAGGTTTTATTTCTTTCAATTTTGATAGACAATCGATCAAATAGAATACATTTTTTTTAGAATGGCCAATGAACTGGAAACAGTTAAACAATATATAATTAATTAATTATAACTGTCATTTATATATAATATTATTTTAAAATTAATAACACCAAATTTGTGTGAAAATTTTTAATTTTACATTGAAAACAATTATTTTTTAAATTAAATAAGTTGTAAATAGATAAAAATAATTAATAAATACGATAATAAAAATAAAAACTAAAGATACAACGGAAAATTGATTGGAAATTGTTTAAATATATTTCAATTCCTTAAAAATCTGGTCGGCGTGCTAAATAAAGTTTTTTTTATTTTATTTCAATTTATCAAATATTCGATGTTTTTTAAAAAAATTTGTTATCAAAATATTTATTATTATTTTCGCATTATTTTAATGCGATTTACTTTATTAAATAAATATATTAAATAAAAAAATAATTAATAAATTTAATAAATAAATAATAATATAATTTAAAAAATAATTTAATAATAATTTAGTAATTAATTAAAATACAAAAATAAAGAAATGAATTAAACATATAAATAAATTAAGGAAACTATTTCAATAAATTAAGTCGATAAAATAATTAAACGAATTAAAAGAAAAGAATAAAATGACTTGAAATAAACAAACTCTTTGAAAAATTTTGACAAAATTTTATTTTATGGTAAATTAAAGTACAAATTTGATTCATATTAATAAATATTAAGATAATTAATAATTAATCATTAATTAAACGATTGAAATTAATAAAAATTTTGTTAAGAAAAGAAATGCACTATTTCATTGTATGGGAACATAAAAATTTTGTGAACATAAAAATAAAAACTAAGGTGAGAATTAATTGTGAATATAAATTTACAACATAAACTAAAAAATATTCGGCCTAGAACCGCACCATAAACACTGACTACACATTCACATAAGTTTTTTGTTCAAACAAAAATTAAATTTTTTACAAATTTCAAGAATATTTTCCCCCTAAAATTCAATGGAATGAAATAATCATGCCAATAATGAATAAGTAATGAATAAGTAATGAAAATACTAACGCTAAATTTATAATTAATTATTAAATTAAATTAATTATTGAAAAAAATAATAATAAATTTAAATTAATTATTAATATTATTAATTTATTAATTTAATTTAAATTAATTATTAATTTAATTAATTAATTAATTAAATTCAAATTAATTATTAGGTAATTTAATTAAATAATTAATTAATTATTAAATTAATTATTAATTTAATTAATTAATTAAATTCAAATTAATTATTAATTTAATTAATTAATTTAAATAGTAATTAATTATTAAATTAATTAAATTAATAATTTAATTTAATTATTTTTTAACGTTTCACATAAAATTTAAAGAATTAACCGAGTGAAAGAAATTGATAAATCCATAAAATTTGTAATAAAAGAATTAATTATCATCTCTTGTCGAGGCAAAAAAAGAAGATTAATCTATTTTATCGAATTGATTAATAGAAGAAAAGTAAATAATAACTTTTTTTCAAAAAAGATACGTCATAATTGAATTAATTTCATGAGCAAAATTGAAAAATTGGTCTTTGAATTATATCAACGTTAAGAAATACGTCACTGTTTTTAAATATTAATCAGAACTTTTTAGCTTCTACTATTTACATTCAGGGAAGAATTAAATAAATTTTTTTATAATTTTTCAAACGTATTGAATAAATTTCTGAATTAATCGGTTTTATAAATTTCACACAGATTTTTTTGGTATATAAAAGCTTCGCAACTTTTTTAGTACACACAAAAAATATCAGAGTTTATAACTTCTTACAAACATTCAAAAATCATTTTGAAGTTTACCAACTACAAAAGTTTTTAAATAAAAAAAGTTACTTTAGAAAAGTTTTAACTTTATTGTACAAAAGTTACAATACAAAAGTTTAACGCTTATTGAACAAAGTATAAAAAAGAAGAGAAGAGAAAAAAAACATTGGAAAAATGTTGAAATTGTGTTGTTTAATTGTTTTAATTTCACTGTTTACGTATGAAATTAATGCGGATTGCTGTACGAAAACGCATATAAAATTTCAAATAAATGGAGCTGAGACATGTGACGATTTTTATGGTGCTTCAGTCATGGGCTACCAAAGTGGATTCGCTATAAATTTTGATAATTCGCGTTATTGCAGTATTTGGGTGTGTGGCGATGGCAGACATCCAAGCAGTGGAAGCTACTGTGGTAAAAGCAATTGTAATATATTTGGATGCAATTGTGAATGCATTGAAGGAAGACCGTATGAGTCGTTTAAAGCCTTATACGGAGATAGAGTCTACAATCTTAGCTAAGCACAATTTTAAAAAAAGTAAAAACAATTTTCATACTATTTTTGCTTTTGAATTGGGAAATTAACTAATAAAATCTTTACTGATATTTACTGATCTTTACTAATTAAAAAGACCGAAAAGTCAGTTAATAATTCAAATTCAGAAAGAATATAATAAATTGTTAGAATTCTAATTATAGTTTTAATTACAATTATTATTAATTATTAACATATAACAATTGATATGCAACTTTAATTTTCATGTTCGATAAAATTATCTACTTTTTATTTGTAAAAAAACTGTAAAAAAATTTCTTATTTGTTAACATTTGTTTAAAAAATTAAACAACATTCGTTGATGATAAATAAAAGATAATGTAATTTTTCATTTATATGTCAAATAAAATTTTATGTATACTTGTTGTTTAAAAAATTAAACAACACTCATTGATGATAAATAAAAAATAATGTAATTTTTCATTTATATGTCAAATAAAATTTTATGTATACTTTACAAAAATCTTCATTGTCCTATAAAAAATTTAATTTTCCCCCTTCCAACGAAAATCCTACCAACTTTTCTCAAAATCAAAATTAATTATAATTCTGTTTAAAAAGTCTCACGAAAAATTTATTTAAAATTTATTTTAATTTTTTTATTTCTAAAAATAGTATTGAATGCGGAAATTTTCCAAAGTTGAAAATTATAGGCCCACTCAAGAATACTTCATTTTAGGTGAAAATTCGGTTCGTTAATAATTTGCATTATTTTTATAAAAAAATTCCCAAAATTAATAAAATTTATATATAAAACATTTTAAATATCTTTAAGGAAAGAATTTCTACAATTCCGATTTTAAACTTGTTTAAAGAAGAGTTTTTCTAATTTTTGATTTCCTAAACAACTTTTTTCCTAATAAATAAGGTGAATTTGTGAAAAAATTGTTTCCAATGAAGGTGATTTTCTTATTTTCATGTTCTTCTAATAAAGTTAATTTTTTAAAAATGAATGAGAATTTCCCTCTCTAATAAAGGTAAATTAGAACATTTTTTTTTAAATATTCGATTTTTGTAATGACAATCAGTAAAAAATAAAAAATAAAAAAATTGATTTAAAAAATAAAATTTACAAAATCTTAAGATTTTTTAATTCTTTAAAAAAACTTGAAATTTCGTTAGAAAATTGTAATAAAAAATAGAAAATTAAGCACATTTTTTAAGAAAATTTAAAAATAAACAAGTTTAAAATCGAAATTGTAGGATTTTTTTTCTAAAGATATTTAAAATGTTTTATACATAAATTAATTTTGGGAATTTTTCTATAAAAATATTGCAAATTATTATTTTTTCTCTTAAAAAAGAGCCGAATTGTGGAATTTTATACAAATTTTAAGAATATTATAATATAATATATTATAATATTTTTAGAAAAACTATTTTTCGAAATCGCTTTTTTTGACAAAAAAAAAAAAAATTAGATAATATTTTCAAAAAGAAAGTGACCACTCACCGAAAATTTGGTTTTCAAGAGAATTCTATCGTAAATAAAGTTCTTTTTTTTGTTTTATATTGAAAAAAATAAATTTTGATTTTGGGGGGAATTTTATAAAAATAAAAATTCTGATAAATGGGAATAAAATAATTATGCTAGATAAGAATGAAAATTCTGTTGAAAGAAAATAATAATCTTTATACATAATATTTTAAATATTCCATATAAATAAATAAGTAAACAAAATAATAAATTTACTGAATAAAATAGATGTTAAATAGGACAGTAAATAAAATAAAATCACATTTGTTTAATAAAAAATAAATATTGTGTAAAATAATTTTAAATTTCTCCTCAAATAATCAAACGTAAGAAAATACTTATCACTTTTCTCTATTTCTTATTTTCTTATTTTTGTTTTGTTTTCGTCCTGTTTATCATTTAATAACCTTTGAAAGAAAACTTTGGTGATTTGATTTTAGTTTCAATTTTTCCTTCTCATTTAACACACAAGTTTTAATTTATTATTTTATTCAATACTTTCGTGCCGTTATTATTAATTTCATTATTAATAATGGATAATATTCAAGGTACGTTTTTCTATAATTTAATTTACTATATTTTTCTTTTATTTTCACTTATTTTTATTTCCATTTATTATTTAATATCGTTTTCAATTTTTCTAATTAGAATAATTTCTCTATTTACACTTTATTTATTTACTTATTTTAGTTTTACTTTTTGGCACTTTTTGTTTTTGTGTTTTTAAAATTTATATTTCCCTCCAATTTTTTATTGCCTTGGTATTTTTTGTTTTCATCATTCATTTCGTCCATATTTTGCATTATATTAATTTTTATAATTTTTATTTTTCAATATTTCAATATTAAACTTTGTGCATTATATTTATAATATTTTATTAAGTCATTTACTAAATGATATTTGTTTTTGAAAAAAAAAATCCTTATGTATTAAGAAAATTTTGCTAAAGAAAAAATTTTTGGCTAAACTTAAATTCTATGAACAAAAAGATCTATAAAAAAAACTATATATGAAGCAACATTTTTTTGAATAAACAATATTAGTTAAATTTACAATGTAAAATTATTACTTAGAAGAAAGGAATTTCTCAATTTTTCTTTCATTTATTCAATTAAATACGAATGCAAATATAAACACATGAATTTTTATTATCAAAAGGGACAAAAGTGATAGGAAATTATTTTTTCATTAATGTTACATTTTTTATTTTATATTAATGAATTTTTAATCAAGAGAAGAATTTTTGCAACGTAAATTTTAAAGAATGGGAAAATTTGTAGGGAAATAAATAAAATAATTGTTTACTGTCACTTTTTTATTTTATATTAATGAATTTTTAATCAAGAGGAGAATTTTTTGCAACGTAAATTTTAAACAATGACAAAATTTGTATGGAAATAAATTTAATTTGAAGAAATTTTTTTATTTCTTTTTAATTTAAATAAAAGAAATGAAATTTAAATTTAAATTGTTCATATGCTTTTTATTTAATATTTGCTAATAATAGGAGCAATTATAATGATAGTATACCAGCAATAATAATTTATAATGAGTATTTTTTTACTATTTTAATTACTTATTATTACTTTAATTTTTTTAATACTCATCATAACAAAATGGAAGTAAAAAATTACAAACAATAATTTATAATAATAGTTATAATAGTTATAATAATAAAAGTAATAATAGTAATAATAATAATAGTAATAATAATAATAATAATAATAATAATAATAATTATAATAGTAATAATAAAAATAATACTAGTAATAATAATAATAATAATAATAATAATAATAAAAATAATAATAATAGTAAAAATAATAATAATAACAACAAATTTTCTTTTGTCTAAAAAAATATATTTAACTATTTATTATTTATATTCAGCCCAATTAATATCATATTTATAAATATCTCTGAATAATTCCAATCGATTCTCCCCTTTTCGACAGCCATTATCACAATTGCAACCAAAAATATTACACGATCCATTGCCACAGTAAACTCCTTCCGTTACTGGTCGCCCATCGTCACAAATATCAATTTGACACAGAAGTCGAAGAAAATTATAATCAGTCCATTCGCTTGGTCTTACAGCATTAAATCCTCCAAAGTCCAGGCAATTTTTTCTTTTAGAACTAAACGTTACTGGCGTTGTTAAACAACATTCCGCTCTAATCAACTGCGGAAATAATGAAACTATTCCAATAAATAGTAAAAAATAGAATTTCAACATTTTGTTTTATTGCAAAATTATTTTTACACTCCTTTCTTGTATATTACAATAAAAATAATTACTCGAATGGTGCATTTTGTACTTTTTCTTTTATATATATTCAATATTTGACTGTTTAATGGGAAATAAATTTCATGAATTATGAATTTAGAACTTAATTTGAATTTTTTTAATTCTAATCCAGACAATAAAGCAAATAAGTCAATTGTTTCTTTTTCGAATATATTTCAAAATTGATTTTTTAGTTTTTCTGGTAAATCTTCCGAATGGAGGAAGATAAATTTCGCATGAATTATTTATTTGGGTGTTAATTTAATTGAATTTAAATTTCATTTCTTTTAATTTAGACAGACATTCGATTAAATAGAACAAATTTTTTTTAGATAAAATATGATTTTTTTAAATGATTTTTTAAAATGATTTTTTATCTATGAAAATTTTTCACTATGAAACTTGAAAAAAATTTAAGTGGTCAATGAACTGGATACAGTTAAACAATATAATTAATTAATTAATTAACTATAACTGTCATTTATAAAATTATTATTATTATCTTCCACTTTTAATAATATTAATATTTTTATCTTTTTTTTCTTTCTTCATGATTTTTTATTTCATTTGATTTTAATTATTTATTATTTACTAATTTAATTTTTATTTATTTGAATATTTTATTATTTTTTTATTAAAAACGCCCAATTTTTGTAAAAATTTATAATTTTAAATTGAGAACACTTTTAAGATTAAATAAGTTGTAAATAGATAAAAATAGCAACAAAAATAATTAATAAAGACAATAATAAAAGTAAAAAATAAAGATACAAAGGAAAATCGATTGAAAATTGTTAAAATGTATTTTGATTCCTTAAAAATCTGGTCGACGTTCTAAATAAAGATTTTTTATTTTATTTCAATTTGTTAAATATTCGATAATTTTGTTTTTTAATTTTTTCATTCAAATATTTATTACAAAATTGAAAAAGAAATCTAAGATTTTTCATGGTAAAAAATTCCTTCAGCTGTAAATTTAAACAAAAATTGTTTCCACTTATTATTTAACGCGATTTAATTTATTAAATAAATAAATAATAAATAGGAAAATTTATTAAATAAATTAATAATAAATTGATAGAAAAATTTATTAAATAAATTAATAATAAACTTATTAAATAAATAAATAATAAATTTATTAAATAAATTAATAATAAATTTATGAAAAAATTTGTTAAATAAATAAATAATGAATAAATTCATTAAATAAATAATAAATTAACTAATTACAAGAATAAATGAATGAATTAAATATACAAATAAATTGAGTAAAATATTCCAATAAATTAAGTCGGTAAAATTAATAAACGAATTATTAAAAAAAAGAATAAAATACCTTAAAATAAATAAAAACTTTGCTTAAAAGAAAATTTTTTTTTATGGTCTATTTAAATAAAGCAAATAAATAAAGTTAATAAATAATTATTATCTTAAATTAATAAAAGAAGTAAATGAATGAAAAAAATTAATTATATTCCTGAAATTAGTTAAAAATTTTGTTCGAAAAAAGAAATACACTATTTTATTTTTTATGGTAAATTAAGGTAGAAATTTTATTCGTATCAATAAATATTAAATATTTGAGAACTTTAAAAAATTAATATCTCGCCCATTCAATTTCGTCTTTATTGAGTTCTTTGAATAATTCAATTTTTGATCCCTCCAAGCAACCGCCTTCGCAATTGCAACCAAAAATATTACATGGCCCTTTGCCGCAAAATTTCCCATCAGTCACTGGTTTTCCATCGTTACAAATATCCATATCGCAAATTGTTCTATAATGTCCGATTCGCCACCATTTTTCATTTTTTGTTGCACGCGACGCTCCATAGATTTCCGTGCACAATTTGCCTTTTGTCTTGAAAGTTATTGTCGTCGTTCCGCAACAATCTGCATCAATTAAATGCGGAAACAACGAAAATGTTGCGATAATTAATAAAAATACCAATTTCATCATTTTTTCTTTTTTTTTAAATTTTCGAATTTATCACTCGGTAAATAAATTTTTCAATAATCGACTATATTCTCTTAAACGACTTGTTTAGAAACGTTTTCGAACACTGATGTTAAATTTTTGGCAAATTTCGACTTTTATACGAAACGAACGTTTTTTTCCCTCAAAATTTGTAAATAAAACATAAAACTGAAAAACGATTAAAAAGTCAATTTAAATAACAGTGAAATTGTCCATAATCAGTCTTAATTTCTTTTTAAAAAATAAAGATAGTGAAAAGATTTTTTATTCTTTAACATCAATATTTACTTCTAGATGTTTTTATGTGAATATAAAGAAAATGTAATAAAAATGTTTTTGAAGTTAATATAAAGAAATATTAATAAAATTTTTTATGTTAATATAAAGAAAGGCTAATAAAAAAATATTCCATTGGCATAAAGTTGGCGTTCTTTTATTTCACATTATCAATATGAATCGTGTTTTTATTTTTATCCCTATTGTTTCAATTCAGAGTTCAATTTAAACTTTGACAGTTTTTCTAAAACGTATTTTCTAATTTTTTATTATCGAAAAATATATTTTCTAATGAAGGTGAATTTCTAAAAAACTTTTTTCTAATAAAGGTAAATTTCCAAAAAAACTTGTTTCTAATCAAGATGAATTTTTAATTTTCTTTCTTCCAATAAAAGTTATTTTCTAAAAATTTCTTTTTAAAAAAGAAAAATTTCAAAAAATTATTTTTCTAACAATTTTAAATTTCTATAAAATAATAATTAATAGGTATGTGATTAAAAAATAAAGTTTACAAAAATTTTTTAATTCATTAAAAAAATACTGGGAATTTTGTTGAAACATTGTAGTAAAAAGAAGAAATTAAGTAAATTTCAAAAAATTCTTTTCCTAACAATATTTATTTTCTATAACAATGATTAACAGGTATGTGATTAAAAAATAAAGTTTACAAAAAATTTTTTAATTCATTAAAAAAAAAAATACTTGAAATTTTGTTGAAAAATTGTAATTAAAAATTATTAGAAATTATAAAAATGATGAAAATTATTTTTTTTTAAAGCATAGAATTTTTGTTTAAAAAGTAGTTATTTTATAAAAATTTCTCTTGTTTTCCAAAAGGTAACTAATTACGTAAACCGAATTCTTATTAAAAAACAGAAAATATGAGAAATAGTTTATATTTTTTAATTTTAGTTTTTTTTCATCAATTTTTTTAACTTTTATCAAAAACTATGGAATTTTACAAATTTTAGGAAAATAAATATTAGAAATTATAACTTTTAGAAAACCTTTTTTTAGAAATCAAAACTCATTAGAAATACTTTTTTTTTTAGAAATTAGAACTTATTAGAAAAACCTTTTTTAGAAATTAGATTTCATAAGAAATCGCTTTTTTATGCAAAAAGGATTAGAAAATAATTTTTAGAAAAATTGATCATCTACCAAAAATTTCTATCTATTAGCAAATGAGATATTTACTTTTATAAATTACTCGAGGAAAAATGCTAAAAGGCATCAATTTATTTTTTCTTTTTTGAAGAATTGAGAAATAGTTATTTAAACAATTAACTCTCGTCGAGAATAATAATAAGTACTGTTAAAAAGTAGGCAAGTTGTCACAAATAATTATTTTTGATCAAATTTTTTCTTTTTTATGTTAATTATTTATTACATTATTCTCATTTCTGGATTGTGGAAAATTTATTTTATTAAATATTAATATTATTTACTATATTACTTATTAAAATTTTATTTTACGAAAACAGTTTTTTCAATACAAATAAAATTCTTCTTCTTTTTCTTAAAATGCACTTTTTATAACAATAATTTTTCTTCGCTATAAAAAGAATAATTTTTAATTTTTTATGCATAGAATAAATTGATTAAATAAGTAAATATTTAAAAATACTTTAAATTAAAAAATAGTTGATTAATTTAAACGCTCAAAACTACGTCAGTAAAGTTCACAAAGTTTATTGTCAACGATTGCAAGAAAAAAAATATTTTTCTCGAAAAAAAGAAAAAAATAAAACGTTTTGATCAGAAATTTTTCTATTTTAATTTTCAAGTTATTGATAATTAAAAAATAGAAAATATGAGAAATAGTTAATATTTTTTTAATTTTACATTTTTTCACCAATTTTTTTAACTTTTATCAAAAACTATGGAATTTTACAAATTTTAGGAAAATAAATATTAGAAATCATAACTTTTAGAATAACTATTTTTTAAAAATCAAAACTCATTAGAAAAACTTTTTTTTTAGAAATTAGAACTCATTAAAAAAACTTTAGAAGAAAAAAACTCATGAGAAAAACATTTTTTTATGCAAAAAGGATTAGAAAATAATTTTTAGAAAAAGTGATCATCTACCAAAAGTTTCTATCTCAAGAATTAATAAATTAATTTAGTCGTCTATTTAAATAAATTAAATAAATAAAGTTAATAAAAAATTATTTATTTAAATTAATAAAGAAATGAAGTGAATGGAAAAAAATTAATGAAATAACAAATTAATAATTAAATAAATAAAGTTATTATATAAATAAAATAAATTAAGTGAATGAATAATTATTTATTTAAATTAATAAAGAAATGAAATAAACGGAAAAAAATTAATGAAATAACAAATTAATAATTAAATTATTATTAAATAAATAAAGTTATTAAATAAATAAATAAAATAAATAAAGTTAATAAATAATTATTTATTTAAATTTTAAATTAATAAAGAAATAAAATGAATGGAAAAAAAATTAATGAAATAACAAATTATTGAAAATTTTGTTCGAAAAAAGAAATACACTATTTTATTTCATGGTAAATAAAAGTAGAAATTTTATTCGTCTTAAAAAAATAAAGAAAACTTAAATTTTTATTAAAAATTTAAGATCAAATTGTGCGAATTAATATCTCGCCCATTCAATTTCGTCTTTATTGAGTTCTTTGAATAATTCAAGTTTTGATCCCTCCAAACAGCCGCCATCGCAATTACAACCAATAATATTGCATTGTCCTTTGCCGCAAAATGTTCCTTCCGTCACTGGTTTGCCATCGTTACAAATATCCATATTACAAGTAGTAAAATGCTGTCCGATCCTTCCCCATTTTTCATGCCTTGTCGCTCCCCATGCTCCATATATTTCCGTGCACAATTTGCCTTTTGTCTTAAAAGTTATTGTTGTCTTTCTGCAACAGTCCGCATTAATTAAATGCGGAAACAACGAAAATGTTGCGATAATCAATAAAAAGCAAAATTTCAACATTTTTCCTATTTTTAAAACTTGATTATTTTTTATAATACGATTTTTTTTAAATATTCTGTTTTTTTATATTCTTTTTTAAATTCTGTTTTTTATAGTCTTTTTTAATTCTGTTTTTTTATATTCTTTTTTTAATTTTTGTTTTTTTATAGTCTTTTTTTAATTCTGTTTTTTATATTCTCTTTTGAATTTTCTTTTTTTAATATTCTTTTTTTAATATTCTTTTTTTAATATTCTTTTTTTAATATTCTTTTTTTAATATTATTTTTTTAATATTCTTTATTAATCTTCTTTCTTTAATACACAATTATATTTTCTTAAACGAGTGTATTGAAATCTTTCCCAACTGTGGTAATATTTTCGATTTTTATACGATACGAACGATTTTTTTCACTCACATTAACGTCGATAATTTGTAAATGAAAATGAAAAACGATTAAAAAATAAATTTCAATAACAATAAATTATCTCTTAATTATTTTTAATTTCATTTTTAAGGAAACATTTTTTATTCTCTTTAATATCAATATTTATTTTTATATATTTTAAATTAAAATAAATTACAATTAATATAAAAGAAGATTAATAAAAAAAAAATTTTAAATTGGAGCAAAGTAAACTTTTATTTCAAATTATCAATATATGAATGATATTTATTTTATCTTTATTATTTCAATTTTTTAGTTCAATGTAAACTTTGACATTTGAAATTTATGTTTATTAGCCAATGTGATATATTTTTATTTATTTAAATTACTACTCGGCAAAAAAATACTAAAAGGCGATAATTTTTTGTTTTAATTTAAAAATTGTTATTTTAAAAATTGACTACAGATCAATAAGTCTAGTGTTAAAAAACAGGCAAGTAATCGCAAATAATTATTTTTGACAGAATTTTTTCTTGTAGGAACATTTTTTTTATGCGAATTATTTATTGTATTATTTTTATTTGGGGCAAAATTTTATATTTTGTTAATTATTTATTTTATTATTGAATACATTTATTTAATTTATTTATAATATTTTATTTTTTTATTTTCTTATTTTTTACACGAAAACAAATTTTAATCTAGAACAGCCACAAGTTTTTCTAGAATAGCGAAAGACTAAATTAAAATAACTAAAAAATTCGGTAATATAGAGAAATTTGCAGCTGTTCCAGATAAAACTTTGTTTTCGTATTTTGTTTAAAAAATTTTATTTTTTTTATTTTTTACACGAAAACAAATTTAAATCTGGAACAACGACTAGTTTTTCTAGAATAGCGAAAGACTTAATTAAAATAACTAAAAAATTCGGTAATATAGAGAAATTTGCAGCTGTTCCAGACAAAACTTCGTTTTCGTATTTTATTTATTTTATTCATTTTATTTATATTACTAATTTTACTTATTTTATTTATATTATTTATTTTATTTATTTTATTTATTTTATTTATTTTATTTATTTTATTTATTTTATTTATTTTATTTATTTTATTTATTTGGAATTTCCTCTATTTGAACGTTTTTCAGTTCAGACTCAAAGGAATTTGTATAACCAATAAAAAAAATTTCCAAATGATCATCATCAAAATTTCAGAATAGAAAAATCTCCAAAGTAATTTAATTTAAATAAAAAACAATTGTCAATAAATAGAACTAATTTTCTTTACACTCGTCTCGTGCGAATAATATAATAATGATTACATATATTCTTTTCTTTTTGAATCGAAAATGTTATTTAGAAAATTTTTTATTGAAAAGAAATTAAAAATTAATATCCTCAAGAATAAAAGCGAGTTCTGTTTCGCTAAAGAGTAATAAAAAAAAATTCCGATCGTTATCTCTTTGTCAAAAATAGTTTCAATAATTTTTTTTTCATCATTATTTTCAAGTAATTATTGAATACAAAAATAACTGATTTTTGAATAAATATGTTCTTTTATACACAAATTTTCGAGTATATAAAAGACGAGCAAATATTCTAGTAGAATCAGATCAAAAATATATAAAATTATATCAAAATTGCAAAAAAAAAAATTTGTTTAATTACTATACAAATTGTTAGGAAGAAAAAATTTTTTTCAAAAGGGAAAATAAATAAACTTCTTCAAGAGAAGAAATAAATTGTAAAAAGAGAAAAAATGTTGAAACTGTGCAGTGTTCTGTTTGTTCTAATAACAATTTCATTATCATTGCATCGAGCCAATGGGAATTGTTGTTTAAAAACAAATTTAAGATTTCGCATAAATGGAACTGAAATATGTGAAAATTTCGAAGGAGCTTCAAAAATGTTTTATCAAAAAGGATTCGCCCTCGTAGACGATGATTCGCACTATTGTTCCACTTGGGTATGTGGCGATGGAAAACCTCCACTATTCAATGGATATTATTGTGGCAAAGGCTCGTGCAATATGTTTGGTTGCAATTGTGATGGTGGTTGTATAAAAGGTTCAGCATACAAGTCCTTTCACAAATTACACGGCGATAAAGTGTACGATGTAAAATAATCACTATCATTAGAAAAGTAATTTCTCTCCTATTTGAGTAAAACATAAAACCTAATTAAAAGTAGTAAGTTAAATAGAAAGTAAATTAATTTTAAATTTTTTAATTAAATTTTAAGTAAATTAATTGTTAATTTAATTAAATTTCAAGTAAATTATATTTAAAGTTTAAAAAATTAAAACTTTAATTAAATTTAAGTAATTTAATTTAGTTGAACAAAAAAATTATCCAATTGTATCAAAAAATAATTTACTTAAATAAAAGACGCTAACTTCATACTCAATTGAATAAAAATTATAAGATGTATTTATAAAGTAATTTCTTAATTACTTAAGCAGAAAGTAATTACTCTATTTTTAGTGAATACTGATTTAATTTATTAAAAAAAAATTATTTGATTATAATAAAAATTATTCGATTTGAATAAAAAAATGACTATAGATGTAATAATTATAAAGTAATTCCTCTACTTTAAGTAAATACTTATTAAAATTATTTTTTAAAAAATTGTTCGATTGTAATAAAAATTATTCGATTTGAATAAAAATTGTCCGATGTTAATAAAAGCTACTTGTTGTAAATAATAATTATTTTCATGTAAATAAATGCCTATTTGAAGTAAATAAAAATTATTTTCGAGTAAATAAAAATTATTTTTGAGTAAATAAAAATTATTTGAAGCAAAACACACCATTTACTGTAAATAAAAATTATTTTTGAGTAAATAAAAATTATTTGATGCAAAAGACACACTATTTGCTGTAAATAAAAATTATTTTTGAGTAAATAAGAATTATTTGATGCAAAAAAACACCATTTGCTGTAAATAAAAATTAATTTCATGTAAATAAAAATTATTTGATGCAAAACACACCATTTGCTGTAAATAAAAACTATTTTCGAGTAAATAAAAATTATTTGATGCAAAACACACCATTTGCTGTAAATAAAAATTAATTTCATGTAAATAAAAATTATTTGATGCAAAACACCATATTTGCTGTAAATAAAAATTATTTTTGAAAAAATAAAAATTATTTGCAGTAAATAAAAATTATTTTTGAGTAAATAAAAATTATTTTTGAGTAAATAAAAATTATTTATGAGTAAATAAAAATTATTTATGAGTAAATAAAAATTATTTGATGTAAAATAAACCATTTGTTGCCAATCAAAATTATTTTATTTAAATAAAGAAATAAAATTTCATTTTTGTAAAAATAAAATCCGATTCTTTACAAACGTCCAAAAAACAATTTCTATATTTGGAAAACAAATTGAAGTAAATTGAAGTAAATGTAGTAATCATCAGTCAAAAGTGTAGAGTGAAATATATTTAAAAATTTACATATACATACTTAGAAAAACAGATTTGTGGCCAAATTAATATTCTTTTTTGCTAATTTTAGAAACAAATTATTTTTTTATTACAAAATTGAAAAGAAGTTTAAAAGTCTACACAGCTGCGCGGAACATAAGCGTTCCACAGTTCATTAATAGAAGAAGTAATAAATAAAATTAATTCACTTTTAGGTCGTAAAAATAATTTTTTTCTAAATTAAAAAAACAAGTATTTTGCATATTTTATTTTTCATAAATTTGTAATAAATTTGTAATTTTATTTTGCATCAGTTATTTTTTATCTTCATATTTATGGCCAATTTTTGAAAATTAATTTTAAATCAAAGTGTCGAAAATTTACAATCGAAAAAAGAAAATTCTGTTCAACGAAAATTATTCTGTCTAATGAAAATTCGGTATGAAAATTGGGCAAGAAAATTCTGTTTAATAAGAAATTTCATATTTTAGTGTAAAACACGTTATTTGCTGTAAATAAAAATTATTTTTACGTAAATAAAATCCTATTTACAGTAATTAAAAACTATTTGATCTAAAAGAAACCATTCATTGGCAATAAAAAATATTTTATTTAAATACAGAAATAAAATTTCGTTTTTGTTAAAAAAAAATCAGATTCATTATACAAACGTAAAAAAAAAAATTTTCATATTTGAAGAATTATAAATCTTATAAGAAAAATTTACTTCGGGAAAAAATTCTTATTTGCTTTTTTTTCTTTTTCATGAAAATTTTATACTAAATAAAAATACAACTTAATTTACAATTTTCTAAATTTCACTTCTTGTAAAAATTCGGTTAAATTAAAATTCTTTTGAAAAAAATTTAGAAAAGTGCTGCTTGAAAATAAAAATTTCCAAATATCAAGAAGAATTTTATTGATCAAATTTAGCTGATTAATTTTTTAATTAATTCTTTTTTTTATTTTTAATTCGACTATTTTTCCCACGCAGTAAAAAAATTTTTCCATTAATTTTCTTTTAATTGAGTTAAAAGTAATTGATTTTCGCTGGTAAAAAACTGATTTCCAGTGAAAAAATAATTGATTTTCAGTAGAAAATTACTAAAAATTAAAAAAAAAAAAAAATTAAAAAAAATTATTAAAATTATTTTAATTTTTATTATTTTTTTTATTTTTTTTTACTAATTGAATCAGTCAGAAAAAAATTGACTAAAAAATTAGAATAAAACTTGACTAATTGAATCAGTCAGAAAAAAATTGACTAAAAAATTAGAATAAAATTTGACTAATTGAATCAGTCAGAAAAAAATTGACTAAAAAGTTAGATATTTTCAACTATCAATAAGAATTGACAGCTTTGCTCAAAATTTTGATTGTCAAAAAAGACTAAAAAAGCGAAAAAAAATAAATTAAAATTTTGTTGTATAACGCTACGAGTATTAATTTGAGACAAAAAACGAATCAATATTCGTTTAATAACGATTTAATAAATCGGTAAACTTTTTATTCGTTTTCTATCTCAATCTGACATCCTTAGGAAAAACACTAATAATAAACAACAAACAACCCTTTTTTTCTTTTTCAACAATGACGAAATGCTTTCAAGCATAATCTCAAATTGTAATAGAAGTTTTATAACACTACCGTTACACTAAATTTACAATACAGTTCTCTTTTATATACACAGCTCATAGAACCAAAAAAAAAAAAAAAAAAAAATAGCAAAAGAAGAAATAGAAGAAGACGAGAAGTAAGGAGGAAAAAGTGATTCAAAATTCACGACCATATGGTGCATGAAATTGTGCAATAAGATGTAAATTAAAACATAACAGTATCTTGCTGACAAAGCTCACTACCCTATTACTCGATACTTCCACGCCCACGTAACTGTAATAACCTTCTCGCATAATACTCACAAAAGCTTCATTCTAAAACCGTTACCGAGTCTTCAATTTTCGTATTATTATCCACCACCACCATCATCATCATCATCATCGGTGTAGAAAGAGAAGGATTTTCTCCTCTCTTCTCCTTTTATGCTCTTCTTCAAACGAAAAAGAGAGAACCATTACCGCAAATTTTTCCGAAAAGAGGAAAACTAGTTTTTCTTCCCTTTTATCCTTTTATTCTCTGCATAAAAGAAGCAATCATTATCGCAAATTTTTTCCAAAAAGAGAACAATTTTTTACAAAGGGAAAAACCGCGGCTAAAAAACTACACTCTCAAAACAGTCTATTTAAGTAAAAAGGAATTCTTTTACCATAAGCGGATTTTCCTTTTAATATTTGTCTAAGAGGAATTCTTTTTCTATTAAAAGGAAATTCCTTTTAATTATATCCTTTAATTATTAAATGATCTATATTAACTATTAAAAAGAAAAATTTTATCAGTAGTTTTATTTATTCGTCTTATCAGTAATTCATTAATTTACATTTTATTTAATTAAAATAATAATTTATTTATTTTTGACCTCAATTTATAAAATATTTTAAATTAAATTTTAACAAATAATAATAACACAAGCCTGTAAATAATAATAATATATTGACAGGCAGAAAAAAAAATATTATAAAATAACTAAATTTATTTCATCATAATTTTAACATTTTTTTTTAATTTAAAAAAGTTATGACTTATTACATTCTACATTTTTAATTATATTTTTCGAATATATAAATAATTATATTATAATTACCCGAAATTGTTAATATTTTATTTAAATTTTATACATTGTTTATTTCATTAAAACAATTATTAGTTTTATTATTATTACATATTATTAATTATTAAACTTATCCACTGTTGTTTTATAAAGAAATAATTATTGTAAAAATTGTGCAGATTACCTTTGCTTTATTTGACGACTAATTAAATTTTTTTATTATTATTTTGCCATGTTTACAAATGTCAAATAACTTGAAATTATCCTTTTGATATAAAAAGATTTCATTTAGAAATCAAAAGAAATCAGTTAATATTTAAACGATTTTCTTTTTTGCAATAAACTTCTAATTTTTTTGTATTTAAAAGATTCCTTTTACAATAAAACTATTTCTGCTAATATAGTTAAAGGACATGATTGAAAAGGAAATTAGTTTTATGGTTAATAGATCATTTTTGTGAGTGTACAATAAAAAAAGTGTCGCGAAAGCAAAATTTTGTAGGTCCCCGAAGTTGAAGATAAGAAAAAATATTTTTTGTACAAAACAAAAAAAATTACTCAATTTTTGTCAAAGTTTTAAGTTTTAAAAATACTATTAAATGAGTCATTCCATTATATTTCGACTGAAGTATATCGTTGCCGACTAATTTTAAAAAATTGTAACATTTTGCAGGAATGATTTTAAAGATATTAGGATTACCGAACAAAACGAATTTTTAAAATATTTTTTATATTTATTGTAAAATAAGCATCTAAAGTATATGAAGTCGTAAAAACTGTCACGTTTTCATCTATTAGAAAACATAAAAAAAACACACAATTTATTATAAAAACGTAAAAAAAATTTTAGATTTTATTAAGAATGAATTATTTTAATATTATTAATTGGCAGAAACAATTATTAATAAGAAATATTAAATAAAAAATGATTTTAAAGTTCACCTGGTAAATAACCTATTTTTGCAAATTTCATTCACTATAAATGTGAGAAATAGAAATCATTAAATTGAATAAAACCTTATGAAATACAAAGTACCTGTGATTAACTTTTAGTTTTTCTTAACACTTTCTTCCTTTCGTCTTCATAAATGTTAAAAAATAAGCAATTAAAATTTCAATTTTAGTCGAAATATTCTAAACTAAAATAGAGTAAAATAGGAAAAATTGTCTTTTTTAAATTTAAATTGAATTTTTTCTAAAATTTAATTTCTTAATTTTTTCAATTAAGAAAAATTGTTTTTCAATTAAAAAAAAGAGCACTAGATACACTCACTGGAAAAAGATTTTCTTTGGTCCCGAAGCTATTTTTTGAAATAATTAATTTTAAACTTTTCACAATTTCCATCAGGTTAATACATGTAATTTTTTTAAAACTGAAGTTGGTTCAAAACGATTAAACAAGAAGAGCTAAGTTCGTCATTTAAAAAACACATGTGTTAACCTGACAAAAATAGTAAAAAGTTTAAAGTTAATTAATTCGGAAAATAGCTTCGGGACCAAAGAAAATCGTTTTCCACTGAGTGTATCTAGTGATCAATTAATTATTGCCCGATTTTCGTAATTTTACATTTTTCTGGACAGAAGTTATTTACATTTTAAAATCGTGAAAATAAGCAAAGTGCCAGTTTTAATTGCTTTTTTTAACATTTATGAAGACGAAAGGAAGAAAGTGTTAAGAAAAACTAAAAGTTAATCACAGGTACTTTGTATTTCATAAGCTTTTATTCAATTTAATGATTTCTATTTCTCACATTTAGTGAATGAAATTGGCAAAAATAGGTTATTTACCAGGTGAACTTTAAAATCATTTTTTTAAATATTTCTTATTAATAATTGTTTCTACCAATTTATAACAATAAAATAATTCATTCTTAGTAAAATCTAAAATTTTTTTTACGTTTTTATAATAAATTATGTGTTTTCTTTAATATTTTCCAATAGATGAAAACGTGACAGTTTTTACGACTTCATATACTTTAGATGCTTATTTTACAATAAATATAAAAAATATTTTAAAAATTCGTCTTGTTCGGTAATCCTAATATCTTTAAAATCATTCCTGCAAAATATTACAAATTTTTAAAATTAGTCGGCAACGACTTTAGTCGAAATATAATGAAATGACTCATTTAATAGTATTTTACTTCTTAGTTGAATGAAAGGTGGAAAATTAGTTAATATTTTTTTACTAAATTACACTGAAAAAAGAAGTATCTTAATTAAGATGTTTTGGTAGTCATTTCTAAGATGTTATTGTAGTCACTTTTTAGTCATTAAAAATATCTTAATTTAAGATGTTTAAAGTATCTTCGTACACATTTTCCAACATATTTTTTTAGGAAAAAGTTTTGAGGTTAATTATGGGCTTATATGTAAGATATTTTATGCATCTTAGGTTTTGGTAACTTAAATTTTTTTCGCATCTTACAATTCACAAGTAACTTATCGCTAAACATCTTATTGAGACAGAAACATCTTAATTTAAGATACTTTAAAAAACTTACACACTCAAAAAAATTCTTAGTAAATTTGACTACTTTTTAACTACTCTCCTTAGTTCAATAAGTCCCCAAAGATTTTTAAAAACTTGTTTTAACCATCAAAAAGTAGTTAAAATAATTGAGAATGTAGTTAGTGCAACAAGATTTTGTAGTTATTTTAAAAATTTAACTACTTTTCTTAGTTGCTTGAATTCTAAATTTTTAACTACAAAAGAAGTAGTAAAATTTACTATACAAACAGTATTAGATCAACTAAAAAAGTAATTAATTTAACTACTTTTCACTCTACTACCCAATAGTAGTTGAATTTCTCCAACAAATTTTTTTCAGTGCAGAAGTATCTTACTTTTTTAAGATAGAAAAAATATCTAAGACGTATAAAGCATCTTAAAAATCTGTAAAATACTTTCGAGAACATCTTATTTTAAGATGTAAGATATCATTTTTCCATTTTACATCTTATGTTAAGATATCAAATAAGATACTTATTTTTGCAGTGAATAAGAAAAAATACTTTTCCATGATGAGCATCATTGCTAACTTCAGGAACCTAATTTTGTTTGCGATCTGTAGAAAACTGCGGGCGATAAAGACAAGAAGACTAGAAAAAATTGGGTCACAGTTTTAATTGTTAATTTTTCCGAAAATCGAAGGGCGAAAAAAGCTTCAAGGGGGAAGAAGAAGCTAAAAAATAAAAAGCAAAAAAAAAACCCTCTCATAAAGGTCAAACACATTCAGAAACCCAAAGATCAAACAAGAAGTCAAAAAAAGGACTCGCACACGACCCCCACGTTCCTTGCACGCTTCCTTCCTTCCTAAATACCGCCACAGTACTCTCTCTCTTTATTAAAATAAATAACAAAATGTCCTGAAAAGAAAAGAAGGTGGGGGAAAATTGAGGAAGTGATTCCACAAAAGGGGGTTGTTTTGGTCATCTCTAGAATAACGAGGAAGAAGAAGAAGAAGAAGAAGTGGACGTAGAAGAATATAAGGGAGAAGGATTGATTATGAGAAAAAAAGAGGGTGGATGTTACACCTGAGGATTTGGGGCGAGATATTCAAGAGGAATAAAGAGAGTAGAAAAGAAGAGAAAGATAGAAAAAGAGAGAGAGAAAGAAGGGGGAGGGGTAAGAGAAGAGGGTGCCTGAAAATCAGCACGAGGACAGGTGCCGACTGCCGATGGCAACCAGGGAACTTCGGAGTTCTCACGCGCAGAACTCCAGCTGCCGCCACGCATACAAAACACACTCTACATGGATGGAATAACCATACACACACTCACTTATACACTTAGACGCATTTTCATACATATATATGTATATATAGACGAGAAATTGAGAGAAACAAGCTTGGACACGCACACTGCAAATGCCATCACACTCCCTCACTATTCCAATAGGCATTTTGCTCTCTCTCTCTCTCTCGTCATCGAGAAAGCTGAACGCGTGGGTTACACGAGGTTCCCTCTTTTATATGTATAAATACAACTACGATTTGCTAGCGGAATTTCAATCCCAAAGAGAGAGAGAGAAAAAAAGTGCTTGTAGTGATTGAATAAGCAAAAAAGATCCCCCCCCTGAAATAAGGAAAAACCGCTGCTAAGTTTTACATTTTTGTTATAATTTTGGTACTAATTTCAAAAACACTTTTTGCTTCCTCATAAAGGTTACAATAATAATAATTAAAATAATAATAATAATAATAATAATAATAATAATAATAATAATAATAATAATAATAATAATAATAATAATAATAATAATAATAATAACAATAACAATAATAATAATAATAATAATAATAATAATAACAACAACAATAATACTGCCGTCCTTTTTAAAAAAGGCACTATCTACATTTTAACTCGAACCGAGATATTTAACTAAACGCGTTTGCATTTATATCTCTTAACGAAAATAAAATTTTGTAAATCAATCTATTGCTCTCAACTAAATCGGACCCGCTCTTTTCATTGGTGCAAAAATAAATTTATAATTTTAACTAATAATATGCAAAACAGTAGATAGTGCAAAATTTTAAACTAAAAATTGAAGGAAATACATATGGCGGCGGCCTATGTACATAGTGCACATTTTTGGCGGCTAAAAAATCAGTATTTTACAATCAGATGGAGATGTTTTCCTTTTAAAAGCGTCACTATCTACAACAAAAATGGATAATTAGCTAATTTTTACAATGAAAATCTAATTAACATTTTAACTAATTAAAATTTATAATTCTCGATTGCACAGATATGTTTTGAATTTTGTAACGAATCCAGCCATATAAAAAACTCATTTTTCTTAAAAAATGTAGATAGTGCCTTTTTTAAAAAGGACGGCAGAATAATAATCACAGTAAATCGTTAGGTATTAAAATAACACCAAAATGGATTAAAATAACACTAAATTGGATTATTTTAATCCTTTTTGGTGTTATTTTAATACCTAACGATTTACCGTGATGATAATAATCATAATACACTGCAGAAATAAGTGTCTTATTTGATATCTTAACATAAGATGTAAGATGGAAAAATGGTATCTTACATATTAAAATCAGATGTTTTCAAAAGTATCTTACAGATTTTTAAGATGCTTTATAGGTCTTAGATATTTTTTCTATCCTTGAAAAACTAAGATTCTTCTGTAAGTTTTTTTTAATTTCTTAAATTAAGATGTTTCTGTCTCAATAAGATGTTTAGCGATAAGTTACTTGTGAATTGGAAGATGCGAAAAAAATTTAAGTTTACTAAAACCTAAGATGCATAAAATATCTTAAATATAAGCCCATAGATTAACCTCAAAACTTTTTTCCCAAAAAATATGTTGAAAAATGGGTACGAAGATACTTTAAACATCTTAAATTAAGATATTTTTAATGACTAAAAAGTGACTACAATAACATCTTAGAAATGACTACCAAAACATCTTAATTAAGATATTTCTTTCTGCAGTGTAACAATAATGATAATTATGATAATAATGATAATAATAATGATAATAATAATAATAATAATAATAATAATAATAATAATAATAATAATAATACCTAATAATAATACCTAATAAAAATACCTAATAATAATAGGGTCATTTGCGTGGTAAATCTAAACAAGGGCTAAATGTAAACAGTAGATGTTTTTGCTAAATTTACAAATTTAAAAATAAGTTCGACGTCAACATTTTTACCTCTGCTCACCTGCAAGATGTTCTGAGAATTGCCAATATTTTATTTTGACAATTGGCAATGCCATAGTTATCTTTTAATGCAAAAGAGATTGAAAATCAAAGTTTTACTGTTTCAGTATTTTGTCTCGCATTTGCATAAAAATAAATTCAAAAATCAAACAAAAATTTTTCATTCTTCCTCATTAATGCCTTGGCAAAAATTGACTTTGATTTTTGATTTTCGTCAATTTAGTTAATAAATAATTAAGTGTGTACATTTACCCCGAGAATTCGAAAACTCGGGGTAAATGTAAACAGATCTTCAACTACATTAAAAAAACAATTTAATAAATTATTGGATCTGCCATTTTAAGATTTAAAAATTCGATATTTTAGATTCTTATTCAGCAAGCTTAAAAACTTTTTTTTACCAAGTTGAATGAAAATCTATTAAAATTTGTTCAAGTTATTCAAGTTTTAAATTACTAATTTTCTAATGGTTGATTGTTTATTTATATGATTCATTAGCAGTCAACTGGTTGATTTTGCTATACATCTACGAAGAATTTTTTTTCAGTTTTTCCATGACGTAAAAAAGTAATATATACTTGAAATAACTTGTTTCTTAAACCTCGCTTAACTACAGTCGGTGTTTACATTTGCCCCGAATTTTAGGAAAATTTAAAAATCTCACAGTAAATGTAAACAGTCAGTTTTAGGCGATTCAGGTGCATCAATATTTTTTTGGACCTTATAAAATTTTTCTAGGGAGTTCTAGTAACAAGTTCATGCAAAAAAAATCCGTCCATTTTACGTTTTAACAAAAAAAAAACTAATGTTTTTGGTGAAACATAAATATTCCGTTTACATTTACCCCAAATGACCCTATAATCGCTTCCAAGTTATACATTTTTGTTATAATTTTGGTGCTCATTTAATTCGTTTTCGTAAATCTCGTTGTGTTAATTTCGTGACCACATTTGCTTCTTCATAGAGATGTTAATTACAATAAAGTATAAATTTTAAACAATTATTCTCAATTGCTATAATATTTCTTTCACTTCATTTAATACTTCCACATAAAAGAAATTTTCTTCACAATTTCTGTTTTTTAAAACATCAATAACTTCTTTATTTTTAATCGAATCAGCTTCGAAAATAGGTCAATCGAAGCGTTTTTTAATGCTCTACAAGTTGGTAACTATAGTTTCAAAGTTATTTCTACATTTCTCAACAAAATTTTCAAAAAAGGCTTATTTCCAGGTGTCCTAACATTTTTTTAAAATTATGGGCAAAAAACGTTCTTTTGAAAAATTGAAAATCAAAATAATTTATAGTTAAACTTTATTAATCTATCTCAAAGTACTCTCATTTTATGTCCGCAGGTCAGACCTAAAATTTTAAAAAAATTCAGCCCAAAAGCTCTTTATAATTTGGAGATATTTATGAAAATATGATGTTCACGCATCATGTTTAAAAACCGAAGAATTAATATAAGAGTTAATGAATTTTAATTTTCAAAAAACTTTACATTTTTTCATTTATTATTACACTGAAAAAAAATTTATTTGATTCAAATAACAGATTATTTATCTATAATCAAATAAATATTTACTTGAATCAAATAATTTTTATTTGAATCAAATAAATTGTATTTAAATCAAATATTTCAGTATTTGAAGCAAATACAATTTATTTGATTCAAATAAAAATTATTTGATTCAAGTAAATATTTATTTGATTATAGACAAATAATCGGTTATTTGAATAAAATAAATTGTTTTTCAGTGTAATTAAATAATATAAGAAATAATAATTTATTCATTTATTATTAATTCTTAATTTGAATTCTATAAATTAAAAAAAATCGAACTTTTTAAAATTTTAATCAATTAAATTGACAATTTTCAGTAATTTCATACTAATGAAATTGACAGTGTAACTATTGAAGCTAAACATAGTTGTATTTAATACCAAAGTAAAAATAATGAAATAGTCAATATTAATTCTAACAAATTTGTAAATGTATTTTTTGCAAAATTGAAAAATGATGAAACTGTAGGATATATAAATTATCTCAATATAAACACAGTTTTTTGAAAGATATCAAATTGATACCAAAGTATGGATCACATTGATGCCAAAAATTTATTATTTGATTCAAATTTTTGCTATCAATTTATTATTTGATCCAAATTTTTGGTATCAATTTGTTGCATTCTTGATACTTTTATATGTTAACAGTGAGCAGAATAAAAGTAAAAATAAATACTTATAAGAGGGAGATAAATGGGGGATGGAAAATCAACCGACATCTGCAGGAATGAGGGTGAAAATATTTGATTCTTTTAAATACATATTGTAATGCTTTGGAGAACCTGTAACGTATAAAACTATATTATGATAATAACATAGGAACAAGTTCAAAGGCGACCCTCCAGACACGTGAATTTCCCCCTTGCGCTCAACTATATTAAAGCCTGCACACATGATCACTTATAAAGAGGGGCATAAATCTGCACGATTTCACCGGGTGTATGTAATGGTCATTAATATGGAACTCGGACATCGTTTAATTTGTCAGTGTAGTGGTGTATATATATATATATGCTATGGTCAAATCGACAGATGCAACGTGCGGTGGGTCAGGATTCTAAATGCAAACCTTCGTACTCTTTATCTAAATTAAATAATGTGTTTATTAAATCCAACTCTCTTTTTCTTTCTTTTTGTTTTTTAAACATATTAACCCTTTGAGGCCCAGCGATTTCGATCGAAAGCACTTTTGACTTTTAAACCTTAATAACTTTGACAAAAATTAAAATATGTTTGATTTTTAAAAACCCAACACCCACAAATGAGGAGCAATTTTTCAAAAGTTGATAAATCCATTTTTCAAAAAAATTGTGATAAACACATATATAGAATTTTAAAATCCTTAGAAATCGATTGATCACTATTCAATTTAAGAAAAAAACATTTGTTAGTAAAGAATTTTCAATTTAAAATATATTTTTCCCTAACTTTGATAATTTTTAATTTTAATTTTTTATTAGAAAAAATTACCAAAACCTTGAAATTCCTTTATTACAATAAATTTTAATTACAAACAAAGCTGTTTAAATAGTAAAAGATTTTAAAATAATAAATAGTAAAAGATTTTAAAATAAAGAATTTATTACATTTTTTCTACATTAAAATTATTTTTAATGGTTATGTGAGAATTGTCATTTATATTTAAATTTCTCGAAATGACAAAATTTGGATTTATCAGATTTTGAAAACTTGCTCCTCAAATTTATTCTTCTATGTGAAAAAATTTATAGTACATTAAAGAATTAACAATCTTTTAATTTTAACAATAATAAAAAAAAGTATGTTTATGGCAAGATACACAACAAAAAATTACAAAATCGACAATTAAATAAAGCTAAGATACTCTTTAAATCTGAATTAGTAGAAAGTTACTAATGAAATGGTAAAAAGTCGTCCACTAAATGATTTAGTAATAATTCTACTAACAATTAGTAAAATTTTACTAATTGTTAGTAGAGCGTTACTAATTGATTAGTAGAACTCTACTAACAATTAGTAGAACTGTTTTATTAATAGTCGATAAAACAGTTTCACTAATTCATTTAGTGAAAAAGTGACTTTCAATTAGTAGAATTCTACTAAAACAATAGTAGAATTTTACTAAAAATTAGTAATATTCTACTAATTAAAAAGGTGAAAAGTCGTTCATGAAAACTACTAAAAATTAGTAAAATTTTACTAATTCTTAGTAGAATTCTACTAATTCACATTTAGAGAGTAATGAAAATAACCGCTTGGGGGTTTTTGAGGTCGCTGCGATTACAAATCCGAAGTCACTTTTAAAAAATAAAAATGACGGTCTAAAAAAATAACGAAAATTGCACTTTTCTAAAAAAAAATTCGGGCCTTAAAGGGTCAATAATTGCGATTTGGAGATGAAGTTTAGTTGAAAATTTGCATAAAATAATTAAATTTCGGAAGAATAAGAGCTGTACCTACTTTTAAAGAAATATTTAAAATTTAGATTTTGATTCTAAAGTTTAGAAGGTTCAAATGGACGATTTTTTTACTACTTTGCTTGAATGTGAATTTTTTTGTAAATTAGAAATTTAATTTAGGGTCATTTGGAGTAAATGTAAACAAGGGGTAAATGTAGACAGTAGATGTTTCAGCTAAATTTACAGAAATAAGTTCGACGTCAATTTTTTTTACCTCAGTTCACCTACAAGATGTTCTGAGTATTGCCAATATTTTATTTTGACAATTGGCAATGCCACAGTGTAAGTTTTCTTTTAATGCAAAAAAGATTGAAAATCAAAATTTTACTGTTTCAGTATTTTGTCTCGAATTTGCATAAAAATAAATTCAAAAATCAAACTAAAATTTTTCATTATTCCCTATTAATGCCTTAACAAAAATTGACTTTGACTTTTGATTTTCGTCAATTTAGTTAATAAATAATTAAGTCTTTACATTGACCCCGACAATTCGAAAACTCTGGGTAAATGTAAACAGAACTTCAACTACATTAAAAAAAAAAAATTTAATAAATTATCAGATCTGCCATTTTGAAATTTAAAAATTCGATTTTAGATTCTTCCTCAGCAAGCTTAAAAACTTTTTTTTACCAAGTTGAATGAAAATCTATTAAAATTTGGTCAAGTTATTTAAGTTTTACATTACTAATTTTGCAAATGTAAACAGTCAGTTTTAGACGATTCAGGTGCATCAATATTTTTTTGAATCTCATAAAATTTTTCTAGGGAGTTCTAGTAACAAGTTTATGCAAAAAAAATCCGTCCATTTTACGTTTTAACAAAAAAAAAACTAATGTTTTTGGTGAAACATAAATATTCCGTTTACATTTACCCCAAATGACCCTAATTTTAATTTAAGTGGACACCTAAGTGGAAAAATGACAAAAAAATCGTTTCTTATTTGATTTTCTAAAAGTAGATTCAATTAGGAACAGAACAAGTCTTTTTAAAACCTTTTCTGAAGAGTAGAAGTATCTTAAATAAATTTGAATACCATGAGTTTTTAGTATTTTTTTTTCTTTTTTCCAGTCTCCTGTAAAAATTGTTTTTTTCCAATTTTTTAAACTTTCGGTATACTTTTCTCCGAATCTACTAAACCGATTTGTAATTTTTTTATTTACTTTGTTCAATAAGGTTCCAAGCATACTAATAAGAAGTTTAACATAATTTTAAGTTGTACAAACGGAGATATGAGTCAATGAATCAGAGAAAATGGGATTTTTATTTTGCTTCTGGTATAAATATTCATAAAAAAGTTTCTATTCAAGATAACGCCGTATTACTTTTTATTCACATAATTGATTATATTTGTAATCGTCTAAAAAAAGGGCGAACGCAATTGGAATAATAGTTTTCGAGAAAAGTGTACCGAAAGTTGACTCTTTTTGCATTGTTTTTAGATGACTTGGATGTCCCCTTAATTAATTAAAATTTCTTTTCCTTTTCTCTTGCTTAAATATTTAATAAATTGAGCTGAAATTTTGTTAAAAAGTCCATAATACAATAAAGGACAATGTTGTATAAAAGTTTTAATATATTTTTCAAATTAACAATTATACGAATTGCTTCAAAATGGTCAGTTGTCTAGGTCACTTCTAATCAATTTCGTCTTTATCGTTTTCAAAGTGTTTTATTACTATTTATTTTATTTGAATTATCAAAACTTTTGTATACATGATTCACTATAGATTTTGACAAAAAAGTAAAAATATCCATTTTAAATTTTTACTGATTAAAAATAGTAAAAATATCAATTTTAAATTTTTACTGATTCAAAATAGTAAAAATATCCATTTTAAATTTTTACTGATTGAAAATAGTAAATTTTGACTTTCAAAAGTATTCAATCCTCAAGAACTAATTCTCCGAGAAGAAATATATTGAGGAAAGGGTAAAACGAAGCGGAACGTAACAAATTTTTTCAAATCAATCATAATACAAAATAAGAGAGAGAGAGAGAAATAATACCCCCAAAAATAGAAAGTCACATATCACCAAAAATCATAAATAAACCATCGAACGACCTAAATTTCAAAAAGTATTAAAACGACAAGATGAGTATTTAAAGGTATTTTGAAAAGAATATTTCGAAAGATTAGAACATCCAGATAAAGGGGACGTTAATATAGTATATATAGATATAAAGGTATGTTGAGGATCTCTGAAAAAGATCGATACACGTCGTCGAGGAGAGACTTTATAATAATAATCGTCGATTATTATCTGTGAAGAACCGGTTATAACTCACTTTGTCGATAACTGATCTGATCTCGCGAAATGTAATTGCTTCTGGTTACTTTTTCTCTTTCTCTCTTTTTCTCTCTCTATCTTTTTCTATATACGCGAATGTTATCTTGACGAAGGCTCGTGTTTATTCTCGCTCTTTGAAAATAAATGCCCCAGGGTGGGGGGTGGAGAAAAAAAAATATTCCTCGCACTAACCGGTCCGTCATTTAATGTACATTCAATATCGACAACACTCGCATACGATCTTGAGCTTGTCATCAAAGATATTAACCATCGTTTTGTACATTCAAACGTCTTCATGTGTCTAAACTCTTGTAGTACAGTTTCATTCGCCATTGAGAAAAAATTGCTTTTCCGTTAGTGTGAAAATAAAATAATATGTATGGAAAAATAAAAACTTAATATAATTTCAATAAAAACCCTATTTTTCAATAAAAATCCTATTTTTCAATAAAAACCCTATTTTTCAATAAAAATCTTGTTTTTCAATAAAAAATCCTATTAAACTTTTAAAATAATTAATTCTACAGAACTTTTTGTCAAAAATATAAAAAATTAAGAATTTCAATGATTTTAGTTGTACGTCCCCTCGAAAAAAATTTCGAAAGTTTTTCCTTGCTTTTTTAGCACTAAAAATGGTTCATGTTGATTTTTTACGTTAGGAATTTTTGTAATTTTTTGAAAGAGTTTTTTACGCTTTTGATTTTTTCGATTTTGTTTAATTTAGAGTTTCGAATGGTAGTCACTTTCACCCTCAAAATAGAAATTTTCTGTTGACATCAGGATGAAAATTCGTAGGCATTTGACTGACTACCAAATAAATTAAACTGCTTGATGACATTGTTACGTTTTCTCAATGGTAATTTTTCCGACCACTTTTCTCTTTAAATATTTAATAAATTGAGCTGAAATTTTGCATAAAAGTCTAAAATACAACAAAGAAGGACAGTGCTGTATATAAAAGTTTTAATATTTTTAAAATTAATTGCTACAAATTCTTTTAAAATTGCAAGTTGATTCACGTTTGCTTCACTGAAAGAAATTAATGTATATTAAATTCTGAAAAAGTATTTTACAATTTGGGGAAAAAGTGCGATAAACAGAAATTTTGTTATAAAAAATACTAACACAGTAAATTGTGAGGTGTTAAAATATCACCAGAATGGATTAAAATAATCTGCTAAAGTTTAATTCCTCTAGGATTAAATTAGCATCAAAAACGATTAAAATAATCTATTTTGGTGTTATTTTTAACTACGAATGAAATTTTATTTTAAATAAAACACCAAAGTCAACGATTTGGAAAAATTCAACGAATTTTGCTTCTCCAGGAAGAATAGTAAGTTAGTTACTAACTTAGTTTCCAACTTACTAACTAACTTAGTAACATAGTTACTAAATTCAATTGTGTTCAAAATTTTTTGAAAATTCTCGTCAAAATTTCAATTCTCTTTATAAATAATAAAATTCTTCTCTGATATTCAATTATTTTACAAAATTTTAATCAAATTCTTGTCAAAATTTCAATTATTTTCAAAAATTTTCTAAAATTCCATAATTTTCAATATCTCTTGTTTCAAACAAATTTCCCAAATGAATTCTATTATTAAAAAAAAATTTGAATACAATTCTACGCAAACATTCAATTATTTTCATAAATAATAAAAATTTTTACAGGAATTCAATTATTTACAAATTTGTTTATAAATTTCTTCGCAATAATTCAATTTTTTTCACAAATAATAAAATTCCTACAGGAATTCAATTATTTTTACAAATAATAAAATTCCTACAGGAATTCAATTATTTTTACAAATAATAAAATTCTTTAAAACATTCAATTATTTTCATATAAATAATAAAAATCATTGCAGAATTTGAATTATTTTTAATGCAATTTTAATCAAATTTCTCGAAAAATGTAATTATTCTTAAAAATCTTATTAAATTTCGTCCAAAGAATTTAATGTATTTAAAAAAAATTTAATTTAATTTAATGTATTTGTTAATAAAATTTTTTTATAAGAATTTAATTTCAACAAACATGAAATTAATAAATTATTTATTTTTTTATTAAAATAATTGAATTCTCGTAGAATTTACTAATAAAAATGGTTTTAAAACTGAATTTCAGTTAAAATCTTAGATTATACTTAAGTGTTAAAAGCATTATAACCTGGATTTTTTGGAAATAATTAAATTTTGAAAAAGTTTTAAACTAAAATCATTGAAATTCCTAATTTTTCATATATTTTTGATAAAAAATTCTGTAGAATTAATTCTTTATAAAAGTGCGGAATAGGATTTTTACTGAAATTATTTCAAGTTTTTATTTTTCAATATATATTTAATTGCAGAATTTCCGAATAATTGGAATTTTGTAAAATTGAATTGTAAACAAATAAATTTGAAAATTCCTTGAAAAAAGTAATTATGTTCATGCAAGTTTTAATAAAATTCGACAAAAGTATTGAATTATTAAAAAAATTGTTACTAAAATTATTTATGAAAATTGAATTTTGAGAACTATTATTATTTTTATTATTATTATTTTTATTATTATTTTTACTTTTAGTTGATAAATAAATTATTTACTTTTGCATTTAAATAATTAAATTCTTCTAGAATATTTTAATAAAAATTGATTTTATATTTCATAAAAAGGAATTTCAGTTAAAATTTTAGATTTTAATTGAATATTAAAAAAATATAGAGTGAACTTTTTGGAAATATGATTGAATTTTGAAATTAATATTTTTGAAAAAGTTTAATTGAATTTTTTTAATATTATTTGATGTTTTTATTTTTTAATATATGCATTTAATTATAGAAGTTAGGAATAATTGTAATTTTGTGAAATTGATTAATTAATTAATATTTAAAATAATAGATATAAAGTAAAATTGAGGTTAAAATATTTTGAAAATAATAATTAAATTGAAATAATGAATGGACTTATATGTAAAGAAAAGTAAAAGTATTAGTAAAGTTATATTAAAAATTTAAAAAAAAATTGAATTAAAATTCTTGACATTTGATATAATTATACTAAATTCCACATAATTTTATACAGTTTAGTATTTTTTATATCGAAATTTCGGTTCGTTGCACTTTTTCCCCAAATTGTAAAAAGTTTTACACAAAGTTTAACATACACTTTTTTCAGTGTCCCCATCAATTTTTCGTCTTTTAGCAATTACAAAGTGTTTCGTTATAATTTATTTTTGAATCATTAAAACTTTTGCACATAACTGTCATTTACTATATATATTTTCTTTAGTCACAATCACATGCTATTGAGTGCAATTAAAAATGTTTAAAAATTCTTTTAAATTTCAGAGTCAATCAATATTGAGACTGTTGAGTGGCAGCTGAAGACGGCAAAGGCACTTTTAAAAAATATGTCAAAAAGAATGGAAAGATTGAATGCCATCGGTGAAATTTCGAATGATGCATCAGAAGGGAATTTGCTTGCAATTAATCGTCGATACGTGCAAAATGCACTGAAGGGTAAATCTAATTTCTAAAATGCAATCCAAATTTTATTAATATTCATATTTATACACGAAAAAAAAAATTTCACCTGAAACAACTATAAAATTCACTATATATATTAACGACATTTTTAGTTATATTGCGACGAATACTTTCGCTATTTTAAAGAACACTTTCGCTATTTCAGCAAAAGTAAAATCGCTGTTCTAGTTGAAGATTTTTTTCCGTGTATTACACTGAAAAAAAAATTTATTTGATTCAAATAACCGATTATTTGTCTATAATCAAATAAATATTTACTTGAATCAAATAATTTTTATTTGAATCAATTAATTAGTATTTGCTTCAAATACTGAAATATTTGATTCGAATACAATTTATTTAATTCAAATAAAACTTATTTGATTCAAGTAAATATTAATTTGATTATAGACAAATAATCGGTTATTTGAATCAAAAAAATTTTTTTTCAGTGTACTTTTATTCATTTTATAAAAGAATAAAAAAAAATTAACAATAAAAAGTTTAAAAAACAATAAATGTTTATTATAGGCGAAATTCGAAGCATCTTGCGGCAAACTGAAAAAATAGAGGAACTTGCTGAAAGCCTAAAGAAAAGCTATACAAATTAACGTCTCCCCACCCTCTCTCTCTCTCTCTCTCGTCCTTTCTCTCCCACTCTGCCTCTGGAATGGAAATTCCAAAAAGGTTTTAGAAAGGGAGTCGAATAAAATAAAAATTAACATGTTACGAAACAAAAATCGATTATAGTGAAATGAAATAAAATTTATTCGCGTTCGGAGGAATAAACGCCCATCAATAGGCAACCGGCCCAGCGCAAACGTATTTCGCGCTGCATTACGCAATCGAAATAATGCAAAAATTGAATATTTGCACTGATCTGAATATTATTATTGTTATTATCAATTATATGTTTATTATTATTTATACATTTTTATATAATTGTATTATTATAAGATCCAGAAAAAAAGGCTATATATTTGACTCAGAGCAGGTCATTAAATTTCTTTGGTATACCCCATAGATAAAATTTCTATTTATACCAAAATATATTTTTAATTGAAGAGAAATAAATAATGATTAGTAGATTCTGAGGCAAATGTACCTTTTATTTAAGTTGAATAAATTATATTTGGTTTAAATAAAATTTTCCTTTTGTTGTATTATTCTTTTTACCACTGCACTGTATATCATTACTATTATTATTATTGTTATTATTATTATTATTATTATTATTATTATTATTATTATTATTATTATTATTATTATTATTATTATTATTATTTTCATTATCATGAATATTAATTATTATTTTCTTTATCATTAATATTAATCATTATTATTTTCTTTATCATCAATATTAATTATTATTATTTTCATTACCATTAATATTAGTTATTATTATTTTCTTTATCATCAATATTAATTATTATTATTTTCATTACCATTATTATTAATATTTATTATTATTTTCAAATGGAAATATTATTCATTCATTTATTTATTTATTTACTTATTATTTATTTATTTTTATGTAAAAAAAAATTTACATTGATTCTTTATTCAAAATTTAAAAAAAAATTCAAATTAACTAAATATACAATTTTTTTTTAAATTTATTAAGGTTAAAAATATTTTTAAATTCGTCGAAACAATTCAATTATTTGCAAAATATTTCAATAAAATTGTTTTACAAGAATTCAATTACAATTTACAAATAAATAAAGCACTTCGCGTGAAGTAAATTATTTTCATAAATATTAAAACTAAGAAGTTTTATAAAAAAAATTGCGCAGAAAATAATTGAATTAATGCGAAGCAAAAAGAGTTTGACATAAATTTCAATTATTTCCAGTGTACAATTTTTTTTAAATTTCTCGAAATAAATTCAATTATATTTGTAAAAAAATATTGAAATTTTACAAAAGAAAATGTACTGTAAATATAATTGAATTCATATGAGAAAAAAATTTTCACATGAATTCAATTATTTTCAGTACAATAATATTATAAAATTCAGTACAATTATTGTCACGCAATTATATTTTTAAAACTTGAAAGAAATTCTTTATAAAAATTCAATTACTTCTAAAACTTTTATTAAATTTCTATATACAAAGAATTTAATGATTTTTAGAAATTGTAATAAAATTCTGCGGAAAAATTGAATTATTTTCAAAAATTTCTATAAAAAAATCAATAATAAAATTTTTTATTACATCTATGAGCATATGCGATTTTTTTAAAGAAGTTTGAAAGTATATTTCGCTATGTAAAACTCAATTATTTTCACAATTTTCAAAGTTTATTATTGAAAAAAATACTATTTTCAAAAAAAAATTAGAGAAATTGTTTAAAGGAATTTAATTATTTGCGAAAACTCTAATAAAATTATTAAATTACAATTATTAACAAAAAAAAAACCAAATTATATTCAAATAATTATAAAAAAATTCTTCGAAAGAATGGAATTATTTTTTTTCATAAATTTTAATAAAATTCAATAATCAATTGTTTAGTTACAATTATGAACAAATGCTATTGTTTTTAAAACATGAAATAAATTCTTCATTAAATTCAATTACTTTCAAAATTTTTAAACTTAAAGGAAAGAAGAAATAAAAAAAAAATAAAAATAAGAATAAGAATAAAGAATTTTTTTAAAGGAATTTAATTATTTGCAAAAACTCTAATAAAATTATTAAATTACAATTATTAACATAAAAAAACCAAATTATATTCAAATAATTATAAAAAAAATTTTCGAAAGAATGGAATTATTTTTTTCCATAAATTTTAATAAAATTCAATAATCAATTGTTTAGTTACAATTATTAATAAATGCGATTATTTACAAAATTAGAAATAAATTCTTCATTAAATACAATTACTTTCAAAATTTTTAATTGAAATTTTTGAAAAAAACTTATTCGTAAAAAAAACAAAAACAAAAAAAAAAATTCGTCAAAACCAATAAAATTATTTTCAAAAATGCTACAAAAATTCTTGACAATAATTCAATTATTATTCTCATCAAAGAATTCGTCTCGAGAATTGAATTATTTTCACAATAGAATTCTTCGCTCGAATTCAATTATTTTCAATATAATTTCAATGAGAAATTTTTCGCAAAAATTAAATTATCATTTTCAATAATAACAATAATCGTTGTATTTTCAAAAATTGTAGAAAATTTTTATATTCTTTTAAAAAATAAATTTCCATAAAATTCTTCGCAAAAATTCAATTATTTTCTGTACATTAATTTTAGAATTGAAAATGTCTAAAAAGAAAAATTATTTGAAAATTTAGGAAATAAAAAAGAAAACAAAAACTAGTTACAAATTGCGAAAAGATAACCGAAATACAACGATTATTAATATAAACTAATAAAATATTAATGCAATAATCATTATATACAACATAAAAAAAAATAGTCCAAAATCGAAAAACTGTAATAATTAATAAAAAAAAGTGATAAAAGAAAGTTAAAATATCATAATATAATTTTTTTCAATTTTTATTTTTAATTATTTTAATTTTTTTAATTATAATAAATATTAATGACGGAACTGATTTAATTAATCAATTAATTTTATAATTATTAATAATATCAATTTATTTATTAATAATTAATAATCAATTGTAAGATAATGAAATACGGTCAAACAAACAAAAATTACTAATAATTAATAATATTAATTAATTTATTAATTATTAATAATATTAATTAATTTATTAATTACTAATAATATTAATTAATTTATTAATTACTAATAATATTAATTAATTTATTAATTACTAATAATATTAATTAATTTATTAATTACTAATAATATTAATTAATTTATTAACTATTAATAATATTAATGAATTTATTAATTATTAATAATAATATTAATTTATTTATTATAATTATTAATAATGTTAACTAATGTATTAATTATTAATAATAATAATCGATTTACTAATTTAAATTTCGAATAGTAGAAAAAGTTTTTAGTTAGAAATAAATGTGTAAAAAGAAAGAAAAAATTTACTAAACACGTGGTAATTTTAAAGTCAGACAATAGGAGTAAAAAAAATCGACTTAAAATCGAAGATTAATTTCTTGAGAAAAAAAATAAAAATATATAACACGAACTCTTTCATTCGTTACGCTCTATTTTGCTCCTTCTTTTACTATTTCCCTCTCTGCTGCTTCAATAGACTCTTGTCTTCTTCTAACCAAGGTCCGTCCTTTTCACTGCGCTCACGTTATTCGTATTCTCTCTCTCTCCCTCTCTCTTTAAAGAGTAAAGAGAGAAGAAGAGAGAAAAAGAGGAAAGAAAGAGAGAGAAAATGATAGAGGAAGAAAAAGAAATGGAGAGAAAGAGGCAAAAAATGAGTGAACTAAAGAGAGAAAGAGTGAGAGAGGTAAAAAGAGAAAAAGAGGGGAGAAGAAAGAGAGGGAAAGACGCTCGCTTCGAGCACAAGCCGAGCGTCATCTTTCTCTCTTTTCTCTCCTCCTCTTTTTTTCCTCTCGGTCTCATTTAGCACGTGATCAACCACGTGTTGTCCCACTCTGAGAGAGATGACGGCATGCGCCGCGCATGCGTCAGCTACCGTGCGCTGCTCGTGCTGCGCGCGCGCGCTCGCTCCAACGCGCTTCACGAGAACTCCGTTTTCAAACGGCTTTTTTTCCCATATTATACACTGCTGTACACACACACACACTAAGCTGCTCTCTGCTCATATATGGATTTACCTCGCGCTGTGCGCATGTGCGTGTGTCGTACACGTGCACCGACCATTTCCACTTACAAGTCAAACCAGGTAGCCGGAGCACGATTTCAACGCTTGCATAAAATTCTATATATACGTGTACATGTATTACATTTATAATATGCGCGTGTATTGCGCACCGAGCGCGCTTTTATGCGATGCGAGTAAATTGTAATTAAAAATTTTTTTTATTTTTTCTTTTTTTTAAATAATTAATTACTAATTATAAACTGTTATTAACTAACTGAATAATGTAAAATTGAGGTTTATTATTTATAACTTTATGTGATATTGTTTAATTAGTTTTATTGGTTTATTGTTCTTGCTGTTTACACTATTCTTTACTATTTTCAGTATTTTTTACTATTTTTTACTATTTTAGAATATTTTTAAATGGATACTATTCTTACTCTTTTTACTATTTTTTACTATTCTGCCATTTTTTGCTATTCTTACTATGTTTACTATTTTTTACTTTTCTGCAATTTTTTTGCTCTAGATATACTATTCTTACTATTTTCACAATTTTTTACAATTCTGCAATTTTTTTCTATAAATACTACTCTTACTATGTTTACTATTTTTTACTTTTCTGCAATTTCTTTGCTATAGATACTATTCTTATTATTTTCACTATTTTTTACTATTCTGCAATTTTTTGCTATAAATACTACTCTTACTATTTTCACTATTTTTTTTTCTATTCTGCAATTTTTTTTTGCTATAGATACTATTCTTACTATTTTCACTATTTTGTGCAATTTTCATTATTTTTTTACTATTTTGTTAGTATTTTCACTATTTTTTACTATTTTCATAGTATTTTCACTATTCTTTACTATTTTTACTATTTCTTGCAATTTTCACAATTTTTTACTATTCTGTTATAGGATTTTCACTATTTTTTTACTATTTTCTTATAGTATTTTCACTATTCTTTACTATTTTTACTATTTCTTGCAATTTACACTACTTTTCACTATTCTGTTAGTATTTTCACTATTTTTTACTATTTTCTTAGTATTTTCACTATTCTTTACTATTTTTACTATTTCTTGAAGTTTTCACTACTCTTTACTATTCTGTTAGGATTTTTTGCTATTGATACTATTTTTTTTTTTACTATTTTTCCAATTTTTTACTATTTTCCATTTTTTTTTGTCTTCTCGTTATTACAATTCTATTATTTTTTTGCAGTTTTTACTATTCTTATTATTGCTATACTATACTATTTTTACAATTTTTCTTTGTTTGTTTTTATTATTTTTATCCATTCAATTTTTACTATTTTTTATAATTTTTATTATTATCATTATCCTACTATATTGGTCATTTAAGCTCTTCTTACTATATATTTACAAATTTTTAGAACCTTTATTATTACACTGTAACTTTTTGCTACAATTATTGCTTACAATTTTTCCCAATTCTTACTGTTTTTTATCACTAAATTAATATTTATCTCTTTTTTTTGCTACTTTCATTATTACTAATTTATTTATTATTTTCATTTGCTATTTTTACTATTTTCTATTATTGTTATAAATTTTATTACTACTACTATTTAATATTTATTAGTTTTTTGTTACTATTATATACTATAATTTATACTTATGCGATTTTATGCTAATTTTACTATTTTATAGTATTTCTTAAGATTCCTCGCTATTGCCATGAATATTTTACTATTTTTATTATTATTATTATTTTATATAGTTTTGTTTTCGCTATTTGTATACTATTTTTAAGATTTCTATTGTCATTACTATATCTTATTACTTTTTTTGTTATCCTAATTTTTTCTTACTTTTTTCAATATTTTTCTTACTTTTTTCAATATTTTTATTACTTTTTACTATATTTTTATTACTAATGCTACTCTACTATAGTATTATTTTTGCTATTTGTTACAATTCTTACTATTTTTATGATAATTCTTCTATTTTTGCCCTTTGCTATGTTTACAATTTTTAGAAAAATATTTATTATACTTTTTCTGACTATTTTTTTTTACTTTTTACTATTTTCATTATTATTGCTATTTTACTTTTATTATTTTTCGCTATTTATATTCTTTTTAAGCTTTTAATTATTGTCACCATTTTACTATAATTCTTTTTACTATTTTTTGACATTTCTTGCTACTATTTACAGTGTTTATTATTATTAGTCTTTTACTATTATTTTTTGCTATTTTTACTATTTTTATATTCTTCTTACTATTTTCATTATAATCTTACAAATCTTACAATCTTACAATCTTTCTAATATCCTTTCTTGCTGTTTATTCTATTTTCTATTATTTTTTACAATTCTTTAATCTTTAATGTGTTCAATATTTTTTTTTACTATTTTTTATCCATTTTACTATTTTTACTGCTATTTTTGATTGTTTACTAGTTTTTTAATCAAAAAATAAAAAACCAATTCGGAAAACTAAAAATAAATTTGGAAAACAAAAAACCAACTTAAAAATCGAAAAATACGATTTGAAAAATTAAGAACCGTTTTGGAAAAAAACAATTCAATTTGGCGAATAAAAAGCTATTGTAAAAATAGAAAAATTAATTTGGAAAATTAAAAAAACTTTGGTAAATAATTAACCAACTTAGGAAACGAAAATCCAATTGAAAAAATAAAAAACCAACTTAAAAATCTAAACTTCGGTTTGGAAAATTGAAAATCATTTTAGAAAATAAATATACTTATATTCATCTTAGGAGACGAAAATCTAAATTGGAAAGTAGAAAGCCTACTTCAAAATCTAAAACTCGGTTTGGAAAATTGACAACCCTTTTGAAAATAAACAATCAACTTAGAAAACAAAAATTCAAGTTGGAAAATAAAAAAACACTTAAAAAATCTAAAAATCTATTTGGAAACTTGACAACCATTTCGAAAAATAAATAACCAACTTTTGAAACAAAAATCCAATTTGGAGAATAAAAAACCCACCTGAAAATCTAAAAATCCTTCTAGAAAATTAAAAAACCATTTCGGAAAATAAACAATCAACTTAGAAAGCAAAAATTCAAGTTGGAAAATAAAAAAACACTTAAAAAATCTAAAAATCTATTTGAAAACTTGACAACCATTTCGAAAAATAAATTACCAACTTTGGAAACAAAAATCCAATTTGGAAAATAAAAAACCCACCTGAAAATCTAAAAATCCTTCTAGAAAATTAGAAAAGCATTTCGGAAAATAAACAATCAACTTAGAAAGCAAAAATTTAAGTTGGAAAATAAAAAAACACTTAAAAAATCTAAAAATCTATTTGGAAACTTGACAACCAATTCGAAAAGTAAATAACCAACTTTGGAAACAAAAATCCAATTTGGAGAATAAAAAACCCACCTGAAAATCTAAAAATCCTTCTAGAAAATTAAAAAAACCATTTCGGAAAATAAACAATCAACTTAGAAAGCAAAAATCTAATTTGGAAAATAAAAAAAAACTTAAAAAATCTAAAAATCTATTTGAAAACTTGACAACCATTTCGAAAAATAAATAACCAACTTTGGAAACAAAAATCTATTTTGTAAAATAAAAAACCCACCTGAAAATCTCAAAATCCGTCTAAGAAAATTAAAAAACCATTTCGGAAAATAAACAATCAACTTTGGAAAAGAAAATCCAATTATAGAAAAATAAAAAAACTACACTGAAAAAAAAATTTATATGATTCAAATAACCGATTATTTGTCTATAATCAAATAAATATTTACTTGAATCAAATAATTTTTATTTGAATAAATTAATTAGTATTTGCTTCAAAAACTGAAATATTTCATTCAAACACAATTTATTTGATTCAAATAAAAATTATTTGATTCAAGTAAATATTTATTTGATTATAGACAAATAATCGGTTATTTGAATCAAATAAATTTTTTTTTCAGTGTACTTTAAAAATTAATAGTACAATTTTTCTACAAAACACAAAAAATGTAGAAAAACAAATATTAAGGACAACTGTCGCAAAATACAATCGAGTACAACTGAAGAATGGAGAATAGAAAGAAAATTTTGCCACTGAAAAACTCCTCTTCACTAGCAATTTTCCTCTCTTTTGTGGGTGTGAGAAAAAAAATTGAGTGAAAAAAGCGGTTTGGAGCATAAATTTCTATAATCGTCAATTGTTAGACGCTCAACCTTCCACTGGCTACTAAAGTTACTCAGCTTTTTATCCCCTTTTTCTCAACATGTATATAATATGCTTTCGCCTCAGTGTGTGTATACATGAAAAGGGAGAGATGAGAGAAGAAGAAGATGAAGAACGGGGCGTAGGGTAGGGAGGAGGGGGAGGGGGGGTTTCTTTTAAAAAGTTGCCCACACTATATACCTGTGCACTGGAAAACGTATAAGCTTGTGTCCTGCACGCTTCAGAAAAGAAACGCGTCGCGCGCAGCGCATGCGCCACCCTCAGCTATATAAGTCGATGGCTTTCATCCCATTCCGCATTCAATCACACCCACTCGAACGTGCGCTACACACGTGAGAAAAAAAAAACCAACCAGTTTAAGTCCTCGTGCTACAAGTTCGCACGTGTACTTTTCTCTCTCCCTCTCTCTCTCTCTCTGTTTCTTCTTTTCGCAAAAACAAAACAGTGTCCAAAACAGTATTTTTGTGATTCATTAAACATTTTACCAGAAAGTGATAAAGAAAGAGATTTTTCTTTTTTTCCTCTTCAACTTTTGGAATTCGAATAATGCTGGGAGTGACAGGCAAAATGTCAGCGAAGAAATTCGTCAAATCTTCCCTTTTGAGGGCGCACTGCTTTCTGGAAAGGAGGAGAAGAAATTCACGGAGCAAGAGCAAGAAGATGATGTTCAATTTGGAGGATATCTGGAAATTTGACAACGAAAATTTCGAGAACGAATTGAGGGAACTGTCCATGGTCTCGTGTCAACAAGTGCCACTGATGACAACTGTCAATTGTTGATGACAACAAACTTTTCATCAAACGGCAACAAACAACCAACTGCATCAACTATTTGTGATCAGAGAATTGTCCTTTTTTTTTGAAATGTGAACCGTTTCAATAAAAAAAAAAAGAATCAAAGTTCATCCAATCATCAACTTTGTGGAAAAGGGTTTTCGCCAATCAATTCCACAATCATCAAATTTTGTGGAATCGTCAATAAAACATTCCACTATCATCAAATTTTGTGGAATCATCAACAAAAACATTCCACAATCATCAAATTTTGTGGAATCACCAGTAAAACATTCCACAATCATCAAATTTTGTGGAATCATCAATAAAAGTTTCCACAATCATCAAATTTTGTGGAGTCATCAATAAAAGTTTCCACAATCATCAAATTTTGTGGAATCATCAATAAAACATTCCACAATCATCAAATTTTGTGGAATCATCAAATTTTGTGGAATCATCAATAAATACTTCCACAATCATCAAATTTTGTGGAAACATCGACTTTGTGAAGAAAATTTTTCGAGATTCTTCAAAAAATCTTTGAAGAAAATGGAAAAATCAACTGTCTGTGATCGAAAGAACAATTATTTTGATCAAATTTTCAATTTTCAACTGATTGAAAAATGATTTTCTTCGGAGGAGTATCAAATGGAGTGATGGGGCTGATTGAAGACTGACAACATGATCACTTGGAGGATTGAAAACTTTGCGTCATCGGCGATCATGTTTCCCGATTGGAGACGACAACTGACAACTGTTGTCTGATGACGCCAAACATGGAGAAATTCGACCGTTCCGGATCCGAACTGTCATCAACAACTCAAGACTTTTCCAGTAAGAATTCACTATTACTTTAAAAAAAAAAAGTTTTAAATGTTTTCTTTAACTATTGAGCACGAATTTTTCGATTTGAAAAAATTTCTTTTTTTTAAATTTATACTATAAACTGTACTTTATAAGATGCCCGACAACTTCTGGTTAAGAGCTTTAAGTTTAGATATAGTAATTTTGTTTGATCTCGTATTTTATTCAACTTTTTTTTTAGTTTTTAATTAGATTTAATTTAGCTCGAGGCTAAATATTTGAGTTTAAATGTTTAAATTCGAACATTTTGTTTTAATGTTTGCTTTAAATATTTTTTCTTGAATGTTTAAATTTTAAGATACACTACGATTTTTATTAATAAAAAAAGAACATCTTCTGGTTTCACAAAATTCTCTTTTTTGGGAAAAAAAAGTTTGATTTTTTTTGAAAAAAATAGAGAAACGTTTTTTTTTATTTTGAAGAGGGAAAAAAACAAGTTCATTGAAAAGAGATTATTTTTTTAAATTAAAAAATTTCCTTTTTTGTAAAAGAATTAAAAAAATTTTATTTTTTAAAAAGATAAAAAAATTTCTGTAAGGATTTAAAGAAAAATCTTTATAAATTTTTTAAAACATTCGATTTTAGTAAAAATGGAAAAACTTGTTTTTTTTGGAAAGAGAGAATTTGACTGCTATTTGTGATAATAGTTAAGCTGAATTAGGAATAATTTTTGATCGAACATAATTCATTATGTTCGAAGAATAGGCCGCCCAGTGCATATTTTTAAATATGAATTTCTGTGATCGCCCAGATTTTATATGCAAATTATAGAAATGTATGTTTTGTTTTTATAGATGAAAACAAAATTTTATGCAGGTTATTTGTTTATGTGCAATTTGTTGTTTACTTCTTGAAACTGTGATCTCAACTATTGTTATTGTTTTGTTATTTGTTTTCGTTACATCATTGTCTTCCAACAATTTTTGTTTTCGTTTGGTTTAAAATTTTATTTCTATAATTAAATATTCAAAATTTTATTTCTAATTAAATATTTAACAGTTTAATTGAATATTAAGTTTTGATTTTAATTTTATATGAAATTAAAAAATTTGTTTTGTTTTTAAATTTTATCTTAGAAGGTTAATTTTGATAAAGTTTATATAGTTATTGTTCTTTTTGGCGTTAAGTTTCATGAGAAAAATTTTATTTGTTTTCAATTTGTTAGGCAAAAATATTAATTATTTTCTTAAATTTCAATTAAGTGGAATTTGGTTTCAAAAATTATGTTTTGGTTAAATTTTTTGATATTAAATTTCATGATTCGATAATTTTATTGTTGTTACATTGTTAAGTTTTCATTTTGTTATTGTTATTTTTCACTATTAAGTTTGATTATAAATTGTTACAAAATTTTGAAACAATTTTCTTGTTTAAAATTTTTCTTTAATTTAATTTTTTGTTTTTTAAATTTGTTTTCAATTTTCAAATTCGTTTCAGTTTTTTAACATTTTTATTTCAGTTTGTTAATTATTAATTTGTTTCTTCTTTTGTTTTTTTAAGTTTACATGTTTTTGTTTTTAATTTGCCTCTTTTAATTTTTTTTTGTTTTTCGGTTGCTTTTGTTTACTTGTTTGTTTTTATTTTTGAAAATTGTTTCATGTTTTTATTTTTGAAAATTGTTTCATGTTTTTATTTTTGAAAATTGTTTCATGTTTTTATTTTTGAAAATTGTTTCATGTTTTTATTTTCGAAAATTATTTCATGTTTTTAAATTTTGTTTAAATTGTTACTTGTTAAAAATTCGATAACGATTGTTTTTCTTTCTTTTTGATTTTTCGAAATTTTGTTATTATTTCAATTCTAATTTCATAATTCGTTTTTGTTTTAATTTTGAATTTGGAATAGAAACTTTTTGTTTGTTCTCTTTTGTTAATGTTAAGTTTAAAAAAAAATTCTATGTGCGTTAATTGTTAACAATTTTGTAAAACTGTGATCTCAAAATATTGTTAATTAGTTGCTTATTGAAAAAATTTTTTCCGATTTGCATTGTGATCTCATATTGAAACTGTGATATTTGTTAAAAACTATTGTTAAAAACTATTGTTAAAAAATATTGTTAAAGATCAATCAGCATATTTTTTTAATTCATTCAATTCACAAATAAATTGGTGACGTAATTTTCAAATAAAATAAAATTTTCTTTGCCTATAATTGCAAAATTATCATTACAAAAAATTCCATAGTTAAAATTTACAAAAGCTAAAAAAATATGCTGATCGTCTAATTTTTAAAACTGTGATAAATTAAAACTTCATCGAATGTTTTAATTTGAAAATTATATTATATGTTACATCGACGTCTTCCAATATAGGATAATCAGGGATTTAATTGCAATACTAGAATTAATTTTTTTTTTGTGAAACCACGAACAAGGAAAAAAAATCGTAGTGTTAAAAAAAAATAGAAAAAAATAGTTTAAAAAAAATTGTAAGTTAGATTTTAGAAAATAAACAAAAGCTCGAGCGATGCTTTGTGATACATAGATAATTAATAAGACGAACAGAATTTGATGATTATATCATTCTGATCGGAAAACAAAAATTATTATACTTAAAGAAAAAAAAAATTGTAATCGAAATTAGGTTTTATCAAAATTAATTCACCACTTTTAATTACAATAATATTGTAATTATTAGACACTATATATTGATTTTTTTACACATTGATTATTATTTTATATAATATTCACATATTATTTTGCACCCAGTGATTAATGTTTAGTACGCAGAGTTTTTCTCTTTTTTGTCTACGCAAAAATTGGACAGCATGATCCAATTTTTTTTTATTTTATAATAATAATATTATGTGTGTACCATTATTTTATCGTCTTGATCAGCACTTTTATAATTATTATTCATTTAATTAATAAAATTGTGTGTTTTTTGATAAAAAATAAAATAATTGACTTACCTTATTTATTTATCCTCTCTCTGTATTATTCCTTTCCTTGGTGTTCTGAAACAAAAAGAATTTTAAATTTTTTACCTCAAATATTTAAAGAAAATAATTTTATTTTAAATTAAAAAAATAAACAAAAAAATGAATGAAAAATTTTTTTGTCCAATTCAAAGAATTTATTTGACGTGGAAAAAGAATGGAAAATATATGAATTGGTCCATTCTTCCGCAGAAAATAATTTTACAAAAATGTAATGATTTTGATAAAGATTAAATAATTAAAAACTTAATTTCCTTGAAAACATTAAATATTTAGAATCAAAATAATAAACACTAGGATTAAAAGTGAAATAAAATTTTTTATAAATATTTAGATTTATTTATTGAATAAAATTTTAGAGTTATTGTGTAATTTTATTTTATATAATGGTAGAAATTTTTCCAAGATAAATTGGACTACTTGAAATTGTTTAATATTCATGCAAATGAAGTTCTTTACTGTCTTATTATGTATAAAGGAAAAGTTTTAAAATATTCAAATTGTTACATTTAAGTATTTTAATCTCGTAAAATTATGTAAGTAAATATAAACAAAAATAATGATGAAAATAATTATAAATAAAAATAAGAATAATAATAATAATAAAAATAATATATAAATATAGTTATATAATTATAAATTGCTTCTTCTCACTTAATTGCAATTTTTAATTTTTCTATTGCCGATAATATTACAATTAATTTTTATTATTAATTAATATTCTTTCAAATCTCATTACACTTTGTATAGAATTTACTACCCGACTGAATCTGAATAAATAAATTATTATAACTAATATTTTTAATTAATTAATTATTGAAATTTTAATTACTGTTATTTTTCTATTATTACTATTATTATTAATTAACTATTCTATTTTTAATTATTAGTATTGCAATTATTTCTATTACTACTACATTGACAAAAAAATTATTAATTTTTTTATTTACTACTCATTATTATTACTAGGATTACTTCTCTATTAACAAATATATAAAATAAATAAAACAAATAAAATAAATGAAATAAATAAAATAAATAAAATACAAAATAAATAAATTTATTAATAAAAGTATGAAGAATTAGAATAATGAATTAACGTAATTAATGTTAAAAATAAAAACAACAATTCGATTAATAAAAATAACGACAATAATAATAATTAATTCTTAATTAGAGGCAACACTAATTTAAGGGTAGATGGTAGATTTTTTTTCTCTGACCTAGCACCCCATCTAGGAACCGATTTTTCAACCCTCCTAAGCAAATAGTTCAAAGTTTTCCCAACAGATGGAGATTCTAATCCATTAGGATGAAATATAGAATATTTTTAAAAATTTCTAAACACCTTTTTTAAGTTAAAAATTTTTTCTAAAAACTATTTTGTTAATTAAAAAAAAATTTATTTATAATTTGCAATAACATTTTATTTTCTCGAGTGAAATATTTTTTAGGACTACGGAAAATATTCTCCATATATACAGAACGAATGTTTCTTTATAATACGAATAAAGTTTGAAATCAAATAATTTATAATAATTTAAATACAAAAAAAATTTTTAACGGATTTTTAGAATTTTTTTTTATTAACAAGATAAATAGAAAACAAAATCGTGAGGGTGAATTCTGCTGGTATAGGGAAAAGTTGACAGTTCCATTTCAATGGTGAGGGTGTAAAAGCATTGATTTATTTTTTTTATTATTTACTTAACTATTTGTTTCTTATAAATTTTTGCTTAATTCAGGTAATAATTCTTTTTGATAAAATATATTTTTTTTCTTCCAAATAAATTTTTTGAGACAGATTTTTCTTCGGAAAAATTATGTTCTTATTTCTGCAAAATTAGTTTTTTTAAATTAAACAAATAATTTGTGACACATAAATTTTTATTTAAACAAATAAAGTTTTTACTTAAAAAAGTAGGTTAAATAAAGTCAAATCAAATAAATTTTTGGAGACAGATTTTTTTTTTGAAAAATTAAGTTTTTATTGCTGCCAGAAAGTTATTTAACTTAAACAAATAATTTGTGACACATAAATTTTTATTTAAACAAATAAATTTTTATTTAAACTAATAAATTTTCTATTAAAAAAAATAAATTTTATAATTTCCATAAACTTTAAAACCAAAATAATGATTTTTTGCTTGCAAGTCTTTAGACATGTTTAAAGAAATTTTTTGGTATGAAAAAACATTTATTTTTTTCAAATAAAAACTTATTTGCAACAAGAAAATAATTAATAATTTTGATTTTATTTAAAGGAAAGAAATTTTTTACTTCTTTCAAATAAGTTCTTAAATTGAATGAAATAACTGTTTTAGTGAATTATAAGACAAACATTATACCTAGAAAAAAATATATTCCACTCAGAGCCTACTAAATTTTTCACTTGTCTCAAATTAATTATATTTGATTCAAACAAAAAATTTATTTGTTTTAAATAAATTCTATTTGCTTTAAATAAAAAGTTTACACTAAAGAAAAATTCTTTTGATTCAAATAGAACTTTTACAGTAAGAAAAAAATTTAATTTAAATAAAAATTTTTCACTGAAAACAAATTTAATCGATTCAAGTGAATATTTTACATTAAATAATTTATTATTTATTTTTTAAAATTTTTTATTTCATTAAAATTAAAAATTTTACACAAAAAAAAAATTTATTCGATTCAAATATATATTTTACACCGAAAAAATTTATTTTTCTCGAGTAAATATTTAGGATTTCATAGTAAATAAACAAGTAAATGGTTATTTGAATCAAATAATTTTTTTTTTATATTTGAATTAATTAAACTGAATTCGGTTCTAAAGAAATTTTACTTTTGCCAATAAAAAATTTGTACCCTATGTAAAACAAATAAATAATTTATTACAAAGATTGGCAATTAAAAAAATAAAAAATCGAGATTAGAATTGAATTATTTATTTGATCAAATAACAGTCAGTTTATAATTAAATTTTGTAATATTTTTACAATATTTTGCAACTAAGTGAAACTAATTTGTTTCGACTAGATTTTTCAATATGAAAAATTTTTTTCAAAAGTTGAATTTCAACAGATTTGACTGTAGAAATAAATAAAAAAAAATATTTACTGCAAAAATAAATTAATATTACTTGAATGTGTATAATAGTAAGTTTGTAATTTACAGTAATAAATTTATAATTTATAGTAATAAATTATGTTCCTAAAGTTTCGAACGTTCAATTGAACAATGTATTTTTTTACTTCTTCTAATTTGTATTTTATTTACAAAAAAATTATTTTTTAGATTAAAACAAATTAATTTTAAACTAAATATTGTTTTATTTCAATTATCTTTTATTTTTCGACTGTAATTTTCAAAAAAAGCATAAGTTGAAAAAAATTTTCGTTCATTTGAACGTTAAAAGGTTTAGCTCCATAATAAATTTATAATTTACAGTAATAATTTACAATAAATATAAATTTATTACTGCAAATAATAAATTTATAATTTACAGCAATAAATCACTCCCAAAAATTTATCATTTCAAAAAACGGAATAAGCGGATTAATCTCTCAAAAATAAAAACGCGAGGGCGAATTCTGCTGGTATAGATGAAAAGTTGACAGTTTCATTTTCGAGGGCGAACGTTTTATGAAGGAAAAAAAAATATATTGATGCTCAAGGATCAGATTACCAACATTAAAGCTTGATTATATATGGGTAGCCAACTACCTGAAGTATTTTATTATGCATTCATTTTCGATTGAATACAATTTTTCCATTTAGATAACTATCGTTCTAATGTTCGCGGATCGAGGGAAAAAAAATACTTATATACAGTCGACTGATCTGCACAACACTCTAAATTCACTCTCTCTCTAAATTCTATCAACTTAAAACGCAAGAAGATTTTTTTTTCTTTTTTAATCTGAGAATATGTGCAATATGACACCACCTTAGGCACTCTAGTGAAAATATATATCCTCTAGTCTTCGAAAAGATCTAAATGCCGCACAAAAGGAATTCTTCTTCCAATATGTACTCTCTCTCTCTCTATTTTTCTCTATTTTTTCTCTCCCTCTCCATTTTTTTCTCAACCTCCCTTTGTAATCTTCGACCAAAGTGGCGGATATTGAAAATATTGTCAAATATTTGACGCTCTTTTAAGTAAAAAAAAAAATAGTCCCTTCAATAAATAGATATCCCTTTCAGCTTGGAATTTGAAATATAATCAATGGTTTACATCACTATCGAGGATTGTTTGCAATAAACAAAAATGTTTGCGGTTTAGGGAAAAATGTTTGAAAAGAGAAAAAAGCCGAGAAATTTGTATTTTGGGGCGAATGAAATTTTATTTCTACGAAATAATTTATTTCAAGTGAAAAATAATCCAAATTATTTTTTACAATAAAAAAAAATTATATAATACTCGTAGAAAAAAGGAATATATTTAATTAAAAGTCAACTGAACATTTTAATTGTTTCAAATAAAAGTTGATTAATTCAAACAAACTTTTATTTGGTACAAATGAAATTTAATTTTCGTCGAATAAAATATTTTTATTAAAAGAAATACAATTTAATTGATTCAAAAATTAATTTTTTTTTGTAATTATGCAGTTATTATTATTATTATTATTATTATTATTATTATTATTATTATTATTAATATTATCATTATTACTATTATTATTATTACTATTATTATTATTATGGAATACAAATTTTATTTCAAATAAATAAAAATTTATTCAATTCAATAATATTTTTATTTTTTTATTTTACTTTTGGAAGCAAATTTTTATTTAAAATGAATTATTTATTAGGTCCTGAGAAAAAATCCTTTTCTTATATATTAAATTATATTTGGTTCAAGAAAAAGTTTTCTTTGAACGTGAATAATAAATTAAAGTAAAATTGTTAAAACAGCAATTAAAGAAAAAAATTAAAGAGAAATTTGATTAAAACCAAAAAACAAATTTGAGCTAAATAAAAGTATTTATTTGTCTCAGAATCTACTGAATGATAATTTACTTGTATCAGATAAAAAATATTATTCGACATAAATAAAACTTTTACTGGAAGCAAGTAAAATTTTATTGCAATCAATTAAAATTTGTTTGAAGCGAATATAAAAAGGCTCGGAGTTAAACATTTTTTTGTAGGATTAATAAAAAAAAAGAATAAAAAAATTAAAATAGAAAAATTTAAATACAATAATTAAAATACAAAAATTAAAATGAAAAAATTAAAATCCAAAAATTAAAATACAAAAATTAAAATACAAAAATTAAAATACAAAAATTAAAATACAAAAATTAAAATAAAAAAATTAAAATTCAAAAATTAAAATAGAAAAATTAAAATACAAAAATTAAAATACGAAAATTAAAATCAAAAACTTAAAATAAAAAAACTAAAATACAACAATTAAAATAAAAAAACTAAAATACAACAATTAAAATAAAAAAACTAAAATACGAAAATTAAAATCAAAAACTTAAAATAAAACAATTAGAACAGAATATTTAAATAAAAATAATAATTAAATAAAATAATATACTTCAAATCACAAAAAAATTAAGTTTACAAACAGGAAAAATTTTTATTTACATCAACCATAATTTATTTGTGTAAAATAAAATTGTTATGCAAAGTAAACAAAAAATAATAATAATAAACAAAATTGTCAATAATTAATCGAAATCCAACAAAATTTGAATGACTCAATTCCTAATTTAAGAAATGATGAAAACAAAATAAACCAAAACAAAATAAATACGCGTAAAAATTGTGAAACTCACATAAAATCGAAAAAAATTTCACGCACAGGTGTTAAAATGGGTTGATCATAATTTTAATAACCAATTAAATGGGACTTTTCAATGAAATAACTCCCTGTTTATACCAAAAAGCTTAATTTTCTCTCTCCATATAATGGGGAAAAAAAAGAAAAAATTTTTAAAAGACCCGCGCGCATTTCAATTAGCGTTAAAAATATCTTTAAATTGTTTGTTATATCGCACTATGATTAAATAACTTTCTCGTATACATATAAATATTGAACGTCGATTATTACTATACTTTCCTTAAAAATAAGAAGAAAAAATCCCTTCATTTTTTTTCTCTCTCATTTTTAACCTTAATCATATAATATGCGGAAGATAAAAATCTTTTGAATCCGTGACGAAGTTTTCGGAGTCAAAAAATTAAGAAAAAAAAAAAAAATATTTTAAATTGCCACTTGATGATGATCGATCCGTAACACGGCGAATATAATAATTTTGTAGCTTCAAGGAGAATTCTTTTTTTTCCCTCTCTTTTCTTTTCTTAAATTTTAATACTATATACAGCTGAGGTTTCAAGAAAGTGGGATAAACTTTCAAAGATAAAATGATCCTTAAAGTTAAAAATGTATTTAAACATATTATGCTTACTCTGTGAAATTCGATAAGATATATAATTTCACCTTTACACGAGATTTTTATTAGCCTGCTTCTTTTTAAGAGATAATTCTTTTGAATTTATTTCAGCAAATAAATCTTTTATCTTTTTTTAGTGTTTTTTTTTTAAAATCATATTTTGTTTCTATTTAATTAATGATCATTAATTTACATAATTGAAAAATGTACGTATTTACGAATATTTTTCTTACACTTATTTATACTACAAAAATTATTTTTAATTATAATTTATTGTGTTTTATTTATTACATTATTAAATATTATGTATTTTGTAATATTTACCTTGAAAAGAAATTTTAATTAGACTTTTTCTGTTCGTATCATTTCACTCAGAAGAAAATATATTTCACCCAGAGTCAACTATTGTTATTGTTATTATTATTATTATTATTATTATTATTATTTTTATTATTATTTATTACTACTATTATTATTACTTTTATTTATTATTATTTTTATTATTATTACTTTTATTTATTATTATTTTTATTACTTTTATTTATTATTACTTTTATTTATTATTATTTTTATTATTATTATCACGTTACTTTTTACTAGTTAATAAATGTTAATTGTAGAAAAATTGTATTATATTAAAAATTACAATTTGAAAATACCAAATAATTATTAAATTTCGAGTTAAAATTTATTTTCGAATTCAAAAAGGCGAATTATGTTTTACTAGTTAATAAATATTAATTGTAGCAAAATTGTATGATATTAAAAATTACAATTTGAAAACACTAAACACTTATTAAACTTCGAGTTGAAATTTACTTTCAATCTCAAGAAGTCGAATTTCTTTTAAATTCAAAAGAATGTTATTTTCAATTTTTTATTTTGAAAAATGTTCCGAAAAGAAATTTTGCCCACAATAAAGAAGAAAAATTAAAGGAAACGAATAGAAACGAATTACGAAAATTGCCACTGAACTACATTTTTAATACAAGAAGAAAACCTCCTTCCCTCCTTTTCCAAAAAAGTTTTTCTTCAAGTTTTTCAAAAAGAAAACTTTTATTGATTCAAAGAAATGTTCAAGAAGAGGCTTTTCAGACTAAAATTTGCTACTTGCTACCAGAATAATTGCCGAAAAATATTGAATACGAAAAAAAAAAAAAGATTCTTGGAATATCGAAAGAGAGAGAATATATAAGAGAGACTACTTTGCGTAAATGATGGCAACACAAAACATCAAATTCAAAAAAAAAAAAAAGAAGAAAAAAAATTGTTCACGAAAAAAAAGTAGTCTTCTCTTCACTTTTTCACTAACTTTTGACATTGAAATGAATGCATTTAAACTATTTTAAACACTCTTGATGGTCGAGTTCTTTAAAAGAACCTCCCGCTTCCATTGTCATCAAAAGCATTATTATGGAGTGATTTTCAAGTTATTTCGACTTGTTCACTACAATGGAAGCAATAGACAGACCTCATCTATTGTGTATATATGTGATCTTTCAGCCTCCCTTCATTGGCGCAGACTCCACTTGAAAAATCGTAAAATCCTAAAGTGCAATAAAATTTATCCTTAATTTGTCTATTTATTGGCATTGTTCGACGTTTTTTTTTCCTTTTATTAAAAAGAAATTCGAGAAAAAAGGAAGGAATTTATTACTTTTTTTCAAAACTGGTATTTTTTTAAAAATTATTTTTTATTAGATACACAATGTGATAATTATGAGAATTTTATTTATTTTATTATTACTGAAGAAAAGAATTGTATTATAAAAATATAAATTATGACAATTTCATTTATTTTATTATTACTGAAGAAAAGAATTGTGATATAAAAAAATAAATATATAAACTGTTTACTAAATGTTTCTTCTCGAAACTTTCGAAAATATTTTTTTTATTGAATTTTATTGAATTTCTGTTATCGAAATTTAATTCAATGATTATTAAAAAAATGGGCTTTTCTTATTTTTCTGCAAAACAGAATTTTTTGGTCTAAAACACAAAAAGTGCACCCAAGGAAAAAAACACATTATTTTACAGTCAATTGAAATTTATTTGTTGGTAAAAAATTTTATTCATAACTAAACAATTTTATTTGTTAACAATAAATTTTATTTTTACCTTTAAAAAACTTTTTTGAATCTTCCATGTAATACAATTTTACTTTGATGCAAAAAATGTCTCTATTTAACCTAATTTTCAATGAATACAATTTTATTTCCAGAGCAAAAAAAATTTCTCTGGGTGCATATTTGACTTAATTTTATTTAGCAAACTTTACTTTTTATTTAAAAAAATTTTTCTGGGTATATTTTTTGTCTAATTTTCATTTGACATCATTTTCATTAGGCATAGTTTTATTTTCAACCAAAAAAATATCTCTGGGTGTACATTTCACTTAATTGTCATTTAACATAATTTTATTTTGACCTAAAAAAATGTCTCTGGGTGCATATTTAACTTAACTTTCATTTAACATAATTTAATTGTTATTTAAAAAAAATTCTCTCGGTGTATTTTTTATATAATTTTCATTTGACATCATTTTCAATAAGCATAGTTTTATTTTCAACCAAAAAATATCTCTGGGCGTATATTTCACTTAATTGTCGTTTAACATAATTTTATTTTGAACTAAAAAATTTCTCTGGGTGTATTTTTTGTCTAATTTTCATTTGACATCATTTTCAAAAAGCATATTTTTATTTTCACTCAAAAAAATATCTCTGGATGTATATTTTACTAAATTTTCGTTTAACATCATTTTATTAATTTATTTTGCCTTAAAAAAAATTCTCCGGGTGTATTTTTGTCCTGTATTTTTAAAAAAAATTTTATTTGCACCCAAAAAATTTCTTTTGGTTTATATTTACTTTATTTTTTTAAAATAATTTTATTTTCACACCAAAAAAAATTTGTGAGTGAATATTTTAACTAAGTTTCTAAAAAAAATTTATTTTGTACCGAAAAAAATTTCTTTGGGTGTATATTTCACCTAATTTTTTACAAAAAAATTTATTTGCATCGAAAATCAAATTTTTCTGTGTGTATATTTAACCTAAATTTTATTTGGTATAATTTCCGTTTAGTATAATTAGTTTAGTATAATTTTATTTTCACTAAAAAAATTTGTCTGAGTGTTAATATGACCTAATTTTTATTTAATTTTCGCTTGAAAAAATTGTCTGGGAGTAAATTTAACCTAATTTTTATTTGGCATAATTTAATTTAATTTAATTTAATTTAATTTAATTTAATTTAATTTAATTTTAATTTTATTTTATTTATTAAATTCTGTAGGTGTATATTTAACATAAAAATTCTAAAATCAATTTTATTGGGACACAAAAAATTTCTCTGAGTGTATATTTAACCTAATTTTCTAAAAAAAATTATTTGCACTCAAAAAAAAATTTCTGTGCGTATATTTAACCTTATTTTCATTTGGCATAATTTTATTTTAAATAAAAAAAAAATTTCACTGAATGTAAATTTGACCTATTTTTTTATATTTAACCTAAAAAATTGTGTATATTTAACATAAGTTTCTTAAAAACAATTTTATTTGCAACCAAAAAATTTTTCTAGGTGTATTTTTGACCTAATCTTTATTTAGCATATTTTTCATTTGGCATAATTTTATTTTGAATAAAAAATTTTCTCTGAGTGTAAATTTGACCTATTTTTTTATATTTAACCTAAAAAATTGTGTATATTTAACATAAGTTTCTTAAAAACAATTTTATTTGCCACCAAAAAATTTTTCTAGGTGTATTTTTGACCTAATCTTTATTTAGCATATTTTTCATTTGGCATAATTTTATTTTAAATAAAAAAAATTTCACTGAGTGTAAATTTGACCTATTTTTTTATATTTAACCTAAAAAATTGTGTATATTTAACATAAGTTTCTGAAAAACAATTTTATTTGCAACCAAAAAATTTTTCTAGGTGTATTTTTGACCTAATGTTTATTTAGCATATTTTTCATTGAACCTAAATTTATTTTCATAAAAAAAATCATTCGTTTCAATTTATTTCTTCGTCTGAAAATTAAATTTTCTTTTGATACAAGAAAAGTATTTTTCGACTCAAAAACAATTTTTTGCTTCGATGAAACTTTTAAAGAAACAAAACTAACTTTTTAATTTTTATTTCACTTTACTATCTGTAAAACAAAATTTAATTTTTTGTTTCCCTCTGGAATTAGTTCTTCAAGTGTTATTTTTATTATTCTTCGACCACACACTTAAAAAATTTCTAAGCCGCAAAAAGAGCAAAAATAACAAAAAATTCTTGAAATTTTCGAAAAACACTTCTACGCCAATGTAATTTGAAACCACTTTTAGAGAAGAGCTTCTCAACTCAAGTCCTTCGACAGAACACACACATACAAATACACATAAGGACAATAACACACGACGGACAAATTTCTGAAAAATGTACCTTTTCGACTTCTAAAAGGGACAATTATTGTATTATTTGACGCCATTTAGGCTCGAAGAAGGCGATTTTAAGAACGCGCCTTCACGGCTCAAATCACAAATTCAAAAGAAATTCATCGCGAGCGCGCGCGGATGGAAAAAGAAAGGTTTTTCTTCTCTCTATTTTTTTTTATTATTCTTATTATCTGACTTAGGAACGATTCGCCAAAGATGGAGTGTTATTCTTTAGGGCCGTAGCGAGAGAAAATATTTTTCGAAATAAAAAAGGAATCCTTAATAATATCAACTACATAGTATATATGTATATATGTGCGGTACCAGGTGCACCAAGAAAGCTTATTTAACATCCATAATAGACATATTAAAGTCAATCTTTAACGCGTTGAGGAAAAAAAAATTTTTTTTTTCTCACTCTCGCCTTTCTTTTTCCCACTGGAATTATTATTATTATTGCTCAGTCAAGTGCCAGGTGAGAAAACTTTGCGTTCAAAGTTTTTCTTGAAAAATTTTTGGCATAATGATTTCAATTCAATGATCGTAAAGTATCTACTTGACTAAATTTCAAAAGATCATGAATCGATGTTATTGTATAAAGCTGGAGAAAATTCTTCGGCAATTTGGCAGAGTCACTTATATACATTATATACAAAAGTTATTTTATGAGTTACAGATTTAGTTTCTCTTGCAATTGTATATATAAACGATTGTGAATTCATCACGAAAATTCTAAACTTATATAGTAAAGAAAAATATTTTTCAAACTCACTGAACTCTTTATGTCTGTTCAAAGTTTTTGAAGGTTAAGCAAAAAAAGACAACATTTTTATTACTTCTTTGAATTTTATTATCAAATATTTCATAGAGAATTTGTTTTTAATTATTCGATTTTCAAACGTTTTGAATTCTAATTATTATTATTAACGTTTTAATTATTTAAATGATTTAAAAGAGGATTCTAATAAATTTCTAGCTGTATATTTAACTTAATTTTCATTCAGCATAATTACATTTAGATTGAAAATATAAATGAGTGAAAATTAAATTTCGGGCCAAAAGTTTCGAGGAAAGGTTAAATAAAAATTAGCCTAAATTAGAAACAGGCGAAGTATTTGTAACGTAAATTTAATTAGCTTATAATTTAGCTGAATAAAAATTTGTGCAAAATATGCAGAAGATGAGATAAAGATTAGGTCAAATAAAAAATTGCTTAAGTACAAATTAGGCCAAATATGGTACAGGTTAAATACAGGTTATGCTAAATAAAGATTCGGTCAAATTAAAATTATGCTAAAATAAAAACTAGGTTTAATGAAAATTAGATCAAATGAAAATGATGTTAAATGAAGATTAGGCCAAATGAAAATAAGGTTAAATGAAGATTAGGCCAAATGAAAATAAGGTTAAATGAAGATTAGGACAAATAAAAATCATGCTAAATGAAAATTCGATCAAACTAGAGTATATTAAGGTCAAATAAGACTCAGGTTTAATAAAACAACAATAAATGTTACGTTAAATAAAGATTAGGTCAAATTAAAATTATGCTAAAACAAAAATTAGATCAAATGGAAATTAGGCTAAATAAAAATTTCGACAAGTAAGAGTCAAATTTATAGGTCAACTAAGAATCAGGTTTAATAAAAACAAAAATTTTTTTAAATAATTAAATTAGAATTTCGTTCTACAAATATTAAATCGAATATCGCTAATCAGGTATAATAAAAATTAGACCAAATAGAAAAAAGATGAAACAAAGATTAGGACAAATAAAAAAAAGGTTAAATAAAGATTATTTTTAATAAAGATATGGTCAAATGAAAATTATGTTAAAATGAAGATTATATTAAATGAAACATGGGCCGAATGAAAATTATTTTAACTAAAAACTTAGGTCAAATGAAAATAATTCTAAATGAAAATTTGGTTAAATGAAAATTAAGCTAAATAAAAATTAGGTCAAGTTAGAGTATAGTTAGGTCAAATAAGTATCAGGTTTAATAAAAACAACAAATTTTTAACTATTAAAATTAGAATTTTAGTCTATAAATATTAATTCAAATAGTATAAATTAGGATTAATGAAAATAAGACCAATTATACAAAAGGCGAAACAAATAAAAAAAATTGGTTAAATAGAGATTATGCTAAATAAACTTAAGGTTAAATAAAATTTATGTTAAAATAAAGATTTAGATTAGATTAGATCAAATGTAAATTAGGTCAAATGAAAATTATTCTAAATAAAAAGTAGGTCAAATGAAAATTATGCTAAATGAAAAGTAGGTCAAATGAAGATTATGCTAAATGAAAATTAGGACTAATAAATATTATGCCATCTAAAGGCGAAAGCAAATAGTTGCAATATTAAATGAAAATTTAAAAGAAAATGTTGATTTTACAAAAATTAAGTAAAATAAAAATTATGAAATTGTAGGTTACAAACGAATAAGGTTAAAGGCAGATGCAAATATGAATCAGGCTAATGAAAGATTAGGTCAAATTATGCTAAATAAAAATCAAGTCAAAGAAAATTTATGCTAAATATATAGCTTAGGTCAAATAAAGCCAATGTTAAATAAAAGTTTTAAAAAATATTAGATTTTATAAAGATTAGGCAGATGGTAAAAGAACAATGTTAGGTCAATAGAAAATAAAGTTAAACGAAGGTGTAAAAATCATTTAGACTAAAGAAACAATAGGACAAATAAAATTATGATTAAATTTTAACCCGAATTTTATTTGTCCTCGTGTTTCTTTAGCCTGACCGTTAAATAAAAATTAGGTCAAAAAAGAATCAGATTAGAGAAAATTTCGGACAAATAATCACGTTAATTGAAGATTAGGTCTTGTAAGAATTAGGTTAAAGATACTTCCTCAGTATGAGGAAGCAAAAGAAGAAGAAAGAAGTAGGTCAAATATAAAATTTATGGATTAAGGATTAGGTCAAATATAATATAGGTTAACTAAATATTATGTTAAATGAACATAATTTTAAAAAAATATTAAAAACATAATTTTTACATCAAGTAAAAATTACGTTAAATGAAGATTAAGTCAAATGAAGTTTATTCCACATCTAGATTAGGTCAAATAGGATCAAAGTTTAATAAAATTTAAAGGGTAAAGAAGGTTAAACATTATGTTAAATAATAGTCAAATCAAATTCATCAATTAAATGAAAATAAAATTAAATAAAAATTATGTCAAAAAAGAAATAGATTAAAGAAAACTTTGGTTAAATAATCACGTTAATGCAATGTTAAGTTTTGTAAGAATCAAGTTGAAGGAAGTCAACTTCAAGTTAAAGTTGAAGGTCAAATATAAAATTGATAAATTAAGGATTAGGTCAAATATAATATAGGTTAACTAAATATTATGTTAAACGAACATAATTTTTAAAAAATATTAAAAACATAATTTTTACATCAAGTAAAAATTACGTTAAATGAAGATTAAGTCAAATAAAGTTTATTCTACATCTATATTAGGTCAAATAGGATCAGTTTAATAAAATTTAAAGGCTAAAGAAGGTTAAACATTATATTAAATAATAGTCAAATCAAATTCATTAATTAAATCAAAATAGAATTAAATAAAAATTAAATAAAAATTATGTTAAAAAGAATCAGTTTAAAGAAAACTTTGGTCAAATTATCACGTTAATGCAATATTAGATTTTGAAAGAATCAAGTTGAAGAAAGAGTTAGTCAAATATAAAATTTATAAATTAAAGATTAGGTCAAATATAATGTAGGTCAAATAAATATTATGCTAAATAAACATTACATTAAGTAAAAATTATGTTAAATGATGATTAAGTCAAATAAAGTTTATTCTACATCTAGATTAGGTCAAATAGGATCAAAGTTTAATAAAATTTAAAGGTTAAAGAACGTTAAAGAAATATTACGCTAAATAATAATCAATTTAACGGAAAAATATACCCAAATAAGAATCAGATTAAAGAAAAATTAGAACATTTAACAATCATGTCGATCGCAGAAAAAATTAACAAAACGATTCTATAGCGATTTCCACTTTTTTCCAGTCTTATCAATTTTTTTATCATTATTCCGTTATAAACTACAACGAATTCAGAGTCAAATTTATTTGAATGCTTTTAAAAAGATTGTATATTCACATTATTATTTTTTCCTCTTTTGCTTCTTAAATACACTCTGAAGCCGTGCGTAAAAGGAGGCGTCTCTCTCCTTTTACAATTTTATTCTAACGTACATCCTACCCACTTACGTATCGATTTTTCTCTACTTTTTTTCTCCCTTTAATATAATACATAATCTATAATATAATATACAGAAAAGTGAATGCAACATCTTAGGTCTCTAGCCTTTTAATAATAACACAATCATCCACCCACAGCCAATTCCTTTACAAAGCGCGCGTCATCTCTTCTCTTGCACTCTCTTGGACACTTATAGAGCGAAAGAGAGAAAGAAACAAGGCGGAGGGAGAGGGAGGTGGTTTGGTTAAAAGAGAAATATGAACCGAATGTGCCTCGGGACGCCTTTTGATGCGTACTGTGATGATCCTTTTGTGAACACGTGCACCAAGAAATCGTAAATCTAACCAGAGAAGTAAGAGAGTGAGAAAAAGATGGAGAGTGAAAAAAGTAAGAGAGCAGGAGAAGGATGGTGAGTGGAAAAATGAGAGAGCAAGAAAGAGATGGAGTGTTAAAAAAAGGAGAAAGAGAAAAGCGTACACAGAAGAAAACCAGTATTCTTATGATTCTCTCTATCCCATGATCAACCATATAAAACATTTGAAAACGAGGGGCTCAGAAACCTATACTAAGTGGATAATGGTTGCAATAGCGTCCCTCTTATACAACAAGAATGAAAAGTCAAGAAAAATTTTTATTTCTTGTATGTATGTATGTATAAAACGGAAGAGGAATCTATTGATCTTCCGGAATTCCCCGCCAATGGGAGACATTAAAAGAGAATGAATAGTGTATACAAATCTCAAGAAACTTCAGCCAATATATGAGAAGAAGTCCATTGTTCGTTCATGGTATTGTGATGCTGTGAATGATAGAAATATTTGTATCTTCAAGCTACCGCTCTTCACACTCCACTATTACTACACTTCTTCAACTCAGCTCTCTTGTGATCGTTCGAGAGTGTACTTTTCGACAAAAATCTTGTATATTCTTCAAGAAAAGACGTTGAGAAAATTATCCGACAGGAAGCCTTATGATGATAAATGGAGGACAAAATCTATTCGTACAATTCGTAACCAAAATTATTCTTAAAAGGCAGTATTCGAAGTTCAAAACAACATCAAATAAAGTTTGTTAAATGGTTACATTTGGCCTAAATTTTTGGTTATAAACGAATAATTCGGCTAAACATTAGGACCCTGGGTAAGAATTAGACTAAATTCAGCATCAAAGAATAAACAGGAAACATTATGCAGAACAAACAAAAATTAGGTCAAAGATCAGAATAATTTGGGGAATATATTCGAACCGAACAAAAATCAGGCTGAACATTTAGACCTTAAAGAATACTTGGGCGAAATATTCAGACAAAATAAAAAAAGGCTAAGCATTCATTACAGAACAATAAAAAACATTAAAGAACAATGAGAAACATTAAAGAACATTAAAGAAACAATTAAGCTAAGTATTCATAATGTCAAACAGAACAAAAATCAGGCTAAACAATCATTAAAAAACAATAAGAAACATTAAAGAATATTAAAGAAACAATTAAGCAAAGTATTCATAATGTCAAACAGAACAAAAATCAGGCTAAACATTCAATAAAAAACAATAAGAAACATTAAAGAATATTAAAGAAACAATTAAGCAAAGTATTCATAATGTCAAACAGAACAAAAATCAGGCTAAACATTCAATAAAAAACAATAAGAAACATTAAAGAACATTAAAGAAACAATTAAAAACGAAATATTCAGAATGTCAGACAGAACAAAAATCAGGCTAAACATTCAGAGCAAAGAAAAAATAAAAATAATCTCCATAATTTACAAACATTAATTATTATTAATCAAAAAATTAACCCAATTATTCAGACCCCAAATAAAAATCATGCTAAATATTATTCAAAGATACAAGAATCGAGGCAATTAAAACAGAAGAGACAGGGGTTGACAAAAAAGAACTCTCAACGAAACTCGATACATTAATTGGGAGTAGACGAGGAGAGAACAAAAAAATATGGGAGACAGATCGTTAGATACCCGATTATGAATGTGATTTTTGAAACTTTTTTTTGGAGACAAAAAAGAAAAGCTTTAGATAAAAAAAGAAAAGAAAGAGGACTTTTATGATGCTGAGAAGCATGATTAGAATCACAACTATTATTTCACCTAACGCATAAATTTGTCATTCACTCAGTCACGTATAGTTTTCAAGATACAGAGCCAAGATTGCGTGATTATCAGGTGCTAATTGAAGTGGAAGAAAAATGGTCCGCATATTTTTTTTAAACTATCACCATCGTCATCTCACCATAATTAAATGACTCTCGAATTTTTAACATCGGATCTTATTGAGTATACAGGACTCGGATCGTCTTTTGAGACTCAAAAAAAGTCGCTTTAGTCAAATAAATTCACAACAAAAGTCACGAAAAGTCGCATAAAATTTCCGAAAAAGTCGGAAAAAAGTCGAATGAAATTTTAGGAAAAAAAACGCCGAAAAGGAAACACAAAATTTTCAAAATTGTAAAAAAATCATATTTCTCGCCAACACATACTTTAACATCAAACAATCTAGATTAATATTTAATAAAATTTAATAAAATACATGGCAAAATTTTAATTAGGTATTTTTAACATTTTTTGTTTAAAAATCTGTTCAAAAGTTCAATTATTTTTTTTAAATCAGTTAAAAATTTCAATTATTTTTATAAATAATAAACTTCTTTTCCAAAATTCAATTATTTTAAAAATGTAATAAAATGCCTGTCATAATTTTAATTATCTTCATAAATAATAAAATTATTCTCTAAAATTCATTTATTTTAAAAAAAAATGAAATTCTTCGCAAAAATTCAATTACATTCAAAAAAATTTTTTAAATTTCTCGTCAAAATTTAATAAATAATACAATTCATCATGGAAATTCAATTATTTTCAAAAGTAATAAAATTCTCAGCAGGATTTTAATTATTTGCAAATTTTTTTAATTTCTCGTCAAATTATCATTATCTTCATAAAAAAAAATTCATTATGGAATTTTAATTATTTTCAAAAGTTCTGATAAAATTCTTTGCAAAATTCAATTATCTTAAAAAAAAAGAAACTTCATCGCAGAAATTCAATTATTTTCAAAATTTTTTTTTAAATTCTGAAAATTTCAATTATTTTTATAAATATCAAAATTCAATTAATTTTAAACATTTAAAAAAAATCTTTTCAAATATTTAATTATCTTTATAAATAATAAAATTCTTTTCTACAATTCAATTATTTTCAAAGAATTTTAATAAAAATCTTGTCAAAATTTTAATTATTTATTTATTTCTGTACATTTGTAATTATCTTTAGAAATAATAAAATTCATCCTAGAAATTCATTTATTTTCAAAAGTAATAAAATTTTTCGCAGAAATTCAATTATTTCAAAAAATTTGTTTAATTCCTTGTCAAAATTATCATTATTTTTATAAATAATAAAATTCATCATGGAAATTTAAATGATTTTCAAACGTTCTGATAAAATTCATTGCAAAATTCAATTATCTTAAAAAATACGAAAATTCATCGCAGAAATTCAATTATTTTCAAATTTTTTTAAATTCCCCCCACAATTTCAACTATTTTCAAAAATATCAAAATTCTTCGTCAAAATTCAATTACTTTTAAACATTTTAAAAAAAAATCTGTTCAAAATTTCAATTATCCTTATAAATAATAAAATTCTTCAAATTCTTCAAATTCAATTATTTGCAAAGAATTTTAATAAAATTGTTGTCAAAATTTTAATTATCTTTATAAATAAAAAAGTTCAAAAAAAAATTTTAATTCTTATTTTTCATAAAATCTTATAATATAAAATAATGATTTTATCACTCGGTCGTCTTTAATTATTATAAAACATAAAGTCATCTATTGCTCCGAGTCGAAGATTGAATTTGAATCTTTTGAAGAATTTTAATTCTTATGGAAAAATAATTATTAAATATTTATTAAAAAAAGAAGTTATTGATGTTTTTTTTTGACAAATTTGAAAGAAATCTGTAAATAAACTTAACAGAACATTTTTTTGACTAAAACTTTTTCCTTTAACTTTAATTTTCTGAAAATTTTAAAAATTTCAGTCGCATTTTAATAAAAAAAATCTTGAAAAAGTCGATTATTCGCATCTTTTCACAAAAAAGTCGAAAAAAGTCGAAAAAGTCGAACAATCCGAGCTCTGAGTATATAGTCGAATAATTCATTCATGATTTATGAATGTAAGTGATTGTTCGTAAAATTTTTGCTGACTTTTTGCTTCAGTATTTAGTACAAAAATTAACTACACTGAAAGAAAAATTTATTTGATTCAAATAACCGATTATTTGACTATTATCAAATAAATATTTACTTGAATCAAATAATTTTTATTTGAATTAAATAAATTATATTTGAATAAAATATTTCAGCATTTGAAGCAAATACTATTTAATATATTCAAATAAAAATTATTTGATTCAAGTAAATATTTATTTGATAATAGTCAAATAATAATCTGTTATTTGAATCAAAAAAAAATTCTTTTCAGTGTAATTACCACCAAAAAATAAATAATTAGTAGCAAATATCCAATTAATAGTAAAAAAAAACCCAAAAATAACTAACAATTAGCGATTATCGCAACTATTTGATTACCAGAAATTTATTTACTTACTTAATTAATTACCACTAAATATGACAAATTAAATCACTGATGGATTTTTTACACACCAAACTAATTATTTTCAACTAGTTTAAATTCAGCAAGTTAATTACAAGTACAAATTTCCAAAATCTAAGGTAATAAAAAATTAACGAAGTTAAAAATACAAAATGCCGAATTCAAAACCAATTTACAGATTGAAATGAATTTTACAGGAAAGTTTCCAATTAATTTTAATTAAAAAAAAGAGAGAAAAAAAAGAAAGACTCATTCATCATTATATCAGACTCACCGAGGGGATTTCATTGTTTGGATCTTCTGGCAAATTCCATTCACCTTACGAAATGAATCGAACCTCCCTATAAAAGGAAACTTTCCTAACAGGTCTTTCTCTCTCTCTCTCTCTCTCTCTCTCTCTCTCTCTCTCTCTCTCTCTCTCTCTCTCTCTTTCACTTGTTCTCGCAGCGATGATGCAAAAGGAGAAACAACCTGCCCCCAAAAATACACTGTTTATGTACATACGCCTTTAAACTCCACCCATTAAAATACACCCAGGGGGAAAAAAATAAAAAACCTGAAACGAATAACTAATTTTTTTCTTTTCTTTAGAAAAAAAGCCGTCTTTTCTTCTACGTAATTATTTATGTATTCCTTAATTGTTGACTTCATTCATCTAGAAAAACAGTTATGTTTTTTTTAAAACATTACGATAAATAAGCATTAGGGCTGAAATAAAAAGTAGGTCAAATTAGGATGTATTTAGGTTAAATAAAAATCGGGATTCGTACAAATAACAATAGTTAACAATAGTTAACAATAGTTAACAATAGTTAACAATACTTACCAATAGTTTACAATAGTTAACAATAGTTAACAATAGTTAACAATAGTTAACAATAGTTAACAACAATTGTTAAATTAGAATTTCATTCAATAAATATTAAATTAAATATAAATTGGGTCAAATAATAATAAACAAAATATGCTAAAGACAAGATAAAGATATGTCAAATAAATAAATTCTGTTAAGTACAGATTATGCCAAATATAATACAGGTTCAATAAACGTTATGTTAAATAAAGATTAGGTCAAATTAAAATTTTGCTAAAATGAAGATTACATCAAATGGAAATGATGCTAATTAAAAATTTGGACAAGTTTGAGTAAAACTTAGGTCAAATAAGAATCAGATTTATGAAAACAAGACATTTTTTAAATAATTAAATTCGAATTTCGTTCAACAAATATTAAATCAAATAACATTAATTAGGGGAAATAAAAATAGGACCAAATAGGCAAAAGATTAAACAAAGATTAAGACAAATTAAAAAAAACTGATTAAATAAAGATTATTTTTAATAAAGATAAGGTCAAATGAAAATTATGTTAAAATGAAGATTAGATCAAATGAAACATCGCAAAAATTCAATTACATTCAAAAATTTTTTTTTTAATTTCTCGTCAAAATTTTATAAATAATACAATTCATCATGAAAATTCAATTATTTTCAAAAGTAATAAAATTCTTCGCAGAAATTCAATTAATTTCAAAATTTTTTATAATTTTCTCGTCAAAATTATCATTACCTTTATAAATAATAAACTTCAAACAAAAATTAAATTTTTTACAAATTTCAAGAATATTTTTCCCCTAAAATTCAATGGAATGAAATAATCATATCAATAAACAATGAGTAATGAAAATACTAACGTCAAATTTATAATTAATTATTAAATTAATTATTAAAAAAATAATTTAAATTAATTATTAATTTAATTAATTAATAAATTTAAATAGTAATTAATTATTAAATTAATTAAATTAATAATTTAATTTAATTATTTTTTAACGTTTCACATAAAATTTAAAGAATTAACCGAGTCAAACAAATTGATAAATCCATAAAATTTGTAATAAAGGAATTAATTATCATCTCTTATCAAGGAAAAAAAAGAAGATTAATCTATTTTATCGAATTGATTAATAGAAGAAAAGTAAATAAGAACTTTTTTTAAAAAAGATACGTCATAATTGAATTAATTTCTTGAGCAAAATTGAAAAATTGGTCTTTGAATTATATCAACGTAAAGAAATACGTCACTGTTTTTAAATATTAATCAGAACTTTTTAGCTCCTACTATTTACATTCAGGGAAGAATTAAATAAATTTTATATAATTTTTCAAATGTATTGAATAAATTTGTGAATTAATCGGATTTTTAATTTCACACACATTTTTTTGGTATATAAAAGCTTCGCAATTTTTTTTAGTACACACAAAAAATATCACAGTTTAAAACTTATTAGGAAATTGAGAAATCATTTTAAAGTTAACCTTATACAAAAATTATTTAATAGAAAAAGTTTCTTTAGAAAAGTTTAAAGTTATTATTGTACAAAAGTTACAATACAAAAGCTTGAAAGCTTATTAAACAAAATATAAAAAAGAAGAGAAGAGAAAAAAAACATTGGAAAAATGTTGAAATTGTGTTGTTTAATTGTTTTAATTTCATTGTTCACGTATGAAATTAATGCGGATTGCTGTACGAAAACGCATATAAAATTTCAAATAAATGGAGCTGAGACATGTGACGATTTTTATGGTGCTTCAGTCGCTATAACTTTTGATAATTCGCGTTATTGCAGTATTTGGGTGTGTGGCGATGGCAGACATCCAAGCAGTGGAAGCTACTGTGGTAAAAGCAATTGTAATATATTTGGATGCAATTGTGATTGCATTGAAGGAAGACCGTATGAGTCGTTTAAAGCCTTATACGGAGATAGAGTCTACAATCTTAGCTAAGCACAATTTTAAAAAAAGTAAAAACAATTTTCATACTATTTTTGCTTTTGAATTGGGAAATTAACTAATACAGTGCTCGGATCGTCTTTAAGACTCAATAAAGTCGCTTTAGTCGCATAAATTCGCAACAAAAGTTACGAAAATTCGCATAAAATTTTCGAAAAAGTCTGAAAAATGTAGAATGAAATAATTTTAAGAAATAAACGCCGAAAAGAAAACACGAAATTGTCAAAATTGTAAAAAAATCACAATTCTCGCTAACAAATACTTTAACATCAAACAATCTCGAATAATATTTAATAAAATTTAATAAAATGCATGGCAAAATTTTAATAAGGTATTTTTAACATTTTTTAAAAAAATCTCTTCAAAATTTCAATTATTTTTATGAAAAATAAAATTCTTTTCCAAAATTCAATTATTTAAAATAAATTTAATAAAATGCCTGTCATAATTTCAATTATCTTTATAAATAAAAAAAATTCTTCTCTAAAATTCATTTATTTTCAAAAATAATGAAATTCTTCGCAAAAATTCAATTACATTCAAAATTTTTTTTATTAATTTCTCGTCAAAATCACCATTATCTTCATAAATAATAAAATTCATCATGTAAATTTAATTGTTTTCAAAATTTCTGATAAAATTCTTTGCAAAATTCAATTATCTCAAAAAATAAGAAAACTCATCGCAGAAATTTAATTATTTAAAAAATTTTTTTTTAATTCTAAAAATTTCAAATATCTTAATAAATATAAAAATTCTTCTTCAAAATTCAATTACTTTTAAATATTTTAAAAAAAAAATCTGTTAAAAATTTCAATTATCCTTATAAATAATAAAATAAAAATAAAATTTTAATAAAATTCTTGTCAGAATTTCAATTATTTATTTATTTCTGTACATTTGTAATTATCGTTATAAATAATAAAATTCATCGTAGAAATTCATTTATTTGTTTATTTATTTATTTATTTATTTAGTAGATAAACGGGTGGAAAATACCCTTTACATAATTTAATATACACATAAGTAATATTTAGATAATATAAATTTAACTACGACCAGATCAGAAAATTGTAATTATACATTTTCGTTTAAGACAATAGCTCGTAATGCGGCGACAAATCTCTCCATTTTCGTATCAAAAAAATCAAGACTAATAGGGCAACAATTCGCTTGCCTACAAAGTCTAGCAATAATAGAATTCTTTCCATAATTAGTTCTATGTTTCTTAATATAAAACAAATTATAGCCTCTTAAAACTCTAACTGGAGTATAAAAATTAACCTGAGAGAGAATTCTAGGACAATACACGATGCCGTTTATAATTTTAAACAAAAAAAGCAAGTCATTATATTGAAACCTTGTGTGTATCTTAGGAATTTTTAATTGCAAACGTAAAGCATCATAGTTATGGGAAAAAAAAATCATAACCAATACCAAGCTGCCTAGCCAGAAAGCGCAAAAAACGATTCTGGACTCTTTCAAGTCTAACAATGTGAATGAGGTAAAAAGGCGACCATATTACAGAAGCATATTCAAGGATTGATAAAACAAAGGAATAATACAGAACTTTAAGGGAAATCAAACTTTTAAAATTAGATGCATTTCGTATAATAAAACCCAATAATCGAACAGCCTTGTTTACAACAACAGCAACATGGTTAGAGAAGGTCAAATCTTCACTGAAGACAACTCCCAGATCGCTCACCTGGGTCACTCGATTTAAAGAGAAATTATCAAGTTTATAGTCATGATTAATAGTAACTTTTTTCTTAGAAAAAGAAATTACAGAACATTTATTGATGTTAAAATGAAATTTACTACCAATACACCATTGATGTAGACGATCTAAGTCAGACTGAAAATTTATAAAATCATCATGAGAACCAATAGTCATATATAATTTCAGATCGTCGGCAAAAAGTAAAAAAGAACAAAATTTAAATACAGAATTTATGTCATTAATGAATAAAAGAAATAATAGGGGACCCAGGTGAGATCCTTGAGGGACACCAGAAGTTGCCGTAAACATTTCAGAGTAAACACCATCCACACGGACACATAGGCAATTAGCAATTAAATAACTACGAAACCAAGAAAGAATATTAGGGCCAATGCCCAGTAATTTTAGCTTTTTTAAAAGAATTTCATGATCAATCTTATCGAATGCCTTAGCAAAGTCCGCGTAGACGGCGTCAACCTGATGACCTCCCTCAACTGCAGAAACCAAATATTCATAAAAAACACCAAGATTAGTAGAAACTGATCTACCCCTAAGAAATCCGTGCTGCTCGTCAATAATCACTCCGGAAACAGATAAATAAAGTTCATCATATAAAATACTCTCAAAAATCTTCGGAATTGTGCTGAGAATAGTAATTGGTCTATAATTTTTTACATCATTTTTTGATTTATTTTTGAAAACAGGAACAACTATTCCTATTTTCCACTGTTTAGGAAAAATACATTCCCGCACAGACCTAGTAAAAAGCATATATAAGGGTTCGACTAGAGAAGAACAGCACGACTTAATCAAAGCAGGAGGGATACCATCAGGACCAGCACCAACATTCACATTGCAAGATAATATCTTTTTAGCTATATCATTTTTAGTAATATGAAAAGAGTTAAGATAAACGGAATCGTGCACTTGAAAAGGCGTTGTAACAATATTATTATCATAAGCCTCGTAAACAGATTCAAAATAAGATGCAAAAAAAGAACATATATTATCACGATCAGTAGCAACATTACTGTCAAGTGTCATACAGTTTGGAATGCAACGGTCATTCTGTTTAGATTTGATAAATTTCCAAAAATTTTTTGGACAATTAACAATAGATTGTTCACTTTTACGGATATAAGCATTATAACAAAATGTTGAGAGAGATTTACACTGAGTTCGTAAAGTAGAAAATAACTGGTAATTTGAGAAGCTTTTATTCTTCTTATAATTTAAATGAGCAATTTTTTTATCATAGGTTAATTTTTTTAATTCACTATTAAACCATGGTGGATAATGTGAAGTATTTGTAGCTTTAACAGGAACAAAAAGTTCAATAGCAAAATAAATATGATTATAAAAAAAATGTCAACTGCACTCTCAATATCACAAGTCAATAAACAATCAGACCAATCAACACTGTTTAGATACTCATTAATACCAAAAACATTAGCATTTAAAAAGTCATATTTAAGAATTCTTTCACGAAATTCAGGAACGTTTGCAGGTTGAGGGTTATAATCAAATAATAAAGGGGGGTGAAAGATGTCAATCGGAAGGAGACTATCACTTGTCGAGTTTATACTATAATTCTTAGAATCAAAAAAATTTATAAAAATTAGATCTAATAGGGATCCGTGAGTATTAGTGTTATTATTAATCTGCACAAAATTAAGAAAATCCAAGGTATCACTTACTGTGTTAACGATCTGACAATGTAATTTAAGAGAACCAGGTTTGGGTATACAACGTGGGTTATCATCAAGTGACTGATTCCAAATTGCATAAGGCATATTAAAATCACCCAAAACTATAATCTTCGCTGAAGGATAAATAAATGCCATTTCCTCTAAAACTTGACACATGTCAAAATATTGGTCAACAGTGGCATACGGCGGCATATAAAAATTTCCCAATATAATTGTGTCAGAGTGAAATTTAAATTTAACAACAACATGCTCAATAGAGGTTATTTTAGTATCAATTTTAACACTATGCAAGGAACGGTTAACAGCTGTTAACACTCCACCTCCGCGTGAATAAACACTTGTTGTTACACTTCTGTCGCATCTAAAAACGTCAAAATCATTAAATCCCATTTCTGAAGTTAAAATGCCACTAACAAGCCAAGTTTCAGTAAGAGCAAAAATTGAGTACATTAACAATGGAACAGAAATACATAGTGCAGATAATTTAGTTCTAAGTCCACGAACATTCTGAAAGTAAACAGAGAGTGATGAAACAGCAGACGAAGTAAGGTCATGATTTGAAGTATGTAGAGAAGATGGGAGAGTGCCTAGGTCAAAAATGGTTGAGCCATTGCCACCCGTGCGTAGACCACTTAAGGTTGAGGGACTGTGAGTGGAGCAGTTGACACTATCACCGGACAACCTTTGCGATAAGAGAGTTTCACATTCAGTTCTCCATTTCGACGACGAATTTCCATCTGCGTACGCAAGTCTCGGATCTCGTCTAGCTGGGTCTTTGTCTTGTCCAGGGACAACCAAACGTCGCTCAAAATCGAACGGGGAGAGCTCTTCTTCTTCTCGAGAAACATGATTTGAAAAGAGCGGGCTTTTTCCTCTGATTCGAAGACAATTCTCACCGGTCGTGCTCGCTGTTGTGTCTGTGAAGGAACACCAACTCTATATATGCGTGTGTTAGTAAATAAATCTGATGGAATAAAATCCTTAAAATACTGAGACAAACACATGCATAAGTTTGAGACGGTATTTGCAGATTTGTCAAGATAATTATCATGCTCGGGAACTCCAAACAACATTAGATTTTTTTTCTTAGCAATTCTATTTTCTAGTTCAGCTAAACAATCACGTGAAACACGGCTAGCATTTTCCTTGCAAACAATGGGTAATTTTTCCAAAGTACCTTCAACTGTTGCAAGACGATCAGAAAGATCAACAATTTTATTCTCCGTTTCAGCAATCCTACCCTCCATAGCTGCAGCAATATTATCAATTTTACAAGAAAGTGAAACTGAGTCTTCGGACATTTGTGATTTAAGGGAGATAACAGCTTTTCCAACAATTCTTTCTAAATCAGAGACAGTCAGTGGCGGATTCGATGACCCAGCAACAGACAACAGAGGGGAAGCGGGTTTACAGCATTTTGAAAAAGCGCCACCCGGCAATGGACCACAAACTTTCGAGCACGATTTATGATAACTGGCATTGCACACCGAACAAGAAACACCACCAGAAACTGGCTTCTTACAACCAACACAAGTCTTGTCACTCGCGTCACAGTTTTTATCTCCTGATGAATTATTGTCAGTCATAATGGTCAATTTAAGGTTATGTTAAACCACAAACTCAAAAATTTCGGAATCGATAACTATTCATAAATAAAAAGTAGAAATTCTTTATAATTAATGAATAATAGGCACCAATACACCACTTTACACCGACAACAAGTGCAAAAGAAAAATAATATTAGAAACTGGAGGGTAAATTTAACGAGCAATAACACACACGTTATTTCTAATCAGCGGCCATTTCCAGTTCCAGTTTCCAGTAATAAAATTCTTCGCAGAAATTCAATTATTTTCAAAAAATTTCTTTCAATTTCTCGTCATGACTATCATTATCTCCATAAATAATAAAATTCATTATGTGAATTTAATTATTTTCAAAAGTTCTGATAAAATTCTTTGCAAAATTCAATTATCTCAAAAAATAAGAAAACTCATAGCAGAAATTCAATTATTTAAAAAAATTTTTTTTAATTCTCAAAATTTCAAATATCTTAATAAATATAAAAATCCTTCTTAAAAATTCAATTACTTTTAAACATTTTAAAAAAAAATCTGTTAAAAATTTTAATTATCCTTATAAATAATAAAATTCTTCTCTGTAATTCAATTATTTGCAAAGAATTTTAATAAAATTGTTGTTAAAATTTTAATTATCTTTATAAATAAAAAAGTTTAAAAAAAATTTTAATTCTTATTTTTCATAAAATTTTATAATACAAAATAATGATATTATCACTCGGTCATCTTTAATTATTATAAAACATAAAGTCATCTATTGCTCCGAGTCGAAGATTGAATTTGAATCTTTTGAAGAATTTTAATATACTTATGGAAAAATAATTATTAAATATTTATTAAAAAAAGAAGTTATTGATGTTTTTTTGAAAAATTTGAAAGAAATCTGTAAATAAATTTACCAGAACATTTTTTTTACTAAAATTTTTTCCTTTAACCCTTTAAAGCTCGACATTTTTTTTAGAAAAGTGCAATTTTCGTTATTTTTTTAGACAGTCATTTTTATTTTGTAAAAATTACTTCGGTTTGTAATCAGCGACCTCAAAAACCCTCAAGTGGTCATTTTCATTATCTAAGCTTTATTTAATTTTCCATTTTGTAATTTTTTGTTGTACATCTTGCCATAAACATACTTTTTTTATTATTGTAAAAATTAAAAGATTGTTAATTTTTTATTGCACTATAAATTTTTTCACAAAGTAAAATAAATTTGTGGGTGTTGGGTTTTTAAAAATCAAAAATATTTTAATTTTTGTCAAAGTTATTAAGGTTTAAAGTCAAAAGTGGTTTCGATCAAAACCGCTGGGCGTTAAAGGGTTAACTTTAATTTTCTGAAAATTGAAAAAATTTCAGTCGCATTTTAATAAAAAAAATCTTGAAAAAGTCAATTAGTCGCATCTTTTCACAAAGAAGTCGAAAAAAGTCACATTTTCTTATGAAAGTCGAAAAAAGTCGAAAAAGTCGTACAATCCGAGCTTTCTTAGAAAGCTTCGGACAAATAATCAAGTTAATGTAGGATTTGGTCTTGTAAAAATCAAGTTGAACGAACAGTAGGTCAAATATAAAATTTATCAATTAAAGATTATGTCAAATATAATATCAGTTATATAAATATTATGCTAAATGAACATTACATCAAGTAAAAATTATGTTTAATGAAGATTAAGTTAATTAATTAATTCCCTCTTCTTTAATAAACATGCAAACTGTTTCTGCCAAAATTCAAATGAGGTTTATTCAAATGAGGTTTATTTATCTAGTTTAGGTCAAATAGGATCAGTTTGATAAAAATCTAAAGATTAAAGAACGTTAAAGATTATGCCAAATAATTGTCAATTTAAAGAAAAAGAAATACAGAAATAGCAAATTTACCAATTGATCAAAATGACTACGAATTTTTGATAAATTCCCTCTTTCTTAATAAACATGCAAATTTTTTCAGCCAAAATTCCCGTTTTTCATATATATATATATATATATATATATATATATATATATATATATATATATATATATATTACACAACTCTTTTTGCAAATGTGATAGAAAAAAATCCGAAATGGACATTTTTGATGTGGCAGATGTTTGATATTCTCCTAAACGGAAACATTTAACATTCGAGAAGATAAATAATTGTTTTTTTTTTTGCCCCGTGACAAGTTAGGAGACCACTGTGCGTTGTGTATGTGGAATGGTCAGTGGCATGTGCGCTAAAAATTCAAGTTCGAAAAAATTCAAACGAGGCGAGACGACTAAGAGAATGAGAGAGATGGAGGGAAAAAAGAGGATCCCCCGCATGTTGGTAATGCGAACCACACGTGGTTGTAAATTGAAACGACTACGACCTCGCCCCCTCGACAAATATACTGGGGCCAATGTTGTAAAAGAGGGTGTATAGAGTTGTGTACCATTTGTATATATATACACACTTGTGCGCGAAAAGGAAAGATTTCTTCGGATTTATGTATTATCTCTCTATCTCTCTCTTCTTGTTTCGTTTTAAGGTTTATAAGGGGATATATTTAGAGAATCCTCTCTCTCTCTCTCTTTTTCTCTCCTTTTAGTTGAAAACATTCAAGACGTAAGGTCGTAAGCTTTAGCGGAAGCTCAAATTTCGTCACAACCATTTATTCTTCATGGGATTTGTAACTATTCGTCATTGTCGATGATGAATTGTATGTAAATGCATGTACACAGGGAAAGTGGGTAACCAACATTGAAAAATCAGAGGAATGATTAATTATTGTTTTTTTTTTTTCTAAAATTACTTCAAATTTGAAATTAGAGAGAAGCGAGACTTAATTGACCTAATAGTGGAGGATTATTAGGGGTTTTTCTTTTTTTAAAAAATGATGTATTTTTCGAGAAGGGGAATATTAGAATTCGAAATTGATTTGTTAATTTGTAAGACGAAAATTGAATAATTTCTTCTCTAGCAATATTTAATTTAAATTAGTGGAAACTTTACGCAGTGATGGCATAAAAATTTAATTTCCAAAGGCAGGGCTCGTACCAGTGAAAGTATTTAAAAATACGGACTTTACGGACAAAAAATGAAAAATTACGGATCATTTACGGACCAATTACTGACAAAAATATATAAGAGAACATTTTAATTAAAACTGTAAATTAGATTTTTTCAAAACTAAAAAAAACATGAAGATATCAATAACTCCGAGTCTTCATGTTTTATAATAATTAAAGATAGAGTGATAAAATCATTATCAATTCAATTATTATGTTCAAGAATTTTTAACTAAAATTCTTCTTGAAATCGATTATTTTTAATAATTTTCGAAAAAGTTCTTTGACAATTTTCAAATCCATTTCTTTACAATATTCGATTTTTCAATTATTTGTAAATTCTTCAATTAAATATGTATTAGAAAATAAAAACTTCAAATAAAATTAAAAAAAATTCGCAATTAAAATTTCTCAAAAAAATTAGCTCTACAGAATTGTTACTTAGTTAAAAATATGAAACATTTAAATTTTCAAAGATTTGAATCTCAAACCTTTTCAAAATTTAATTATTTCTAAAACTTTACGCTCTAATACTTTTAATATTCAATTATAATCTAAAATTTTAACTGAAATCCATTTTTAAATGAATTTTTATGAGAAAATTCTACGAGAATTTTATTATTTAAAGACAAAAAACAATTTATTGAATAATTACATATGTTTCTTAAAAATTGAATTCTTTTAAAGAATTCTATCAATCAATCTTCCAATAATTTAAATTCTTTTGCAAAATTTTATTAAAATAGATATTAAAAATGATTAAATTAGGGAAAATTTTTGAAAATAATTGAAATTTTGCCAAGAAATTTATTAAATTTTTTGAAAATAATTCAATTTTAGAGAAGAATTTTATAATTTATAAAGATAATTGATAATTTACGCAAAGAATTGCATTAAAAATTTTGAATGCAATAATTTTATTCTTTAAAGAAATTTAATCAAAAATTTATTACAAATAGTATTTAAATTCTAATAAATAAATTGTAGCAAAGGTTATTAAAATAATTAAATTTCTTTGATAAATTTTAATAACATTTTTTAAGAATAATTACATTTTTCGAGAAATTCAATTGAAATTGTATTTAAAATAATTGAAATTCTGCAATTAGCTTTATTATTCATCAAAATAATTGAATTCCTAATAAGAATTTTATTATTTGCCAAAAAAATTAAATACCTGTAAAAGTTTTATTATTTATGAAAATAATTGAATATTGCGAAGAAATTTATTTAAAAAATTTGTAAATAATGAAATTCCTGTAAAATTTTTATTATTTTTTGAAAATAATTAAAGGTTTGTGTAGAATTTTAGTAGATTTTGTTTTAATAATTGAATTCTTTTGGAAAATTTTATTAGAATAGTATAGATACCTATTAAAAATCATTGAATTGAGGAAAAATTTTGAAAATAATTGAAATTTTTCCAAGTATTTTATTAAAATTTTTGAAAATATTTAATATTTCGAAGAAGAATTTAATTATTTCTAAAGATAATTGAAATGTTGACGAGAATTTTTAAAAATTTTTGAACATAATTGAATTTTTGCGAAGAATTTTATTACTTTTGAAAATAATTGAATTCCTTCAATAATTTGTGATTTCTCTAAAATTATCTAAATTATATCGTATAATTTACGTACTTTACGGATCTTTTTCAACCGAATTACGGACTTTACGGACCTTTTTTTAAAAAAACGGACTTTTACGGACTTTAAGTAAAGTTACGGACTTTTACGGGATTTACGGACCTAGTTCGAGCCCTGCAAAGGAAATTTTGTCTTTTTCCTATGACCTTGAAAATATCAGAAAACATCAATATTATTGTTTTAAATAAATATTTAATCGTTATTAGTTTTCGAAAGAAATTTTCATTTTTACAAATTATTTAAATCATTTAAAATTCAATAATTTTGCAAAATATTATTGTAAAGCGTAAAAATACTGATCAACACTCCCGAGTTTGAAAAGAATTTTATTAAAATTTAAAGAAGAAATTAGATATTATTATTATTTTTGAAAATTTTAGAGTAGTATTCTTGGCACAAATGAAAAATAACAAAATTCTTTGCAGATCTTCAATTGCTTTTAGACATTTTTATGAATAGAATTTTTCGCAATAATTTAAATATTTTAGTTATCTTTAGCAGAAAATTAATTATTTTTAAAAATTTTAATAAAATTCTTGGCAAAAATTAAAGATAATATAATTCTTTTCGAATTTTATAATTACTTTTAGAAATTTTATGTAAATAAAATTTTTCGCAAGAATTTTAAAATTTTCGTCAAATAATAAAAATCTTTAGCAGAAAATTAATTCTTTTTAAAAATTTTAATAAAATTCTTGACATCAATGAAAAATAACAAAATTATTTTGCAGATCTTCAATTACTTTAAAAAATCTTAACAAAATTTTTCGCAAAAATTCAAATATTTTCTTTAAACAATCAAAATCTTCGGCAGGAATTCAATTATTTTTAAAAAATTTAATAAAATTCTTCCCATAAATAAAACATAATAAAATTTTTAAAATTTATTCAACAACTTATATAAATTTCTTATCAAAAAATTTTTTCGCAAGGATTTAAATGTTTTCGTTAGCTTTAGCAGCAATTGAACTATTTTAACAAATTTCAGTAAAATTCTTGCCATAAATGAAAAATAACAAAATTTTTTGAATTTTTTAATTACTTTTAGAAATTTTATATAAATAAAATTTTTGAAAGAATTTGAAGATTTTCGTCAAATAATAAAAATCTTTAGCAGAAATTTAATTATTTCTAAATATTCATCGCAAGAATTCTAATATTTCCTTCAAGCAATCAAAATCTTTATCACAAATTCAATTATTTTTTAAAGTTTTAATAAAATTCTAGGCATAAATAGAAAATAATAAAATTCTTTCAATTTTTTAATTACTTTTATAAGTTTTATATCAAAAAAATTTTTCTCAAGAATTTAAATGTTTTCCTCATCTTTAGCAGCAATTCAATTATTTTAAAAAATTTCAATAAAATTCTTGGCATAAATTAAAAATAACAAACATCTTTGCAGATCTTCAATTACTTTAAAAAATTTTAATAACATTTTTTGCAAGAATTTGAATATTTTCGTTAAACAATAAAAATCTTCGACAGAAATTCAATTGAGCGGCTGGATTCCATAAGGGCACGTAAATTTTTCTCGGCCGAAATCGAAGTCCCCTGGACACTCAAAATTCAACTTCTGAATTTAAATGTTTAAAATATATATCCTTATAGGAAATTTCATTGCGCATCTTTTTTTCTTTTAAATTTTTATTGTATCTGTTACCGTTTTCAAAATATAAGGAAAAAACTGTTTTTTTAAAGAGTGAAATTTTTATTGTTTTTTTCACTTCAACTCGCGATTACTCAGTCAATTTTACGAATTTTTTAATGAAACAAAAACGAAAATACGCGTTGTTTTATCCTACGAGTGACTAAAAAAGAAAAATGTTGTTTTAATTATAAATAAAAAAGTTATTAATTTTTTATTAAGATATTGCAAAATTCGTAAACTGAAATTTTCACTAAGCGGGGAAGTTGAGCAAATTTTGAGCAACAAAAAACTTCCAGCGAGAAAGTTGTTCATTTAGGTCTAAAAAAGTTTTTCCCGAAAGTTACAGTTCAATTAAACAATTAGTTAACAAATGGCGAATGTTAAAAGTCGTTGGCGGCCGAACGCCCAGCGCGCGTATCTCACTTAATAGTAAGCTGGAGAGTTTTATTCTGTGTATACCAGGGACTTACACGAACACGAAAAAACACGAAAATTCGTGTCGTGCCCGTGTCGTGCCTTGACACGACACAAAGTTCGCTTGGTAATTCGTGCCGTGCCTTGGCACGACACAAAGTTTGCTTGGTAATTCGTGCCGTGCCAAGGCACGACACAAATGCAAATTTGTAATTCGTGTCGTGTCAAGGCACGTTTTAAAGACACGCATGAAATACTGTGTAGAATCTTGCAAGCGTTATTTGTGTTTTTTTAGGCACGACACGAATTACGAAACGAACTTTGTATCGTGCCTTGGCACGGCACGAATTACCAAGCGAACTTTGTGTCGTGCCTAGGCACGGCACGAATTACAAAGCGTTATTTGTGTCGTGTCAAGGCACGACACGGGCACGACACATATTTTCCGTGAAGGTCCCTGGTGTATACATAATACGGGTGAGAAACGCGCGCTGGGCGTTCGGCCGCCAACGACTTTTAACATTCGCCATTTGTTAACTAATTGTTTAATTGAACTGTAACTTTCGGGAAAAACTTTTTTAGACCTAAATGAACAACTTTCTCGCTGGAAGTTTTTTGTTGCTCAAAATTTGCTCAACTTCCCCGCTTAGTGAAAATTTCAGTTTACGAATTTTGCAATATCTTAATAAAAAATTAATAACTTTTTTATTTATAATTAAAACAACATTTTTCTTTTTTAGTCACTCGTAGGATAAAACAACGCGTATTTTTATTTTTGTTTCATTAAAAAATTCGTAAAATTGACTGAGTAATCGCGAGTTGAAGTGAAAAAAACAATAAAAATTTCACTCTTTAAAAAAAACAGTTTTTTCCTTATATTTTGAAAACGGAAACAGATACAATAAAAATTTAAAGGAAAAAAAGATGCGCAATGAAATTTCCTATAAGGATATATATTTTAAACACTTAAATTCAGAAGTTGAATTTTGAGTGTCCAGGGGACTTCGATTTCGGCCGAGAAAAATTTACGTGCCCTTATGGAATCCAGCCGCTCAATTATGTTTTAAAGTTTTAAACAATTTTAATAATTATCAAAATTTTAACAGAAATTCAAATATTTTCATAAGTTTCGATAAAACATTTTTCGTAGGAATTTAATTACATTTGCAACAATTTAAACAAATAATTTCTCAATAAGATTAAATTATTTCTCCGAATTTCCATGAAATTTTTGAAAAAAAGTTCAATTATTTTCAAGAATTTTTTATACAATTTTCTTTAAGAATTAAATAATTTCCAATATAATAATTTTAATTGACATTCATGAAAGAATTAAAAAATTTTCAAAAATAATTGAAATTTTAAAATGAATTCTATTATGTGTGAAAAATTATCCGAAATCATTTTATAAAAATGTTTTTAATTACATTTGAAGTATTGTGAAAAAAATTATATTATTCGTGAAAATAATTTAATTCATGAATAAAGCATTTTTTATTGCTTCAAATTTTTACATAATTTATGACAATAATTAAAGTCGTTCGAGGAATTTAATTGAAATTGCAATGAAAATAATTGATTTTTTGTAAAAAGAATTTGATTAAAATTGCATTCAGAATAATTGCATTTTTACACGTTAGTGAAGAGCACAAGTCGACGATTTCAGAAGAAAAATATTTTTCAAGTAAATTTTTCTAAATATTTGTATAGAAAATAGTACGATTCATTTTTTGAATAATGATTAACAAAAAAAAATATTTGTAAACAAAAAATTTGATTTGTTTTCTTAGGAAAATAATTTTTTTTTCTTCAATCGTTTTGAAATTTAAATGTTTTTAAATAATCATTGAAGCTATCACTCGGCAAATTTATATAATAATAAAGTAGAAATTATCGATCACTCCGAGTAAGGAGTAAATGTTTTTTAAATGTTTTTAATCAAATTTTGTTTTTCAATGTCAGTCACGTTGTTTCTTTACAGATAAGCTTCAAGACAGCAACGTTTTTAAAAACGAAATAACTTATTATTTTTGCTTCAAATTTTTAGCATTTTTTTCGTAACTATCTTTTGAGAAAAAAATTAGTTTCTTTAAAATTAATGAACATGGAAAATTAAAAAAAAGTGTAACAATTATAATAATTAAAGAAAACAATTTTTTTTTTACTTTCTAAACATTCAATAATAAATAATTTTTTTCTCTTCAATCTATATACTCGTTGCACCTGTAATTTTTTTATTGGTTAATAGTACATTTATTCCTGAGAAAGAATTCCACTGGTCAATGGAACACAAAATTTAGAGATATTTTAAATGTAAAATACTAAATATAACTAATATTGGAGTTGGCAAATTGCATGATATTTTTAAACGTTACATTCAGTTTTCCGTTACGTGAAACTAAGTTTGAAACAAAAAAAGAAATATTGAAGTTCGTCTGATTATCTACGAATGATATCTATCTATATACGAATAAGTTTCATACCGCAAGGAGGTAAGCGTAAAAATAAATTAATATTTATTTGAATTATTCTGTCAGTAAGATTTAAAAATTGTAAATTACTTCTGCTTAACAATGATCTTTAGTACTGCTCAACAATAATCTCTTTCTTCTTTTGTACCAATTTTTAATAACTTTCATAAATAAATTATTTATTGTGGCGTTATATTCTCTCATACACAATAGAGGATGAACTCTAATGACAATTATTCTAGTAAATAACTTTGTAAACTTTTCAGACCTTTAAGTATCAATTGGAAAAAGTTGCAATACATTGTTTATTCATCATGATAAGACTTGCGATAATCTTCTTTCTAATGTCCATGGTCGAAAGTGAAAATTCTATGTTTACTTTGCATCAGTTAAAAGAATTAAAAGAAATTTTCGATGATGAGGAACGTGAAATGGAAAAAGCAACTCAAAGTCAAAGTAAAAATGCATTAATTGTCATTGGCCCTGCAAGAGGGGGCAAAAGTACACTAATTAATTACCTAATAGGAAATGCATTAGAAGCTTACCATCCTAATAAATTCGAGCCTATGAAACTAAAACTAACTGACAATAACAATAAAGGACCAAAAATTTTTGCTGGAACAGTTTCAGGGACTTCAATTCCCTCAAAATGGAACTCAAGAAGATCAGAATTTCAGAATTTTGACATTTGGGATAGCGCTGGATTTGGGGACAACAGAAATAATATGATTGATTTGAGTAATGCCTTCTATCTGTATCATTTGACAAGAAATGTTGAAAAACTGAAATTAATTTTAGTTATTAGTTATAAGGACATTAATACTGACAATGTTGATAATATAAGACAACTTTTCCGTGTTTTACAAAAATATTTTGCTGATGGATTTAGATCATTTTTTCCAAGTATATCAATAATTATCTCAAAAGCACCCAAAGTGAGTTTTTATGGAGATTTAATCGATATTGAATACATAACCGATATATTACGTAAGAAACTATTATTAAATTCCGAAATGTCTATGTCTCAAGATTCAAAAGATTTTGTAAATTATATTATAGACAATAAAGAAAACTTAGCCATCTTCAGAGAAGCGAAACATGAAGGGAGTCTTACTTCTGAAATCAATGTTAATATTCTTCCAGCTATTATCAACTGCAAGGCAATAATCAAGTCAAGTCACCAAAATATAGGCATACCAATGTCAGATGAGTCAGAACGTTGCCTAAGAGCAGCCATTGCTGTCTTGTTACCCTTAAATGCAATAATAGAGTTAGAAAATGCATTGTTCAACTTGTTCGATGAAAAATTCGCTGCCCTTTGTCTATCCAGTGACAATAAAACTTTACAAACCAATAAAGACATATTAAATACAATCGACCAAAGCTTCAATACTCATTTCAGTAATAATCCTGTTGCCGAGGATAAAATTAAAGTTCTAAAATCAATGAGTGATGATTTTAAAAATATCATCGAAACAAATGATACATTGAAAAAAATAGCGCTGACTAGATTTACTGATTTTCTACTTAAACAAGATATAATGAAAAGTGTAGATACTTCAGTAAATGGTATTGTTGACTCCATTCAAGTGAAAATCAAATCATGTCTTACAACATGTTCACGTAAATTAAAAGAAATAGAAGATGATGAATATCAAAGAAGACAAGATGAAGATGCTAAAAACAGACAAAGAATACTAAATATTGCGCAGGCTAATATAGCAAATCTCCCAAAAACTGAAAATGAAGAAAGTGGATGGCAAAAATTTCTGCGCAAACTTGCAAGATTTCTTGATTTGGATGGAAATCCTATGACTATGGGTTAACTAAAAAAATTGTAAACTAACAATGATATTATCTTCTTCTGTATGTAAACAAGCGTTTTATATTAATATTAAAAATCAATTCCATAATTTAAAAAATGCATTTCGATTTATTTTCTTCACTTTCCACTTCTATTTTTTATTACTAATACAAAAAATTCCCAAAAATATAGCATTTAAGGATAAATTAAAAAAAAAATTCTATGTCATTGTAATTAATTTTTCGAATTTAGGAAATATGCTTGTGCCTTGTATTCCAGTTTCCCTAAATAATAAAACTTATTCACAAATAAAAATTATTTAGACGGAAATAGTACAAATTATTTAAAACACAGTTACCACGCTTTTGCTCTTTTCAAATTCCCTGACTTTTCCAGATTATCCAGGGTAAAAAATGGAATTTTTCCAAGGTTTTTAAAACTACATTTAATATTAATTAGAAACTTTTGCAAAAACATCAGTAACTTCAGTTTTTAAATAAATATTCAATTCAAATAATTTTTTTTTAATTATTCTTCCAAATAAGTAAATTATTTTCAACAATTTTAAACTTTTTTCATATTTCATTAAAATAATTTTTCAAAAATCAATTACTATACGTCTAATATTTCAAAAAAATTTCAACATAAGAATTTGATTATTTAAAAAGAAATTTCAATTAAAATCGTCTCAAAAATTCAATTATTTTCAAAAGAGAAATATGATTCTTTGCAAAAATCCAATTGTGTTCAAAAATTTACAAAAATTCTCGTCAATTTTCAATTACTTTCGTAAATAATAACATTTTTTCTTCGACATTCAAATATTTATGAATAATTTTAATAAAATTCTTGGCAGCGTTTCAATTATTTTTAATAAATGTACAATTTTTATCAAATTTCTTAAAAAATAAAATTATTTATAATTTTTTTTTTAAATTTGTCAAGAGAATTAAATTATTTCCAAAATTTGGTTCATAAGATTCTTTATAAAAATTCAATTTTAAGAAACATTAATTAATTTAATAAAATATTAATTTTTAATTATAGTCAAAAAATGCAATGATTAAACAAAAAATTTTCATATTATTACAAAAGAATTTCTTTAAAATTTTGGAAAATAATTTAATTTTTGAAGTTTTTTTTAACAAATTAAAAAAAAAATAAAAAAAATTATCACTTTTTTTAATGAGAAAATTATTCAAGCTAATTAATTCTGTCATTTTTATTTGTAGTAAATAAATATAAGGTTTTTATTAATTTCTTGTAATTATTCTTTTAATTGTTTAATTTGTTAATGATTTCCTTTCAAATTCTTTCTTTTTTTCATAAAATAATAATAATAACAATTATATTATTTATAATAAATATAATAATTAAAAATTTTTTAAAGTTAGTAAAATTAGTTAATGAAAAAAATTTAATTAACGTAATGACTTTAATTATTTTTACTACCAAAGAAACCAAATTGTAGCTAATTATTAAATTATTAAAGTAATTAAAAAGCAAATGAAAAAAAATATTCAATTATTCTGTCAAAAAATAAAAATTTCAAAAAATCATTTGAAATTTTCAATTATTTTTAATAAAATTTTAATCGAATTTCTCAAAGCATGTAATTATTCTGTGGAATTTTATTAAAATTTGTCGAAAGAATTCTAATAAAATTTTTCTAAATAATTGAACTTCGGAGAAAAATTTATAAAGATGATTAAAATTTTGTAAATTTTTTAACATAATTTGATTTTCTACGAAGAATTTTATTAAAATTATTTTGAAAAAATTTAAATTTGTACCAAAGAATTTCATTAAAATTTTGATCAAATTCAATTTTTTTCAAAATAATTTTAATAAAATAAAAAGATATTATTAATATAATAAAAAGAATTTCATTAAAATTTTGTTCAGATTCAATTTTTTTCAAAATAATTTTAATAAAATTCTTCGTATAAAGTCAAATTATGTTAAAAAATTTACAAAAATTTTAATAAAAATTTAATTAACAATAATTGAATTTTACTACTTTTATAGAAATATTTGAACTTCTGATCTAATTCTTCCTGAAATGTGAAATAGTGTTTTTAACTAAAATTTTTCTATAAATCCATTATTTTAAAAATTTATTGAATTTATATTACTAAAAAATTTAACTAATTTCAGAACAATTTTAGTTAATAAATTTTTTTTTAAATTTAGACTTTTTCAAATTTCAAATCAAATTCATTTCAAATTGAAATTTTAAAAAATTTCAAATCAAATTCATGTCAAATTGAAGTTTTAAAAAATTTCAAATCAAAATCGTTTCAAGTTCATTTAATTATGAAAACCGTAAACGCAACTCTCTTAAAATAGAATTAATTTTTGTTAATAGAAACAAATTAACGTAAACTATCTTGATATTTAATATTTTTTTGTTACATTATCCGCTTTTACTTGATATTATAAATTATTTTAAATATTCAATAACATTAATTACTCCAATGAATTGAATGCTGTACATAAACTGTGACTTATTTATAATGCTTCAAATGCCCTTAAAAAGAAATTAAAAGTTTAAAAAGAAATATTAAAACAAAAAAAAGTAATAAAAAAGCTATAAAAAAGAATAAACAATAAAAAGAAAGAAATTAAAACCAAAACAATCCAATAATCCTCGAAAAATTAGAAAGAGGAAAAAAATTCAAATGCCATATTACGTATCTTTGAATCTTGCTTTGAAAACATATTGACACTCGGCTAACTATTAAAAACTTAAACGACCATAACAGTAGCTCATTCCCTCGTCCCCCATTTTTTTCTCTCTCCACTCCTCGTGTGTTAATTCCCCTAAACCGAAATTTCAGTCCTCGACGATTGCTTACTAATCTCGCGTCGTTACCGACTAATGTACTTTTCTTACACACCAGCAGCAGCAGCAAAAAAAAAAAAAAAAAAAAAAGTCTAAAAATTTTCGAAAGATATATACGCCAGAGGGGGAGACGCCTTTTTATTATTTAGGGGAGATCCTTTTATTTTGCCCTGGGCACACTCACCATCCTATTAATAGCTAATCTTTCTCGTCTATATTCCTTTTAAGACGTGAAGAAGTAAAAAAAAATTTCTTCGCCTCAAAAAAAAAAAAAAAAAAAAAAAAAACTGACCACGTGCATCGGCACACGTGATATCGTGGGAAATGTGAGAATCTGGTATATTAAAAAAATTTTTCCCGCTGGATAAAAAAAAACAATGTAAAAAAACTTACCCTGTGGCAGATTAGGGTTGTCGTGACAAGATTGTTAGAGGGCATCATTGAATTGAAATAGAATGCGCCTCAAAGTATTTTTTATTGATGAGTTTTTTTAGGGCTTTAGTGCGCGCAACGTGAAAGACGAGCGATGCACCTGATTACAGGTGTAAATCCAATATAAACTTTTTTTTCCCTCAATTTTTTTCTTACTGAAAAGTTACTTTTTTTCCATAGATTATTATCAGGTGTGCTCGTGGTTCAACTATTACATAAAAAAAAATATCGACTTTAAAAAAAATTATTAACTTCTTCCCTAACGTAAATTTTCTCCATTTCGAAAGAATTATTTTGTAAATATTAAATGAATTATTTGAATTAAGTAAATATCGCGATTTGAGAAAATACAATTAATCGTTTATTTGTGTTTAATAAATTTTGTTTCATAATTATACACAAAAAGAAATTAATAAACCAAAAAATAAACACTGATCATTTAATTTTCGATTTTCATAAAACATTTAATTCTTTCATTTCGAATTTTCCCACAGTGAGAGAAACAAAAAACGTCTACTCATTAATTATTCAGGGATGTTTAATTACTGTTTTCGATAATAGCATTTAAAAAAAAAAAGGAAAAGATCGTTTTTCTTTCCAAAGAAATGTGATAAAATTTGATTTAGGGTGAAAATTTTCCGAACGATTTACATAAATAGTGGTCGACTATAAAGTATAAATATACATAAATGTGAGTATTTGGAAACGAGTTTTGAATGAATATTTTTATTTTTTAACGATGGAATACGATGCGCGCACATAAATATTGGGAGTGAAAACGATTTTCCTAAATCCTTGGGATCATTTTTTCGATAAACACGCCCCCCGTACCAACTTGTCACTTCGTTTTACGATTTCAACTTCTCCGCCCTCTCTTCGTTTCCATTCAAAAAATTTTATTTTCTATAGCCGTAGAACTGCCAGTAGTAGTATCATATTTAACGAAAAACGTTTTCTCTCTCATTTTCTATGCTATTTAACGCAGGATAATTTGATTTAAGTCATCTTTCAACGACTCTATGGAATAACGATTAGGCAATTTTTTCCAAGAATTTATTCACAAATGCAATAGATTTCCATCTTTTCAATAATTATCACTATTTTTTACTGAGAAAATTAGTCAAGCTCATTAATTTTGTTATTTTTATTCTTACTAAATAAATATAAGGTTCTTAGTAATTTATTGAAATTATTCTTTTAATTATTTAATTTGTTAATAATTTTTTATTAAATTTTTTCTTTTTTTCATTAAATAATAACAATAAAAAAATAATAATAGGAATAATAATAATAAAAATAATAATAAAATAATAATAATAATAATAAAAATTATATTAATTACAATAAGAATAAAAAAAAATTTTTCAAAGTTTGTAAAAATAGTTAATGAAACAAATTTAATTAACGTAATAATTTTAATTATTTTTGCCACCAAAGAGACTAGCTCGCAGATAATTATTATATTACTACCAAATAATTAAAAAAAAGGCAAAATAAAAACATTAAAACCAACTAATTAAAAAAGCTAATGAAAAAAAATTGCAACAAATTGCAAGGCTAAAGAAAAAATTACAACGAACTAATTAGAAAAACAAAAAAAAATACCAACAATTATAAAGACAAAAGAAAAAAATTAGCGACCAATTAAAAACGAAAGAAAAAATTTCAACCAACTAAGAAAATTGAATGAAAAAAATTATAACAATTTAAAAATTTAATGGAAAAAAAATAAGTCAGCTAATTAACAAACAAACAAAAATTATAAAATAATTAAAAAGATGAATTACAACCTATTAAAAAATAAATTTAAAAAAAGTGAGAAAACAATTAAAAAGACGAATTACAACAAAATAAAAATCCAAACGAAAAAAATTGCAACCAATTAATTAAAAAGTAAATGAAAAAAATCAGAATACAAATAAAAAGACGAATTATAACTAATTAAAAATCAGAATGAAAAAAATTGCAACCAACTAATTAAAAAAACAAATTAAACAAAATTAGAAAACAATTAAAAAGACGAATTACAACCAATTAAAAAATAAATGGAAAAAAATGAGAAAATAATTAAAAAGACGAATTACAACAAATTAAAAATCGAAACGAAAAAAATTGAAACCAACTAATTAAAAAAGCTAATGAAAAAAAATTACAACTAATTAAAAAGACTAAAAAAAATTACAACGAACTAATTAGAAAAACGAAATAAATACCACCAATTATAAAGACAAAAGAAAAAAATTATAATCGAATTAAAAACGAAAAAAAAAATTTTAACCAACTAACTAAAAATCCAAACAAAAAAATCGGCAACCAACTCATTAAAAAACAAATGAAACAAAATTAGAAAACAATTGAAAAGACGAATTACAATTAATTAAAAATCTAAACGAAAAAAATTGCAACCAACTAATTAAAAAACAAATTAAACCAAATTAGAAAACAATTAAAAAGACGAATTTTAACCAATTAAAAAATAAATAAAAAAAATAAGAAAATAATTAAAAAGACGAATTACAACAAATTAGAAATCTAAACAAAAAAATTGCAACCAACTAATTAAAAAACAAATGAAAAAATTAGATAACAATTAAAAAGACGAATTAAAACTAATTAAAAATCGAAATGAAAAAAATTGAAACCAACTAATTAAAAAATAAATAAAAAATATTAGAAAACAATTAAAAAGACGAATTTCAACTAATTAAGAAATAAATGAAAAAAATTAGAAAATAATTAAAAAGACGAATTACGACAAATTAGAAATCCAAACGAAAAAATTGCAACCAACTAATTAAAAAATAAATGAAAAAATTAGAAAACAATTAAAAAGACGAATTAAAACTAATTAAAAATCGAAACGAAAAAAATTTGAAACTAACTAATTAAAAAACAAATAAAAAATATTAGAAAACAATTAAAGAGGACGAATTACAACCAATTAAAAAATAAATGAAAAAAGTGAGAAAATAATTAAAAAGACAAATTACAACAAATTAAAAATCCGAACGAAAAAAATTGCAACCAACTAATTTAAAACAAATGAAAGTAATCAGAAACCAATTAAAAAGACGAGAGAAAAAAATTACAACAAACTAATTAGAAAAATCGATAAAAAATTATCACCAATTAAAAAGAGGAAAGAAAAAAATTGCAACAAAACTAATTAAAAAGAAATAATAAGAAAAATTAGAAAACAAATAAAGAGACGAATTACAACAAAATAAAAATTCAAACGAAAAAAATTGCAACCAACTAATTAAAAAACAAATTTTTAAAATCAGAAACCAATTAAAAGAAACGAAAGAAAAAAATTACAACAAACTAATTAGAAAAACGAAAAAAAAATTACCACCAATTTTCGAAGATTCTAAATTTGACCCATGACACCAAAAAAAGCAATAAATTCTAAAGACTAATCCCAAACATCCTCGACATGAAATTCGAATTTATGTTCATAGAAACACATTTGTATCAAAATTTATTACCGCATTGAAAAAAAGCAGCTTCTTCTTCCTCTTCAATTATTAATAACCATTATTATTATTATCATCATCATCTTCATCATTCTAGTTTTTTTTCCTTTTTCCCCCAATTAATTTATAGAACTTTTCGAACAAAGCATTTAGAGAATTGAAAAACTTAAATGGACTTTGGCTCCGATTAATAATGTCACACGTAACAGTTAAAGGGGGAATTGGAAACATGATATTTATACAACCAATTGCAATCGGAGAAGAATCTCATTCTCTGCTTTTTTCCCCAAAAAAAAGCAATGTTGAAATTTAATATCAGAGATGAATTTAGTGTTGAGATGATTGCATTCGGATTTCGATGCATGGGAGGTCGTTAAATGGTTAACCAATATAGTAAAATATAATATATTTATATGCACGTGTAAAATTTAAGAAGAGAAAAATTAAATCCCTCCTTTCCGGTATATCGTATTATATCGTTGCCGAGGATTATTATTATACAAATTATCTTCAAAAGCAATCATTGCGACCACTTTTCAATAATGCTGAAATAAAATACATCTTCTCGATTTTTTTTTCTTCTCTCTTTTCGTATTTTATTATTGTTGGTATTTATTTTGCTCCATTTAATAATTTGACACTCAAAATTGAGATGTAATTTTAAACTATTTAGGAATTTAGCTTCATATTTATTTGACCTGTTTTTTTGTATAGCTTAATATTTATCTGACTTAATGTTTTTTTTCCACCTAATGTTCATTGGACATTTATATTTGATTATAATATTTGATTTGAATATTTTATTAGCTTAATATTTTTATGGCTTAATATTTTTATGACTTAATATTTATTTGACCTACTGTTTTATAGTTAAATATTTATTTCACTTAATATTTTTCTCCACCGAATATTCATTTGACCTTGTATTTTTGTTCCTAAATATTTAATTCACCTGCGATATTTTTATGGCTTAATATTTATTTGACCTACTGTTTTATAGTAAAATATTAATTCCATTTAATATTTCTTTCCACCAAATATTCATTTGATCTGAAATTCCTTTGGCTGAATATTTAATTCACCTGCGATATTTTTATGGCTTAATATTTATTTGACCTACTGTTTTATAGTTAAATATTAATTCCATTTAATATTTCTTTCCGCCAAATATTCATTTCATCTTAAATTCCTTTGGCTGAATATTTAATTCACCTGATATTTTTGTGGCTTAATATTTATTTGACCTACTGTTCTATAGTTAAATATTTATTTCACTTAATATTTTTTCCACCTAATATTCATTTAAAGTAATATTTCTATTGCTTAACTTTTAATTGACCTGATATTTTTATAGTTTAATATTTATTTGACCTACTACTTAATAGCAGAATATTTATTTCGCCGAATATTTGTTTTCACTTAATATTCATTTAACATAATACTTCTATTGCTGAATATTTTATTGACCTAATGTTTCCTGATAGTTTAATATTCACTTAACCAAATTTTGTCCCACTTTATATTTATTTAACCTAATATTTTTTCTACATATTCCTTTGACCTAATTTTTTTTATGTTAATTGACTTGATTTTAATTCGCTCTGCTTGATATTTGACCTAAAATTTCTATATCTTAATATTTGTTTAATGTGGGGAATTTTTTCACACTAATAATTATTAGACTAATATTATTTTTTGACACATTTTTATTTGACCTAATAATAATTTTGGCTAATAATAATTTTGGCAATATTTATTATAAATAATTTCATCCTAATAATTTTTTTAGTTAAAATAGTTTTTTCTTCTCTGGTCTGAGAATAATGATGAACGATTAAAAAATTCGGCTAAATTTTAATCGTTCGGAAATTTTACATATTTCTGAACCAAAAAGAAAAAAATTATTTTTCAGCAAAAAAAAAAAAAAACCCCGAAATATTCGGCAAAATTTTAATCGTTCATCATTATTCATGGACAAAGAAAGAGAAAAAAAATTAGTTATGTAAATGATTATTTTAATTTGAAATGCGAAAGATAGAAATTGATCTGATCAAATGCGTCCAAGATATAATACTTGACGCAAAAAAAAAAAAAAAAAAAAAAAGAGTTGACTTTGAAAGAGAGGAAAAAATTTAAAAATTAAAAGTCCCGAGTCTGACAGGAGCGAACCTGTTGAACATTCTGCACCTTCTTTCTACTAACCTCCTTAATTCCCAATAAAGTGATCCTCCTTTTTGCCGACTCGACTGCCGTCGTTACTCTCGTTCCGAGATTATTTTGCGAAATATTATCCACGCGCACCTGCCGCCGCGAGGTTTTTTTTTTTCTCTCTCTCCCTCTCTCTCTCTCTCTGGATCTCTTATCCTGAGATTATAAGTGGCGCACGCAAAACGGAAAGGACCAAAAGAAGGATATATAACAGAAGAAAGAGAAAACGAAGAGGATTAACTAGAAGTCAAGAGAAAGAGAGAGAGAAAAAAAAGAGAGAGAGAGAGAGAGAGAGAGAGAAAGGGAGAGAAAAAAGAGATAAAAAAGAGAGAGAGAATAAGTAGCGGAGCAAACTTTAAATTTTTCGTATTTTAATAATATTATCAATTTTTTTCTTCTAATCCTGATTCTCGTTTTTCAATGAAGATCCTCTCTCGCCGGACAGGAAACGATTCTTTTTTTTATTAATACTTTATTGTTCAGGAAAAAAAAATTTTTTACGCTCACGATTTTATTTCATTTTTTTTTTTTTTTATTGGATAACGTAGACGGTGGGGTCAAGATATATCCTTCGTAGTAAAAAAATAAAATTTCTCGGACAAATCTGTAATCCCCCCGTTGCATCCGGTTTCATATTTCCTGTCCGATGGACCTATTTCATCTATTGTTAAGTTCTTGTATCCGTCAATGAAAGACGCGCAATTATATATTAAAAAAAAATTATTTTTTTCCTTAAATTTTATTTATTATTTTTTTTTTTTTTTTTTGACAAATGACTCCCGGTCGACCCACGCTGATGCCCCGTGGGCTAACAGGAAACTCTCTCGAAGGGACTTATTTAAAATTCGCCTCGGTCCGAGAAACCATTGGATCTTAAATTTCACGGAATCCATAAGAAATATGATTTTATAAGGAAAGCACTATCGTATCACGCTCTAGTGAAACAGACACGGAAAAATTCGTCATTTTTTTGGAGGGGTTTTTTTCTGGATGATTTGTGGCAATTGAGATAAAGATTCTTTTTTTGGAATAAAATTAACTTGCTGCAAGAGGTTGTAAAAAATGTTTATTGGACCTTTTTTTTCTTGGATTGACGGCGTTTCTTTATTTGAAGAGATATTTATTTTATTTCAAGGAAAATATACTAATAAAAATACGAAATATTCTGTAAATAAATACTAATTTTTTGGGATTTATTTTCCTACTAGGGAAAAAATCTGTCTACTTTGTTGTCTCTTGACAAATTTTGGTTTTTGTTCTTTAACTAAATAGAAGAAAATTTATTAAAAAAAAATTTCATTGTGCATTAACAACCAAAAAAAAAATATATAAAATCATAGCAAAAAGAATCAAAGAAAGGAAATAAAAGCAAAAGAAGAAATCAGAATGCCAAAGAAAAAAAGGAAACGAAAAAAATTGAAACTAAAACAAAAAAGAAATAAAAAAAAATGAAAACCAAAGCAAGAGAAAGAAAAAAATTAGCAAAATACAGCAAAAAAGAAACCAAAACAAAGAAAGTGAAAATAAAAATGAAATCAAAGCGAAAATGAAACCAAAACAAAATGAAATCTAAAAATAAAAATAAAGTAAAACACAATAGAATCAGTGTGGAAAAGAAATCCAAATAAAATTGAAATAACTGAAACAAAAATGAAACCATAACAAAAAATAGTAAAAATCAAAACAAAATATAAAAACCAAAACAAAATATAAAAACCAAAACAAAATTAAAAAAGGAAACCAAAAGAAAAAGTACAATAAAAATTAGGAAAATTGATCAGAAAAGAAACCAAAACAAAAATTAATTCAAAGCAAAAATGAAACCCAAAACAAAATCAAAACTGAAGCAAAAATGAAACAAAAACAATGAAACGAAAAAATTAGGAAACGAAAAGAAAAAAATTAAAAAAGAAAACAAAAATAAATTAGAAAAATTGAGCAGAATAGAAATCAAAACAAAAATGAATTCAAAGCAAAAATGAAACTCATAGCAAAATTGAAACTGAAGCAAAAAAGAAACCAAAACAAAAAATTTAGGAAGCCAGAGCAAAAATGAAACCATAACAAAAAAACAATAAAAATCGATGCAAAAATGAAAGCAAAACCAAATTGAAAGAGGAAAAGTGTAATCAAGAGGAGAAAACTAAAGCAAGGAAAACAAAAAGAAAATTTAGAAACCAAAGCAAAAAATTAACAAAGGAAACTAAAGCAAGAAAAAGAAAAACAAAATTTGGAAAATAGAGCAGAAAAAAATCAACACACAAAAATTAATTCAAAGCAAAAATGAAACCATAACAAAAAATGAAAACTGAAGCAAAAAAGAAACCAAAACAAAAAATAAATAGGAAACTAAAGAGAAAAAATTAACAAAGGAAACTAAAGCAAGAAAAACAAAAAAAAATTAGGAAAATAGAGCAAAATAGAAATCAAAACAAAAATGAATTCAAAGCAAAAATAAAACCAAAACAAAAATTGAAACTGAAGCAAAAAATAAACCAAAACAGAAAAAAATAGGAAACAAAAAGAAAAAAATTTTTAAATAAAGCCAAAGTGAGAAAAACAAAAACAAATTAGGAAACCAAAGAGAAAAAAATTAAGAAAGAAAACAAATGGGATTCTAAGTAAGATAAAGAAACCGAAACAAAAAAGAAAGAAATCAAAACAAAAATGACACCAAAAGGAAAAGGAAACTAAAGCGAAATTGAAACAAAAAAAACTAAAGCATGAAAACCCAAACAAAAAATATGAAACAAAAGTAGAAAAAGAATTGAAAACCAAAAAAGAAGTAAAAAATATTACAAATAAAAAAAATGAATGCAAATCTAAAAGATCTTCTCGTATTATCACACAGCAAAAAAAAATGAAAGAAAAAAATTTCAAATGCAAAAATATTCCTTTCATCATTTTATAATACATTTATACAGAGCGAACACGTCTTTGCGCGAGGAAATTCGCCTGAATAATATACGAATTGACAGTAAAAATAGGGTATCACCGGGGGGTATATCACCTTCAATTGACTATAGACATATTATATTTGAGATCACTTTGCTCACAACTAAAATCGTTTAATAGATTTTCTCGGGTCTTAACACATGTTTGCGAACGAAATAGTTGTCAATCTTTCCTAGTCGCTCAATGTACATAATAGAGGTTTGTCTAGATATGTTATTTTTTCTCCCCCTCGTCGTCATACTGAAAACGCCAAATTTAACAATGCCACGTGATATGTCGTTCGCCTTTCAAAACACGCACGTAAAACCTTTTTCAATTCCAGAGGCGTCGAAAATCCTCACAAACCATTATTCAAAGACGAAAAATTTTTTCGTGAATTAAATTTAATTCGCTTGTGTGTAAAAAAATTAATTAGTAAATGTTAATTACAAAGTTGTGAAGAAACAATTAATTATAAAATGATTAATTTTTATTTAATTCATTAAAAAATATGAACTGTAAAATGATTACTAGTTATTTAATTAATTAAAAAATATTAACTACAAAATGATTAAAATTTATTTAATTAATTATAAATTATTAATTATGAAACAATTAATATTTCCTTAATTAATAATAAATTAGTTTCATTAACAACGAACGTAATTAATAGTAATCAATTTATCTTAATAAATAAACAAACTAATAATCTAAAATAAAAATTCGAAAACTCACCATTCAACAGTTGACTATGAAATAGTAGAAGAACAAATGGAACTCACCTGAAAATAAAACAAAAAAGTTATGAATTTTTTCTTCTATTCGTAATTAAATTACTGTTATTTAATTAATAAAAATCCTTTTAAATTTATTGTTATTTTTCTGTCAATAAACGTATTTTTGAAAAATAAAAAAAGTGTTTGAAGGATAAAACAAATTTCTCCACCTGAGAACGCCAAGGTCACCACAAGATGGCAGTAGAAATTCCAAGAAGGAACAAAAGTGCCATCTAGCGGTGACCTTGGCGTTCGCAAGTGGAGAAAAATATTTCCACACTGATTCTCTAAATGTATTATTCTTTTTATTAATTTTCTTCTAATGAAATAATATTAAAGCAAATTAAAAGATAGAATCAGTATGAAAAAAAGAATTATTGCATTGAAGTAAATAATTCATTGTAATAGGTTCGTAAAGAATAATAACTTGAGGGAGAAATATTGCAATTTTGCTTCGTACAAACGGACATAAATTTCTCATGAAAGAAAACAATATATCTGAAAATAAAAGCAATCAATATATTCTCAATGCTATATAAATATTCTCTTCGCTATATAAGTAAATCAAAATTGCCATATTTACCTGACTTTAATTACTGTTTATGCAAATGGCTATTTGCGCAAAAATTATATTTGTAAACTAAAATTAATTTTCCTCTTTTTAATCACTATTTTTACTGTCATCCCTCTTTTTAATTTTCTCTATCGTCTTATTTTTTCTCTTTCCTCTTTCAATATATGTATAAAGTATATGAAGTGAACATGGTGTATCATCAGATTGATTTTGTAATTATTTTCTCCGCAAGATGTTGTTTTTGCTTTTGTAAAGTAAATTACAGTAGCACACGATTTTCTCTCTCTTATACTATATACCCAAAGAGTCATAAATATGCAAACGTTTAAAATTGCACCGATCTTATTACTTATTTTCTCGCATCTCGAATATAATTTTGCCCAGTTTCTCCCCATGTATTAATGTCACGTTTCTGAACACTATTAAAGCCTAACATACAGCCAATTAACAGAACTTGTCATTTACACGTCACAGCTCCGCAAAATTTATCGTCAATAAATCACTATACAATTTCAATAATTGTTCCTCAGCGCTACTGGAGGACATTCAATGTTTCTCTATAAATTTTACAAGGAGTGTGAAAAAAAAGGAACATAAATAAATTTATTCACGAGAAAAGAATTTCTTTGCGATTGAAATTTTTTTTTTGAATCAAAAATTGAATCTAATGAGAAGTAAAATAAAAATTTGGTAAAATTAAAATGAAATTAAAGTCAAGGGAAATAAAATATAAAATATTTTCTGTAAAAATGTTTTCGTTTCAATAAAACCTCACAAGTGGAAATTAAATTGAATTTATAATTTTTTCTCTATTATTATTTTCTTTTATTCATTATCATAAATTATTTATTAGCACAAATAATCTTCTTTTTCGATTAACATATGAAAAAGGGAAAAAAAAATAAGAAACCTTATTCAACGAAAGAAACGATTAGGCAATAAATTTTTCTATTATGCGATGTTGCTCGATTTTGCTAACAAGACCATTTGGTTTTCTTTCTATTTTCCTTCATTTTTTATAAACGAAATATCCGAAAAAGTGACACATTTTTCAAAACTTGATAGATATAATAATGAATAGAATGATGGCATCTCGACATGGGGTCTCCGTATTTTTTCTTCAAAAATTCTAAATGACAATGAAGAATCTAAAGTCGATATTTGGTTGTGTATAAATGTGTGGATGAGGGTCGTAAAAAATGTTTGAAAAAAAAATTTGACTGTGAGTCTATTTAGAAAAGCCCCCTTTTGCCCCCTTCTTGTTTAAGGCTGTGGGCCCTATATACACGAATATTTCGGGTAAACCATAACAAGGCAGTGGAGGGCCACAATATACATGTGAAAAAGCCCCTAGAGAGCCCACAATGTGTTGTGCCATCAGTTTCAATAGATTTTCCTTCCACACACACACACACACTTTTTTCTCGCCCCTTCTCAAGAAAAAAAATAATAATAATTCCACTTTCTTGAATAGTTTAGTCAATATTTTTATTTCCCTTTATAGTTTTTCCTCTATCTTCTGTTTATTTTATATATTTTTCTCTTTAAATATTTTCCAATCGCAATCATTTAGAGAATTATGTCTTCATTTTTCCCTTTAGGATCTAGAGAACAATTTTTCAAAATACAAACATTGATATAAAGAAATAAATAAATTTATTTTAATTGTTATTTAATTTTTATTTATTTTTTTTTTATTTAATTTTATTTAATTTTTTTCTTTATTTAAAATTAAATAAAATTAAATAAAAAAAACTAAATAAAAATTAAATAACAATTAAAATAAATTTAATCATTTCTTTACATTCATCAATTAAAATAAATACAATTTATAACTTTAAAAAAGTCCCTTTTTCCTCATCATTAAAAATAAAAGAAACGAAAAAAAAAATTTACAGAAAAATAAAAAAAGGTGAGTAAAAGAAATTGATAAATAAGTAAAACAGTTATTTTCAAAACTTGAAGCTTTTGAAATAAATTTATTCCTCTGCGGTTCATTTCTTCCATAACCACACAGGAGAAGAAGAAAAAAATTGTTCGCGTGCAATCGGGACAAAACTTGAAAAGAAAAAACCAAAAAGGAATTTTTTTTTTTTTTTGGTTAGACCGCAACTGAAATTAAAGATGAATCGCGACTGAATCAAGAAGATGAAAGAATAAAAAGAAAGTTTATGGTTTTATTATATAAAAAAAACGTTGATAGAATTGTATCCAATCACCTCTTGGGGCTAAAGAAAAAAAACGTTGTATAGTCGCCAAAAAAACTGGTTTCATCTGGCCTTTTTATTAAATCGGAAAGAAAGTGAAAAAACAGTTTGTAATCGTAAATAAAAGACAAAAAACATTTACATCTTTGGTTTCGGAACAAAAATTTTCAATGATGAGTTTCCCGTCTATAAACTCATTAGTCAAGAGTGTCGGTAAAAGAGAGAAGCGCGAAACTTGAATTCGTAATTGACAAAAAACTTGTTTTGATTATTTTTTCTTCTTCAATCGAACATGAAATCGAAATAAATGGAAAAAATATTTTATAAACGTAACAAAAGACGGAATAATTTGGTTTAAATGCAAAAATTATCATTGAGTTTACTATCTACGATCTCTATAGTTAAGGGGCCGGTAAAACAGCGACTGGAAACTACTTTCGTCTTTTTTCTTTTGCTCCGTGGAAAAATATTGAAAATATAAGAAGAAAATAATTTTGAAACCCTAAGGAAGCCTTTGCAGACCTCAGATCGACTTTAAAGAACAAAAAAAAGTCGCTTTAGTCGATTAAAAATAGAAAAAAAGTCGATTATTTAATTCAGAACTGTCACAAAAATTCAAATTAATCAAAACTTGTATAATTTTGCTAAATAAATATTCCAATACTTCTTACTTCTTTATTCACAGAAAATAAAATTTGAAAAATTTTAACTTTTGAAATTTAATAATTTCTAAAAATTAAAACTATAACACTTTTATAAATTTAAATACCTTCTACAATTTTTTTCTAAACTTGATCTCTAAATCAATTATCTTTATGAATTTTTAATCATTTTTTGCAGTTTTTTCAATAATTAAATTATTTAAACAAAAAAAATCAAATTTTTTAGAACAATTTAAACCGTTCATTTTTCTATTTAAAGATATTAATAAGGGTAGAACATTTTTAAAAATTTTAATAAAGAAATTCGTAAAAATTAACTATTTAAAAATATTTCTAAATGATTTATTGAAAATACAAAAAGTTTTACAATTAAATATAATTAAAAAATGTCAAAAAATTGAAATTTGGTCAAATCTTTTCAAAGCTGATTTAAATTTAGTAAAACATTTAAAAAATAATTCAAAATTTGTCAAAATCTTACGAAAAATAATTGAGTTTTTTAAAAATATAAAGAAATTAATATAATTTTTCAAAGAGTTTTACTTATATATAAATTATTTCTGAAAAATTATAAAGTAGTGCTGTATAAAATTGCTGTACTAATTTAAAACTTACATTTTTCTATTTAAAGATAATAATTAAGATAGAACATTTTCAAAAATTTTAATAAAGAAATATTTCCAAATAATTTATTGAAAGTACAAAAAAGTTTTACAATTAAACACAACTGAAAAATGTCAAAAAAACTGAAATTTGGTCAAATTTTTTCAAAACTAATTTAATTAATTAATTTAAAATTTAGTTAAAAATTAATTTAATTTACTAAAACATTTTTAAAAAATTCAAAATTGATCAAAATCTTTTGAAAAATAATTAAGATTTTTAAAAATATAAAAAAATTAATAAAATTTTTCAAAGAATTTTAATTATAAATAAATTATTTCTGAACAATTATAAAGTAATGCTGTATAAAAAATTCAATTTTTTAAAATAATTAAAACTTTACATTTTTCTATTTAAAGAAATTAATTATGGTAGAACATTTTCAAAAATTTTAATAAAGAAATATTTTTAAATAATTTATTAAAAATACAAAAAAGTTTTACAATTAACCACAATTAAAAATGTCTAAAAAACTACAATTTGGTCAAATCTTTTCAAAACTAATTTAAATTTCGTAAAACATTAAAAAAATAATTCGAAATTCGTCAAAATCTTTTGAAAAATAATTAAGTTTTTTAAAAATATAAAAAAATAAATCAAATTTTTCAAAAAATTGTAATTATAAATAAATTATTTCTGAAAAATTCTAAAGTAGTAAATTTAATAACAATTTTACTTACTTTATTTGAAGGTAATTGAATCTTAAAAAATTGTTATAAAAAAATTGTAAGAATTAATTTTCTATAAATATTGTAATGTATAATTTTCTAAAATTAATTGAAGAATTTTTGTATAATTTAAAAAAAAATTGTAAACAAAATTGTTTTCAAGAATAATTTTTAACAATTTTAATTTTATTATTTAGTGTATGAATTTTTATTTTCGGAAATATTGAAAATAATGGAATTTAAAAAAATCAGAACGTAATAATTCAGAGAATGTTTTTTTTCTAAACTAATTTAACATTATTTTTAAAACCTATTTTTTATTAATTTTCATTTTTATTTAATTTACACTTGAAGATTATTTATTATAATTTTTGATAATTTAATATTATTTCAAAAATTTTCAATTAAAATTTTTTAAAAGTTTCAAAAATTGGAATAAAACACTTGAAAAGATGATTTTGTTTTAATTAAATTTTACAGAATTTCAATTATTTAATGTCTTTTTAATTGTAATATTTTGAAACATTTAATTAGAAAACTGATTGAAAAGTAAATATCTAAAATAATAATAATAATAATAGTAATAATAATAATAATAATAATAATAATAATAATAATAATAATAATAATAATAATAGTAATAATAATAATATATCTATAGTAAGTTATACTTTGCACGGTATAAAAATAAAAATAAGTTGCATTTTATTTTTATACCAAAAATATTGTATTTTGGGGCAAAATTTTGAAGAAAAGTCGAAAAAGTCGCCATTTATTTAAATAAAAGTCGATAAAAGTCGTATTATTTGAAAATAGTTGAAAAAAGTAAAAAAAAAGTCATAATATCCGACGCCTGCCTTTGTGCAAAAATTGCGACTTCGACATCCATTTAGGTGCAAAAATCACCAGTGAGACACCCATCTATAACCTAATTATTCAAGGGGCCGGTAAAACAGAGACGCGCGAAATTCAAACTTCCCTTTATCAATTTCCTCCGAATTTGAAGAATTTCGACTCAATTTGGAAAAAAGAAAAAAAAAGAGCAAAGGAAGATAAATGACTGTCATTCAAACAGAAAAGCAGGAAACATATATCGAGTCTTTGAAAAAATGCATAAGTAAAAAGAAGGAAGTAACTGTGAAACGCTTTTCAAGAAATATTGCCGAGTGCCAAAAAAAAGAAGTAAAGCAATTGCCTACAAGAATAAGTGAGCGTCTTATTATTGGGCTGGTCACGAATCAGGTCAAAAGAATGACTAGCATATATGTACACGTATTCGCCCCCATGGTGCCCATGCTACAAAATGACAAACAAACTTCTTTTTTTTTCCCCTCTCACACTCTTCTCTAGCACGCAACAAAATATTCAAGAAACGTGTGTCGCTACAAAAGAAGAATCGTGCCATCACGTGCATTAGCACTGATATTCATCACTACCTCCCTCCGTCCTCCCATGTGGGGAGGGACAAGTTAAAAAATAAAACCAACATCCAGAAGCCAAACACTATACCTATACGAATGCTCTGCAAAAGTCAAAATCAAGACTAAAAACCATTCTTATTGCCGTTCGTCTGGAAGACAGAGAGCGAGAGAGAGAGAGAGAGAGAGAGAGAGAGAGAGAGAGAGAGAAAATAAAAAGAGAAGTGTATTATAAATAACAATGGGGTGTCTGCTCGCGAGGTATATTTTTCAATCGAAAAAAAAGAGAGAGAGGGGAACCCCGTTGCTTTCGTGGGCAAAGAATAAACCATGAAAGAACCTCGACGTGGCCACTGTCACAAAGATGTCTCCCCTGACAAAAATATTTAACAACAATCGTCATTGTATCATTTTGCAGAGCGAGGGATGGAAACATTTCCTTTTCGAGAGATTCTGAGATGAAATCTCCCTTTGGAATTAGAGCATTGTTCGTTGAATGGCGGGGAGTCGCGAAACTAAGAAAAAAAAAAATATATAAAATAAATAAATGGTTTTGAGACGTGTTCCTTAGAATGAAAGTGAGATACTTTTCAATTTAGGACCTTTATCGTCTTTTCGTAACATTCAATGGTAAAAATAGAAATGCGATTATCACGTAATAAAGAAAACTTTTCAACCCCACTTATTGGGGATTCCAAAATTTGTATTAATCTCCCAATTATCCAGCAGGAAACAAATTCATCTATTTTGACATAATAATTCACTAATGTCATTGAACGATTTCTTCCTTATATGATTTATTTTATTTTTAATAAGATTCATTACTACAAAAATTATTTTTTAAAATGAATCAAAACTATTATTTATTTTATTTTATTTTTAATAAGATAAGTCCCTGAAGTTGCCATCGATGCTCAGCATCGAAAAATATTTTTTGTACAAAGCAAAAAAAATCATTGAATTTTTTCCAAAGCTTTAAAATAAAAAAATACTATTAAATAGTTTTTGAATTCTTAGGTGAATAAAAGGAGTAAAATTAGTTAAAATTTTTTAACTAAAAATAAGGAAAAATACTTTGCGATGCTGAGCATCGATGCCAACTTCAGGAACCTAATAAGATTTATTACTAAAAAATAATTTTTTAAAAGGAATCAAAACCTTGTTTCGCAACAGTTTTGATTTCCAATAAATAATAAATTTCTAAATAAATTTAACAAATACTAATACTATTCTAAATAATTTATTAAAATAAATGGGTAATAACTGTTTTATATTCACAGTGCTAGCGAACAAATGTTAGTCAACCTCAAAGAACACAACACTTAGGTAGCGAGTTTTCACCATATTTTGTAAATAAAATTTTCATCATAATTGAATATTTTTAGATTGTTCGACGATAAAAATGTATTAATAGAAAAAAATTCGTTTTTTCAGAGCTGATAGAATGGAAATTTATTATGATGAAAAGTAAACAAAATGTTACATCTAATTAAATGTCAGGTTAAAAATTTGCTCATTGTATCACTATCTTTTAAATAAGTTCAAACTTTTCAATTCCTTTGGAAAATTCTATAATCCATATTAATAAAGTTCGTGATCAGGTAATCTGTTCGCAGTTTGAAATTACGTGGTGTTTGCTTTTTGTTTCTTAAATTTTTTACAATTTTACTTTTCAAATATTTTCAATTTTTAAATTGTTAATGTATTGAGAATCATCGAATTATTGCAACGAATTTTATCAAAAAATTTTATAATAATAGAAATCCATCACAGAATTTCATTATTTGGAAAAATAATTTGAAGAATATCTAAATTTTTTTTATCAACTCAGGAAATGAAAAGTGTTGTTTTAACCCGAATTCGGGTGAAAATAACACGCAACAAATTTTATCCTCGTAGGGTAAAATTTGTTGCGAGTTATTTTCACCCGAATTCAAGTTAAAACAACACTTTTCATTTCCTGTGAAATAATGGAATTTTTTTAATAATTTTATTTAAACATTTTAAAAATAATTCAATTTTATGAAGAATTTTTTTTGAAATTGTATTTAAATAATTGAATTCTTGCGAAAAATTTGACTATTTATATAGAAAAATTGAATTGTTCCAAATTATTTCTTAAAATTTTAGAAAATATATAAATTTTATGAAGATATTTTTAGAAATATTTGAAAATATTGAAATTTTTTCGACAAATTCATAATTAAAGATGTTTTGAAGATTATTATTATTGTCATTATTATTCTTGGAGGTTCTTGAATTATTTCGAAGAAATTTTTAAAATTTTAGAAAATTAATTTTAAAAAATGAAAATATTTTTAAAAAATATTTGAATTCGTCCGAGGAATTCAATTAAAATTATTTTGAAAATAATTGAATTCCAGCAAAAAATTATATTATTTATCAAATTAACTGAATTTTTGTAAAGAATTTTACTATTTATAGAAAAAATTGAATTGTTCCAAAGAATTTATGAAAATTTTAGAAAATAAATAAATTTTATGAAGATATTTACAGAAATATTCGAAAATAATGACATTTTTTCAGAAAAAAATTCATAATTAAAGTTGTTTTGAAGATTATTTAATTGTTTCATAGAATTATAAAAAATTTTAGAAAGTAAATGAAAAATGGAAATATTTACAAAAATATTTGAACTCATCCGAAGAATTCAATTAAAATGGTTTTGAAAATAATTGAATTCCAGCAAAGAATTTTATTATTTATAAAATTATCTGAATTTTTGTAAAGAATTTTACTATTTATAGAAAAATTGAATTGTTCCAAAGAATTTATGAAAATTTTAGAAAATAAATAAATTTTATGAAGATATTTATAGAAATATTTGGAAATAATGAATTTTTTTTAGAAATTCATAATTAAAGTTGTTTTGAAGATTATTGAATTGTTCCGAAGAATTTATTAAAATTCTAGGAAATAAAAGAAAAAATTGAAATATTTAAAAAAATATTTGTTTAATATCAAAAGAAATTAGGAATTAAATCTAAATTGTTTTAAAGATAATTGTATTGCTGCAAAGAATTTTATTATTTATAAAATTAATTGAATTTTTGTGATGAATTTTACTATTTACAAAAGTAATTTTATTATTTCGAAGAATCTATTAAAATTTTAGAAAAAAATTGATTGTTTTCGAAATATGTTAAAATTTGTTAACAAATTGAATTCTCCCTAGAAATTCAATTAAAATTGTTTTGAAAATAATTGAAATGTTTAGAAGTATTTGTGAAAATTTTAGGAAATATTTGAATTCTTTCGTGAAATTTCACACTGAGAAAAAAATTTATTTCATTCAAATAACCGATTATTTGACTATTATCAAATAAATATTTACTTTTTTTTCAGTGCATTAAAATTTATCAAAATACGAACAGTAATAAATAATTTTCTACTTAATAAGTAAACATTTTAAAAATTTTGATCGTGAAATTATTTTAAAAATTTATGTTTATAAATAAAACATTTTGTAAATTGCATAACAATAACAAACTCTTTTTGAATCCATTTCTATAATTTACAAAATTTTTACTGCTAAATGCAGAACAATTTTTTATTTTCATATTATTTAAATAATATAGAAAATCAAAGAGAAACTAAAAATTAACTTTTGAAATTTGTTTTTTTAAATCTTTTGAAAATTAATTCAATAAACTGTTTTTATTATCACATGTGCTCTAAAACAATTTTTAGTGACTTAACCTCCAAATAACCTTCAAGTATTCCAATCTCTTGGCGATATAAAATTTTTGTCATTTCTTTTCAAATAAAATTTTCTATATATTGAATATTAGAAATTATTGTTTACCACAAAAGTCAAAAAGTTTATTCATTTTTTAAGTGCTACAGAAATAAAAAAATTTATTATCGTTAAAGCAATAAAGAAAATGTCATATATCTGACTAAAACGTGGCATTCTCTTGTTTTTTTCGCATTGTGCTTGTACAATCTGTAGAACGGGAAAAAAATTTTAATTTTCCTAATATTTAAAGTTCATAATTAAATAAAATAATAATAATAATAATAATAATATTAATAATATTAATAATAATTAAATTTCATAATTAAATAAAATGAATCTACATTTAAAATTTTGGGTATTACTTTTAATTGCAGTGTGCATTTCAAGTGAAGAATTGAGAGATAAATACCAACTGCCAAGGAATTTAAAACTACAACTGGTCAACGTCGTATGTTACATTATCTTCTTTAATTATCAATATTGAAATTAAAATAATTTCTTTTTAAAAATATGAACTATTTTACTACAGATTTTCAGACATGGAGATCGTACACCACAACCAATTTATGATGAGACGTATCCAAACGATCCATATGCAAACAAGACTTATTATCCTCTGGGTTATGGAGCCTTGACGAACGTAATTTACATTTATCTGCATTAAAACATACGTTAACGATTATTTTTTAATATTTTTTATTTGCTAAATCATTTAAAACTTATATTTTTTATTTGCTAAATAATTTAAAACTTATATTTTTTATTTGTTAAATAATTTAGTATTGTTTTTAACCAATCACAATATTTATCAACAACTTCGTAGGCGGGAAAATTAAGAGCCTTTGAATTGGGTACATTTTTGAGAAGGAGATATAATGATTTTTTGGGTGCCACTTACATTCCTGAAGATATTACACCGCTGAGTACTTATATAGACAGGGCAAAAATGACCCTACTTGCTGTTCTAGCTGCTTTATACCCTCCAGATTCAGCGCAAAAATGGAATCCAACACTCAATTGGCAGCCAATACCAATAATTTATGAAAATATTGAGAACGACATTTTACTGTTCTCTAGACGATGTCCGAAGTGCGTAAACTATTTTGAAACTATTTTCAAACTATTTTTAAACTATTTTCAAACTATTTTTAAACTATTTTCAAACTATTTTTAAACTATTTTCAAACTATTTTTAAACTATTTTCAAACTATTTTTAAACTATTTTCAAACTATTTTTAAACTATTTTCAAAAAAATCTACTGTAATGTTTTTTTCGCTTACTGATTTTAATTTTTATCACAAATACTCTTGTTTAAGGTACAAAAGAATGCTGAAAGAAGTAGAAGAATTAAAGGAAGTAAAGCAAATGTTTGTAAAATTCAAGCCACTTACAAACAATTTGACAAAATTTATGGGAAAAAACATTACAACTCCCTCTGATGTATCTTCTGTTTATAATATACTTTCTTGTCAAAAATCAATGAACCTATCGATCCCGAATTGGGCTGAAGAAGTGATGGTGAATCATGATTTCTTAGAGGCTATTGAGGTGTTAGCAAAAATAGGCAACTACAATGATTCACTGAAAAGAATTAATGGAGGTAGACTATAAATTTTTGTTCTTTATTTTTTACAGTTTTAACAGTTTTACAGTTGTTAAATTTTTATTTTCTCTACTACAGACAAATATTTAAATTTCAGGACCACTTTTGAAGCAAATGACAAACGATATGTTAGCCAAAACTAACGACAAATTAAAGAAAGGAAAAAAAATAAAACTCTACAGCTCTCATGATGTTAATTTATATGCTCATCTTTATGCCCTTGGAATAGAAAAATTTGATCGTCCCTTCTACTGTAGTGCAGTAATTTTCGAATTGTATAGTGATAACGAAAACAACTATTACGTACAGGTACTAAGAATAAAAAAAATAAATAAAAAAAATAAATAAAAAAATAAAATAAAAAAATAAATAAAAAAATAGAAGAAAAAAAATAATTTACTCTAAAGATATAAATTGTCTAACTATTCATAACAGAAGTTTGTTAAAATAATACAGCTAAAGTTTTGAACATTCAAACGAACGAATTTTTTTTCCACCTGAAATGTTTTTTGAAAATTACTCTCGCAAGAAGAAAAATAATTTAAATTAAATAATATATAGTACAGAGTTAATTCATTTTAATTTAAAAAATAATTTTTTTGTAAATAAAATACAAATTAGAAGAAGTAAAAAAATATCATTCAATTGAACGCTCGAAACTTTAGGAACATTTAAAATGCTTTTATAATAGAAATATTTTCACTCTTTAGATTCTATATTATAAAGGAGACACAACTGAAGTTGAAATTCTAAAAATACCTGATTGCCCGTCAATGTGTGAATTAAATAAATATCAGAAATTATTAAAAAAAGTAATTCCCATTGATGAAAATATTGAATGTTGTGGATCGGAAAATTGTACTCTAATAGAGACTTCAACATTCTGAATAAAGTTTACTTATAAAATGTAAACAAATAAATGAATAAATATAACAAAAAGAAAAAATAAACAAAACAAAAAAGAAACAATTGTCTACAATTTTCGTTCAACGAAATTCCCGGCTTTTTTCTCAAATCACTTTAATTTTCATTTGATTTCGAACATAACTAAACCTTTAAATTATTTACAAATAATTTTGTTTTTTAAAAATCTAAACTGAAAATTTGAAAAATAATTAAATTAAACAAACAATTTTTCAATTATTTTAAAAAAGAATCTTGTCTCTATAATAATTGAAAATTTGATTTTTCAATTTTATTAAAATTATATTAATAATTGAATTTCAGCAAAGAATTTTACTATTTATAAAAAAATAATTGAATTCTTGCAAAGAATGCTATTTATGAAAATTTATTTATGAAAAGAATTCAATTCTTTATGATGAATTTTATTGAAAATTTTTTAAGATAATAAGCAATGATAATTAATTATTTACTTAGTAAGTAATAAAAATTTATTTTGCTCCAGAAATAAATAAATATCATTTATTTGAACATTCGGAAGTTTTAAATTTTAAAAATTTAAGAGAACATCAATAATTATAATTATAATAATAATAATAATAGATAAACATAATTTTTAGAAGCAAAAAATTGATTTAAAACTTCAAGAGGGACATTATATTTTATAAATAAAATTATAATTAAGGTCATTAACTTCCATTCATAATTTTCGAAAAATTTAAAACAAAATTCTTGAAAAAATTCAATTATTTAAAAAAATGTAAAGAAATTTGAATTTTTTAAAAAGTTTTTAATTACTTGTTTAGAAAAATTTTATTTTCGTTAAATAGTTTTATCTGTGTATATTTATTAAACTAACTAATAAAAATTCTTTATAAAATCCAATTATTAATTAATTATTAAATTAAAATACTTTTAAAATTCTATTTATTATTGAAGTTTATAATGAAATTCTTTAATACATTGAAATATTTTCAGTTGAATTTTACAATAAATCTATTAATTTCATAATTTTTTTTAATTTATTTACTATTACTGATTAATAAGAGTTAATCTTTTAATTAATTAAAAAAATTAAATTAATCTTTTGCCAATTGCAATGTTCTGTTTAAGAATGCTAATTATTCCAGAAACAAAAAATTCAACTTTTGTATAATTTCTCTTTTTTAATGACTTCTTAATAATATTCAAAATTTTAATTAATTTCTTAAATTCTTTTTTTACGAGTGTTTATAATTTGACTGTTCAAGAAAGTAAAGTTCAATAAAGTAATATAGTAATTAATAAAAGCTAATAATTCTATATTATAATAAACAAAAGTCTAGTAAATTATTATAATAAAAAAATAATAAAAAAATTATTTATAAACCCATAAAAAGAAACAGAAGCATACACAAAACACTAACATTAGATGTGGACTAAAAGAGTTAACAAAAGAGTACAAAAGATTATTATAGTTAATTAATAGTAAATTGTTGCAGTAACAAAGTAAAAAGAATAAATTTAAAAAATTAAAAAAACATAAAAAAGCAAAAGCGTACACAAAAGTGAAGCTTTACATGTGAACAAAAAGAATAAATGAAAGAATAGTAAGATTATTATAGTTAATTATTGTCTTCCACAAAAGTTGAAATGTTTATTCATTTTTAAAATGCTGGAAAATTAAACACATTGTCATGTCTGCGAGTAAAACGTGTCATTCTTGTCTTGATTCACAATTTTTGGAATAAGAAAAAACTTTTCATTTCTCCAAATATTTAAAAGTTTATAATTCAACAAAATGAATTTCGATTTTAAATTTTCTGGATTACTTTTAATTGCAGTGTGCATTTCAAGTGAAGAATTAAGAAATAAATTCGCACTGCCAAGAGGTTTAAAACTACAAATGGTCAACGCCGTATGTTACCTGATCTTTTTTAATTTTCTATTTTTGTAAGCATTAAAATAATTTTACATGACAACATTTTCATTCCATAAAATTAAATTATTTTTTATTGAAAAATTTTCAACTATACACAACGTTGATGAAGTTCACTCAATGATTTCTGAAGAAAAACATTTTTTTAAGTAAATTTTAAAAAACTTTTGTACAGAATATATAGTACGTTTAATTTCACGAATTGCAGTGAATTTTGTATTACAAATATTTTTTTTGTAAATCATTATTTACAAAAAAAAAAATATTTGTAATAAAAAATTTTTATTCTTTTTGATAGGAAAAGAATTTTTGTTTCTCTTAATCGTTGATCATAAACGTAATGTGAAAATTTCATAAAAGTTTATGTTAAAAAAATAATTCAATTATTGTCAAAATAACATTTGTTTACTAAAGAAATTTTTTTTATAAAATGATTCTCCACTTGCGAACGCCAAGGTCATCACCAGATGGCTGCAAAAATTCCAGGAAGGAACTGATCTGCCATCTACCGGTGACCTTGACGTTCGCAGGTGATAATTAGCATCTCCATTGTGAATCTCAATTCAACAATACTTTATAAAAAAATTTAAAAATATAAGCTTTACAAACAATATTTATTAGGCAAATTAATTTTGATTCGTAAATATTATTAGTTAATAACGACAATGTTAACAATAGTTAAATGGTGTTTTTTTTATTAATTCCGTATTAAATTTCAGTTGCTCTTTTAGCGTAAACGTAAAATATTTCTGTGTGCAAATTTTTTATTTTCTACCGCAGGTTTTTAGACATGGAGATCGTACACCACAACCAATTTACGGTGAGACGTATCCAAATGATGCATTTGCAAACTTGACCTATTATCCTCTGGGATATGGTGCTTTAACAAACGTAATTTACGCTTATTTTAATTCAAGAATATTTTAAATGGTTTCATTGTAGTTTTTTAAAAATTTTATTTACTTAATTTGCTTTTAATCAATTTAAGACTAATTTAAAGACTTAAAATCATTAACTAATAACACTATCTCTATTTACAACAATGTAGGTGGGGAAATTAAGAGCCTACTTATTTGGCAATTTTTTAAGGAAACGATATAATAGATTTTTAGGTACCACTTACATTCCTGAAGATATTACATCCATAAGTACATACATGGATAGGGCAAAAATGACCCTACTTGCAGTTCTAGCTGCTCTGTACCCTCCAAGTACATTACAGAATTGGAATCCGTCACTTAATTGGCAGCCAATACCAATAATTTATGAAAGAATTGAAAATGATTTTTTACTATATTCTAGAAGATGTCCTAAGTATGTACTTTTTAAAATACTTTTAAATAAAGACACAATAAAAAATGTTTTACAACTTTACAATTGTAAAAATTTTCTTTACAATACGTTAACATGTCAATTTTTCTTTTTAAGTTACATAAAAATGTGGCAAGAAGTTGAAGATTCAGAGGAAATAAAGCAAATGCTTGGAGAATTAAAACCACTTACAGACAATCTGACAGAATTAACAGGAAAAAACATTACAAAGTTGAGTGATATATTTGCTCTTTCAAATGTACTTTCTTGTCAACAATCAATGAAGCTACCGATTCCGAAATGGGCTAAAGAATTACTGACGAATAATGAGTTCTTGAAGGGCGTTCACATAACAGAAATAGTAATGAACTACAATGATACAATGATGAGAATAGGTGGAGGTAAATTTATTTTTTTAATTTATGTTTAGGGGGTTATGTATTTTTAATTTCCGGCAACCATAAATTGCTTGCAAAATTTTTAATTTCTTTGCTATAAACGACAAATTCTTTTAGGGCCACTTTTGAAACAAATGACAAATGATATGCTAGCTAAAAAGAATGGAACATTAAAAGAAGGGAAGAAAATTAAACTTTACAGCGCTCATGATATTAATGTCTCTGGACATTTTTATGCCCTTGGCATAACGAAATTTGAAAGTCCCTTCTATTGTAGTGCAGTAATTATGGAATTGTACAGTGATAACAAAGACAACTATTACGTACAGGTACTAAAAATATAAATAAAAACTAAAAGTAAAAAATTATTTTAGTCGAAGGAACTACTTGTCTAAATATTTGTAAGAGAAGTTTGTTCAAATGCTTTTATAATAGAAAGATTTTATTTTTTTAGGTTCTACTTTATAAAGGAGACACAGGGAAGGTCGAAATTTTAGAAATACCCAATTGTACTTCGATGTGTGAATTAAATAAATATCAGGAATTGATAAAAAATGTAATTCCTGTTCAGGAAAGTATGGAATGTTGTGGTAGTTCATCAGAACCTTGTAATTTAAAAGATACTTCGAAATTTTGACTAATGTTTACTTATAAAATGTTAAATAATAAAAAAATATAGTAAAAAGAAAGTAAAAATTGAAGTTTAAAAATTTCTAATTAATTCCTTTCCCATTAGATAATTAGGTTAACGAATATTAATAAAAATATAACTATTATTCATAGGATATAGGAAGTATGACTCACTTTCATTAAAATATGGTTATTTTTTAGTAGATCTAATTTCGTTTACTACAAATTTAGTTTTAATGTTTAAAAACGGGAAGAAAATAACTAAATTTATATAGAATAACTAATAATAATAACTACATTTATTATTAATTTGAAAACTTTTTCGAAAACATCAATAACTTCATTTTTAAATAAATATTTAATCATTATTTTTTCATATTGAAATTAGGATTTTCAAAAATTCAATTATTTTTTATTTATTCCTCAAATAATCAAATTATTTTCAAAACTAATATAATTCTTTGCAAAAATTCAATTATGTTGAAAAATTTACGAAAATTCTCGTCAATTTTCAATTATTTTTATTAAATAAAAAAATTTTTCTCCGACATTCGAATATTTCTGAAAGATTTTAATAAAATTCTTGGCAAAATTTCAATTATTCTTAATAAATGTATAATTTTTTTCAAATTTCTCAAAAAATGAAATTATTCCTAAATTATTTTTAAAAATTTGTCAAGAGAATTCAGTTATTTAAAAACTTGTTGATAAAATTCTTTACGAAAATTCAAGTTGAAGAAACGTTTAATTACTTAATAAAATATTTATTTTCATAGTCAAAAAATTTAATGATTAAACAAATTTTTTTATAATATTCTACACAAATATTCAATTATTTTTCCAAAAATAAAAAATGTCAAAAAATCATTGCCGAATTTCAATTATTTTTAATATAATTCTAATCGAATTTCTCAAAAAATGTAATTATTTTGCAGAATTTTCTTAAAATTCATGGAAGGAATTCTAATAAAAATTTTCTAAATAATTGAATTTCGGAAAAAATTGTATTATTTATAAAGATAATTAAAATTTTAATTAAAATTTTTGTAAATTTTTTTAACACAATTTTTTACATTTTTCTACGAAGAATTTTATTAAAATCATTTTGAAGAAATTCGATTGTTACAAAAAAATTTAATTAAAATTTTAGAAAGTAATTTAATTCCTTGTAGAACAAATTAAAACAATAAGATAATTGAATTTCTGAGAAGAATTTTGCTATTTTTAAAAATAATCAAATTTTTGCATTAATATCTAATTACTTCAAAAATTCAATTTGTTTTAGTATTTTTAACTAAAATTCTTCTATAAATCATTTAATTTAAAAATGAATTAAATGTATATTATTCAAAAATTTAACTAACTTCAGAACAATTTTAGTCATTAATTTTTTTTTAAATCTAGGTTTTTTAAAATTTCTAATGAAATTCATTTAAAATTGAAATTTTACAAAATTTAAAATCAAAATCGTTCAAAGTTCATTTAATTATGAAAATCCTAAAATGCGACTCTTAAAATTGAATTAATTTTTAAATATTTAAGTAAAATTAGAATTCAAGAATGAATACAATTAGGAAACAACAATTTTCCAGAATTTCGATCCAAATTCCCTGACTTTTCAGGGTTTTTCAATTTTTACAAAAACCCCTGACTGATCCAGGATTTTTCAATTTTTAAAAAATTTCCTGGCATTTCCAGGTTTTCCACGTTGCATGGCAACCCTGAATGAACATCCCCACCAATGCAGCAAGCTATTTATCAACATTTTGGGGTGTCACACGCCCAAAAATGTACCGCAGCAAACCAAAACCATAGTGAAGCTGCCGTCACATTCGTTGTTTCGCTACAGTCCCAAAAGTCTCTCAGTGTACAAAAAGGAACTTTATTCTTTCAGTAAAAAATAACCTAAAAATTAACCTCTAAATAACCTTCAAAGTATTACAATATCTTAGATAGCAAGCTATTCCCATTTCTTTTTAAATAAAATTTGTAACATTACAGAAAATTGAAAAATATTATTTTTCATAAAAGTTGTGATACTAATTCATTTTTTAAGTGCTGAAGAAATAAAAAAATTATTATCGTGAAAATAATAAAGAGTCATATCTGACTAAAACGTGGCATTTTCTTCTTGTTCTTTTCGCATTGTGCATTCACAATCTGTGAGACATAAAAAAACTTTTCATTTCATCATATTTGGAGTTGCAAAAATAATTGAAATGAAACCATATTTAAAATTTTTGGGAGCACTTTTATTGGCAGTGTGCATTTCAAGTGAAGAGTTAAGAGATAAATTCAAACTGCCAAGGAATTTAAAACTGCAACTGGTCAACGCCGTATGTTACTTGATATTTTTTAATTTTATATATTTTTATGCTTTTTTATAACGTTAAAATCAATAATAAAATGAAGTTAAATCTTTTGTTTCACTTAAAAACTTGACTAAATTCAGTAAATTGTTTACAAATACAATTTAGAAATATTTCTCGTATTAAAATATTAATAAGATCTCAAACATAATTTTATCGAGCACATTTTGCTTAATAATGTAAAAATTTCATCAAAGTTTATATTGAAAATATAAGTAAATTATTAACAAAATAATATTTGCAAAATGTAAAAAAGTTTTTTTGATGACGTGGTCTTCCACATGAGAACGCCAAGGTCACCACCAGATGGGAGTAAGATACCCAAAAAATAACTGCAATGCCATCTAGTGGTGACTTTGGCGTTCGCAAGTGAAGAGTAGTATCTCCATATTGATTCTCAAGTTACAAACATCAATAATCAAAATATACAAATTGAAGTCAACAATTCTTTACGTAACAATAAAAGGATCAAAAAAATATTTATTAAGCAAATTAAATTGGATTCGTTTGCTTGGTAAATATTATTCATTAATAAAGTTAATGTCGGCATTAATTTAACGGTGTTTTTTTAAATCTATTATGTAATATTTTGTTTGATATTTTCAAGTAGATGTAAAATATTTCGATGTAAACATTTTCTATATTTTACCGTAGGTTTTTAGACATGGAGATCGTACACCACAACCAATTTATGGTGAGACGTTTCCAAATGATCCATTTGCAAACCTAACCTATCATCCTCTGGGATTTGGAGCTTTGACGAACGTAATTTACATACCTTTCAAATAGAAACATATTTAAAATAATTTCAATATAGTTTTTTCAAAAATTTTATCTACTTCATAATTTATTTTTTTAAAGACTAATTTAAAGACTGAAAAACTTTAACTAATAAAACAATCAATATTTATAACATTGTAGAGGGGAAAATTAAGAGCCTTTGAATTGGGTACATTTTTGAGAAGAAGATACAATGATTTTTTGGGTGCCACTTACATTCCTAAAGATATTACATCCAGAAGTACATATGTGGATAGGGCAAAAATGACCCTACTTGCTGTTCTAGCTGCTTTATACCCACCAGAGTCAGCACAAAAATGGAATCCAACACTCAATTGGCAGCCAATACCAACAATATATGAAAAAATTGACAACGATTATATATTTTATTCTAGAAGATGTCCTAAGTAAACATACTTTTAAAATACTTTTAAATAAAGACACAAACTTAATTTTTCCTTACATTACGTAACTGCATATCAATTTTTATTTTTAAGTTACGTGAAAATGTGGATTGAAGTTGAACAATCAGAGGAAATAAAGCAAATGCTTGCAGAATTAAAATCACTTACAGACAATATGACAGAATTAACAGGAAAAAACATAACAACTATCAGTGATATATTTGCTATTTCAAATGTACTTTCTTGTCAACAATCAATGAATCTACCGCTTCCGAAATGGGCTGAAGAATTACTGCTGAATAAAGACTTCCTGAATGGTGTTCACATAACAGAAAAAGTAATGAACTTTAATGAAACAATGATAAGAATAAGTGGAGGTAAATTTATTTTTTTAATTTATGTTTAGTGGATTATGTTTTTTTAATTTCTGTCAATCATAAATTGCTTGTTAAATTTTTAGTTTCTTTGCTATAAACGACAAATTCTTTCAGGGCCACTTTTGAAACAAATGACAAATGATATGATAGCTAAAAAGAATGGAGCACTAAAACAAGGGAAGAAAATTAAACTTTACAGCGCTCATGATGTTAATGTTTCTGGACATCTTTATGCTCTTGGCATAACGAAATTTGAAAGTCCCTACTATTGTAGTGCAGTAATTATGGAATTGTACAGTGATAACAAAAACAACTATTACGTACAGGTACTGAAAAAAAATAATTAAAGGAAAAAATTAATTCAGTCTATGGATCTAATTTTTCTAAAAATTTGTGACCAAAGTTTGTTAAAATGCTTTTTTAATAGAAATATTTCATTTCCTTAGGTTCTACAATATAAAGGAGAAACAGGTAAGGTCGAAATTCTAGAAATACCCAATTGTTCGCCAATGTGTGAATTAAATAGATATCAGGAATTGATAAAAAATGTAATTCCTCTTGAGCATAATGCGGAATGTTGTGGTGATTCATCAAAACTTTGTGATTTAAAAGAATCTTCGAAATATTGAGTAATGTTAACTTATAAAATGTTAACAAATAATAAATAAATATAATAAAGTGAAAGTAAAAATTGACGTTTATAATTTCCAATATTTTTATTATAATCCTGTTTCTTTTTAAATAAAATTTGTAACATTAAAGAAAATTAAAAAACATTGTTTTTCATAAAAGTTGTTATACTTATTCTTTTTTTAAGTGCTAAAGAAATAAAAAAAATTACTACCGTGAAAATAATAAAGAGTCACATCTGTCTAAAATGTGGCATTCTCTTCTTGTTCTTTTCGCATTGTGCATTTACAATTTGTGAAACAGAAAAAAAACTTTTCATTTCATCATATTTGGAGTTGCAAAAATAATTGAAATGAAACCATATTTAAAATTTTTGGGAGCACTTTTAATGGCAGTGTGCATTTTGAGTGAAGAATTAAGAGATAAATTCAAACTGCCAAGGAGTTTAAAACTGCAACTGGTCAACGCTGTATGTTACTTGACACTTTTTTAATTTTCTATATTTGTAAGCTTTTTATAACACTAAAATCAATAATAAAATGAAGTTAAATCTTTTATATTAGTTAACAACTTGATTAAATTCTGTAAATTATTTACAAATATAATTTGGAAATATTTCTCGTATCAAAATATTCATAAGATTTCAAACATAATTTTTGCAAGTGCATTTTGCTTAATAAAGTGAAAACTTCGTCAAAGTTTACATTGATAAACTAAGTAAATTAATAATAAAATAAAATTTGTTAACTGAAAAACTTTTTTGATAAAGTAGTGTTCCACTTGAGAACGCCAAGGTCACCACCAGATGGGAGTAAGATACCCAAAAAATAACTGCAATGCCATCTAGTGGTGACTTTGGCGTTCGCAAGTGAAGAGTAGTATCTCCATATTGATTCTCAAGTTACAAAAATCAATAATCAAAATATACAAATTGAAGTCAACAATTCTTTACGTAACAATAAAAGGATCAAAAAAATATTTATTAAGCAAATTAGTGTGGATTCGTTTGCTTTGTTAAATATTATTGATTAATAACGTTAATGTCAACATTAATTTAACGGTGTTTTTTTAAATGTATTATGTAATATTTTTTGTTTGATATTTCCGAGAAGATGTAAAATATTTCTTTGTAAACATTTTCTACTTTTTACCATAGGTTTTTAGACATGGAGATCGTACGCCACAACCACTTTACGGTGAGACGTATCCAAATGATCCATTTGCAAACCTGACCTATTATCCTATCGGATTTGGAGCTTTGACGAACGTAATTCACATTTATTTCAAATCAAAACATATATAAAATTGTTTCAAAAAATTTTTTTTGAAAGTTTTTTCAAAAATTTACATTATAATTTGTTTTCAATCCTTTTGAGACAAATTCATAGACTTAAAATATTTAACCTATGACACTATCTAAATTTAAAACTTTTAAGAGGGGAAAATTAAGAGCCTTTGAATTGGGTACATTTTTAAGAAGGAGATACAATAAATTTTTGGGTGCTACTTACATTCCTGAAGATATTACATCCATAAGTACATATAAGGATAGGACAAAAATGACCTTACTTGCTGTTCTAGCTGCTTTATACCCACCAGAGTCAGCACAAAAATGGAATCCAACACTCAATTGGCAGCCAATACCAATAATTTATGAAAAAATTGACAACGATTTTTTATTTCATTCCAGAAGATGTTCTAAGTAGACATACTTTTAAAAATACTGTTGAATAAAGACGTTAACTAAATTTTACCTTCTATTAAGTAACCATATCAATTTTTCTTTTCAAGTTACGTAAAAATGTGGATAGAAGTTGAAGAATCAGAAAAAATAAAGCAAATGCTTGGAAAATTAAAATCCCTTACAAACAATCTAACAGAATTAACAGGAAGAAACATCACACATGTCCATGATATATTTTCTGTTTATAACATATTTTCTTGTCAACAATCAATGAACCTACCGATTCCGAAATGGGCTAAAGAATTATTATTGAATAATAAATTCCAGGAGGGTGTTCACATAACAGAAAAAGTATTGAACCACAATGAAACAATGATAAGAATAAGTGCAGGTAATTAATTTAATTTACGTTTAGTGGGTCATGTAATTTTAATTTGTCTTAAACAAGAAATGCATGTTAAATTTTTCAATTTCTTTGATATAAACGACAATTTTTTAGGGCCACTTTTGAAACAAATGACAAACGATATGATGGCTAAAAGGAATGGTACATTAAAACAAGGGAAGAAAATTAAACTTTACAGCGCTCATGATGCTAATGTTTCTGGACATCTTTATGCTCTTGGCATAACGAAATTTGAAAGTCCCTTCTATTGTAGTGCAGCAATTTTGGAATTGTATAGTGATAACGAAAACAACTATTATGTTCAAGTACTAAAAATATAAATAATTAATAAAAGAAGTAAATTAATTTTGTCTAAGGAACTACTTGTCTGATTATTTGTAAGAGAAGTTTGTTTAAATGCTTTTATAGTAGAATGATTTTTCTTTTTTAGGTTCTACTTTATAAAGGAGACACAGGGAAGGTCGAAATTCTAGAAATACCCAATTGTTCGTCAATGTGTGAATTAAATAGATATCAGGAATTGATAAAAAATGTAATTCCTGTTGAGGAAAGTGTGGAATGTTGTGGCAGTTCATCAAAACCTTGTGATTTAAAAGAGTCTTTGAAATATTGAGTAATGTCAACTTATAAAATGTTAACAAATAGTAAATAAATATAATAAAATGAAAGTATAAATTAATACCTAAATACTTAAATTAATACGTTTAAAAATTTTATTAATTACTTCCTTTTCCATTAGATAATTCGGTTAAATAGTTTTCATAAGAATAGAACTATAATTCATTAACGCAAAACGCACATTATAATTTTTTTTGTATTACTAATCGACTTAGTAAACAATTTTTAGTGATTTAACCTACAAATAGTCTTCAAGTACATATAGTACAATCTCTTAGATAGCAATTTTTTCCCTTTCTTTTTAAATAAAATTTTTATCATTAAAAAAACATTAGAAATTATTGTTTTTCATAAAAGTTGTAATGTTTATTCATTTTTCAAGTGCTTATAAAATAGAAATTCTTTATCGTAGAAAAAGTAAATAAAATGTCATGACTCACTGAAACCTATCATGTTTTTAATTTTTTTCGCATTGTGCATTCACAATCTGTGGAACAGAAGAAAAACTTTTTATTATTTCATAATATAAGTTGCTTAATTTAATAAAATGAAACTACATTTTAAATTGTGGGGAATACTTTTAATTGCAGTGTGCATTTCAAGTAGAGAATTAAGAAATAAATTCGAACTGCCAAGGAATTTAAAACTGCGAATGGTCAACGCCGTATGTCACATGATCATTTTTTATTTTCTAATGTCTGTTACCATAAAAATAATTTTATTTTAGAAATTTTGATTATCTCTTAATAAACAGTTTCTACCCATGTATTTACATAATGCTAAATAATAATAATAGAATAAAAGTTTGTAAAACAACACTTTTTATCTGAAAAAAGTTTGTTCGGTAAAATCGTGGTTTTATTTCTCCACTTGAGAACGCCAAGGTCACCACCAGATGGCTGCGAAAATTCCAGGAAGGAACTGATCTGCCATCTACCGGTGACCTTGGCGTTCGCAAGTAATAATTAGCATCTCCATTATGAATCTCCATTCAATAATACTTTCTGACAAGAATTCATCAATATAAGATTTACAAATAATATTTATTAGGGAAATTAATTTTGATTCGTAAATATTATTGATTAATAACGTTAATGTTAAGAGTAATTTAATGGTATTTTTTTACGGATTCCGTATTAAGTTTCCGTTTGCTCTTTCAGCGTAAATGTAAAATATTTCTGTGTGTAAATGTTTAATTTTTTACCGCAGGTTTTTAGACACGGAGATCGTACACCAAATCCACTTTATGGGGAAACGTATCCAAATGATCCATTCGTTAATGAGACGTATTTTCCTGTAGGTTATGGAGCTTTGACAAAAGTAATTTACACTTATTGTACATCTATTTTAATTGGAACATCTTAATTGTTTAGAACTTTTTTATTGTAGTTTTTCAAATTTTACTTTTGCTGCATAATCGACTCTATAATAATTTGAAGACTAATTTATAGACTAATTTAAAAAAATAGCATAAGGCTTTAATGTATTTATTCACAATCTTATAGGTGGGAAAATCCAGAGCCTATGCGTTAGGTAAATTTCTAAGGAAGAGATATAATAAATTTTTGGGTACCACTTTCGTTTATGAAGACATTACTCCCAGAAGTACGTACATAAATAGGGCAAAAATGACCCTACTTGCAGTTCTAGCTTCTTTGTACCCTCCAAATTCGATCCAAAAATGGCATCCTAGTCTTCAGTGGCAGCCTGTGCCGATAGTTTATCAACCCATTGACAAAGATATTTTACTATTTTCCAGAAGATGTCCAAAGTACGTCTGCTCACTCTTTGAAATTACTTTTAAGCATTACTTTTAAGCAAAAATATTAAAAAAAAATGTTTCGGCACAGTTTACATATTTTTTTATTCTTCTTCAATTTTTCTTTCTAAGGTACAAAAAAATGTTCAACGAAATAGAAGAATCGGAAGAAGTACAGGAAATGTTTGGAGAATTCAAATCACTGACAAACGAACTGACAGAATTAACCGGAAAAATCATTGCCACTCCAACTGATGTATTTTCATTTTACAATTTACTTATTTGTCAAAAATCAATGGAACTTCCGATTCCGAATTGGGCTGAAGAATTATTGGTGAATAGTGAATTCCTAGAGGCTGTTGAAGTATTGGAAAAATTGAGGAACTACAATAGTACGATGAGAAAAATGAATGGAGGTAAAGTTTTTTTAAATTAAAGGCCATTTTAACAAAATTTTAGCCATTTTTGACAAAAATTATTAAAACTCTAGGTCGACTTTTAAAACAAATGACAAAGGATATGGTAGCCAAAATGAAGGGAACATTAAAAGAAGGAAGGAAAATTAAACTTTACAGCGCTCACGATGTTAATGTCTATGGACAACTTTATGCTCTTGGTATAACGAAATTTAAAAATCCCTTCTATTGTAGTGCAGTAATTTTGGAATTGTATAGTGATAACGAAGACAACTATTACGTACAGGTACTAAAAGTGTAAATAAATAAAAACGGTAAAAATTTAATTCAGCCTATGTAACCACAAACCAAATTGTCTAAATTTGTTAATCAAGTTTCTCAAAATTCTTTCATGGAAGAACTATTTTATTTTTTTACAGGTTTTGTATTATCAAGGAGAAACAAGTAAGGTTGAAATTTTAAAAATACCCCATTGCTCGTCAATGTGTGAATTCGAGAAATATCTGGAATTAATAAGAAATGTAATTCCCCATGAGAATGAGTTGGAATGTTGTGATAATGGATTAGAACATTGTTCATTACAAGAAACATCATTTTTCTGATTGTTCTTCGATTTGTAAATTTCGTTTACTTACAAATGTAAACAAACAATAGGTGAATAAATATCACCGAAACAGAAATTTTGCGTTTTTGAAATAACCCTCTTTTTTTATGCGACATTTTAATAGTGACTATTAGTATATTTTCTAGGAAATATCTATCTTTTTACTAATAATTTAAATTTTAGTTATTTTATTATTCTTTAGAATTAAAATGTGATAAAAGAAATATTTGGAATTTTATTCTATACTATTCACGAGATTTAGTAAAAATTAGCAAATGTTACGCGGGCAGAATGTGATTTTTAATATTTATTTTTTACGAAACAAATTACAAAATTTTCTTTAAATATGAATTTTTAAATAATTTTAGATTCAAACTTTAAAAAAATTCAATTATTAAAGCTAGTTTACTAATAAATTTTTCTTGTTTCTTAGTTTCAAAAAATCAAATAAAATCCTTCGCAAGAATTCAATTATTTTCATAAATAATATTTTTCTTAAGAATTCATTTGTAAATAAATATATAGTAGAATTTATGTCAAAATTCAATTATTCTTAAACAAAATTTTAATAAAATTTCACCAACGAATGCAATTATTTTCTAAAACTTTAATAAATTCTTCGAAACAATTCAATTATTTTTTTAATAGGGAAATCTTTGACAAAACCTAAATTATTTTCAAACAAAAATTTACGAAGAAATTCAATTTTTTTCATTCGTCACAAAATATTCCAAGAAAATTCAATTATCTTCTAAAATGTTAATAAATTTTTTGACACAATTCAATTGTTTTTTTTAATTGTAAAATCTTTGACAAAAATTGAATTATTAAAAAAAAAAAAAAAATTCACGGAAGAATTCAAATTTTTTGTTAATTCGTCACAAAATATTTTAAGAGAATTCAATTATTTTCTAAAATTTGTTTGTAAATAGTAAAATTATTTGCAGAAATTCAATTATTTTTTGTAAAAAATGAAACTCGTTGTAGGATTTTATTTATTTAACAATTTTTTTTTAAAAATTCGTTATGAAACGTCAATTATCATAGGTTTTCAATTATTTAAAAAAAATTAAATTAAATTATATTTATAACTAAGAAAACTCGTTACAGGATTTCAATTATTTAAAAAAATTGAATAAAATTCGTTGCTAAAATTCAATTATTTTCATAACTAATAAAACTCGTCACGCTGGATTTCAATTATTTTTAATAATATGTTAAATGAATTCCTCGAAAAATAAAATTATTTTTTAAATTTTATTAAATTTTTTCATAAAATTAGAATTTAATAATAATTTTAAATTCATTATAAATTAAATTTCCTGAAAAAATTTCATTATTTTCAAACAAAAATTTACCAAGGAATTCAATTTTTTTCATTTGTCACAAAATATTTCAAGAAAATTCAATTATTTTCTAAAATTTTAATAAATTTTTAGAGACAATCCAATAATTGTTTCTAATTATAAAATCTTTTACAAAAATTAAATTATTTGAAAAAAATTCACGAATGAATTCATAATTTTTCTTAATTTGTCACAAAATATTTTAGAAGAATTCAATTACTTTCTAAAATTTTAATAAATTCTTTGAAGCAAGTCAATTTTTTTGTAAATAGCAAAATTATTTGCAGAAATTCAACTATTTTTGTAACTAATGAAACTCGTTGTAGGATTTTATTTATTTAAAATTTTTTTTTATAAAATTCGTTATGAAAAGTCAGTTATAAAATAGGTTTTAAATTATTTAAAAAAAAATTAAATTAAATTATATTTATAACTAAGAAAACTCGTCACAGAATTTCAATTATTTAAAAAATTTTTAAAAAATTCGTTGCTAAACTTTAATTATTTTCATTACTAATAAAACTCGTCACGCAGGATTCCAATTATTTAAAAAAAATTCAATTATTTACTAAAATTTCCATAAATTCTTTAAAACAATTCAACTTGTTTTAAAAATAATAAATTATTATTTGCAGAAATTCAATTATTTTTAATACAATTTCACGAAATAATCCAAGTATTTAAAAAAAATTATATATCTCTTTTTATTAGAATTGAAATTTTAATAAAATCCTTCGTCGAAATTTAATTATTTTCAAAAATTTGTCGAAATTGAAATATTTTCAATATTTACTATTTCAATAAAAATTTTCCAATAGAATTAAATTATTTTCAAAAAGTAATAAAATTTTAGAGTAATTCAATTAATTGAAAAAATATTTTCATAACATTTTTCGAAATAGATGAACTATTTAAAAAGATTTTTATAACGTCACAAAAGGTTTCAGATAGTTCAATTATTTTCTAAAATTTTAATAAATTCTTTAAAGCAATTAAATTTTTTTTTGTAAATACTAAAATTATTTGCAGAAATTCAATGATTTTCAACAAAAAAAAAAAATTATCGAATGAATTTAAATTTATTTTTAATTCGTCACAATATATTTTAAGAGAATTCAATTATTTTCTAAAATGTTAATAAATACTTTGAAGCAATTCAATTATTTTTTGTAACTAATGAAACCCGTTGTAAGATTTTATTTATTTAAATTGGTTTTTAAATTCGTTATGAAAAGTCAATTATCATAGGTTTTCAATTATTAAAAAAGAAAAAAATGAAAATTCAATAATATTTATAACTAAGAAAACTCGTTACAGGATTTTAATTATTTTTAATAAAATTTTTAATGAATTCCTCGAAAAATGCAGTTACTCTTAAAATTTTATTCAATTTTTTCATAAAAATTTGAATTTCTATTTATTTATTTACTTATTCTTTTTATTTTAAAGTGTTTCTATAATTTGTATACTAGAATTTACTAATTTTTTTCAAATAAATAATAACAAAATTTTGCATAAGAATTCAATTATTTTCTAAAATTTTAATAAATTCTTTAAAACACTCAATTTTTTTTTAAAATAGTAAATTATGAATTGCAAAAATTGTGATTTTCTGATTGCTCTTTGAATTATAAATTTCGTTTACTTACAAAATTTGTAAACAAACAATAAGTGAGTAAATATCACCGAAACTGAAATTTGACTTTTTGAAACTACCTTCTTTTTTTATTTAATATTTTGATAGTGACTATAAATATTTTTTAGCATCAAATTGGCCATTAAAAATGACTAAAAATGATAAAAAAAATTCTCAACATTGTGAATCAGTGTCTCAATTAACACTAAATAGAATTAAGAGACATAAAACTGGGTTCGACTCAAAAATACAACATGTCATTGAAATTCAAACATCATTAACAATCTGTAGATTTGTACGTACAAATCTATTACTTTCATAAAAGAAATTTTCTCCTTTCCTTGAAAAGTAATAGATTTTACAACTCAGTTACAAATACCAAACAAAAGTAACGACAGATTTTCTCTCTAAGGAGATATATATATAGTACACTAAGAAGCAAACTTTTAGGACACATCCGAGTTAAAGATTCTGTATAAGAAATCTCGTGCTGTTTTCCCTAAAGTAAACTTTTTACTCCCCCGTGAATGGCGCCTGGACCCTTTAACAAAACAAAATTACAATGACATGGTCATTTCGTGTTTCACTAGGTTGTAAGAAGATGTTACGTATTATTTACAAGTTGTACGACAAGCAATTCATAGGTATTGTTAAATGTTCGCCAACAGAGTCTTCTACCACCCACCATGAGCAGATGCATCACTGGTAGGAGACTTTTATTTATTTTTTCTTCTTATTTTCGAAAAATCACTCAAATTGGTTTGTCAAAAAAAAAAAAAAAAAAAATAGCTCTCTAACTCCAGCTGATTGGCTATTCATGACTTTTGCCCCAACAAATGTCATCTACAAAGTGGTTTGGTTAGCATGTTTGCAAAGTCGCGGACATATTCTGGTTTCTCGTGTACAATATTTATTGACGAAGGACATTTAAAGTCATTTTATACCGGGAATTCTTTTTTGTTCAAGAATATAGAAACATCTGGATCTTTTCAAAAAGAAATTATTGTTTTCTCCATTATATGTAGTGCGAGGAAAGAAATTTTGGAATTATTCTTCGAATTTTTATTTGTCTTCTATTTGAAAGATATTTTTATGTTTCAAAAACTGTTATGTTTCTTGTAACTTATTTATGTACTTTGATTCTGATTTTTCTATTTTTAGTGTGACTTTTTATGAATTAATTATATTAGAGTTTGATCTTTTTCAACTAAAATTATAATTTCAACAAGTTCTTTTTGAAATTAAAAAAAAAGTGAAAAAAATTAATTGGTTACTTGGTTAAAGATATTTACTTAAGATATCTAATATTATTTTGCAGTAATATTCAAATTGAACGATGTTAGAAAAAAATTTCTGTTAATTTGAAAGTTAATAATTTTAAAACCATACAATTTTCAATATTTCAATATTTTGCAGTAAAATTCAAATTGAACGAAGTAAAAAAAAATTTCTGTTAATTTGAAAGTTAATAATTTTAAAACCATAAAATTTTCAAACTGCAAACTTCACTTACTCGCACTGAATTATTTACTACTTTTCCAAGATTTGATACCATTTGAATATTTTTTTATATTCGTGGCACTAAAAGTTACTTTTTTACATGTTTGAAAATTTGCAATGCTTTAAACTCGCTAAATATTTGGAATAGCAAAATTTTTTTTCAAAAATTTAAATAAAGTTTATAGAAACAATTACAGATATTTCCGAAATTCAATTATTTTTAGTTTATATTATCTTAATAAAATATTTTTCAAAAGAATTAAGTTATTTAAAAGTTAAAACACAATTTTAATAAAAGTTTTCAAAACAATTAATTAGCTAAAAAGATTTTTCAAATATTGTTTGCAAGAATTCAATTATTCACAAAAATTTATTAAAGTTGGATTCAAGAATACAATTATTTTTGTAAATATTACAATTTTTCAGAGGAATTTGAAAATTTCAGTAAAATTTGTTGTAAAAATTCAATTACTTTTGTATTCAATTTTTTTTATAAATAGTAAAATTATTTACAAAAATTCAACTATTTTTGTAACTAATAAAACTCTTTGTTGGATTTTAATTATTTAAAAAGTTTTGAATAAAATTTGTTCTGAAAGTCAATTATCGATGGTTTTCAATTATTAAAAAAAAATTTTAAATTCAATTATCTTTATAACTAAGAATACTCGTTACAGAATTTCAATTATTTAAAAAAAATTGAAACAAAATTCTTTGCAAAAATTCAATTATTTTCATAATTAATAAAACTCGTCGCAGGATTTCAATTAATTTTAATAAAATTTTTAAATAAATTCCTTAAAAAATGAAATTATTCTTAAAATTTTATTTAATTACTTCATAAAAATTCAATTATTTTAAAAAGTTGTCATATAATTTGTATATTAGAATTTAAAAATTATTTTTATCACACTTTTAATTAAGTTTCTTGGAAAAATATTGTTACTTTAAAAAAAAAATATTGGTGAAACTCTTCTTAAAAATTGAATTTTTTAAAAAAATCGTAACAAAATTCTGCGTAGAAATTTTATTAATTCTAAAAATTTGTCACAAAAATTCAATTATTTTCATAACTTACAAAATTCTTCGGAAAAATTCAAATAGTTTTGAAAACGATTAATAAAATTAGTTGATAGAATTTACCTATTTTTAAAAAGTGTAAAAAACTCTTTAGGAAAATTCAATTATTTTCAGTAAAATTTTAATTAAATTCCTTATACGAACTTGAATTTCCTTCGAAAAAATTTACTTTTTTACTAATTTAATTTTGTTTATATTATTTTTATTTATTACTATTTTCATAAATAATAAAATTTTGACAGACATTCAATTATATAAGTAATTTAATTTAATTTCAAATATTTTTATAACAGTATTTAATATTTACTATTTAATATCAATCTTCTGAATAATGCAATTGTTCTTTAAAATGATATTAAAATTCTTCAAAAGAATTAAATTATGTTTATAAATAAATCGTCACAGGATTTTAATAATTTTTAATACATTTATTATTATTTTTTTTCGAAAAGTGACAATTAATCTTAGAAATTTTATTTAAATTTTTCGTAATCATTCAATTATTTTTAAATATTTTGATAAAACTCTTTAAAGAGATTACATTTTAAGAAATAATCAAAAAAATTATGTATTTTTCATTTTTGTATTTAAAATTTAAATTCTCATAGAACTTTCTAATAAGAGTTGTATAAAAATTAAGTTAAAGTTAAAATTTAAAACAATACTAATAATAATAATAAAGATATAAATAATAATAAATAAAATTAATAATAATTGAATATTTGAATTTTTAGAACTATTTAAATAACCAAATAATTTTCAAAGATTTTTAAATTGAAATCTTTGAAAATTTCAATTGTTATAAAACAAATAATTTTAAAATCGTTATTTAAGAAATCTATAAAATAATTTAATGTTAAGTTTATAATTTTATTTAAAAATCTCAACACAAAAAAAATGATTGAATTGCATTACAGTTGTAATTTTTAGAAATAGTTAAATTTCAAAAAGGTGTCACATGAAAATCATTTAAAATTTTTTAATCCCCTTGAAAAACTCAATAGGCATTTGAATATTTATTTTAAAAAAATTATTCTACTTTTTGAGTATATAATTGAATTTAAATAAATTATAAAAAAAATTGAGCAGTCGAATAATTTAATTTTTTGAATGTTACTTTTCTACTACTTTTTTCTTTCTTAAAACTACTTTTTGGTACTTTCTTTTATTACTTTTATTTTCACTGAGTAAACAATATATTTGAGGATCCTTAAGTTCTGAACGTACAAATGAACGAAATTTATTTACATCTTCCAAAAATTAAATTTTTATTACAGTTATTTTGCTTTACTATCCAAAAAATTAATTACCGAGTTTGTAGAAGTTTAATTTTAGTTTTTAAATTTTTCTACGATTTGTAATTTATTAAAATAAAAAAATTTATTAAAAAAAATATTTATTAAAATATTTCCAATAAAAAAGTATTTCGTTCATTTGAACGTTCAAAACTTGGGGATCGTTATATTTGAATCAAATATAATTATCTTTGTTATACAGTCAACCAAAAATGATTTTTAAATTAAACATAATAATTTTGATTCCATACGTACAATAAATTTGATTCAATTAAAATTATTACAATTATTATAATTCAAAAATATTCTTTTAGTTGACTACTTAGTTTTGTATTAAATAGAATTTTTTCTTAGCGTTTCATTATTATTAATATTATTATTATTATTATTATTATTATTATTATTATTATTATTATTATTATTATTATTATTATTATTATTATTTAATTATTATTTAACTGTTGAGTACGAATCATGTGAAATGAATAAATTAGATTTTTACTCTTTACTGCAGTCAGTAAAATATTTTCGAAAATATATCGAAAAAAAATACTTTTTCGTTCAGAGTGAAAAAATATCCGTAGAAGAAGAATTGAAAATCGTTGATTAACTATATAATTTAATAACGATTGGAAAAATTATAGAAGAAAGAGGAGACCTCGTCATTCAACTAAATTAACCATCCACCATCCCTCTAATTTTGCCCTCAAAACTTAATTAAGAACCAATATATATATACCCTATACATTCTGTAAAAGCCGAATCCTAAAAGGAAATGATCCGACAAAAGGATCTGGAAGCCAATTTATATATATATATATGACAACCGAAAAAAGAATACAATAAAAAAATTAAAGAAAAAAAATATATCGAGAAAAGAAGAAGAAGAAGAAAGAGGAGGAGAGGAAAAATAAATCCCACCTCGTGATTAACACCGGATTTTATCTAAAGGTCCATTTCTTTTTTGGAGACCGCATGCTCATTACACTCTCATTCCGAGAGTCTGTAATTCGGTCTTTCCTTTCTCGCACCTGCGAAAATGATGACGAGAGAACTTAAAAGGATTTTTGCCGTTGAGAATATTGTCCTCTCGTCTCGCACTAGGAGTGTCACTTTTCACGCCCACAAAGCAAGGGGGAGGAATTTTCAAAAAAAGAAAGAAAGAAATTTTTCGCCAAAAGACAATAGACCACGAGAGAAGATGAGGCGTTATTTTAATGAACCTGAAAAAATTACTATATTCGAGAAAAGTGACCATTTTCTTGGTCTTTTGTGGTGGAGACGAAAAAAAAAATTCCACCTACCGTGACACTGGACCGCCCTTAAGTGTTATTATTTTTCCCCCAAAAAATAATTAAAGTCCAGTTTTAACACCCTAAAAAGTCAATTTAAATGAGTTTTGCTTCTCATTATTATAATTATATAGTGAACGGTTGGAAATTTTGTTTTAATTATTACCTATACGAAATTCAAAGAGTGACCGTGAATTCGTAACGGTATAAGGACAGTAATTTTTGAAAATTTCGGCATTATTGAAAGTTCGAAAAAATTCAAAAAGCATTTCAAAAACAAGTTGAGAATTATTTTTAATGTTTTCTAATTTTTTTTATGATTATTGTATTTTATTTTTTATTATTTTCAATATATGTCTCTCAAATTTTATTTTAGGAATTATTTTCTTTACTTTATTTTCTTAATTTTATGTAAATTTTATTTTCTTTAAAATTTTAGTTATTTTATTATTCTTTTTAATTAAAATATGATAAAAGAAATATTTGGAATTTTATTCTATACGATTCACAAGATTTAGTAAAAAGTAGCAAATATTACGTGGGCAGAATGTGATATTCAATATTTATTTTTTCTGAAGCAAATTACAAAATTTTTTTCCAAATAATAATTTTTTAATAATTTCAGATTCAAGTTTTAAGAAAAATCAATTCTTAAAACTAATTTACGAATTAATTATTCTTGTTTATTAATTTCAAAAAATTTAATTAAATTATTCGCACAAATTCAATTATTTTCATAAATATTATTTTTGGTAAGAATTCAAATATTTTTATAAATAAATATATAGTAGAATTTTTATCAAAATTCATGAAGTTGAAGTCCACAATGTTTATCAACGGAAAAAATTTATTTAATTCATCCAAATATTATTTTCAATTTAATATTTAGTTGTAAAATAATTATTATCAAAATATAAACATGAATCTTTATTTCTAAATATTTTTGCGTCAATATTGCATTGTCGTTTTTAATTAATTTACTTAGTGAATAATTTTTTTTCGTTGATAATAAATTTTTTGAGACAATTTAATTTTTTAAGTAAAATCTTTGACAAAAAATAAATTATTTTTTAAAAAAATTCAAATTTTTTCTTAATTTGTCACAAAATATTTTAAGAGAATTCAATTATTTTTTACACTTTTAATAAATTTTTTGAAGCAATTCAATTTGTTTTAAAAATAGGAAATTATTATTTGCAAAAATTTAATTATTTTTAATACGATTTCACGAAATAATCAAAGAATTTAAAAAAAAATTTTATACCTCTTTTTATTAGAATTCAATAACTATTTTCAAAAAATTTTAATAAAATCCTTCGTCGAAATTTAATTATTCTCAAAAATTTGTCGAAATTAAAATACTTTAAATATTTACTATTTCAATAAAATTTCCCAATAAAATTCAATTATTTTCAAAAATAATAAATTTTTTAGACTAATTCAATTATTTAAAAAAATAGTTTTATAACATTTTTCGAAATATGTCAAGTATTTAAAAAGATTTTTATAACATTCTTTGCAAAAATTTAATTAATTAAAAAAATTAATAAATTTCTTTGCAAGCATTCAATTATTTTTATAAATTATAAAATTTTTCAACAAATTTCAATTGTTAATAAAAATTGAATAACATTTTTTGCAAAAATTCAATTATTTTTATACAGGTAATAAAACTTAACTCAGACCCTTAACTCGAAAAAAGTAATTATTTTTTAAAATTTTATTAAAATTCTTCAAAAGAATTGAATTTGTTTCTAATATAGATTATAAAACAAAGAAATTTTTTTATTGTATATTTTCAAAAATTGCCTATTATTATAAAAAAGTAAAAGAAAAACTGAATATTTAGAATTTTTTAAATTTCTTTTCTTAATAGGAGACTCAATAGTGTTACAATAAAATTGTTAATTTCAAGAAGGAAAAAATTAATTTCGTTCAAATGAACTTTCTGAATTTTAGCAATATAAAAAATTAGATAAATTTACTAAATTAAAAAAACAAAATATATAAAAGAAAGTAAATTGTATGTTAATTTGTTAAAGCACTTCCTTAAAGCAATTTGTTTTTGATCAAGAGAGAGAAAAAATATTTAAAAAAAAAATTTAGTAATTTAAATAAATTTAAAATTTGATAAATTCAAAGTTAACGAAAAATAAAAAAGCAAAAATTCAGCCATTTATTCAAGTTTGTAAACATTTTTTACGAATTTAAATTTAGAGTCGGATAAATAAAATGAAAAATAAATTTTATCAACAATATTCTGATAAACTACTCTCTTAATTTGAATTAGTAAAAATGTTTACTAATTTGAATTAGTAACTGACTTTTTTTCTTTTAAAATTAGTAAAGTTTACTAATTAATACTAGTCATTTTTACTAATTTATTACTCTCTAAATTTGAATTAGTGCGGATTCGTTTACTAATTTGAATTTGTAACAGTTTTTACTAAACTTTAGTAGTTTTTTTACTAATCTCTAGTAAAAAATAACTAATTTCTAGTAAAAAATAACTGATTTCTAGTAAAAAAAATTACTAATTTCTAGTAAAAAATAACTAATTTCTAGTAAAAAAAACTAATTCAATTGGTATAACGTATTTTTTACTATTACAAATTAGTAAACGACTTACTAATGACTTAGTAGTTTTTTACTATCAACTAGTAAAAAATTACTAATTTCTAGTAAAAAATAACTGATTTCTAGTAAAAAAAAAACTAATTTCTAATAAAAATAACTAATTTCTAGTAAAAAATAACTAATTTCTAGTAAAAAAAACTAATTCAATTGGTAGAACGTATTTTTTACTATTACAAATTAGTAAACGACTTACTAATGACTTAGTAGTTTTTTACTATCAACTAGTAAAAAATTACTAAAGTTTAGTAAAAACTGTTACTAATTCAATTGATAAACGAATCCGCCCTATTTAATTAGTTTATTACTAATTCAATAGTTAATCACTGATTTAATAGTTAATTACTTATTTAATAGTTAATTACTAATTTAATAGTTAATTACTAATTTAATAGTTAATTACTAATTAAATTGTTAATTACTAATTTAATAGTTAATTACTAATTTAATAGTTAATTACTAATTTAGACTTAGAGAGAAATAAAATTTACTAATTCAAAGAAAAAGTCATCCACAAATTCAAAAATTGGTAAACATTTTTACTATTTCAACAACAAAAAAATTGGAATAAAAGTACCGCAAAAAAAAAAAATGAAATCCTGGAAGAAAAGAAATTGCTTTTTCCCTCAAAAGTAACCCCGCTGTGTTTAAACGTCGAACCAAGTGTCAAATGAATAGTTTTCAATGTTTCCCATTGACACGTCGTATTTGACACGTGCGTGTCACTGAGTCGGCCTTCTTCTAAAAGAAATATTTCGACCGCATCTTCAGAGACGAAAGAGAGAGAGAGAGAGAGAGAGAGAGAGAGAGAGAGAGAGAGAGAGAGAGAGAGAGAGACGATCTCCTTCAATCTCAAAAGGTGCGAGCCACAAAACAGGCCGCCTCTTCCACTTTTCAATTCGTGATTATCAGGCGTTACAATCTCATCACAAAACGACAAAATAATTCTCACCATCAAGGCGTTAAGGGAATAATCCTCGCACACGTTAAAATAATCCCGCGTGCCATGCGTGTGTAATATACGTACTGAGAAGAGAAAAAAAATTCTCCTTTTTTTCCAAAATAATCGAGGCGTACTATTGAAAAACCAATTATTTGAATATACTAGTATAGTGAGATGTTTTTTTTTTTTTTTGAAAGAAGCTTCTGTACTTTTCATCAAATCACAAAAAAAATCACTCTTCCCCTTTTTCTGCCCTGAAGAACATTGGACTGGAATTATTAAAGGAAGCGTGAAAGGGATCGTAAGGAGCACTTTTGTATTTATGGGGAGATTCGGAGAGAAATAGAAGAAGTGCGGTTTACACGTGTTAACAATATATTTATAAAAATAGAGCGTGCCAAGATTTTACACGCATGGCGTGAAAATCGACGTGCCTTCGCTCTCGTCTCGATATTTTTCACAACAATGAATTTCTAAATATCGATATCTTAATAGTTGGCTTCCTATTTTCTTTCTTCTTCTTTTAATTTACGTAAATTGTATCGCGATTTTTTTTTGTAAAGTCACGTTTTTTAATTAGTATTACACGATAAGAAAAAATTTTTCATAGCCCATTGTTATTAATTTACATTTTTCTACATCCATAAAAAAAATAGCCAAAAAAATTTTGAATTATAAACATATTTTGAAAATTAATTAAATTTTTATTGAATCGAACTTACTATAAGTATTGCATCAAAATTAATATTTTTATCAACTAAAAACTAATTTTTTGGTTGACTGTATGACAAATAATATTTTATTCAAATCTATTTTTTTCTCAGTGTCACTGGATTAATAATTATTCGTAATTTTTTTTCTATTTTTCTAGAATTAATTTCCTTGTCATTTTTATTTTCTATTTCTCTAGTAATAATTTTTCCGTTTTCCCCCTCATTTTTTATTATTAAAAAAATTTGTAGGTGAATAATTGAAATTAGGAAAATATTTTGAAAGCTATGAAATAAATTGAATTGACAATTTTTTTTTGTAAAAAATTCTGGGAAAATTCAAATGAAATTAGGAAAATTTCATTAAAAATAATAGTTTTTTATGCCTAATATATTTTTAGGGAAATAATTGAAATTTCATTAAAACTAATAGATTTTTTTTGCCTAATATATTTTTAGGGAAATAATTGAAATTTCATTAAAAATAATAGATTTTTTTTGCCTAATATATTTTTAGGGAAACAATTGAAATTTTATTAAAAATAATAGAAATTTTTTAGCTTTTTAATTTTAATAGATTTTTTTAGCTAAAAATATTTTTAGGTGAATAATTGAAATTAGGTAAATTTCATTAAAAATAATAGTTTTCTTAACCAAATATATTTTATTATAATTTTCAAAAAAACAACGCTTGAAAAATTTCAATTAAAAAATTTTGACAACCAATTTAATCCTCTAAAATTTTAAGGAAAAATTTCGAGTATAAATTAAAAAAATGGATAAAAGAAAATTAATGTATCAACAAATTATTTTTAAAAATTGTTCAAGAAAGCAATTCTTAGATTTTTTATTCTAAAAACATGAACAATTGAGAATATTGCAAAAAAATTGAATTTCAAAAAATTAGAATACATATATTCTAAAAATATTTAATTAAAAATATTGAGAAAAAAATTAAATTTCAAAAAAATATAATAAATGTTCTAAAAATACCTAATTTAAAATATTAAAAAAATTTAATTTTAAAAAATTAGAATAAATATTTAAAAAATGTTTAATTGCGGAAATATTGAAAAAAAATGAGAATAAATATTGTAATTAAAATTTAATTGAAAATATTGAAAAAATTTAAATTTTACAAAATTGGAATAATAAGAAATTACTTATTTCTTCAATATTAATTAAATAAAAAATTAATAATTAATTAATTTTTAATTATTTATAAATATCTCAATATAATTTTTAGAAGATTATTTTCAATAATTTACATTTTTCACAATTACTCGAATGTTTTTCCTTAAAATTTTAGCGAATTCAAATATTTTCCAAATTTATAATTAAAATTCTTCAAGAGTTGATTTTCAAAAATTGTAAAAAAAATATTTTTGGCAAAAATTCAATATTTTTTTATTCAAATTTACTAGTCTCAATTATTCACAAATTTTTTTAATATTGTCGGTAGGTATTTAAAAAAAATGTTATAAAAAAGTAAGTCAAAAATAATTTTTTCACTCTGTATAAAAAAATAAAAATCGAAATAAGTTGCATTTTTAACTAAAAATGTGTCAATTGGTTGCAATAAATAAATTAATATTTAAAAGAATAGTCTTTTCTTCATGGAAACAAAAATGAAAATAATACTTTCTGATTATAAAAATGAAGAAAAAATCTTTTATTATTGCTTCTTTAAAAGAAAAATTAAGAAAGTGTTAGTTTTTGATATAACTTTATTTCTTTCAAACTCATAATTATTTTATTCGCGTAATATTTTTCTGATGCAAAAATATTTAATAGACACTACGAAAATTTTACAAATTCCTGTAAAAATAAAATTGCCTAAAAGTTGAACTTGGAAGCAAACAAAATTAATTTGGAAAGAATAATATTCAACTTAAAGTTAAAAAAAAAATTCAATTCCGAACAAAATATTTTTCTCATCTGAGTAGTTTCTTCGTTAATGACAAATTAAGTATTTTTAATAGAGAATATTTCTTCAATAATGAAAAATTTCTTTAATAAAGAATGTTCCTTTTTAAAAATTTAGTTAAACTTTTCTACATTTTTTCTAATGGAACGAAAATAAATTTCTATACACTGAAAATTTTTTTTTAATAAATTCTTAATGTTTCAAACATTGAAATGAACGACAATATTTTTTCTACTTCTTTTAATTTGTATTTGTTTACAAAAAAATTATTTTTAGATTAAAACAAAGTAATTCTAAACCAAATATTGTTTAATTTCAATTATTTTTTTTAGAGAGTAATTTCCAAAAAGCTTCAGGTGAGAAAAAATTTCGTTCATATTTTGAACGTTCGAAACTTTAGCCATTATTTATTAATTTCAAAATCATCGATTACTTGATTATTATCATAATATAATCATTTACTTGAATCAAATTAACTTTCGTTTAAAGTCAATTAAATTGTAGTTGAATTTTGGTACAAATATCATTTTAATTTAATTTTTATTTAAGTCAATTAAAATGATATTTGTACCAAAATTCCAATACAATTTAATTGACTTAAATAAAAAATCGAATAAAAATTAAACAAAAATTTTATTATTTAAAGCAAATACCATTTAATTGCCGCAAATAAAAATGATTTGATTCAAGTAAATATTTAATTGATAATAATTTTATTAATAATAATTAGCAATCGATTATTCGATTCAAGTAAATATTTAACTGATAATTAGTCGAGTTATCGATTATTTGATTCAAATAAATTTTTTTTTATGCAAATAATTTTTTTTATTCAAATAAATATTTTTTATTCAAATAAATTTTTTTTTATTCAAATAAATTTTTTGTATTCAAATAAATTTTTTGTATTCAAATAAATTTTTTTTATTCTCTGAAGAAAAATCCAATTCCACTCAAGAGAAATTCACATCATCGATGTGGTTATTATAGAAGAATCGTCAAAAAGCATAATAATATTCAAGCCGTAAAAAATCGTTAATCGGTAGAAAAGTGTCATAATTGTTATATAAAATCAAAAAAAAAAAAAAAAAGAAAAAATAAAATCGAGAGGAAAAGAGAAAGAGGGAACCTGTCTCAAAAGCATAATCGAAAAATGCGGTAAATTTCAAAAGAATAAGTATCCTACACTTCCGTTGGATGAGGGGTAGTTTGCGGCAAATTAGTTCATAGCATTTCCTGGACGATCCCCGTTACGTGTCGATAAAGGGCTTTGTAAATTGGGACCTTTTTGGTGATTTTCTAAAGAGGGGCCTCCACGGTTTTGTGGGCGGGGAACTTACCAACACGAATAATAAAGAAAGAGAGAGAGAGAGAAATATCTTAAAATTCTAAATGGTTCGTGGGGTACTTGCAGGTGTTCGTATATTTTCCAAAACGAATTCGAGACCCCCACCACGAAATTATTGCATTTTTACTGTATGAATGCCAATATAAGAAGAATAAAAAAGAAGAAGATGAATAAGAATAAAACGCGATTAGTTACACATATATATTTCTTTTTTTCGAGAAGTCTTCAATTAGAAGTTGAACTGAAAAATTAATACACATCACACTCGTGAGCATTTTTTTTAATGGATTCGTGAGAACGATAAAATATGGTTTTTTTATTTGAAAAAAAGTCATTTAATACACGATTCTCGATAAGTCATGTCTAATTTTTTTCATGGCGGATGATAATAATAATTAACGAAATCTTACTGAACCATTATTTATATACTTTAAATTAGATTTTATTCACTATGATTTTTTTTCTTCACTTTATTATTTCTTGTATGTAATTTTTTTTTCCTCTTGAATTTTAATGGAAGAAAATTTTTGTGTTCATGCTAATACATAATAATAATAATAATAAATAATAATAATAATAAATAATAATAATAATAATAATAATAATAATAAATAATAATAATAATAATAAATAATAATAATAATAATATTTAATAATTTAAAAAACTGTTTAATTTCATATTTATTGAATTTTTATTCTCTTTTTTCGAAAGAATTATTATTCTCTTTTTTTGGAAAAAATTATCATCAAATTTTTTTATTTAATCTTCTTCTAAAAGTATTTTACCTGCTAATTATTAATTAGAATTTTGATATTTATTTATTTTATATTCAATTAAAAGATGTTATACTATTAAACAAATTTTGATATATTTTAATATAATTTTTATATATTTATTTATATTTTAAAAAATTAATTGTATTAATTTTTATTTCAAATTTAAATTTTATAAATTACTTTACAATATTAATTTAAAAATTTCTATAAACTAAATTGTTAACATTAACATTAAGGAATTGAATTATTTTCAAAAGTTTTTTAATTTTTTCGTTTTTTCCAAAATAATTTGTCAAAATTCAATTATTTTCAATGTCTAATATTTCATAAAAATTTTAATAAAAGAATTCAATAATTAAAAAGAAATTTTAATAAAATCCGTCTCAAGAATTCAATTATTTTCTAAATTAATACAATTCTTTGCAAAAATCCAATTGTGTTAAAAAAACCTACAAAAGTTTTCGTCAACTTTCAATTTTATAAATAATAAAATTTTTCTACGATATTCAAACATTTTTGAAAAATTTTAATAAAATTCTTGGCAGCGTTTCAATTATTTTTAATAAATGTACAATTTTTATCAAATTCCTCAAAAAATAAAATTATTTCTAAATTTTTTTTAAATTTGTCAAGAGAATTAAATTATTTCAAAAATTTGTTGATAAGATTCTTTAGGAAAATTAAATTTTAAGAAACATTCAATTATTTAATAAAATATAAATTTTTATATTCTACACGAACATTCAATTATTTTTCCACAAAATAAACAATTCAAAAAATCATTGCAGAATTTTAATTATTTTTAATACAATTATAATTTGGAATCGAATTTCTTAATAAATGTAATTATTCTGTTGAATTTTATTAAAATTCGTCGAAAGAATTCTAATAAAATTTTTCTAAATAATTGAATTTCGAAGAAAAATTGTATCATTTATAATAATAATTCAAATTTTGATTACAATTTTGGTAAATTTTTTAAACATAACTTTATTTTGTACGAAGAATTTTAATTAAAATTTTTTTTAAAAAAATTAATTGTTACTAATAAATTTCATTAAAATTTTGGAAAATAATTTAATTCTTTGTAGAACAAATTTAATAAAATAAAATAATTGAATTTCCGAGAAGAATTTTTCAACTTTTAAAAATAATTGAATTTTTGCATTAATATCTACTAACTGCAGAAATTCAATTAGTTTTAGTGTTTTTAACTAAAATTCTTCTATAAATTCATTATTTTAAAAATCACTTAAATGTATATTATTCAAAAATTTTACTAATTGCAGAACAATAGTTATTTAAATTTCGTTTAAAATCTAGATTTTTTAATTTTTCTAATCAAATTTCCTAAAAATTGCAATTTTACAAAATTTCCACTGAAAATCGTTTTAAGTTCACTTAATTATGAAAATCGTAAACGCAACTCTTTTAAAATTGAATATTTTAAACGAATTTCTCAAAAAAGTAATTATTCTGTAGAATTTTATTTAAATTCCTCGAAATAATTCTAATAAAATTTTTCTAAATAAATTTCGGAGAAAAATTGTATTATTTATAAAGATAATTAAAATTTTAACTAAAATTTTTGTAAATTTTTTAACATAATTTGATTTTCTACAAAGAATTTTACTACTTTTGAAAATAATTGAATTTCTGCAGTAATATCTATAATTACTGCAGAAATTCAATCAGTTTTAGTGTTTTTGACTAAAATTCTACTGCAAAAACATTATTTAAAAAAAAAATAATTAAACGTATATTATTACAAAATTTATCTAACTTCAGAACAATTTTAGTTATTGATTTTTTTTTAAGAATCTAGATTTTTTAATTTTCTAATCAAATTGATTTAAAATTGAAATTTTACAAAATTTCAAATGAAAATCGTAAACGAAACTCTTTCAAAATTGAATTAATTTTGAAATATTTAGGTAAAATTAGATTTGAAGAATAAAAATACAATTAGAAAACAAATAATTTCCAAAATTTTGATAATAAATTCCCTGACTTTTTCAGGTTTTTTCATGTGGCTAAAGTTTTTAACGTTCAAATGAAACAAACTTTTTTCCACCGCAAGTCGTTTTTGAAAACTACGATTTAAAAAAAATAATTAAAATTAAACAATATTTAGTTTAGAATTAACTTGTTTCAATCTAAAAATAATTTATTTTGTAAAAAAAGACAAATTAGAAGAAGTAACAAAATATTGTCGTTCATTTGAACGTTCGAAACTGTGAAAAAAGTTATTTTTGTTAAATTTCACGAAGACCACGCTAATTTTAAAAATTATCTATTAATGTATTGTTTTTGTTTCGTGATGCAGAGTAGGAAAAAAAATTCTTAAATTTTTCTAAAAAGCTGACAATTTCATGAAGCTGAAGTCCACAACGTTTTTAAAAACGATAAAACAAAAAAATAATGGTATACAGTATTTTTATTTTTGATTGTACATTATGTTATTTTTTTAATAATTGTATCCTTCGTGACATTTAATTTCCTAAAAATTAAGGCAAATGAAAATTAGAAATGAATTGAATTTTTAAAAAAATTATTTTTTGATTTTTAAAAACGTTGCGGACTTCAGCTTCGTACACTGAAAAAAAAATTTATTTGATTCAAATAACCGATTATTTGTCTATAATCGAATAAATATTTACTTGAATCAAATAAGTTTTATTTGAATCAATTAATTAGTATTTGCTTCAAATACTGAAATATTTGATTCAAATACAATTTATTTGATTCAAATAAAAATTATTTGATTCAAGTAAATATTTATTTGATTATAGACAAATAATCGGTTATTTGAATCAAATAAATTTTTTTTTCAGTGTACAATTTCAATCTTTTTTCAGAAAAAAAACTCAAAATTAAAAAAAAAGCAACTTTTGTCAGACAAAAACTTTTCCTAGTGCAATAAAAATAATATCCTACACTCCGAAATGTTGGTAAATTTTTTTTTTAGGGGGAAAACTCTCCGAAGAGTACACGGTCAGATTCACAAGAAATTTTTCACGCATGATTGCGCATATCCCAATCTTCATCGCGCTTGTTAGTATATTTACACATTATACGACGACAGAGAGAGGGAAAAATCAAAGAGATATGTTCAGATTCAAGGTGCTTTAAAAAGCCTCTAAGCTCCATTCAAGTTGGAATATGCTTCTATTTAATCTAACAAGACCCTTGCGCGTTTGTAGGTCGTTCAAGGTATTCGCCCGTAAGGAATAAAAGATAGATGCTTCTTGTAGGTACATAAAAAAAAAATAAAGAAAAAAAAAAGATTGCAATAGAATTCGCTGATGCGTGCAGTTTTAACTCCCCCTCTCCTCTTCAAGAGACGATTCTCTTTTTCTTTTCACAATTTTTTTTCTCTCCCTCTTTTTTTTCTCTCACTCTCTCTCTCTCTATTTTTCTCTCTCGTATATTTTCTCTCTTTTTCTTTTTCTCTCTCATATATTTTCTCCCTTTCTCTCCTTTATTTTCTCTCTCTCTCTCTCTCTCTCTCTCTCTCCTATTGAGCCATGGATTTCCTATCGCGAATTTAGATCGTTCCCGATTTAACCTTTCTTGAGATTTGTAAACGAGGATTGAGCCCTTCGCCAATAAGAAGAGAAGAAAAAATAAAAAAAGGATACGACGTTTATTTGTGAAACACGTATTTTACGCATCGATTGAGAGATTTAACGAGCGTGTGATGTACAGCGGATTTTATATATATAATATGACGTGTGTATTTCGTGCCTTGACACTGTGTACAAAAAAATCCAGCTGGTGTGGAATGAAAAAAAAGAGAAAAAGAAAAAGAAGAAAAAAAGCATCGCTACTTACGAATAAAGGGGCATTGAAATATTGACGAATTTAATTTATATAATGAAGGAGAATGAAGAAAATGATGTTAAAATTCTCGCAATAAAAAAAAATGTTTCTTGAATATTATTATTTATTATAATGTATTCAATTTGATAATTAAATTTTTATTGGGCAATTAAATTTCAGAAGCGTTTTTCATTTATTAAGAGTACATTAATATTTTGTCAATGTTTTGAGAAGAAAAACGTATAACAATTTGTCTCCGAAATAATTATCTATTTATTTACATTTATTTACATTTATTTATACGAAATAAATTTTTATTTCATTAAAGTAACATTTCTTTGGTTCAAATAAATTTCTTTGGTTCAAATAAATTACATTTCATTCAAATGAATTTCATTTGATTCTAATTATATTAATTTGCTTTAAATAAATTTTATTCAATTCAAGTAAATTTTATTTAGTTCTACACTGAAAAAAAATTTATTTGATTTAAACAACCGATTACTTGCTTATTATCAAATAAATATTTACTTAAATCGTATAATTTTTATTTGAATCAATTAAATAATATTTGCTTCAAATATCTCAGTATTTGAAGTATTTAAAGCAAATATTATTTAATTGATTCAAATAAAAATTATTTGATTTAAGTAAATATTTATTTGATAATTTTATTTCATTAAAATAAACTTTATTTAATTCATGTAAATTTCATTTAGTAAAAAATTAATATTTAATCGAATACAATAAATTTTTTTTATTTAAATAAATAATTATTTGTCAAAGATTTGATTTAAATATTCATTTTATTTGTTTCCGAGTTAATTATCTATTTAAATTAAATAAATTTTATTCGATTCAAATAAAGTTTATTTGGTTTAAATACTTTTTTTCGTTTTAACCAATTTTATTTGATTCAAATTAATTTTATTTGCTTTCAATAAATTTCTATTGATTCAAATTAATTTAATTTGGTTTAAATAAATTTTATTTGAGTCAAATTAATTTAATTTGATTTAAATAAATTTTATTAAATTGAAGTAAATCTAATTTGATTCAAATTAGTTTTTTTTAATAAAAATAATTTTTTTTTTCGTTAAATAAATTTTATTCAATTCAAATAAATTTCATTTCAATAAAAATCAATTTAAATTTGCTTTAAATATATTTTATTCAATTCAAGTAAATTCTATTTGGATCAAATTAATTTCATTCGATTAAAGTAATTTTTTTAGTTGTTGTAATAAATTTGATTTATATTTAAAGTAAATGTTATTCAATTCAAATAAAATAAATTTGATTAGAATCAATTTAACTTGCTTTAAATGAATTTTATTAAATTTAAGGAATTCCAATTTGATTCAAATTAGTTTTTTTCGAATCAAGATCATTTTTTTTGGTTAAATAAATTTTATTCAATTTAAGTAAATTTTATTTGGTTTTAGTTAAGAAAAGTTTTTGTTTGATAAAATAAATTTTATTTATGTTTCAAATCAATTTTACTCAATTTAAGTAAATTTCATTTAATTAAAAATCAATTTAATTTGCTTTAAATATATTTTATTTAATCCAAACATAGTTTCTTTAGAACAAATTAATTTTATTCTATTAAAATAATTTTTTTTAATTTAATAAATTTTAGTTATATTTCAAATAAATGTTGTTCAATGCAAAGAAAATTACAGTTTTATGAAAATCAGTTTAACTTGTTTTGAATGAAATTAATTAAATTGCAGTAAATTTAATTAAGTTAAAATGAATTTTATTAATGTTTCAAATAAATTTTATTAGATTAAAATAAATTTTTTTTGTTTTAATAATTTTATTTTTACTTCAAATAAAATTTAAAGAATGCAAATAAATTTAATTTGATTAAAATCAATTTAATTTGCTTTAAATATATTTTATTCAATTCAAGTAAATTTTATTTCGTTTAAATTAATTTTATTTGAATTAAAGTAAATTTTTTTTAATAAATTATATTTATATATATTTCAAATAAATGTTATTCAATGAAAAGAAAATTAGTTTGATTAAAATCAATTTAACCTGCTTTGAATGAAGTTTATTAAACATTAGTAAATTTAATTAAATTGAAATAAATTTCATTTATGTTTCAAATAATTTTATTGGATTAAAGTAAATTTGTTCTTTTTTTATAAATTTTATTTATATTTCAAAAAAATTTTATGCAATGCAAATAAATTTAATTTTCTTTAAATAAATTTCATTAAATTATGGTAAATGTAATTGAGCTGAAGTAAATTTTATTCAATTCAAGTAAATTTTACTTGGTTCAAATTAACTTTATTCAATTTTAAGTAAATTTTTTTGTTTTAATAAATTTTATTTATATTTCAAATAAATGTTATTCAATTCAAATAACAGTAATTTAAATTGCTTTAAATAAATTTTATTAAATTATAGAAAATTAAATTGAGTTAAAGTAAATTTTATTCAAATCTAAGTAAATTTCATTTGGTTCAAATTAATTTTATTCGATTGAAGTAAATTTTATTTATGTTTAAAAAAAATTTCATTTTATTAAAATCAATTTAATTTTTTTTTTAATAAATTTTATTAAATTTAAGTAAATTTCACTTGGTTCTACTTAATTTTATTTCATTTAAGTATTTTTTTCTGTTTAGATAAATTTTATTCGGTTAAAGTAAATATTTTTTGTTTTAATAAAATTTTTCTTTTGTTTTAATAAATGTTATTTTTATTTCAAATAAATGTTACTCAATTCAAGTAGATTAAATTTGATTAAAATCAATTTAAGTTGCTCTAAACAAATTTCATTAAATTATAGTAAACATAAGTTAGTTGAAAGTAATTTTCATCAGATTCAAGTCAATATTTTTTATTCAAATAGATTTTTATTTATTTTTATTTAATTTAAGTAAATTTCATTCAATTTAAGTAAATTTCTTATTGATCCAAATTAGTTCAATTATTGCCTGTAAATAAATTTTATTTAATCCAAGTAAAATTAATTTAATTTAAATTAATTTTTTTTCGAGTAAATCCTTTCATTTGCAGTAGATTTAATTTAATTTAAATTAATTTTTTTCGATTCAAGTAAATTTTCCTTTTATTTGCAGTATAAATTTAATTTAATTTAAATTAATCTTTATTCGATTCAAGTAAATTTTTCTTTTATTTGCAGTAAATTTAATTTAATTTAAATTAAATCTTTTTTCGATTCAAGTAAATTTTCCTTTTATTTGCAATGAATTGAGGCAATAGTAAAATATAAAATGTAATGAAAATGCTTGAATTCGAAGAAAATTAAATGTAAAATCAATTTTGATACTAATAATTCAAAATTGTTAATTAATTTTTTCTTCCATCTAAAAATTCTATTCTTCTATTTTTTTATGCCTATTTAAAAACTAAAATAGTTTCTAATAAAAACTATTTCCTATTAAAAATCAACTTGCACACAATTTCCAAATCGAAATCATATATATAATTTCCAATATTCTGTGTGACGAAAAACTCAATTTTCATTCGAACTTAAAGTATATATTTATATTTATATACACTATATCCAAAGTGAATAAACCATAATCAAAAATCCGTGACAATTTTAACGATCCACGAAATACGTGTAAAGTGCCGTTTCATTGGCACCCCAAAAAATTTTTATTCAAAAATTTCAACGAGTCCTTCTATGAAGGAGATTTCTTTTTTCAATCTTATACACACTCTAATCAGAAATTACCCGCAACTTTCGTTCTAGATCGAAAGAAATTTTTCACGCGAGCCAAAGTCAATTTCCGCGCCGATTTTCCGCGGCCAATTTCGTCGAAAGCTAGAGAGAGAGAGAGTGAGAGACTATATACACACATACTTACTGTACGCACCTTGATATGTATAGAAATCATGAAAATTTACCCTCATTGTTGTTGAATTTTATACGGTTAACCCCTCAAACAAGATTTATCCAGAATCACCCTCTCTCTCTCTCTCTTTTCTTCATATTCAACTTTTGGCATTTTATTGTTCCCCGAGGCAAGGTGCTCGCTTCTAAAACGATATATATTCTGAAATCGACTTTTATAGCGCGAAATCCGCGTGATTTTCAATGGGACGACCGCGTCACGCCGATTTTCTCCCGGGCACAGAGATATTAAAAAAAAAAGAAGAATAAAATGAATAAACTGAATAAATTCAAAAATACGAACGAAAAGTGATTTTGGAAAAAATTTTTAAAAGTATAAAAAGACCACCCGTTCCGCCATATTAAAGAGGGGTGTTCCGTGTCGGTTTTTCTTTTTTCACTATTCCCTTTGAGCTTGACAAGCCGATACGCTGATTTTCGAGTTGGCTCCCTCCTTCGTCTTGTTACATTCACAGTGTTCTCTCTTTCTTTCGAAATATTGTAGTGACGTTGAATGCGGGTGAAAAAGCGTCTCTCGTAAAGCTGTATCACTTTTTGGGTCTCGTATGTGTTATAAATTGTGTATATGTTCTAAGTCGAGTCTTTTGTCGCACATTTACGTCCGGTGAAGAACATTTTTTGGCTTGTAGTCTATAATATTCCGTGACGACAGGTCACTCCTCATTTATAGAGAGAAGCCGCCTCGCTTTTTAAAATTCAAACTAAAATTTAACTATTCATTGGGATTTTATTTTCTCCCTCTCTCTCTCTTTCTCTCTATCTTCTCCTTTAGTTCATTTATATATTTTTAAACTTGTCATTGTAAATTGGGAGCTTTTATATTTTTTTATATTGTTGTTACGATTTTTCCCTTCTTTTACAACATGTAATCGATTTTACACGGCTGGATTTCTAGTTAACCATGTTTGCAAGTATTTTTAATTTTTCATACTCCTATTGCTTGAAAAACAGTATTTTTAAATGGAATCCTTAGACTATATTTTGTTTTTAAAGGTTTTTATTTATTTTATTTTCTTTATTCCTGTTTTTCAAATCATTTCTATTTTTTTTACTTTTTTCTATTTTTCCTATTTCTTCTAATTTATTCAACTTAATAACAGCCATAAACAAATTATTATAAATAAAAATTAAAAATAGAGAAAATTTAATAAAAAAAAAACAAGAGTATGTAGGAAGAAGGATATAAATTACCAAATAAGTAAATAAATAATAATAATAAAATAATTAATTAATGAACATTATAGGTTATAATTTTTATAAATAAAAATTAAAAATAGAGAAAATTTAATAAAAAAAAACAAGAGTATGTAGGAAGAAGGATATAAATTACCAAATAAGTAAATAAATAATAATAATAATAAAATAATTAATTAATGAACATTATAGGTAGAGAAATTAATTAATAAGTAAAAAAATTAATAAAATTAATAAACAAATTATTGCAAATAAAACTAAAAAACAGTTAATATTTAATAAATAAAAACATATTTGAAGAAAGAAGGAAATAAATTAACAAATAATGAAATAAAAAAAAATAATAATATACTAAATAAATAAATTAACGAAAACTAATAAAAAAACTAATAAAAACTAAACTAATAAAACTAATAAATAAATAAGTAAACGAAGTAACAAAATCATAAACAAATAATTGTAAATTACACTAAAACGGTAAATATTTAATAAATAAAAATATAAATATGAGGGAAGAAGGAAATAAATAAACAAATAATTAAACAAATTTAACAATAAGCAACTGAATAAGTAAATTAATAAACATTACAAGTATAGAAATTATCACGTAAATAAACAAATTCAGAAAATAAATTACCAAATAACTAAACAAATAAAAAAATATCAAATAAATAATCAAATAATAAAACAAAGAAATAAATAAACAGCAATTTAACGTAAATGTAAATAAATAAATAAATAAGTAAACAAACGGCCCAAAAAATAAGAAATCGAAATAATAAATAAAAATAACATAGAAAAGATGACTAAATAAAGAAAGAAAGAAACAATAATAAACAAGCGAATTAATATAATTAATTCAAAAATTAATAAAGAATAAATAATCAAGCAAACAAATAAGTAAGCAAAAAACATCGTAATAAAGAAATAAGAAAGCAAACAAATTAGAAATTAATTGACAAAAATGCAGTAAAAACAAACGTTAGTGAAGTTCACAACGTTTATAATCGACGATTTCAGAAAAAAATTATTTTTTAAAGCAAATTTTGGTAAAGAAAAATAGTAAAATTATTTTTTTAAATAATGATTCACAAAAAAAATATTTATGAACAAAAAATGTCATTTTTTGGTAGGAAAATAATTTTTTTTCTTTCAATTGTTGATCGTAAACGTTGCAAACTTCACCGACGTAAAAACAATTCATAAACAAGTAAATAAATTAATACAGAAATTTAATAGAAAAAAATTATTAAACAATTTTTTTAAGAAATAAATAAGCAAACGAACAAATTCATAAATAATTAGAAACACAAATTTAATCACAACTTCAATAAAGAAATATGTAAACTAACTAATAAAATAAATTAACAAACAAATAAACGAATAATAAGCAATCAAACATGTAAGTGAACTAAAAAGTTAATAACTAAAAACTTAATAAACAAGTTAATACACTTAATTAAAAATGAAGTAATATATCAATAAATATGCAAGTAAACAAATTCATAAACAAATAAGTAAACAAATTTATTTACAATTTTATTTACAATTTTTTTACAACTTCAATAAAGAAATTAAAAATTAATAAACAAATGAATATATAAGCAAACAAACAAATTCATAAACAAATGGATAAACAGTATAAAAATCAAATTCAATACAGTAATTAATAAAAAAAATTAACGAATAAATAAACGCATAAATAATAGAATAAAAAAAAGTAAACTAACAAATATCCAAATTAATTTATAAAAAAAAATAAGGAAAGAAAATAATAAAATGAATCGATAAATAAGTAAACAAATAATCGAATCAAATAAATAAAAAGCAAACTAACAATTATGCAAATTAATTAATAAACAAAAGTAAGTAACGAAATTAGCAAAATTAATTAACAAATAAAGAAGTGAATAAATACACAAATAATTAAACAAATAATTAAACAAATAAGTAAACAAATAAGTAAACAAATTAATAAAGAAATAAATAAAAAAAATTATTTTAAAAAGTAATAAACATATGAACCAACGACTAAAAAAATGAGCAAAAATGAAAAATAAACGAGCGATTAAACAAAAAAATAAACAAAATAATAAACAAACTAATAAATCGTAAAATAGAAATAGAAATAGAAAAATAGAATAATAGAGTAGAATTCTATTAATAGAATATTCTACTAATAAAAACAACAAAAATGTATATAAATGTTATTAACGAATGTACAAATAAATATTAATAATAATTAAATAGAAAAATTTTAATTCATTAAATAAAATCAGCAAAGAAACGAATAAATTAAAACAAATTACTATTAGACATAATTAACAGTTGTATGAATGAATTTAGCATTTACTTTATTTTTATTCACACAATATATTATTAATTAATTTCTGTTAATTGATTTTACTAAGTAAACTAAAGAAAAAGAAAATAATGAAGTAAAGTAATTGAAAAAGACGAAAAAATAAGTCTTAACAACGAAGAAAACAAATAATAAATGGAGTAAATAATAAAAAAAAAATTAATCAAAACGAGAAAAAACAGGAAATGAAAATAATAAAAAAAAAATAAGTGAGAAAGAATAATAATTTAAATAAATAGTAAAGACGAATAAATAATAGAAGAAATAAAAAATTTTGCGGAAAATAATAAAATTTTAAATAAATAGTAAGGAAAAAAAATAACAAAGAGAAGTAAAAAATAAAGAAAAATAAAAAATAAAGAGAAATAAAAAAAGAAAAATAAGGAATAAAGAGAAATAAAAAAAGAAAAATAAGGAATAAAGAGAAATAAAAAAAGAAAAATGAGGAATAAAGAGAAATAGAAAAAGAAAAATAAGGAATAAAGAGAAATAATAAAAAATAAAAAAAAATAAAGAAAAATAATATAAAATAAGGAAAACTAAAAAAATAAACAAAAAATAAGTAGCACAGAGAAATAAATAATAAAGAAAATTAAATAAACAAATTAATAAACAAATTAACTAATATATTAATTACTACATTTGTCTAAAATATAACTAAATCCAACTTTTCGACACAATTATCAAACAATTAATTTTCCATTCGGAAAATTTTTAACCAACAATACACAACCGTCAAAGTACAAACATTTCCCGAAAGTTCCAATTAATAAAAATTAAAACCAATTTGAAATCCTTTTCACATAATAAAAATAAATATACCCTCAACAATAGAAAAACGGAAGTGGTCCATTGTACAATCGCACGTGCGTTAAAAATCCGCGGATAATACTTTCCTTCTTGTGTGACAACAATACAATTGATTGTATTGTCGCCAAGATGCGCTTTTTATTTATACATGGCGGGTTTTAATCGCGTAACGAAAGAGGGTTTTCGGTTATTTAGAATGACAAAATCTTTTCTCAATCGAAAAATACATATTCCTCAATTTTCAATGTCCCTTAGCAAAATAGTTATAAGGACTCTCTCGGAGCGTTGTGGTTCGTTGGTGTCGAGAACTGGAAACAACGCGTGAAAAATCAAATTCGTCAAACGTGCGTTTATACATTTTACATGTAGAGAAAATCGATAGAACTCTTGTAATGTGATGAAAGACTGGGCGTAAAATAAATAAAATAATATTTTTTTTTTTGGGAAAAAAATCTTTACAATTTTCGATTTTCATATTTGAAAAATAATAAGCGTATTTCAAGAGGGGAAAGTTTTTCATTCAAAATCAAATTAAACAACAATGATGTAAAACCTTAATTATATTTCAATTTCGAAAGAAGATGAGCGTGAAATTAAAAGATGTAGCAAAAAATAATTTACGCAATTTTTTTCTATTTCAGAATTTTTATTCTCTGTGTAGAAAAGAAAAAATTTTATTTCGAAAATTCATAATTTAATTTAGTGAATTATTTTCACCAAAAATTAAATTTGAATTAAAATCTCAAATTGTGATGAATTTCCCTATTTTTTTCGTAACAGAATATTCATACTAAGTTGAGTTCAAAATAAATAAAGTTTTAAAGATTTACTCAAATTCATTGAAAAGTGCATCAGCACAACAAGTGTTCAATCATCCAATGAAGATTATTTAAGCATTGGATTTCACTTCGAGCGGAAATTACCCTACATAATGTATATAGAAGAACAGCGGGTGAAAAGAGAAAAAAAGAAGAAACTTATTCTCTCTCTCTCTCTTTTTCTTTCTTCAAACTTAAAAGCGTAATTCAGAAGCGGAACGTAAAAATTAGGATGAGATTAGTGACGTTAAATATGTTGAGTAAATCAAGAGAAATCTGCGCCAGAATTTTTATAAGCAATTCATTGACCCATGAAATTAGCTATTCAAAAAATCGACGTTCATTTATGCCGCAGGAACCTTATATACAAAAATTTTTATTCAACGAGCGGATTAATTCTTTTTTCCCGCCGAGAACACGAAAAGTAAAAAAAAAAAAGATTGCCAACAAAAAAGTGAGCAATATAATCAAATTTACTTCTAAAAATATCGAAAAAGGAATTCATAAATACCAGATAAAATATAAATAATAAAAAAAATGTTTTTAATAAAACTGAAAATAATAAAATTAAAACTAAGGAAAAAAGAAAAAAAGTTAATAATCTAATTCGCACTTGATTTTTAATTTACCAGATAAAATGTAAATAATACAACATTTTTTTAAATAAAACTAAAAATAATATAATTAAAACTAAAGAAGAAGGAAAGAAAAGTATTTTTAATAATTGAAATCGCACTTGATTTTCAGGTTTGATTTCGAACGGTTGGTGACAAAATAAAAAGCGTTGTACCTTTTCACTAAAAACAATTTAAATTTTTTCCAGAATAATATTTTTTTGCTTTTTATTAATTATATAAAAGTTTTTGAAGGAGGAAATGAATTTCTCCACTTGAGAACGCCAAGGTCACCACCAGGTGGCGAGAAAAATTCCAAGAAAAACTCAACTGCCATCTGGCGGTGACCTTGGCGTTCTCAGGTGGAGAGTAACTTGCTACTAGCAAAAAATACTATTTTTAGCAGAAAAATACTATTATTAGCAGAAAACTTTTAAATAGTAGTAAAAAATAATATTTTTAATTTGAGGTGAAAGGAAAAACGAGAAAATAAATAAAAAAGCAAGATAATATTCGCAATGACCAATTTCTTCAAAATCAAACTTGAAAAAAAATATTCTCTCACAAAATGTTTCTTTAACAAAATTTTTATTTAAAAAATACCTAAATTTATACCCTTTAAAAAATACAAATGACCATGAATTTTCAGTTTATGACGCTTTTTCCACGCGTGTACTAAAAAAAAATTCGTGTCATGATTAGAAAAATATTCAAACAAAAATTACTCAATAATCGTCTGAAGAAAATGTTTAATCAAATGTCGTACATAATTTCAGACGTCATAATACAAATAATTCAGTTTATCTCCATTCAATTCGAGTATATATATACAAAAGAACAATTACAATCACTCCAAAATTTACCACACAATCGTACCAAGTATTTTTTTCCCCATTCTACATCATTAGAACGTGATAAAAAATAATCGGAACCATCAACAATGTTAAAGCAAAAAGTTTTATTATTTATCGCAACATTTTCGATAATTCCCCAAGAGAATTTTGCCGAGTGTTGTCTACCGACGGAAATAATATTTGAATCGATTGAAAAATCTTGTGACGAATATGGAGAATCATCATCATCATCATCATCTTTAGCGAATTCGAAAATTTGCCGAATTTCACTGTGCGACTCTAATAAATCATTGGGAAAAAATGAGGAAAATTGTAATGAAATAAATTGTAGTTTTAAGGAATGTATTTGTCGTGGATGTAATGTACATTACAGAAGACTTGAATTATTTAAGAAAATATATAAAAGTGAAATTAAATGTGCCAAATGGAATAATATGAATTACGAAACAGTTAATGGAACGTTGTGCAATTGATATTTTATTACTTTATTAGAATTTTTAGAAAAGAAAAAATTGTGTAATTATATATTTATTTTTTGACTGATAATAATAAAAATAAAACGTTAATTTAGTATTATTATTCACCTCCTAGGTAAAAAAAATATTTATACTTAATTTTAAGATCTGATTTTTGTACGTTTTTTGGCAAAATAAAAAGAGTTGTGAATTTTTCACTAAAAGCGTAATTTAAATTACTGTTCACAATAATATTTTTCGTATTTTACAAATTATAAAAATGTTTTTGAAGAAGAAAGTGAATTTCTCCACTTGAGAACGCCAAGGTCGCCACCAGGAGGCGCAGAAATTTCGCAGAATTTTCGCAAATTCGCAGAAAAACCTCAACTGCCATCTCGCGGTGACCTTCACGTTCTCAAGTGGAAAGTAGTAATTCAAAATTTACATCCATTAGAAAAAAAACCCCACTTGAAATTAGAAAAACAAAAGAAAACTACAAAAAGGAAATAACTAATTATCAAAAATAACGAAAACTCCCAAAAAAGACTGTAATTATCAATCGAAAAATAATAACAAGAAAGAAGATAAAAAAAAGAGCATTCATTAAGATTCCTTTTAAGAGATAATCAAGAGCGATAATATATCCAAGAAGGAGAAAAAAAAAACATCGAAAATACTCAATTTCAGGGATACTCTCATCTCCAGCTATGACAAGCAACAATTTCGTCCCCTGAAATCTCGAAATTCCTAAATATATCCACTCAATATATTTCATAAGAGAGACAGAGTCAAAACAGGTAAGAAAAAATCGAGACGAACTTGAGAAACTAATTCCAAAAGTTTTTTGAGGAAGTCCCAAAAGGAATCATCATTAATAGGCGTGGCTATTATATATTTCGTGGGCACAGGTTTATATATATTTTTCCTCTCCTCTTCATTTTAAAAACATTCAAGTGCCTACGGAGATAAACTCGACGAGATAGAAAGGATGGCCTATGATTTTTTTGTGGCCTAGACAAGGGGGTTTTTATGGCGCGTTGATGGGGGCACTTGTTATGGGGCGATGGATGCACGTGTTCTAATGGCGTGTCGAAGAGGCGACCACGTCGTCTGAGTGGAAGTTATACCCATGTTAAAATAAAAAAAAAAAAAAAAAGAAGAGAAAAGAAAAGAGATACTTGTCTAGGAGAAAGGTCACAGACTATAGGTTAGGTGGTCTAGTCATTATTATAGAAATTCACTTCGTTGATGAGGTAGATTCGAATAGATGATGAGTCTGAAATTTCACAGACTCGGATTTGTTTTTTACCTATTTTTTTTCAAAAAACAAAAGAAAAAAATTACCTTTTTCTAATTGAAAAAAAATCGGATAATCAAATAAGCCAGACTCATCTTTTTTTTCAAAAAAAGAAAATTACCCCTTTTCATGAAAAAATTTGAATATTACAATAAAAATAATGACTCATTTTTCAATTTTACAATAAAAATAAGGATCCATTTTTCAAAAACAAAAATTACCTTTATTGATGAAAAAAATAAAAAAAAAATTATTTATTTTTCAATTTTACAATTAAAATAAAGATTTATTTTTCAAAACGAAAAATTACCTTCATTGATGGAAAAGAAATATTTTTATTAAAATAAACTACCTTTTTTTAATGAAAAAAAATTTTTTCTTTTTAATGAAAAAAACTTTCCTTTTTTGTGAAAAAAAATTACAATTGGATCAATCTTTGAAACAATTTTCCCAAGATTGAACCAATGCTGCTTCCATATTCTTCAATTAATTTCAAGCATCAAATTTTAAATGTTGATTCAACTGTTGCCATTCTTTCGTCTTCCTTTCCGTTTCTTTTAATTTGAATATTACTTTGTCATTAATACAAATAGAATAATAATTATAGAATTAAAAATCTATTATATAATGGAATAAAATAAGACGAAAATTAATAAATTCATGATGAAATAATAAGTAAATAACAAAAACTATTCACACTGAGAAATAAGTTAAATAATAAATGAATAAAATATTAATCGCAATAGAATTCTATTTACATTTTTAATTATATAATTCTGAGACAAATTTTATTATTTATAAGAGTGGAATTATTACAATAACTTTTCTTCGATGTTTTATAATTGAATTTCTGCGACAAATTTTTTAATTAAATTACTGCGAACAACAAGAAATTACTCTTTTTTGAAAAAAATTAAACTATTAGTTATCAAACTATTTGAAAATATTTAAATTTCTGCAAAAAAATTGTTTTCCAAAGTTTTAGTGGAATTCTTTAAAAAAAAATTCAATTATTTTCATTAATATAACAAAATTATTCGCAAAAATTCAATTAATATTTACCGTTATTCAAAAATAAATCAATTTTTGACAAGAAGATTATATTATTTATGAAATTAATGGAATTTTTACGCAAGAAGAATAATATTTTTATTATTCATAAAAAATAATTCAATTCTAATAAACAATTTTCTTTCAACTTTTGAATATAATTAAAATGTGGTGATTAATATTTCAGTGCGGATTTTAAAAGAAACAATATCTACAAAAATTATTTTCAAAACTTGAGAAAATTTAATTTTTCTGAAGAATTTTATTTCCGGCTCTTAAAAATTATTAAATTTTTTCCTAAGATTATAATTTATGAAAATAAATGGAATTTTTTTTGAAAAATTCTATTAAGTGTTTAAAGGAATATATAAATTTTTGGGAAGAATTTTATTTAACTGCTTTAGAAAATAATTAAATTTTTTTCACAGATTATTATTTATATGAGAATAATTGAATTCTTGGGGATAAATTTTATTAAAACTTTTGAAAATAATTAAATTTTTTTGGGCAATGTTTTATTAAAACTTTTGAAACTAATTGAACTTCTATCAGGAATTGTATTATTTATGGAATAATTAAATTTTTGTCATTTACAAAAATCAACTTTTATAAAGAATTTTATTAAAATTTCTAAATGTGATATTTAAATTTCTGTAAAAAATTTGATTATTTGTGACAACTGTTGAATTATCGTAAAGAATTATTATTTATCAAAATAATTGAATTTTTTCATCTATAGAAATAATGGAAAATTTGCTAAGATTTTTCTTTATTTATAAAAATATTAAAAATATTTTAATTTTGGAAAAGAATTTTAATTTTTTAATATATTGGATTTCTGCGAAAAAATATTATTATTTATGAAAATAATTAAATTCTTCCAAAGTGCTTGATTAAAAGTTTTAAAAATAATTTAATTTCTATGAAAGATTTTGTTTTTCCTCTAAATAACAATTTAATTCTTGTGAAGATTATAATTTATGAGAATAATTGAATTCTTGGGGATGTATTTTATTAAAACTTTTAAAAATAATTGAATTTTTTTGGGCAATGTTTTATTTAAACTTTTGGAACTAATTGAACTTCTATCAGGAAGTGTATTATTTATGGAATAATTAAATTTTTGTCATTTATAAAAATCAACTTTTATAATGAATTTTATGAAAATTTCTAAATGTGATATTTAAATTTCTGTAAAAAATTTGATTATTTGTGACAACTGTTGAATTATCGTAAAGAATTATTATTTATCAAAATAATTGAATTTTTTCATCTATAGAAATAATGGAAAATTTGCTAAGATTTTTCTTTATTTATAAAAATATTAAAAATATTTTAATTTTGGAAAAGAATTTTAATTTTTTAATATATTGGATTTCTGCGAAAAAATATTATTATTTATGAAAATAATTGAATTCTTCCAAAGTGCTTGATTAAAAGTTTTAAAAATAATTTAATTTCTATGAAAGATTTTCTTTTTCCTCTAAAAAACAATTTCTTGTGAAGATTATAATTTATGAAAATAATTAAATTCTTGACAAACTTTTTTATTAGTACTATTGAAAATAATTGATTTCTTACAAAGAATATTTGTTATATTTATAAAGAGAATAAATTGGATTTTTTGTTGTTCGTTGTATTGGAAAATTAAAAATTCAAAAAAAATATATAGTTAATCTTTATTAACCTGTTTGAAAATAATGTCATTTTATGTCCACACATGTGACCTACAATTTAAAAAAAAATGCATCCTAAAGGTCTTCATGATCTGGAGAAAGTTATAAGTATTAATTAATTAATTCTCATCTCATTATTTTTTCTCTTTAATTTTAAAAAGAAAGAAAAATTTTATAGAAAAATTTTCATACTTATATGGGTGAATTTTCTAAAAGTGACATTTTTGATGTCTCGATTAATTTTACAAAATCTACTCTTTAATAATTATTATCAATTTCCATAGTGAAAATTTAGCACTTATTTATAATTTTTAAAAGAAAATTAAATAATTTTATTCAACTTAATTTACGTAATAACTAAATTACTTTCATCTCCGAAGCCTTTTCAACATGTCTCCAATAGGACTTCTACAATAAAATTAAATTTTCATGGTTTTTTTCAAATTATCAGAAATTTTTTAAAAATATTGTCAGAAAGTACAATGTTTTTTCTATCATTATGTGCATTTTAAAAATTTGTAGACCTCACTTTTATTTTTGATAAAAATGTTTAAACTTTGTCTTCAGTTTTAGGTTAAAATTACTTTACAATGATTACTGACATTTTATACTTTAAAAATATCTTAAACAAAATTTTAATGCACATATTAAAATAAAGCTGAGAATCTGACGTTAAATTTTCCTATATTTTATCTACAAAAAGGAGAAAAATTATTGCTGTTATAAATAATCGAAATTTACATTTTGCTCGGAGTAAAAATTGAATTTCATCTCCGAAGCCTTCCTTTTTAATAAATAACTGAATGTAGAAGTGAATTTAACTGAATATTTCGATGGTAATATAAAATGAGGGTGTGAGATTTGTGTTTTACTAAAAAATATATTTTAATTGCGCCCTAATGTATACAAATATGAAAGAAAATTTATTTTTCATCTCCGAAGCTTTTCATCTCCGAAGCGTTTTCCTTGAAATATGCTAGTTTTTCTTTTGTTTTTAGTATTTACCTGCATTGCTTTGAAAAAATTAAACCAAATTACCATTAAATCGAAAACTTTAAATACATTTATATTTTCATCTAATTGAATATATTTGGTATTAAAATATACAAATTATTAATTTTTAAGCAGTGTAATTTTATTTTCGATTTCGTGAACGCGATATTAGCGTGAATTTTTAATAGAAAAGCTCGCCAATTAAATAAAATTAATTTAATGGAGCAACAATAATATTTTTCAAATGAAAAACTAATATTTTTAAAAATTAATTTTGCGCAACCTAAAAATCTTACTCTTGAGTATGAAATTAAGTAGTTTTAATAGAAAAAACCATATAATTAAAGAAAAAAAATTAATTGAAAAACTGAAATTTAAAAGTGTCACTTTCAGAAAATTCACCCATATACAAATGAGAATTAAAAATATTCGTAAAAATTAATTGGACATTTTCTGAATCGAATGACGCGGTTGAAAATAAAAATTAAATTTCTATCAAGAAAAAAACGATTTGGGGAAATAAAAAAAAGTCATTAAAAAAAAGTCTCGTAAAATACAGTAAAAGCGTGAAGGAAAAAAAAATGATAAAGGGACGAGAAAATTATTTTCGTTTCACATTAAGTATTGTATTTTCTGGATGAAAATTATAGGAATACTTGTTGGGATATTCGATTCAGGCGTTGCAGCCCTGAAAGGAGAATCGTTATCTGAAACAGTAATCTTGGCTCTTCGAAAGGCCCTTTATAGTCCATCTCTCTCTTGGCTGGTCCTCTTACTTTTACACGCGAGAAGAATCACTCTCATTCTGAATCACCCTCCATATACCCAGTGCACGTGTTCAATTCCAGCGCTCTCTCCCTTCTCGCCCCTCATACCCGTCAGGATCACGATTCCAATTCTCGGTGATCCTGTCTTGGACCTTCGAATCTTTTTGGGCTCACCACTCCGCCCACAAGTTTTTCACCGAGAAAAGGAAGTGAGAGATGAGAAGAAAAAGAGGGAGAGAAAGAGACATTTCATATATACATGTACAACTATAGTCTCCTTAAAAAGTAGCAAACTCGGACACATATTATTGTTGGACCGTTTTTAAAGTTATTATTGTCCGATTCTGCCATTTGCAGTGGACATTTATATAGTACGCGGTGCACCATAAAGCATATATATATATCCATATTGTAAGTTGTAGGAAGTCGATTTTGACGCCCAAAAAAATTATTCCATCCATTGTCAATGTGAGAATTATAGTATTGCCTTTAAAATGAATCAACTTTTTTTTTTGAAAATAGACTAAAATGACGGAGGTGGAATTTTTCTTCTTCCTTTTTTTGAAGTCAATGAGAAATAACGATGGGGCTGTAACGGGCGTTACGAAGGCATGGCATTTTTTTTTCTTTTTGAGTACAGGAACTCGATGTCTTTAAGAAAAGTCACTTGTATTTATAATAGACAATTTTATATTTTCACTATAATGCATTTCATCAATTTTCAAACTGCTATAAATATTGCCAAAAAGGGAGGAAAATGTATTTTCGGAATGAAAGCTATTGTTCAATTTTAAAAATGATGGAAATTTTTAATATAGGTATTGAATCAAATTTCGTGTAAATGATTCATGAATCATTCGTATTTTTTTTATCATTTTGTACCATTTTTATTTTAGACCTACATGTTTTTTACTAAACTAGTTTTTTTATTTTTATTACCAGTTCGTTTCGGAATTTTTTTAAAAGGAAATTATTCTCAAAAACTATATGAAAATTCTTTGCAAAGAATTGAAATGTTTTCATAACTAATAAAATTGTTGGTCAAAATCCAATTATTTTCAAAAGTATAAATAAAAGTCTTACCGAAAATTCAATTAAAAATTTTTCCACGAAAGTTTAATAGAATTCTTCGTAAAAATTTAAGTTTGCTTCAAAGCCAAGAAAAAAATTCTTCGCAGGAATTCAATTATTGACAAAAATTTATGTACAATTGTTACCAAGAATTCAATTATATTTAATGAACAACGAAATTCTTTCGTAGAAATTTAATTATTTTCAAAAGTATTAATAAAAATTTTCCTAAAAAATCAAATAAAAATCTTTCCAAAAAATTAATGGAATTGTACGTAAAAATTAAAGTCTGATTAAAAGACAGAAAAATTCTTCACAGAAATCCAATTATTTTCAAACGTTTTCATAAAAATCATGGAAAAAATTACATTAATTTCAAAAATAATAATATTTTTTCGCAGAAATCCGAATAATATAATATTAAAAAATTACAATTATAATTCTTACCCAAAAATTAAAAACTTTTATATGAATAAAAGAAAATACAAAGCAAAATATCAATTATTTCTATATAAATCAAAAAATTCAATAATTTTCGTAAATAATCAAAATTTTTGCAGGCATTCAAACATTACATTCAAAAACTTTAATAAAATTTGTTGTAAACATTTAATTATTCTTAATCTTTAAAAAAAAACTTTTAAAAAATCCAATTCCTTTTACAAATGACAAAAATTCTTTTCTAAAATTCAATAATTTCCATAAATAATGCAATTCCTCACAGAAATTAAATTTTTTTAAAAGTTTTAATAAAATTCTTCTCTGAAATTCAAAATTTTAAACATTTTTATAAATAAACAAAATTTTTTTGCAAATTTTCAATTATTTCCAAAAATAATACAATTTTTCAAAAAAATTCAATTTTTTCAGAAGTTTTAATAAAATTCTTCTCTAAAATTCAAAATATTAAAGATTTTTATAAATAAACGAAATTTTTTTGCAAATTCTTAATTATTTCCAAAAATAATACAATTTTTCACAAAAAATTCAATTTTTCCAGAAGTTTTAATAAAATTCTTCTGACAAATTTAAATATTTTAAATATTTTTATAAATCAAAAAATTCAATAATTTTCATAAATAATCAACATTTTTGCAGGCATTCAAACATTACATTCAAAAACTTTAATAAAATTTGTTGTAAACATTTAATTATTCTTAATCTTTAAAAAAAAACTTTAAAAAAATCCAATTCTTTTTACAAATGACAAAAATTCTTTTCCAAAATTCAATTATTTCCATAAATAGTGCAATTCCTCACAGAAATTAAATTTTTTTAAAAGTTTTAATAAAATTCTTCTCTGAAATTCAAATATTTTAAACATTTTTATAAATAAACGAAATTTTTTTGCAAATTTTCAATTATTTCCAAAAATAATACAATTTTTCACAAAAAATTCAATTTTTTCAGAAGTTTTAATAAGATTCTTTTGAAAAATTTAAATACTTTAAATATTTTTATAAATAAAAAAAAATTTTTTGCAAATTCTTAATTATTTCCAAAAATAATACAATTTTTTACAAAAAATTCAATTTTTTCAGAAGTTTTAATAAAATTCTTCTGAAAAATGTAAATATTTTAAATATTTTTATAAATAAAAGAAAATTCTTTTTAAAATTTCAATTATTTTTTTCAATAACAAAATTTCTTGTAAAAAGTTTAATTATTTTCATAAATCAAAAAACTTCTTGTAAAAAATTTCATTATTTTTATAAATAATAATTTTTTATCATTATTCAATAATTTTCATTATTGTTTCATTATTATTATTTATTATTTAATTTTTGTACACAAATTTAAATATTACATTCAACATTTTTAATAAAATTCTTTGTAATTGTCCAATTATTTTCAATATAAATAGAAAAATTCAAATATTTTTTAGAAATGACGAAAATTCTGTGCAAAAATCTAATTTTTTCATAAACAATACAATTCTTCAAAGAAGTTCAATTATTTTCTAAACTTTTAATAAAACATTTCGCAAAAATTCAATTTTTTTGAAAACAGTAGTAAAATTAAGTGAAAATTAGGCAAAATTCAGTTACTTATCTAATTGAGTTAGTGTCACAATTTTCCCTAACTTCAAGTTACTTTTATTACAGTTTTCGAAAAGATTTGAATTTTTGCAGTTTTTTTTTATTGAAATATAAAAAAAAAATTGAACATAAGTAAAACTTTTTACTAATTTAATTAATTTAATTTTTAATTTAATTTAATTTAATTAATTTCCCCAAAGTTTGAGTGTGAATAAAAAATCGAACTAATTAACAAAATAAAAATTCGTAATTGTTAATTGTTAATTGCTATTGTTTATATTTAATAATCATTACGTATAATATTAATTATTGACAATTAAATTAATTGCCAATTAAACATTCATATCTTTAGAGACATTCAAATTTGGAAAGAACTTTAATCCTATTTTTTAATCCTATAGAACTTCTCACAATTCACAATATTCTATTTATATTCTAAAAATAGAAAATACCTGAAATTCCTTTTTCTTAATTTTCAAAAGCCCCATAATCACAAAATTTATTTCCCATTTCGCCAACAATATTTCAAATACCAGGCGCATTTTTTAAAAACAGAATATCTCTGTAATATTCTTTATAGTTCTCGAATTTTTTTATAATATTCAATTTATGCAGTCTAATATTTTATAATCTCGGCGCTTATATTACAGTCATCAATGAATCAGATTTAGTTTCATCCGCAAAAGGACTAGAAATATATACGAAAGAAATCGAAATAAACGAATAAACGAATAAAAGAAATAAAGAAATAAAGAATCACAAATAGAATCAAAAATATTGTTTTGCAAAGGAAAAAAATTCTTAATTCAAGATTAACTTTTTATCCACTTGAATTATGCATCCCATACCGTATTCTACATTATAGTCACGTTTAATAAAAAAAAAATAGAAAAAAGATTCAGTAATAGAGGCAATTTCGATAAATAGACAGGATACCACGATATGACACGGTCCAAACTAATCCCACGATACAAATCTTCAAAATGCTACTGGTCACCGATTATACATTCTTAATATTATGTCCCCAATAAAAAGAAAATAAAAAAAAAGTCTAGAGAGAAAAAGGATAAAGAAAAAAAAAAATCAGTGGAAGGAGGAGAAAAAATCCAACGCGCAGGGGAGGAAACCAAGAAGGGAAATGGTATAATTTATAACCATAATCCTTTAAAGAATGAATCTAGAACGAAGGCGATAGCTTCACGATTCAGCGAGTTTCGAATACAAAAAAGTTGCACCACCCTCTTCTTCTTCTTCTTCCTCCTCCACATACACCCTTAAAAATTCAACAAGAACGAATGAATTTCAGATTGATCACGACAGGCTCACGGCAAAAAAAAAAAAAGCAATGGAGCTGCACATTTTCTGTTTACATAGGTGCACACACCGACCTCACACAAAAAAAAAGAAACTCCCCATGTTTACTTAGGACCGAATAATGGAATTTTTCGTCAAAAAAAATGGAACGGATCTTCGGTTCAAATTTACGATAAATGTTCATCGTGTCTTTTTCTTCAGGAAAGATTTATATATTTGTTGATGATTATGATGATGATGATGATGAGGACGATGACGATGGTAAACTCAATGGTTAAACTCAAATAACATTCGAGTTTTCTAATATTAGCTAATAGGAAAGTTAAACTTGCACAGTTCTCGAAGGAGTTTACTTTTGATTCTTGAGATTAAAGTCTCTCGCTGGAGATTGAAACTAATATTTGATATTTGGATTTTAATGCGAGCTCGTGCTCATAATATTATTGACAGTGGAAGAGAACTGCTTTCAATTGAAGATTGGATTTATTTTTATCCCTCAAAAATAAATGATGATCAAATCAAGAGGGAGGATAAATGGTGTGTGTGTGTTTGTGACTTTATCAAGTATTTGGAACATTATATCAAGTATTTATCATTATTAGGAAGTATTTGGAAAATGTATAGCCAAATATGTACTTTCCTATGGGGAGGGAGAAAAAAAGAATATTATCTGGAAAATTAAAATGTCTACATATTAATTTTCCAGATAATATTCTTTTTTCTGTTAATTCAAAATCTGTTACTAATTTCAAGGAGGTTTTTCAACGATTTTCAAATAAATGTCTACATTTTAATTTTTCAGATAATATTCTTTTTTCTGTTAATTCAAAATCTGTTACTAATTTCAAGGAGGTTTTTCAACGATTTTCAAATAAATTTTTGAGGATTTTTTGACTACCCTTCCCCCTCAACATAATTGACGATTAATTTTTCTACTGAGTCTACTGTTTGAAAAATTAGTAAATAATAATAATAAAATAAATAAAATAAATAAATAAATAAATAAAATAAATAAAAAAATAAATAAATAAAATAAATAAATAAATAAAAAAAAGTAAATAAATAAAATAAATAAAAAATAAATAAAAATAAATAAATAAAATAATAATTAGTAAATAATTTAATAGTAAATTAGTGTTTGAAAACTTAGTAGTGAAAAATAAAATCAAAAGGCGTTATTATTAAATTTTTTAAACAATTAAAAAAACAATTAACGCTCTCTCATTTCTATTAACAATTAACTGTCTATTGAATCAATTGTTTAAAAAAATTAATAATGAAAATAAAATTGGAAAGTACACAAAATATAGAAAAAAAATTATAAATTCTAAATAAAGGTAAAATATGTTCTGTTACATTTATTATTTACGAATTCAAACTGCATAAAAATTAAAAACTTTTCTATTGAGTCAATTGTTTGAAAAAATTAACAATGGAAATAAAATCGGAAGGCACACAAAATATAAAAAAAAATTATAAAAAAAAAAATAAAGGAAAAAAATGTTCTGATACATTTATTATTTACGAATTCAAACTGCATAAAAATTCAAAACTTTTCTATTGAGTCAATTGTTTGAAAAAATTAACAATGAAAATAAAATCGGAAGGCACACAAAATATAAAAAAAAAAATTATAAATTATAAATAAAGGAAAAAAAATGTTCTGATACATTTATTATTTACGAATTCAAACTGCATCAAAAATTTCTCTCTATTTCTACTTTTTCCAAATATTTACTACCAACAATTTAAATTTCAGAAATTGTAAAAACTGTACCTATTTTTTTTTTTGTAATCTTGTTACTAAAAATGCAATAATATAAAAATAATTGAATTCTTGTAAAGAATTTTATTGCAACTTTTAAAAATAATTAAATTTTTTATAAAGAATTGTATATTTAATAAAAACAATTGACTCCTACTTATAAGAATTTTATTGAATTTTTTAAAACCATTAAAATTATGCTAAGAATTTAATAATTTATATTAGAAGAATAATTCAATTTTTCCTAGAAATTGCATTTTGCAAAAATAATTGAATTCCTATACGAAAAATGTTAAAGATTTACAAAAAATAATTGAATCTATTCGAAGAATTTAATTAATACTTTGCAAAGAATTTATTTTAATGAAAGAATAGCTGCCCAGAAAAAAATTTCATGAAATTATGAAAAAAAATTCTGTTAAGAATTTTAATCTCAGTTGAAAAAAAAAATTGAATTCCTAAGAAGCATTTCATAAAAATTGAAATTTTGCGAAAAATTTATATTTTTATACTTAGATTAAAAAATAATTAAATTCATGCAAAAATTTCATTAAAGTTTTACAAAATAATTGAATTTTTTCAAGGAATTTAATTTTTTTTAATTTCGATTTTGAAAAAATTGAATGTTTGCGAAGGATTTTGTTATTTTCATAAAGCAATTGGACTCTTTAAAAAAATTATATTAAAGGTTTACAAAATAATTGAATTTTTTTGAAGAATTTTGTTAAAATTTCATAAAAGAATTGAATTCTTTAAAAAAAAATTATTAAAGTTTCACAAAATAATTAAATTTTTTTCGAAGAAATTTGTTAATTTCATAAAAGAATTGAATTCTTTAGAAAAATGTATAAAAGGTTTACAAAATAATTAAATATCTTGGAAGAATTTAATTTTTTTAATTCTGATTTTGAAAAATTTAAATTGTTGCTAAGAATTTTGTTAAGACTTTAGAGAAAAATTGAATTTCTGCGAAAAACTTTATTATTTATGAAAATGATGGAATTTAAAAAAAATTATTAAATATAAAAAAATTGAATTTTTCCAAAGAACTTAATTTTTTTAACTTTGCAAAAATTGAATTCTTGCGAAGAATTCTGTTAAAATTTCCTAAAAGAATTGAATATTTGTAAAAAACTTTATTAATTATAAAAATAATTGAATTCTTTTAAAAAAATTTATTAAAGTTTAAAAAAAATTAATTGAATTTTTTCGAAAATTTTAATTTTCTTAAATTCAGATTTTGAAAAACAATTAATTTTTTGCGAAGAATTTTTGAAAAAATTTACAAAAGAATTGCATTACTTAAAAATTTATATTATTTATAAAAGTAATTAAATTCTTCAAAAAAAATTTATTATTCTTGAAAATAATTGAATTACAAAGAAATTTATAAAAAATTTTCTAATAATGAAAATATTACGAAATAATTCAAATTTTTGAACAGAATTGAATTATGAAGAAATTTGTAAAAATTTTGCTAATAATTCAAATATTACGAAATAATTATTATTTTCGAAAATAATTGAATTATTTAGAAATACTGATTGATACCGGAAAGAATTAAATTTCTTAAAAAAAATTGTATTATTTTTTCAAATAATAATTGAATTATTGCAAGGAAGTTAATAAAAAAATTTGCAAATAACTGAAATCTTGTGAAATTTTTATTATTTTTGTAAATAATTAAATATTTGCGTAAAATTAAATTAAAAACTCTGTTTTAAACAATTGAATTCTTTTCAGAAAATTTATTAAAATAGTAAATATTAAAAATCATTAAAATGAAAAAAATGTTTGAAAATAATTAACATTAGGGCAAGGATTTTATTGAAATTGTTGAAAAATAATTCAACTTTCGCAAAGAATTTTTTATTTATAAACATAATTAAAGTTTTGACTACAATTTTTTCTAAATTCATCAACAGAATTGAATTTTATACGAAAAATTTTATTATACTTTTCAAAATAATCGAATTTCTGCAATTATTAGTAATTTCTTCAAAATTAAATCTTTCTAATATTTTCTCTAAAAAATTGAATGAAAATTTTTCAAATATTGTTTTATTTTTATTGCCACGCGCATTATTTTGAATAAATTCTATTTTTAAAATTGTTAATTTTATTCTTTAAAAAAGAAACTAAAAAAATTTGTTGTCGCTAGTACAGATTAAAGAAAACAACACAAAGAAGCAAGCACAAAAAAAAGAAAACCAAATAAAACTCCGAATAGAAAAACAAAATACCTAATTACAATCAATCAACTTCCAAAACACAAACAAGTGCGTTGAAATTCAAAAAGGCGAGAAAATAAAAAACAAAAACGAAATTTCCGCTCCGCAACGAAATATTATTACTACGCACTCATAGTAAAAATATTTTTTCTTCCTCCTGTTATTTTACACACGCACCCCGCACCACAAAAAATAATACCAAACCATTGACCCTTTCTTCACGTTCAAAAATTCTCCGGATATTTACCGAAAAAATAATCTCCCCAAATTTACGATTTTACACAATACTATAAAAAGTGACACTTTCTCTTCCTGATTCTTTCACGCAAAAAAAAAAAAAATTGCTTCCGTTCACATTGAAAAATTGGTAAATAATTCCTTTTTTCTTCCCCAGGACAAAATATACTGTATCTACTAATACGTGCCTCAGCATCGAAATTTCGAATTAGGACACGCAAAATTATTCTTTTTCACACCTTTCTATATTATTATATATGTACAGAAAACACCTTGTGAAAAACGGTTCTAAATTTCTAACAGTTTATAACTCGTACAACTAGGTTTTCGTTACGATATCTTTTTCCTTCTGAAGAAAAGCTGCAAATGAAAGCTTATAAATATATAGGGATCCTTATATATATACAGGATAAATCTGATGAAATCCGTAACCATCCACTATAAATATTGTGTAATAAAAAAAAAAAGAAAAGAAAAGAGAAAAGTACTCTGTATATTATAAAAAAACTTGTGCAAGTTCAGACAAGTTTTCGTTGCCGATAAAAAGAAAAATAAATCTAGAGCAAACGGGATGGAAAGTGCAGGTTCGAACCTGCACAAATTCAACTCAAAAGACGATCTCTTTGGATCTCTTTCGTTATGTCAACTATACATTTTTATATACGTAATCCTTCAATAAAGAAGATAGAGAGAAAAAAGGAAACGTGTTCAGACTTGCATAATATTCTTTCTTATAAATATATAGAGTTCGAAAAAAAATTCTCTCTAAGCTTGTTTCGTTGCGTGTAATCTTTATAAAGAAGTCACACACGAGGGATGAATTATTACAATTTTTCCAACATCTCTTTGCATGAAGGAACAATTCAGAGTTATTGTATACATTAATGTTTTGTTCTTTAAAATCTATTCAAAAAGTTTTCTTCTTCTAAAAAGAAATTTTTAACAAAAATTTTGTCTATTACTTTTTCTTCTTCTTCATTTCTACTTCTTCTTCCTACTTTCGAATTTTGTGAACTTTAAATTATTTTTCTTATAGTAATAATTTTTCGAAATTATTTAAACAGAAAAAATGCCATTTATTTGAAAGTTTAAGAAACATTTGTTTTTTAAACAAAACAAACTTTGGGAAAAATTGTATATTATTATTTATTTGTTTCAGGAATTAAGGGATTTTTTTTCATTAAAAGTGGTAGAAAAAAATTAAATTTTTAGAATTCGGGAGAAAATTCTAAATTTTGGTGTCTTTTTTGTTTGCCTTGTCGAAATTTGTTTCTATTTCTGACAAGAATTAATTTTTTTATTGTATTTGAAAATTTTTAACGCAACTATCTGGATAAATAACAAAATTCTTCGCTGAAATTAAATTATTTTAAAGCGATTTTAAGGAAATTCTTTGGAAAATTCAATTATTTTTGTCAATAAATAAGAATCTTCATCAGAAGAATTAAATTATTTTCAAAAATATAGTAAAATTCTTCGTAAAAATTCAATTACTTTCAAAAATTTTATTGAAAGTTTAAAAAAAAATTGTTTTTAAAACAAAAAAAAACCTTGGGAAAAATTGTATATTATTATTTATTTGTTTTGGGAATTAAGGGATTTTTTTTATTAAAAGTGGTAGAAAAAAATTAAATTTTTAGAATTCGGGAGAAAATTCTAAATTTTGGTGTCTTTTTTGTTTGCCTTGTCGAAATTTGTTTCTATTTCTGACAAGAATTAATTTTTTAATTGTATTTGAAAATTTTTAACGCAACTATCTGGATAAATAACAAAATTCTTCGCTGAAATTAAATTATTTTAAAGCGATTTTAAGGAAATTCTTTGGAAAATTCAATTATTTTTGTCAGTAAATAAGAATCTTCATCAGAAGAATTAAATTATTTTCAAAAATATAGTAAAATTCTTCGTAAAAATTCAATTATTTTCAAAAATTTTATGAAAAGTTTAAAAAAAAATTGTTTTTAAAACAAAAAAAAAACTTGGGAAAAATTGTATATTATTATTTATTTGTTTTGGGAACTAAAGGATTTTTTTTAATTAAAAGTGGTAGGATAAAATTAAATTTTTCGAATTCGGGAGAAAATTCTAAATTTTAATGTCTTTTTTGATTGCCTTGTCGAAATTTGTTTCTATGTCTGACAAGAATTAATTTTTTAATTGTATTTGAAAATTTTTAACGCAACTGTCTGGATAAATAACAAAATTCTTCGATGAAATTAAATTATTTTAAAGCGATTTTAAGGAAATTCTTTGGAAAATTCAATTATTAATGTCAATAAATAAGAATCTTCATTAGAAGAATTAAATTATTTTCAAAAATATAGTAAAATTCTTCGTAAAAATTCAATTATTTTCAAAAATTTTCACTAATGTCTAGTTAAGAATTCCATTATCTTTACGAATTGCCAAATTTATTACAAAAAATACAATTATTTTCAAAAATTTAAATAAAATTCCTTGCAAAATATCAATTATTTTCAAAAGTATAGAAAACTTCTTTGCAGAATTTTAATTATTTCTAATTTTAATATTTTGTCAAGAATTCAATTTTCAGCAAATTTTTCGCCATAAAATCAATTATTCTCAAAAAGTTTAATAAAATTCTTTACAAAATGTCAATTTTCAAAATTTTTTTTTAAAATGGCAAAATTCTTCACTGAGAATCAATTATTTTTAATCAATTTTAACAAAATTCTTTGTAAAATCTCAATTATTTTTGTCAATAAATAAAAATCTTCATAAGAAGAATTGAATTATTTTCAAAAGTACAGTAAAATTTATCGTAAAAATTCAATTTCAAAAATTTTAACTAATGTCTACTTAACTATTCAATTACCTTTACGAATTGACAAATTTTTCACAAAAAATCCAAGTATTTTCAAAAATTTAAATGTAATTCTTTGCAAAATATAAATTATTTTCAAAAGTATAAAAAACTTCTTTGTAGAAATTCATTTATTTTTAATTTTTACATTTCGTCAAGAATTCAATCATCCGCAAAATTTTCGCCATAAAATCAATTATTCTCAAAAATTTTAATAAAATTCTTAAAAAAATGTCAATTATTTTCAAAAAATTAAATAAAATTCTTTGTAAAATTTCAATAATTTTTATAAATACTATTTCTTTTAGGAATTTAATTTTTTTCATCGCACAATTTCAAATATTTTTAATAGAATTTTTGAAAAAAATTCCTCGGAAAAAGGCATTATTCTCTAAAAATTTTATCAAAACTCGAGAAAAGAATTCAATTAGAAAAACATTTAATTATTCAATAAAATAATAAAATTCGTGGCAATAATTGAATTAAATTAATAAAAAAAACTTTTAATTTGTCGCCAAAAATCAATTATTGTCAAAAAAAATTATTTAAGTAATAAATTCTGCAAAAAATTCAATTATTTTAATAAACAACAAAATTCTTCCTATCAAGTCAATTATTTTAAGAAATTCTAATAAAATTATTTTTCAAAATTCATCACAAGTATTCGATTCTTTAAAAAAATAATAAAATACTTTGAGGAAATTAAATTTTGTTTTTAAAATTTTTGAATAATTCTCGTGACGAATTCTTCTCTAGATGAAAAATTGAAAAATTGAAAAAAAAATTGAAAAAAAATTTTTAATTATTTTTAAAAATTTCTAATCTTTTTCGCAAGAAAATACAATTATTTTTGTAAATAATAATCTTTTTACAATAAATCGATTTATATTTGAAAATTTAAGAAAAATTCTTCTCAAGAATTTAATTATTACAACAACAAAAAGTTTGTCCGTAGGAATTCAATTACTTACAAAAGTTGTAATAAAATTCTTCGCAAAAATTCAATTGTTTTCACAAATTTCTCAATATTCAGAAAATTTTAATTAAATTTTAATTAAATTCCTTAAAAAATGAATTATTTTCAACAGTTGAATTTTTCGAATAAATTTAATTTTAAGAAACATGCAACTATTTATTAATAAATTATTTATTTTCGAATACGTAAAAAATTTATTTGTTTTAGAGTTTTTTACACTGAAAAAAAAATTTATTTGATTCAAATGACCGATTATTTGACTATTATCAAATAAATATTTACTTGAAACAAATAATTTTTATTTTAATAAATTAAATTATATTTGCTTCAAATACTGAAATATTTGATTCAAATACAATTTATTAGATTCAAATACAATTTATTTGATTCAAATAAAAATTATTTGTTTCAAGTAAATATTTATTTGATAATAGTCAAATAATCGGTCATTTGAATCAAATGAATTTTTTTTCAGTGTAATAACAATTTCTTTCAAAATAAATTTTGGTTAAAAATATAGAACATTTTTTTAGTATTTAATAATTTTTAGAACGAATCAGAGAATATTCTTCAGGATCAGGGATAAATTCAGGGGTAATCAGGGGTAAAATTCTATCAACAAAATTAAGAAAAAACAATGTTAAGTTTTGTAGTAATCCTGCATTAGTGATAAATAAAAATTTCATTAATAGTAAACAAAGTTTAAATTTTGAAAAATTATTATTTAGAACATTGTAGCATAAAAAAAGAAATTAAAATCAACAATAACAAATTTTAATTTCCAGGAAATACGAAATAGAAAAATATTTTCTCGGTGTCGAAAAAAAAATACTTATACGAATTTAGTTCAGGTAATAAAATATTGACCGTAAAATTAGAGAAAACAAAAAAAAATTAACCGGAAGCGATTTATTGAATCAGAAGAGCAAATAAAGTTTGACTTTCAAGGAAGCAATCAACATCTGAAAAAATATTTTCCAAAAAAACAAATTTTGTCAATAATTGCGATTGAGATTAAAAGAAGGAAAAAATAACTGACCGAAATATGGAAAATACACACACACTCACAACAATACCGTATTCCCGAACCGCTAACCCAGAATCCAACCCTTTACCTGACGTCCATTCAAAAAAAAAGGGTTAGCGGAAACCAACAATGAAAATCCCAAAAAGAAGACTCACCTGTAAAAGGGTTAAGCCACACATTCATCATTAAATCCACCCGCAAAACGTTACTTCGCGACAAGTGCTCCTAGTTAACCTACTTAAAAAATTCGAAAATAAAAAAAATTACAAGCAAAAAAAAAAAACTTACAGCATCAAAATAATTGAAAATAAAAAAATCAAACAAAGAAACGAACCACCTGGCAAATATAAATTCTACATTCAGAAAAAATAGAAAAGAAATTTTTTCTTCCATCACTTATACTCTTTTTTTTCGGCAGATGCAACATTATTTTTCAGGTGAAAACGGAGAAAAATATCTTGCAAGGTTTCACGCTTTATTTTTTACTCTAATAAATATATCTAAGGCAACCCTTGAGAAACCACCTTTTGAATAAAAATCCGTTTTTTCATTCTTCTCAAAAAAAAAAAAAAAAAAAAAATTCAGAAGAGACACATCGGAAGAAAAACTAACGTTCCCCTTTTTTTACACATACGATTGCGTCCTTTCGCTACACATTCGATCCCGATGCGAAAAAAGGAACTCTTTTATATTATGATGATGAAATCCTTGACCCTTTTTACCTGAAAATTTCTTAATTTTTGAAGGGAACTCGACACGCCGTGTTGTGTGTAGTAGGTGTATTGCCTATATACGATCTATTCTCCCCCTTTTTTTGCACTCAATTCTATTCAATCATTCATTCCCCTTCACCATATATACATAAGATATGCATCTAAGATTTTCAATAGGCTCACACACTCACATGTAGAAAATAACGAAATTCCAGTAAAGATTTTCGTGATTTTGAATAATATTACATCCCTTTTGGTCCATCAAAGGATGGAAAGGGTCCAGGGGCTTCTCTCTATATGGAAATACATATATATAAGTGTATGAATAGGGCGTTCCTTTATTCGTCGATAATCTCTGGACCGGCGACTAGAGTCCTCTTGACAAAAGAATTTTTATATATAATATTCTTCTTTTTTTTTGTCCAGAACTAGATGGACGCTTTTTATAATCTTAAAATAAGCATATAGACCGTCATTTCTTTTTTCTTTTTTTTCTTCTTTTTTTGAAACTGCAAAATTTAGAATTAGGGATGGATAATGGATTCTCCAATTGCAAATCGGCTTTTTCGTCTCAATCGAGCATAATTGACGAGTTTCTTCATTCACTAGAATTCGAGAAAAAACGAAAAAAAATTATAAATGAAAAAAAATGTTTCTGAAAATATTTTTTATATTAATTTTTATAACTCGTGCGTTGCAATTAATTTTGAAACGTTTTTTTCCAAAAGTACCCCCTCAGCCCCCGTCGAGTTTCCAAATTCCGAATTTTCAATTTTATTAAATATCATAATATTATAATTTTAAATAATATATTATAATAAATTTTTTTTTCAATTCATACGCCGATAAAAATAAGTTTTTGTTGATTTGAAAAAAAATTGACTTGAATATAGAACAAACTTATTTAATGAAAAAAAAAATCGCTGCAATAATTCAATTATTTTCATATAAATAACTTTGAATTCGTCGCAGAAAATGTATTTCAGAAATTCTGGAAAAAATACAAATATTTTTATTAACAAAAAAATTCTTCCAATCAAATCAATTATAGGAAACTTCTTTGTAGAAATTCAATTATTTTTAATTTTAATATTTCGTCAAGAATTCAATTATTCTTAAATAGCAAATTTTTCGGCATGAAATCAATAATTCTCAAAAATTTTAATAAAATTCTTTACAAAATGTCAATTACTTTCAAGTTTCAAAATATCAAATAAAATTCTTTGTAAAATTTCAATTCCTTTCATAAATAATAACATTTCTTTTAGTAATTTAATTTTTCGCACAATTTTTAAAAAATTTTAATTTAAGTTTAATTTTTTAAAAATTTAAACTAATGTCTACTTAACTATTCAATTACCTTTACGAATTGACAAATTTTTCACAAAAAATCCAAGTATTTTCAAAAATTGAAATTAAATTCTTTGCAAAATATAAATTATTTTCAAAAGTATAAGAAACTTCTTTCTAGAAATTCAATTATTTTTCATTTTTACATTTCGTCAAAAATTCAATTATCCGCAAATTTTTCGCAATTAAATCAATTATTCTAAAAAATGTTAATAAAATTCTTTAAAAAATGTCAATTATTTTCAAAAAATTAAATAAAATTCTTTGTAAAATTTCAATTATTTTTATAAATAATATTTCTTTTAGGAATTTAATTTTTTTCATCGCACAATTTCAAATATTTTGTAATAGAATTTTTAGAAAAATTCCTCGGAAAAAGGCATTATTCTCTAAAAATTTTATTAAAACTCGAGAAAAGAATTCAATTTGAAAAAAATTTAATTATTCAATAAAATAATAACATTTGTTGCAATAATTCAATAAAATTAATAAGAAAAAACTTTTAATTCGTTGCAGAAAATCACTTATTGTCAAAAAAATTATTTAAGTAATAAATTCTGCAAAAAAAATTCAACAATTGTGATAAACAACAAAATCTTTCCTATCAAATCAATCATTTTAAGAAATTTTAATAAAATTTTTTTTCAAAATTCAACACAAGTATTCGATTCTTTAAAAAAAGAATAAACTACTTTGCGAAAATTAAATTATGTTTTTAAAATTTTTGAATAATTCTCGTGACGAATTCTTCTCCGGAAGAAAATTATTTTTTGAAAATTTTCAAACTTCTTCGTAAGACTGCAATTATTTTCGTAAATAATAATCTTTTTACAATTCAATTTATTTTTGAAAAATTTCAGGAAAATTCTTCTCACGAATTCAATTATTTATTTTAACAACAAAAAATTTGTTCACAGGAATTCAAGATTACTATCAAAAGTTTTAATAAAATTCTTCGCGCAAAAATTCGATTTTTTTCACAAATAATTGAATTCGTAAAACAATTCAATTAAAATCTTCGCAGAAATTATTAATTATTTTTAAGGAATTTTATAAAAAATTTTATCTAATATTCAATTATTTTAAGAAATATGAAAACTCAACAGAAAAATAGAATTCCTTTGAAAAAATTTGAAATATTCTTGTCAAGAATTAAGTTATTTTTATAAATAGGTAGAAAAATTTTTTTTTCAAGAACTTATTTATTTTCCAAAGTTTTTTTAATTTAAAAATTTATTTAAACAATTGAAAATTTATTTAAACAACAAGAAACAATTTATTGAATTCAAAAAACAATTTTTTTTTTTATTGAAAAATGTTCATGACGAGTTCCAAAGTTTTAACGCTGGATAAATAAAATGTTCTGGATAAATAAAAAAACTCTTCATTAAAATTCAATTATTTTAAAGGGATTTTTACAAAATTCTTTGCAAAATCTCAATTATTTTCAAAAATACAGCAAAATTCTTTGTAAGAAATTCAGTTTTTTTTTCAATTTTACTATTTTGTGAAGAATTTCATTTTCCTTATAAATAGTAAATTTTTCGCCAAAAAATCCTCTTTTCCATAGAGAATTAATGATTTCTTGATTCGAAAAAATTTATTTGAATAAAGAACAATTCATTTGATTAAAAAAGAAAAATTTTTAATTCAGAAGAAAATTTATTTAAACAGAAAACAATTTATTTAATTCAAAAAACAACTTATTTTTTTCTAAAAAATCTTTTTTGTCTGAAAAAAGCCCGATTTCTAATGAAATCTGCGTTTTTTAAAAAAAGTTTTTCTAATAAGTTTGGATTTCTTAAAAAACACTTTTTCTAAAAAATTAGAATTTCTAATATTTACTTTCCTAAAATTAGTAAAACTGCACAATTTTGAAAAAGTTAGTTCTATTTTTTATTATAATTTTTAACGAAATCTCAAGTATTTTTTTAAAGAATTAAAAAACTTATCGTAAATTATATTTTTTAATCGTCATTACAAAAACTGAATATTGTTAGAAAAAAAATGTTAGAAATCACTTTTATTAAAAAATGATATTTTTAGAAAATGACCTTTATTATAGAACCAGTATTTTTTTTTTAAACTCAAAAATCACCTTCATCAGAAAAAAAAACTTTTTTTACAAATTCACTTTAAGTAGAAAAAAAAGTTTTTAAGAAATAAAAAATTAGAAAATACGTTTTAGAAAAACTTTACCCGAACTGCAAAATTCTTCCTTAAATTGGAAAAAATTTATTTGACTCAAAAGAAATTTTTTTCCATGAATCATATTTTATTTTATGTTGTAAATATTATTTTTTTTCTTGCGTTTATTATTTATGGCTGAGTAGTGTATTATTTTTTCCACTATTTATTCCTTTTTTCTGAATAAAAATAAAAAAACTTAAAAAATTAATTATTCCAACAAATAATTAATAATTTGAATAATTCGGAATAATTTCAACAAATTAATTATTCCAGTGTTTATTCCTTTTTTCTGAATAAAAATAAAAAAAACTTAAAAAATTAATTATTTCAACAAATAATTAATAATTTGAATAATTCGGAATAATTTCAACAAATTAATTATTCCAGTGTTTATTCCTTTTTTCTGAATTAAAAAAATAAAAAAACTTAAAAAATTAATTATTCCACTGATTATAGTCAAACAAAAAGTCCTTCCAGTAAATAGATAAAAAAAAATTTGTTTCCTACTCAATTCCCTAATATATAAAATATATCTTTCAGGAAATACTAAATCAAAAGTATACAGTTTTTCAAAAAACAAGTTATCTCTCGTTGATACTACTGTGACAAAAAAAAGAACCAGTATTTTCCCATCATTATCAGAATACAGAGTTGAATTGACAAAAAGAAAAAAGAAAAATAAATAAAAAAAAAAAACTTCGATAAGACATTTCTTTATCGACTTAAAAGCAAACGGAGAGACATTTACATTGGAGAATGAGAGATTTTAGGCGGAGACGATGAGGAGATAAAAAAGCGACAAAAAAGTTATAAAGAAGTATAGGAAAGAAGGGTATAAAATGTAAAAGGATTGGCCTTTAGCTTCCAGATAAAAATAGTCAGTCGACTACCGTTTTCCCCTTTTTTTTCTCTCTCTCTCTCTTCTCTTGTTCTTTTTTTTTATTCCTCGCACCGCCATGGTATTAGACTACATATATGATGCTCGTAATCGTTTTCGGACGGCATCTCTCGCATCAGAAGCACCGGTTTTTTCGGGATAAGGATCTTTATAATTGGAATTTCATATCGTCTCTTTTTTTCTCGACGTGTCGAGAGTTCGAAAAGAGAGGAGGGAAGAGTGAATTTTTGTAAATTTTGTTACAATTCTAATGTACTTTTCGTATAGTTATACATTTCAAATAAATTCTTTCTGAATGAAATAAAAATTTTTGTTACTGTATATAAATTCTTACAATTATTTACATATTTCCTCGTGGTCAAAAAAATAAATTTGAAACATGAATGACGTAAAATTCTTTTTGATATTAATTTTCATTATTTGGAAACTCTTCCGTATTACAAAAGAAAAACTTAAAAAAATGTTAATATAAAGCTTTCAAAAAAATAGCATTTTTTCGAAAATTCAATTACTTTATTACTTAATTTAATATTTAATTTAATATTTTATTTATTAAATAATTGAATATTTCATAAAATTAAATTCTTATGAAGAATTAAATTCAGAATTCTCATCAGCATCAATTTTTCAAATAATTGAATTCTTTCGATTTTCTTATCTTCTTTTTAGTTTAATTTAATTTGATTTAAAGAATAATTACATTTTTCGAGAGGTTCAATTAAAATTACATCACACTTTTTTTTAAAGATTAATTGAAATTGAGACAAAAAAGTATTAAAACGTCGCTTCACAAATATATTTTAATACTTTTTTTGCCATAATTTTGAAATCTTTAAAAAAAATTGAAATTTTGATTTTTGATCAGAATTTTATTAGGATTATATAAAAAACAAAATAAATAAATATAAATAAATATAATATATAATATAATAAATATAATTGAATTTCTTTGAAAGAAATTTGTTAATTATCAAGATAAATGGAATCCCTTCGAAGAATTAGTTAAAATTTTTTAAATAATATTGAATAATATTAAATAATATTAAATACCTTTATATTTAAAAAAAAATTCGAGTAATTTTAACAAAATTAAAATTTTCAAAATATTTTACGGTTTAAAACGGTTTTAAAACCGTTTTATTCTCTAAATTTGAATTAGTAAAAATGTTTATTAATTTGAATTAGTGACGAGACCTTTTGTCTTTTGAATTAGTAAATTTTATTAACGAAATTAGTAGAAATTACTATTTATTTAGTAAACTTTACTAATTCAACAGCAAAAAGTCAGTTCCTAGTTCAAATTAGTAAATATTTTTCACTAAATATTTTTTACTAATTGAATAATTAGGAGAGCAAAATTTAATTATTTTCAAAGATTGATATTATTTGTAACATCTTCAAAATTTAATTTTCTTAGAAAATCCATTATCATTAATAATTATTATTTTTAGAAAAATTTAACTATTTTTAGAATTTAAATTCTAAATTATCGACATTTAAAAAAAAAACTACGTTCTTTCTAAATACTTATCAAAAATAGAAAATTTTCGTAAAATTTCAAATTGAAACCTTTTGAAAAAGTTAATTTTTTTATGAAAATCATAAACCCGACTTTTATAAACTTCCATTATTTTCGAAATAATTAATAAAAATTGTTCATTATAAAAATATGAATAATTCATAAGTAGTAATTTTTTGATATATTTTTTTTAATAAGTTATTTAAAATAGATTATTGTCAAAAATGGAAAAAATTGAACGTTTTGTATTAGAATTCGTGGCAATTGTTTACAAAAAAATCGCAAAAAGAATTTTTTATTCCACTACCTTCAATAAAATTCCCTGACTATTTCCCCCGAATTCCCTAAATTACAACTATTTTTTAATTAAATTTTTTTTTGCATTCACTAAAAAAAACAATATCTTTGAATCAAGCAAAATTATCATTCTTATTCTTATATTCAACCAAAAATTATTTATTGAATTAAACAAAACAGTTTTTATTCCTGGAAAATTACACGTTTAATTCATTGCATAAAATATATTTTCAATTCAAACGTATTTTTTGGGATTATTCTCCTAAATTTGAATTTTTCTCAACTAAGGAATAGTAATTTTCGATTAGTAGAATATGTCTTAGTAATATTTTATTTATAATTAATTAATTTATTACAATTTATTTTATATGATTTGTTTATAATAAATTTAATTTATAATTTATATTTAATAATAAATTTAATTTATAGTTTATATTTAATAATAAATTTAATTTATAATTTATATTTAATAATAAATTTAACTTTTAATTTATTTAATAATTTTTAGTAATATTTTATTAACGTTTTAGTAGAATTCCACTAATTGAAAGTCGCACTTATTTTATTAAATGAATTAGTAAAACAGTTTTATCGGCTATTAATAAAATAGTTCAACTAATCTTTAGTAGAATTCTACTAAACAATTAGTGAACTCTACTAACAATTAGTAAAACTTAACACTAAAAAAAATTAATTTCATTCGAATAACCGATTATTGACTATTATCAAATAAATATTTACTTGAATCAAATAAAAATTATTTGAATCAATTAAATAATATTTGCTCCAAATACCGAAATATTTGCTTCAAATACTGAAGTAAATAAAATAAATAAATAAATAAATAAAAATAATACTGAAATACTTGCTTGAATACTGAAATATTTGCTTCGAATACTGAAATATTTGATTGAAACACAATTTATTTGATTCAAATAAAAATTATTTGATCCAAGTGAATATTTGTTTGATAATAATCAAATAATCGGTTATTTGAATTAAATAAATTTTTTTCCAGTGCACTATTTGTTAGTAAAATATTATTGCTAAATTCTTTTATTTTCATTTCGTTATTTCAGTGGTAACTTTCTACTAATTTATATTTAGCGAGTACATATTTTTGAATAAAAAAACTAGTCACTGTTTGAAGTAAATTTTACTAATATTTCCAAAAGTCTATTAGTATTAGTAAGATCTACTAACACTTACTTAATACTAACATTTTTCGCAAAAAAATGCGCAATTTTTCTTACTAAAAGAAACTCTAAAAAAAATTCCCTGTGGTCGTGGACGTTAAGACATCCACAATAGCCAAATTCTCCTACGGGTCCCGCGTTCGAATCTCCCCAGGGGGGAATTTTTTTTCTTTTCACCGAACAAAAAAAAAATGTTGCCATAACAGGAAAAAAAAACTACTACTACTACTATAAAACTATGAATAAAAAAAGTAGCAAAACCAGCTTCCTACAGTCAAGAAACAGAGATTACTCAGCGTCAACTCCTCGATCGTCGCGCTGTTCTTTTTGCAAAGTGTAAATTAGCTCTTTTTCTCTTCTCCAGCAATTCATGTATATATTTTTTCACCCGCCCTCTCTCATTCGACTTTCTCGAGAATTCTGACATTCATTAGCATATAAATAATATTCGCGATAGTGTATATACATAAAGTTTTGCGATATAACCGATCGAATGCACACTGGTTTTGCACAAGAAGGGGGAGGATATGCTGGATATGGGCTTGGACATGCTTGTACGTGATACACGGGGAGTCAGGTAAAAAGAGAAGGATAGAGGGGGGAGAAAAGCAAAAAAAAAGGGAGAGAAAGGGAGAAAAAGGGAGAGAAAGAGAGAGAAAGAGGGAGAAAAAGAGAGAAACGGAGAGAAAGAGAGAGAGAAAAGGAGAAAAAGAGAGAAAGAGTGAAAAAGAGAGAAAGAGAGAGAAAAGGAGAAAAAGAGAGAGAAAGAGTGAAAAAGGGAGAAAGAGAGAGAAAAGGAGAAAAAGAGAGAGAAAGAGTGAAGAAGGGAGAAAGAGAGGGAAAAGGAGAAAAAGAGTGAAAAAGAGAGAAAGAGTGAAAAAGAGAGAAAAAGAGAGAAAGAGTGAAAAAGGGAGAAAGAGAGAGAAAACGAGAAAAAGAGAGAGAAAAGGAGAACGAGAGAGAAAGAGTGAAAAAGAGAGAAAGAGAGAAAGAGTGAAAAAGAGAGAAAGAGAGAGTGACCAAGAGGGGAAATGAGACGAGAAAAAAAGACAAGTAAAAAAAAGCAAAAGGGAATCTCAATCTTAACCTAAAACAGTAGTGGTGACCCCCGGGGCTGAGAGGCACAGGTCTGAACAAGAAGCCCTCGTCTGACGTCATCGGCAGGTGCAAGTCTAACTCTATCCTTTTATTTCTCTTCTCTCTCTCTCTCTCAATGTTTCTCCTTCACATACACACACATGCACGTGTTTTTTTTTTGTCTTCCACTTTTTTTTTCCTTTCTCCACCCTCTCTTCTCGCGCACACGTGTAATCATACCGATTTCAAGATTCCAGATTACCCCGGGACACCAAGGTTAGATTAATTTTCGCTCGGTTAAGTATTCCCTAAGTGTTCCACGACGTTGAGCACCGCAACTAATCATTCATGTGATATCTTTGAGATTAGAAGATTTTTTTCTGTTTTTTTTTTTTTTTTTTAGTATAGAGAAAGGGGGAGGAGAGCCCTCGGTGTTACGTTTCTGTATATTATGTATATTGGAAAAAACGGTATCTATCGCTTTCTCATCACTCTTTTGTCTAGTTGAAAGATACGGCATATTTAAGAGGAACAGTACCGTTTTCTTGCTTCTTTTTTTTTGAAATTCAAATCATTGGATCTTTTTTTTTTTACTGACCTCGTCGAATCGAATGTTTAAGGAGTAAGTCGCTTGTATTTGTTTTCTTCTTTTTTTTTCTTTTCTTATTCTATTTTCTGTAGATCGAGAATGGGAAGAAAAGATGAATTCTCTTAAAATTCGAATTGGGTAAAAATTTTACGAAGAGGATTTTAAATGATGTAGATCACTGAAGAGATTGATTAGATTTTTGACTAATGGAACAGTAATTATATTTCAAAACTGAAATTTTTGGCAACTAACTCAAACGCAGTCAAATTTAGAATTTTTCTTGGTTCCTTTTTATTATTAATTAATTTTTTTATGACAACTAGTTACTTTATGGTGAAAATTAGTAATTTTCTTTAAATGCTTAGTTATTTTTTTTAATTAAAATTATTTTTTTGTAGAGTGAAAAAAAAATTTATTAGATTCAAATAACCGATTATTTGACTATTATCAAATAAATATTTACTTGAATTGAATAATTTTTATTTCAATTAATTAAATAATATGCGCTTCAAATTCTGAAATATTTGACTCAAATACAATTTATTTGAATCAAATAATTTTTATTCGTACCAATTAAATAATACTTACTTAAATTAAATAATTTTAATTTTAATCAATGAAATAATATTTGCTTCAAATAATTTTTATTTCAATCAATTAAATAATATTTGCTTCAAATTTTGAAATATTTTATTCAAAAACAATTTATTTGAATCTAATAATTTTTATTTGAACCAATTAAATAATATTTGCTTGAAATACTGAAATATTTTATTCAAATACAATTTATTTGCTTCCAATAATTTTTATTTCAATTAATTAAATAATATTTGCTTTAAATACTGAAATATTTTATTCAAATACAATTTATTTGAATCAAATAATTTTTTTCAGTGTACTAACTCTTTAAAATAGTAGTAACATTTTTTACGAATATGAATTGAGGCCTGATTTTATGCATCTAAATTAGTAACTTTTATTAATAGATTACAAAAAATTACTATTTATAAGCAAAATGTTACAAATTTATATATATAAATTATATTTCATACAATTTCAAAATTTCTTTATTTTCCTGATATAGATTGAAACTCAATTTTTGGTAACTATAACTCATTTAGTCAAATTGGAAATTATTCATAGTTTTTTTATCAACAATTAATTTTTTCTGAAGAATTAATCGTGTTCTATTAATAATTAGCAATTTACTCTCAATACTTAGTTATTTTAATAAATAATTAGAAATTAGCTCTTTTGTACAAAATCTTTCAATTTATTAAAATTATTAATTATTAAATTTAATTATTAATAATTATAAATTTACATTAGTAAATTAAAAATTTTAAATTAAATTAGTAAAAATATTAAATTAAAAACTAAAATTTTTTATTTTAAATTAGTAACAATGTTTACTAATTTGAATTCAAGAGTAATTTTTTGCTACTGAATTAGTAAAGTTTATTAATAAATTACAAAAAATTGCTATTTATGGATAATGTACGATTTTATTTATTATTTTTTATTGCTAATTTTATTTACTATTTAAATTTTAAAACGTTTACTAATTAAAAGTTTCGACTAATTTTGCCATAAAATTGATAAATTTGACTAAAAAATAGCAAAATGTTACTATTTATTACTAAAATATTACTAAAAATTGCTGTTTATTAGTAAAATATTACTAAAAATTGCTATTTATTAGTAAATTTTGCTAATTCCAAAGAAAAACGCTAGTCATAAATTGAAATTACTAATTATTTTCACAGGGTGGCCACAAGTTGCAGTTTATCAATTTCCCTAAAAATTTACTGACATTAAAATTATTTTCTCTGACAAAATTCTTTTTATAGGAAAAAATAAAAAAATAAATTAAATTAACCAAATTTGTTTTAACGTTTGGAGAAAAATTAAAAAAGTCGTAATTTTACTAAATAAGTCGCAAAAAGTCTCAATTTGCTAAGTTTCACTTGCAAAAAATTTTTTTGATGACATTTCTTTTACTTTACTGACAAAATATTTTTTTCCCTGACATTTCCCTGACTTAACTACTAATCTTTAGAAGCTCTTTTTTCCCTAATTTAATTAGTATAGATTTTAATTATCATTTAGTACTCTTTATATTAGAATTAATACAAATGATTACTAATTTTAATTAGTAATTGATTTTTTGCCTCTGAATTAGTAAAGTTTACTAATTTTACTAGTTTTACTAATTTGTTATTAAAATACCAGGAAAAAATATTAAATTTTCCAGTCAGTATTTTCATTATACTTAATATTAATAAAAAAAACTAAATTTTCCTTTTAATATTTTTTTACCTAATATTAATATTCTTTTTGTAAAAAATAATTCATACATTTTACATTAATAACTATTTGTTTAAAACCTACAAAAAACAAGAAACAGTAACGGAAATGACTTTTTTTAAACACTCGGAATAAAAATTATTGACAACAGGAAAAAAATTCCCTCTGCAACTTTTTCCCGATTGAAATCAATGTAAGTAGAAAATTACGAGTCATATAATTAAAGCAAAAAAAAAAAAAACGAACGATTCGAGAAGCAGCAAGTCCAATTATTTAGGATTCAATGCGAGAATAAAAGAACCGGTTGCTTGAATCTATTCGGTAGAATAATCAGACGACTTTAAAAAGAAAAATCCGAGAGGCAAAATTTAAAAATATATTTAAATATTTTACTAAAATTCATTTCATAGTTAAATTTTGAAAAATAAATTTAAACAAAAATTAACTTTTACTACTTTAAATTTACTTTTACTAATTCTACATTTGAATTATTAAAAGCAAAAATATTTACGAATTTGAATTATTGTCTGGATTTATTTCTATTTTATTTTTCTTTTTTTTTAATTTTTAAAAAGAAGAAGAAAAAATACAATAGAAGATAGAAAAACATTCGATTCCGCTTAAATAGTATCAAAGAAATCGATTTTTTTTCTATTGTATTTTTTTTTCTTTTTTTAATTTCCCAAAAAAAGTAAAAAAAAAATACCATAGAAAATAAAAAAGCGATTTTTTTTCTATTCTATTTTTTTTTCTTTTTTTAATTTCTCAAAAAAAAGTAAAAAAATACAATAGAAAATAAAAAAAATCGATTCTGCTTAAATAGTATCAAAGAAATTTGGTAAAATCAAGTAAAAAAAATTTGTAAAATATTGCTAAAATTGTAAACTATTTACAAAAAAGAAAAAAAAATCTCATTCCCCCTTCGTAAACTGTAAAAATTCAAAAATACTTTCAATTCTCACCCTCTACACTTTACGTCTCCATAAAATTTTGCATATTAACAAACAAAAACATCCAATATATAATATTCGCCAATTTTTTTTTCTCCCCTGTGAAAGAAAAAAAATTTGCATAATCCCTAATCTGTTCTTTTAAACATTTTCAACAAAAATCACTAAACTACATCTCTCTCCCTCTCTCTTCCTCTTTATTTTCAAACAGGTAGTATAGTCCTGGGAATATTTTAAGCTCCACTCGCAATAAAATTGTTTTGAATACACTATTTACCATTAGAGGAAATGACCCTTCGACGTTTCCGGAAAAGATGAAAATGTCACGAACAAGTGGAATTCATTGACACTGGTCGAAGTTGAACAAGAAGAAGAAGAGAAGAAGTAGAAGAAGAAGAAGCTGATGAAAAAATTACTATTCGACATCACGAGCACATTCTTTTGTGCATAAGATTTTGGTTTGTGCTTTAGCACGTACAAAATTTCACCTGCCCAGCCAGGGACCTTGCAACAAGTGAAAACAAATAGGTTCAATGTACCTGTTTCGTGTTTAGGGTCCCCGTCATTTACCTTCACAGTTGTCGAATTTAGGAGGGGAGGGGGAATGAAGGGGGGCCTTCGAATGAGAAAATAAAGAACGAGGGATCATGAAGTTGTACCCCCTCAGTTTATAGTGTTGCCGGTGCACGAAGGGAACCACCCCGGGCCCCTTCAATCAGAGGGGAAACGATAGCAATAACAACAACAACAACAACGGTTTTTGGGACCCCCACGAAAAGCAGGTTTTTCACCTGACTCAGGTGCTAAAATTTAATTCCCCTCAAATTTGTATTCCGTACGGTGAATTTCCTAATTTTACAACCAAAAATTCTCTTCAAATTATTTATTTCTATTTTTTATTTTTATTTTCGAAAAAAAATTTCTTTCCCTAATTTACATAATTTGGTTCATTACTAAATGACTTTTCAATCCATTTTGATATTTAACAAATAAAAAAAATTTCTTTCCCTAATTTACATAATTTGGTTCATTACTAAATGACTTTTCAATCCATTTTGATATTTAACAAATAAAAAAAATTTCTTTCCCTAATTTACATAATTTGGTTCTTTACTAAATGACTTTTCAATCCATTTTAATATTTAACAAATAAAATTATTTGCAATCGAAAGAATGTGCTAAACATTTCATTGAACGAACGAACAAATAATAATAAATTATTACTAAAACATAATAAATAAAATAAAAATAAATAAGATTAAAAAAATCGACTACGAAATACTTTTTATGGAGAAGTAAGAATTCGGCTAAGAAAAGAGAAAGTGGAAGTAAATATTATTAGAAATAAATTTTTTTTTTGAAAATATAGTAAAAAATAAAAAAAAACCTGCTTTCAAAAAATATAGTTATGAAGTCAAAGAGAAGAAATATTTTCTAGAGAATGAAAATCAGTAAAAGACAGAAAAAATAAGAAACATTACCAAAAATGACAAAATACGAATTATTTTTCACAATAAAGGAAAAATTTCCCAAGTAAAAGAAAAAAGAAACATCTAAAACACACTGATTACTAATTCAAAATTCCCAATCCCCGTTAGCAATCAACTTCAAATTGCATGGAGAAACACTTCCCCCTACAAAAAAAAAAAAAAAAAAAAAAAAAACCCCGGACCTAATTTAGAGAAACTAGATGAGAAAAGCAGGTAGGAGATTCCTCTTGATTGAGTACCAACTACCCATTAAAAAAAAAGAAAAGAAAAAAAGCGAAGGATTGAGTCAGGAAAAATAATGGCCATCACTGTCTAATTTACGGTAAAATTTTTTGTCTCCGTAATTTTCTTTCAAAAAAAAAAAAGTTCCTCATCTACAAGGGATAAGACTAAATGTTTGTATAGAAGACCAGTCGTTTAGATATATGGACACGTGTTTAAAAATCAGACCCCATAGGGTTTTCGGTCCTATATATACTAACATTCCTCCTTCTCCAACATAAATGTATGCGTGTGTCCTGAGGAAGAAAAAAAAACATTTTTGAGACACTTAATGACTTTAAGGGGGCAGGGATATGTGCCCATACTTGACAAAATTCGAAAATTTTTCTCTCATTTATGGTCCAGAAAAACCTCCCTTTTTTCACGAGTTAAAATTGGGGACCCCCACCAAGATAATTTCCAGACATCGACAAAATGTGGAAACAAAAACATGCCTCGTGAGTGTCCAATTTCGGGACTTGCGTATTTTTTTCCCCCTTTTAAGAAAAACATCAAGAATGATCAGTCTTAATTTTTTTAAGAGAGAAAAAAAAGGAATGCAGAAAGTCAGTGGTGGAAGATAAATAGTCTTTTGAAAAGGAAAAAGGTCAATTATGGTTCAGTGTGTGTTTGCACTATTAAGGTTTGGGTGATTTTTCCAAAATTGTTGATTAACATCAAAATGCTAATGCAACGATTAAAATTTTTGTTACGGATTATGTTGTTCGAATGTATAGAGACATTAGTTGAAAAATCTGTAACTGTTGCTTAATAGCAAAATAATCTGCAACTATTGTTTAATGTTAGAATAATCTGCAACTATTGTTCAAAATTAGAATAATCTGCAACTACTGTTTAAAATTAGAATAATCTGCAACTATTGTAAAATCAATTTAATCTGTAACTGTTCCTTAATACCAAAAAATACTGAATAACAACGCAACATTAATTTTTTACGGATTATGCTGTATTAATTTCGACATTACTTCAAACATTTGCAACTAATATTGTTCACTGCAATGTACCATTAATTTTTCCACGGATTATGCTACAAGTTTTGAAGCTTGTAAAAATTGGTACTCAATTGAAGAATTTGCTTGGCAAGAATCGTTATTTACTGTCAAAATGGCAATGTTTTCGAAACGTACCCTTTAATATTTGTAGCAACTGTGGAATTTTTACTACACGGATTATCACGTAATTATACTCGCGGATATCTGTAAAAGAATTTACTGAATAATATTCGCAATGCTTTACATTTTGTTGCGCATTACGCTGCAATTGTCGAGCACCCCACAAAGTCTGCAGTAATTAAGTATAATTGCTGAAACAATTTGCAGCAACAGTGGGAATTTTTATTACCGAATATGCTGCAAACTATGTTACTGCATTAATGTTTTCAATGCAAATGTCATGCTCTGAATTATTTATAATCATGTTCATAATTTTTTCCACTGAATATGCTACAAACTGTACTACAAACTATGCTGCAAACTATGCTGCAAACTATTCTGCATTAATATTTCTAGTATGCAAATATTATACCCAAGACTATTGTCAGTCATCATAATTTTTATTACCGAATATAAGCCACATAATGCTCCAAAAATATCTGTAATGCTTTGTAATCTGCTCCAGATTATCTGCCATCATATTCGTAATTTTTGTTACCGAACATACTACAAAAACAATGCGGCATTAATATTTCAGATGCAAATATTATGCCCCAGAATGTTTAGAATCATATTCATAATTTTTATTACCGAACATGCTACTAAAACAATGCTGCATTAATATTTCAGATGCAAATATTAAGCTCCAGAATTTTCACAATTAACTAATTGTTAATTGCGAATATGCTACAAACGGGGAAGCCAAAAATAGCATAGAAAATTTTACTAATTATTCAAAAACTCACCGATTCTGGAAGCAGGGCAAAGTAGAGGAAGACTTTCCGGAAGATTTCTGCAAACAAAGGGAATAAATCTTATTAGAAACCTTGTTTTAAAATCGGTACTTAATCTAACCTTATCTACTATCATCATTACAGTTTTTTTTACATTACGGTATATAACTTTATCTACTATCATTACAGTTTTTTTACATCAAAACAAATATTGCAATTCATGTTCGTTTCTGAATCATTAGACTGGAACAGTTTATTAATACAAAACAAAAATTAGATCCAAATTCGAAAAATGTAATTGCATTATCGACTAACTATCATTACGGAAACAAGAAATATTTTGCACAACTAAAACGTTTCGTACGGAATTAGTTCCACCTCTGTTCGACAAAACAAAACTGGAGAATAGTTAGGAGACCAAAACGAACTGCAAATCGCAAATAACAATTACAAAAATCTAGGGACACTACTAAACGAACCACTCCCCCAATTAAAAATCCTTCTCTATCCCTAAAAAAAAGAATCATCTCCATTAACCCTTCAATGAAAAATCAAGCGCCATATGGCGAATTTCGGCCCCTCTCCCCCTTTTTTCTTTCCACAAGTGCTCCATTGATGGCTTTTGAAACCGCATCGCGTGTTACAAACCCTTTTTTTTCATCATGTATCACGAAAACATTACGCCACTTCTCCTCTCGCAATACACTGTAATCGTGTCGCAACAGGTTTGGACCTGCTCGAACAGGAAAAAGATCTCAGAAATCACCCTTAAGATGAATCCCAAAAAGACGATACGAAGCTTTCCTTTTTGCCAAATAGAGAAGACGTTTTGGAAATAGGAGACATTCCTTCAATAGGGGAGAGAAATAGAAGAAGAAGAAGAAGCTAGAGGGAAACAGACAGAGAAATAGAAGCAGTTAGAGTGAAATAGAAGAAAAAAGAGAAAAATAGTAGACAGAGAAGTATAGAAAGAGAAGTAGATAGAAATAGTAGTAAGCTAGAGTGAGAAAGAAAGAGAGATTGCAACTAGAAATGGGATTTCTTCGAGTGGGGGTGTATTGGGGTGTTTGAAGGTGGTCGGGGTGTAAATGGGTTGGCATCCAAGAAGAGAACGGCAGATGGTCGGCGTGGACCCCGACGTGGGAAGCTCCGAATTCTCCAAGTTCCCACAGCCAGAGTGCACCTGCCTTCCCCACTCTCGCACCCCGTCATGGTGGCTGCGTCTATATAAGCATCGGGGTTGCACGTACAGACCATCATTCGCTTCTCACAAGAGCTACCAAAAACCTCTTCCCAAGAGCAAGCTAAAAATAAAACCAAGTGTTTTTTTTCTCAAAAGGAAAATTTTTCACATCAAAACAAAAATTTTCCCCAATTTCAAAGTTCTCAATTCGCGATCAGTGTTTTGTGCTTTTGTTTCTCTAACGCAAAAGAATAACAGTTCCAAGATGGCAGCCACCACAATGATGACCATCAACCACGTGCTCGATTGCGAAAATGAATTAAACGACAATCTCTACAATTTAAAAATGTGTAGTGGTAAAAACAAAAGTTCACCAATGCGAAAAATTCTCAAACCATTGATGAAATTAATCAAGAAGAGAACGCAGTCGTGTAAAAAATTACTCGCCAAGAAGAATGAAAAGAATCAACAACAACAACAACAATTGGAAGTCTTCACTGAGGAGGTCGACAATCAAAATAATTCCAATGAAGCACTCGAACAGAGATTATTGGATGATTTGACGAAAGCCGATGAGGGTGCAGCAATCATCACAATTGGACAAGACGGAAAAATGACAGTTGTTCCTGTTTCCTGTTATGTGCCAGTTCACTTTTTGCCAACACTCGCCGGCGATTTCTTCTGGACAACACTGCCACAGCAAGTACCAGTGAGTGACTTTTACCACAAGGAGACCATCATCTCACAACATCAACAAATCGAACTTCAAGTGATTTGATTCCATCATCATCATCATTATCACAATCTTCAACCAACTTCCAACAATCTTCAACTGTCAGTTTTGGATTGACAGTTCCTGACTTGTAAAGCAGAGGACATGGGATTGTTCTAAAATCAAAAGGTACGATGAGAAAACTGATGACATCGAAGCAACAAATATTGTACCTTTGAAATCAACGAAATATGCATTGACTGTGATCGATAGTTCGATAAGTAGATTTTTAATTTTTTCAAACATTGTTTTTCAAAATGTTCAATTTTAATTTTTTGAACATGAGTAAAAAGAAAAGAAAGGACAGAAACAGGGTATAAAAAGAAAGAATTTTTTGAATTGTTATTTGTTCGAGTGATATATATTTTTTCCAATTCACTCATGTGATATTTGTACCTATAAATAAATTATAGGAGAATTGTAATTTATTGATATAATGTATATTTGTGATACTGGCTTTAAATCAGATCGACTTTATAAGTCGAGATGAGAAATAATTCACGTCTTCCAATTTTGTGAAAATAAATTTTTATATTATACTTTATATACTGCTTTATAATTGTGTTACAAAAAAAACCCCCAATCCTTTAGGTTAAGTTTCTTAATTTTTCAATTTTCGTTTATCTTTTAAAATAAACTTTCAATTTCAAATATTCAAAGTTCAACAAATTTTAAGTTTTAAAAAAATTTAATATAAAAAATTTAATAATACAAAACTTGTAATATAAAAAACTTTTAATATAAAAAAATTTTAACTAAAAACTATTTTAAAGAAGTAAATATTAAACAATTTTTATTCATTTTCACTTGAATTGAATATTTTTATTTTCGAAAACTTTTTTTAATTTGCGATGGATGAAAAAAATGGAGAACCACCTGCAGAGGGAACAGTAAGTATGTATTTTCGCATAAATTAAAAAATCTCGTTTGCAATTTTTTTTTGTTTTGTAAACAGAAAAACAAAGTTTTCTCAGAGGTTAACAATCGATTTGCAAATTTTCAGATGTATTTTTATTTCCACTTGCAAATATTAAGCAATAATTGTTTTGCAACCAGCAAAATAGATTGGTAATTATTTTATTTAATTGCATTTCATTATAATGATAATTGCTCTAATTGTATTATAATTAGTACATAATTAATTGAAACACCTTCCAGAATATCATTAGTTTCTGTTTATAAAATTGTCTTGGCACAGAAACTAAAAAAATTTTTTTTTTAACTAAGTGACTAACTAACAAAAGTTAATTTATTATTACTATCACTATTAAAATTAATAACAATTAATATTATTATTACTAATAATATTACTAAAAATAATAATTATATATTACTAAAAAGAATAAACAAATAGTTAAAAAAATAAATTCCCTTTGAATAAAGCAATTATTAATTAAAATATTATTAACAAAAACTTTTCTTTTATTTTATTTATTTCATTTATTTTACTTATTTCATTTATTTTACTATTTCATTTATTTTATTTACTTTATTTATTCCATTAAAACGCTAAAAATTAATCACAGGCAAAAATTGCAAACCCCTTTGCGAAAAACACAAACAATTTTTTTTATACTGAAAAAAAACCCTCTGTGAATATTCACCTGCATCAAAGGAAAAAAAAATAGAGGAATAATTTTTTTTTCCTGTGAAGCAAGTGAACTTCCGTCAAAGGTACAGTTTTTAGAAGAGATTTTCTATTCATGCATACCTGGGAGTTTACTTTGAAAACCTTTTACAAAAGTATTCAAGTTCTCTTGAGTATTTATGTATATATATATATATATATATATATATATAAATGTACGCAGAGAAAAGCCGAAAATCTCTCTCTTCTCCTCTCTTTGAAGAGATGAGAATTCCGGCGCCAAAAATTATCTCGAGAAAAATTCAGGTATAGTACCTGTCGACATTCCATAGTAGAAGAATAGGAGAGAAAAAAAAATTTTTTTTTTACTCTCCAAGAAAAGCATTCATCATTCAAAGAATAGAGAGGAGGGGGTAGGGGTGAAGGGCTCTACTATAGAGAAAGAAAAGGAAAATTACAAACACAAGAAAAGTAGTTCCAATTTTACGGTATTGGAATGTCATTCAAAAAAAGTGTATTCAATATTTCAATCCCTATCGCACAAATTAATCAAACGTTTAATTTTTATTTTCACAAGAAAAAGAAAATTATTTTAAATTTATTTAAATCGTTAAAATCGAAAAATTTCCACTTTATTTGCTTTGTAATTTTAGGGCGAAATAATTTTTGCTTAAAAAAATAAAATTTGTTCCTTAAAACAAATTATTGCTTGTAAACGAAAAATATTTTTTTTTCCTTAAAACAAATTTTTGCTTGTAAACGAAAAATATTTGTTCCTTAAAACAAATTTTTGCTTGTAAACGAAAAATATTTTTTCCTTGAAACAAATTTTTGCTTGTAAACGAAAAACATTTATTCCTAAACAAATTTTCATTTACAAGCGAAAAAAATAATTTTTAATTTATTTAAATAGTCGAAATAGAAAAATTTCCACTTTATTTGCTTTGTAATTTTAGGGCGAAATAATTTTTGCTTAAAAAAATAAAATTTGTTCCTTGAAACAAATTATTGCTTGTAAACGAAAAATATTTTTTTCTTAAAACAAATTTTTGCTTGTAAACGAAAAATATTTGTTCCTTAAAACAAATTTTTGCTTGTAAACGAAAAATATTTGTTCCTTAAAACAAATTTTTGCTTGTAAACGAAAAACATTTATTCCTAAACAAATTTTCATTTACAAGCGAATAATTAATCGTCCTTAAAATTACAAGGAAGTAAAATAGAAAATTTCTAGGTTAATTCCATTTTGGGAAATTTAAATAAAATAAAAAAAATATTTTCTTTTATCTTTCATTAAAAAAGGTGGTTTTTTATTAAAAAAAAAATTGCACTTACAAAACAAAAAATATTTTTACAGGAAAAAAGTATAGAAAAAAGGAAATTGTTTTTAATATAAAATAATTATTAAGGTTAGCGAAGAGAGAAAAAAATATTTAAGGAAAAGAAAAATAATTTTGAAAAAAATATGTAAAAGAAAAATAATTTTGTAAAAAATATGTAAAAGAAAAAATATTTGGTGGATAAGAACTATTTTTCAATGAAAAAATAAGGGAAAAAGTAGAAAAATATTTTTACTTCCTAAAAAAAGGGTAAGAAACTAAAAATATTTTATTGAAAAACTATTCTTTTCCATGAAAAAAAGGTGAAAAGGAAATTTTTTTAATAAAAAATAATAACTCAGAAAAGTAAAGGGAAAAAAGGGAAAAAATGTTTGGCAAAATATCATTTTTTTCATGAAGAAGTAAGAAAAAAAATAAAAAAAATTTGTTTATTTATTAAGAGAAGGGAATGAGAATAAAAATATTTGATAAAAAGCCTGTTTTTTTATAAAAAAAAATTTATTTCTTAATTCGTTAATAATTTAACAGTATTTTCAATTTTTAATAATAATAATAATAAATAATAATAATAATAATAATAATTAAGAGAAAAAGCAGAAAACTAATTAACAAAAAATAAAATATGAAAAAAATATTTCTCCACGAAGAACAGGGAAAAAATAGAAATTATTGTAAAAATGAAAAAGGCATTAAAATAATTTACCAAAATAAATTATTTCCCACGAAAAAAGTCAAAAAAATAGAAAAATTTATCCACTCATTGAGAAAAGGGAAAAAGAAGAAAAATATCTGCTAAACGAAAAATAAAAAAAAATATTCCTCGAAAAATGAGAAAAAATAGAAGAATTTCTTTTTCTATTAAAAAGAAGAGAAAACCAAGTAAAAATATTCAATAAACAAAATTTTTTTTTTATTAGGAAAACAGAGAAAGATGGAAAAAACGTGTATTTATTTATTTATAAGAAAAAAAAGTGAACGAGAGGAAAAATATTTGACAAACAATGGTCCAGTTTTATCTATAGTGTAGAAAACTCGAGTACTATGTACACGTGCTATCCATATGTGACAAGCACATGTTCATTTGTAAAAAAAGAAAAAACTGAGGGGCGTTTGTGAATTCACATGATTTTCCATAGTCTATATTTGGGGTGTATGGACCCTCTCTCCTACATGTGTGTATATAAAAAGAAAAGATAGTTGCAATAATCGAATGTTACATTAGATAAACTGGAATAGAATAACGGACCCACTCAGACAGTGAATATATTTAAATTTCACTGCAGGGGTTAATTCTATTAAAAAAAAAGAGAGAAAAAATCCCCCCCGAACACCTGAGGAGACAATTTTCGATAATATATTCAAACGAGGGAAAAATATGCCAGACACAATATTTATAATTCACAAACTCAATTTATCAATTTGAGTAAAAAATTAATTCGTCAATTTTTTAAAGTTTAATTTAATTTTTTAAATCAATTCTTTCACCTGAAGGATAATTCCTTTTTTTTCTTTTTTTTACTGAATGCATTTTTTGCAAATTAAATTTTTTTTATCTCGTTTAAAAATTTTGTAGTACTTTTAATTTTTAATCGTGGTAATAATTATAATAATGAATTGATAATTAATTTCAACCATTTTTAGACCTAATGGAATAATTATTTCTCTCAGGGAACGAAGTATATTCGTTTCAAATAATTAATTTTTTATCCGGTTCGAAAATTTTACAGTATTTTCAATTTTTAATAATGATAACAATAATAATATTAATAAAAAAATAACAATAATAATAACAATAAATAATTTCAACAATTTTTACACGTAAAGGAATTATTTCTCTTAGTGAACTTAATTTAATCGTTTCAAATAATAATTTTCTTCTCTCGTTCAAAAATTTTATATTTAGTAATTTTAAGTTTCAATCTTAAGAATTATAAAAATAGTAAAAATAGTAATGATATATTATAAATATAGTAATGAATAATTTCAACAATTTCTACACCTAAAGGAATTATTTCTCTCAATGAGCTTAATAAATTAGTTTCAAATAATTTTTTTCTCGTTTAAAAATTTTATAGTTAGTAATTTTAAATTTAAATCTTAATAATTATAAAAATAATAATAAATAATTTCAACCATTTTCACAGCTAAAGGAACTATTTTTCTCACTGAATTTAATAAATTAGTTTCAAATTAATTAATTACCTCTATCAAAAATTTTTATATTTTCCAATTATTATTATTCTATTGTTAATTTTTCGTATCTTGACATAATTTCACTTTATTTAATGTAAACATTTTTTTTTGCTATTTCGAACAATATTTATTGTTTATTTTTTGCACAAATTGTAAAGTTTTCCAAATATTTTTCAATATTTTATTGTTAATATAATAGAATAATTTTTTATTATTAAAATAAAAAAAAAATAAGTTAATAAAATAGAAAAAAATTTTTTTTTTAATAATAAAATTCGTGTATTTTTATGGAAAATAAGTGAAAAAGTGAATGAACAGTTTGAAATAGTTCAGGCATTTAACGCCAGGGTATGTTGGTTTAGAACGAGAAAACAACTTAGAAAGGAACAACCCTTATGGTATGCAACCCCTCGTGCAGTCCTGCATTAGAAGTCCTTTTCGTTTTTCTCCATTTTCTCCCTCGTTTTCCCAAACTTTTCCTGAATATATTTAATAATTATTTAATTTACAAGCTGCGAATAAATTTTTCGCAAAATCTCTACTCGATGATTTTTCTATTTTGTTCGTTTATCGATAGTTTTCAAACAATTTCGTTCGACGTTTTAAAAAAATTACAGAAAATTTCGAAAAAAAAAATTATTTTCTAAAAACTTACATAATAAACGAGTATTTAAAAAAAAAAATAAATAATTTTTTTAAACGTTTTTTCGTTTGTGGCAATTAATAATAAATATTATTTATTAATAATTCGTACTATTTAATAATAATTAATACTACTTGTTAATAATTGATACTAATTACTAATAAATAAATTAATAATAAATAAATTATTAATAAATAATAATTTACATTAATTATTAATAATTAATAACATTAATTAACAAGAATTAATACTTATTCAAAGAATTCATAATAATTACCAAAATAAATATGAACAAAAACTTAAATCCTACTAAAAATAAGTAATTAATAATTAAATAAGGAAAGCATTTAAACATAAACAATTAATTTAATGAAAAATTAATTTACTTATAAAATATTAAAAAACTTAACAGAATTCATTTTGGAAAATAAAGTATTTCCTTATAATAAAAAGAAAAAAAAAGCAAAAGGAGAAGATAAAAGAAAAGGAAAGTTAAACAAATGAAAAAAGAAAGGAAAAGAAAAACAAAAAAAGAAAAGTTAAAAAAATGTAAATAAAAGTTTAAAAAAAGAAAAAAAAGAAAAGTTGAAAGAAAAGTTTTAATTTTTAACAAATTTTCATTGAAAAATAATTTTAATAAAATAATTCTAATTAAACAGAATTTATAATTCATATAAATAACAATTTTTTAAAAATTACAATTAAAAAAAGTTCCAATTTTCAATTTTCGTTAATGTATTTGTTCCGATTAATATTTCATTGAAAATTTTCGTCTTAAAAAATGAAAGGAAAAACTTTCTTTCGAGCACAAATTCACTTTCCTCTTGGACTACATAATATACATAAATGTTTTCGCTGGGGAAATTAAAAACCATAAATTCCATATCATTATGAGTGACATTTTTGAAGAGCAATTCAATGCACCATTAAAACGAATATTATTCGACGCAGACATTTTGGCAAAATTGATTCATTACACTTTTTCTCAATTTGAAACTTTTTTTTTTTCTCTCTCTCTCTCTTCACATAATCGCGATCGTGATGCGTCTTTTACTCGCGTTACAACTTTCAGAATGTTTGATGAGGCGAATTATAAACAGGGACAACCAATTATAAAATTGATGACTGAGATGATTCTTTGTAACATAATACCATCACAAAGATACATATTTGTCTCGTCAAAAAAAAAAATTTCCATTTTTTCGACATTAATTCATTTTTTCAATGACTTATTTCATTACACACAGCGAACATTATAAAAATATTCGCCTCTCATTAAAAAAAATTTATAATATCATACGAAGGACGGAAATATAATTTCAATGGAAAATTGGAAAGTATTTTTAATTCTTTTTAATTCTCGAAAAAAGGGCGAGTAAAACCGAAGAGAAAATAAGAGACAGAGAAAGAGAGATGGAGAAAAAATAATTAGTCCCGACTAATGGGTGTTCTGTATATATCTTTATGCGTCAAGGGAAAAAAAATGACTCGAAAATGTAAAACTTTCGTTTGAGAGTAATCAATTACAATTTTTTGATTGATCTTCCAAACTGATAAAGAGCATCAGACATGATGAGATTGAGATAAACGTTTATTCCAGTTGATCGTATGTAAGCGATCGTAAAGTGAGATGGAAATTTCTCGAATGAAACTACAATTGACATGGGTACAAGATATAATCGATTGAAATCTACATAATTTTGATTTACAGTTTCTTTCCAGCGGAATAAAAGAGAAAAAAAATTTTTCGTTTTATCGAAATTCTTTTAAAATTGAAAAAAAATTGCTCTCATAATTTACCGTGCACAAAAAGCCATGGAAAATTATTTTTACCCATGAAAATTAAAAGAAAAGTAAAATTAAAATATAAATACCAGCAAACCGAATGATTAACTTCTTCATTTAAATAAAAACTATTTAATAATTAATTAAAATTATTTTATTATTGTTTACCAGTATTTAATAATTATTCAAAATTATTCAACTCTTATTTAACAGTATTTAATTACTATTTTTGTTTTTTTATTTAACAAATTTTATTTTCAATATCATTCAAATTTCGAATTTTAATACAAAATTACAATTTGTTTTACATTAGAAAAATTAATTGTTTAAACAAATTTTATTATTCATTAAAATTATTTTATTAATATTTACCATTAATTAATAATTATTCGAAATCATTTAATTATTATATAACAGTATTTAATTACTATTTTTGTTTTTTATGCAAAAAATTTTATTTCGAATATTATTCAAATTTCGAATTTTATTAGAAAATCATTTGTTGCACATTAAAAAATTAATTCTTAACAAAATAAGTATTTCATTTTTTTAATTTTTTATTTTATTACAATAATTTTGGAAAAATTATTTAAGTTGAAAAATAATTTTGTTTGTCTTAACGTTTGAAACTGGGAAAATATTATTAATTAATAAATAATTATATGGTTAATAATCAACAGTATTATAATCTTTGTATTTCATTTTTAACAACATTTTTACTATTTTTTAAAAATAATTGATAAAAAATTTCTCAGTAAATTTGAATTCCTGTGGAATTTTTATTTGTTATGAAAATAATTAAATTAACATTTTTTTTAAATATTCGACTTATTAAGGAGAAAATTGTAAAAAATTTGTCAATAAATTTGAATTCCTGTGGAATTTTTATTTGTTGTGAAAATAATAAAATTACCATGTTTTTTTAAATAATTGATTTATTGCGAAGAAAGTTATAAAAATTTCTCAATAAATTTGAATTCCTGTGGAATTTTTATTTGTTATGAAAATAATCAAATTAATATTTTTAAAAAATAATTGAATTATTAGGAAGAAAATTACCATAAAAAACTTGTCAACAAATTCGAATTCCCGTGGAATTTTTTTTGCTTATGAAAATAATTAAATTAACATTTTTTTTAAATAATTGAATTATTGTGGAGAAATTTAAAAAAAATTTGTTCATAAAATTGAATTCCTGTGGAATTTAAATTAATTTAATGAAATTAAATTGCCTGTGGAATATTTATGAAATCAATTTAATTAACCCTTTTTTCACATCATTGAATTATTGCAGAGAAAATTATGAAAAATTTGACACTAAATTTGAATTCCTGTGGAACTTTTATTTCTTATGAAAATAATTAAATTATCATTTTTTTCAAATAATGAGAAAATGAAAAAGAAAATTGTCAATTAAATTGAATTCCAGTGGAGTTTTCATTATTTATGAAAAATAATCAAATTAACATTTTTTTCAAAACCATTGAATTCTTTTCGGAAAGATTTTGCAAATAATTAAATGTAGAACAACAATTTTATTGAAATTCTTGAAAATAATTGAGTTTTAAGGAGGAATTTTGTTATTTATAAAGATAGTTGGGATTTTGACAAAAATTATTCCATGTTCAAAATTGAAAAAAAAAATTAGTCCAAATTCCAATTATCTATAAATAAAATTACACGGAGAGAGAATATGTATTAAATTTTGTAAAAATATTTTCAAATTGGGGAAAAAGTGCGACAAAGCGAAATTTTGATATAAAAAATACTAAACTTTAAAAAAACTTATGTGAAATTTAGTATAATTATATCAAATATCAAGAATATTAATTAAATTCTAATATAACTTTAATAAATTTCACAAAAATATTTTTAAAGTTTAGAATTTTCAATATCAAAATTTTGCTTTGTTGCACTTTTTCCCCAATTTAAAAATATTTTTACAAAATTTAATATATATTCTCTCTCCGTGTAGTGTTTTCAGCAAACAATTGAATTACAAATTTTTAAATTCAATTTTTTTTAAAATTGCTAATTTTTATTTTAAAAAGTAAGCAAAAAGTAAGCAAAAAGAATTAGTAATAAATTAGTAATAAATTATTTTAATAAATAAAAATATGAATTATGAATATGCATTAAAAATTCAAAAATAATTCTTGTATAACAAAAGAAAGTAAAAGTGAAGAATTAAAAAAAGTGAAAATTTTCTCCTTTTTTGATAATACACAAAAAAAGAAAGCAGAAGTGAAAATTGCGAAAAAAGGAAAATCAATCAATACCTATATATTCACGAAAGAAAGAAAGTAAAAGTGAAATATTTTTAAAAAAAGTGAAACGAATATTTTTCCCTTATTTTGAAAATCACAAAAAAAGAAAGAAGTGAAAATTGCGAAGAAATAAAAATCATCTATACGTATATATGGGTGATTTTTCTGAAAGTGAAATTTTTTATGTCTCGATTAATTTTACAAAATCTACTCTTTAATAATTATTATCAATTTCCATAGTGAAAATTTAGCACTTATTTATTATTTTTAAAAGAAAATTAAATAATTTTATTCAACTTAATTTACGTAATAACTAAATTACTTTCATCTCCGAAGCCTTTTCAACATGTCTCCAATAGGACTTCTACAATAAAATTAAATTTTCATTTTTTTTTTCAAATTCTCAGAAATTTTTTAAAATATTGTCAGAAAGTACAATGTTTTTTCTATCATTATGTGCATTTTAAAAATTTGTAGACCTCACTTTTATTTTTGATAAAAATGTTTAAACTTTGTCTTCAGTTTTAGGTTAAAATTACTTTACAATGATTACTGACATTTTATACTTTAAAAATATCTTAAACAAAATTTTAATGCACATTAAAATAAAGCTGAGAATCTGACGTTAAATTTTCCTATATTTTATCTACAAAAAGGAGAAAAATTATTGCTGTTATAAATAATCGAAATTTACATTTTTCTCCGAGTAAAAATTAATTTCATCTCCGAAGCCTTCCTTTTTAATAAATAACTGAATGTAGAAGTAAATTTAACGGAATATTTCGATGGTAATATAAAATGAGAGTGTGAGATTTGTGTTTTACTAAAAAACATATTTCAATTGCGCCCTAATGTATACAAATATGAAAGAAAATTTATTTTTCATCTCCGAAGCATTTCATCTCCGAAGCCTTTTCCTTGAAATATGCGATCTTTTGTTTTTAGTATTTAGCATTGCTTTGAAAAAATTAACCCAAATTACCATTAAATCAAATACTTTAAATACATTTATATTTTCATCCAATTGAATATATTCGATATTAAAATATACAAATTATTAATTTTTAAGCAGTGTAATTTGATTTTCGATTTCGTGAACGCGATATTCGTGTGAATTTTTAATAGAAAAGCTCGCCAATTAAATAAAATTAATTTAATGGAGCAACAATAATATTTTTAAAATGAAAAAAACTTTAATATTTTTAAGAATTAATTTTGCGCAACCTAAAAATCTTACTCTTAAGTATGAAATTAAGTAGTTTTAATAGAAAAAAACCATATAATTGAAGAAAAAAATTAATTGAAAAACTGAAATTTAAAAGTGTCACTTTCAGAAAATTCAGCCATATACGAAAAAACGAAAGAAAGAAAGAAAGAAAGAAAGAAAGAAAGAAAGAAAGGAAGAAAGAAAGGAAGAAAGAAAGAAAGTAAAAGTGAAAAATTAAAAAAAAATGTGAAAGAAAGAAATATGAGGAGAGGGAAAAAAGTGGTTAACAGGGAGTTGAGTGGAAGTTTCATGAAGATGTAAGTTAACCTGTTGCGAATAGAAAAGGCCAATGGAATGTTCCCTGTCGCTTTCACTCTTTATGCAAAAGCGAATAACGTCATCCTTATCTCTTAGCAGTGCTCGTGCCTCGTGCCGGGGCTCGCGACATCGCGTCGCTCATTCCCACGGTCTGGATTCTATATATATATATGTATACATAAACACTCCGGATACATCAAGTACTTGTGCACTTTATAATGCATACTTTATAACATTCGTGTGTACATAGCGTAAGAAATCATTATACCTTATAGGCATTTATATATACGAACTGGACACGCGTGCACGCGCTCACACGATAGGCGAGCGCTACTTCAACACACATCGAATGACATTTTATGATCGACAAAAAATTTATTCACTATCAAGTGTATTTGAGAAATTTTTCTCACTGCACTTATGCGATTATTTTTCCGCATTTTCTTTTTCCAGTGGGAAAAAATATCTCATATTTTATTTAAAAAGTATTGTATAAATAATATAATTACGCGTATTCATTTTTTGTTGAACCACTTTTTTTAAAATAATTTATAATTATATAATTATATATAAATTTATATAATTAGATAATTATATAATTATATAAATTTAGATAATTATATAAGTATATAAATTTAGATAATTATAAATTATAAATTACCATTCACAATAAATAATAATTATTCTTAATTATTAATTAACTATAATAATCTTCGTATTTCATTCTTTCATTTTGTCTGACCGCACACTTTACAGTGAGTTTTTGTGAATGCTTTTGTTAATTTTTTCTTCAGAAAATATTGCTTGATAAATCAAAAATATGCAGGTATTTTTCATGATTTATAATGACTTATGATGAAATAATGAAATTATATTTGTAATTTAAAAATTTGAAAATTAGAAAATTTAAAAAAAATTGTGATTAACAAATTAATTTTGTATTTTATGTTTTTTATGACAAATTTCGTTTGACTGATCCAAGTTCCGCAAATTTTTTTCCTTTTAATCTAATTAAAATATTAGAAAATTGGATATATTTCCTATTTCTTAATCATATTTTTAAAACAATATACAATATTCTAATATTTTAAATAAATTAAAAAGAAAAAAATTTGTCTATATTTTTTTACTGTGCAAAATTTTTATTTCTCAATAACAATATTGTTCAAAAATTTATTCTCCTCTTTGGGGGAAAAAACATTAAATATATTCTCGTTTCTTAATATATTTTTAAAGAAAATTCTCAATTTGTATAAGGAAATAATTTGCTTCATTTCTATTCCTTATTTATTTCTATTCTTATTTTCTTATTCCTTTAATAAAATTTAAAGTTTTTTTAAAAATAAAGAAAAAAAAAAATGTTATAAATTCCATTTGTAAAATGCAAATTTTAATTAAAATTGAAAATTTTTTAAGTTTTAGAAAGTAAAGGAAAAAATTTTACTCAAAAACATGTTCTATATAATTATTTAGGAATTTCTTTAATCGATAAAATTATTCGAAAACATCAATAACTTCTTTTTTAAATAAATATTTAATTATTATTTTCCCACAGGAATTAAGATTTTTCAAAACATTAAAATTAAAACCTTTTTTAAATTAAACAAGTTATAAAGGTATTTTTAAATTATATTAAGAATCTTGTTACTGTATACCTTTCTTAATAATTATTTGCATTGTTTCAATTCAATTATTATTTTCTTGAATTTCTAACTAAAATTTTTCTCTAAATCATCTTTTTAAAAATATTTTTTGAAAAAGTTCTTTGACAATTTGCAATTGAAAAGTTACTATCAGTTTAAAAACATTCCTAGAAATAATGTAGAAAAATACTAAAAGTTTAGAAAAATTTCCTTATGAAAATATAGGAAAATTTCTGAGAATTTCGAAAAATTCCAATGTTTGGAAAAATTTCCATGTAACTTCAAGTTATTTAAAAAAATTAAATTAAACTTTCTCAAAAACAAAAAATTCTTCAAAATTGCCAGTTAAAGGAATAGAAAATTCAAACGGAACGTTCAAATAAACGATATTTTTTCACCTTAAAGTTTTATTTTTAATTACTACCAAAAAAAGAAACATAATTCAAATTAAACAATATTTAGTTTAGAATTAACTTCTTTTAATCTAAAAAATAATTTTTTTTGTAAATAAAATACAAATTAGAAGAAGTAAAAAAAATATTGTTGCTCATTTTAACATTCGAAACTTTAGGAACATATTTTCATGAAGAATTTTACAATCAAAACTTTTTATTAATTGCATTCTTTTCACGAATTTTAATAAAATTTTTAAGAATTATTACATTTTTCGAGGAATTTGTATAAAATTGTACTATTTAAAGACAAAAGTTAACAGTTTTTTTTAAATAATTAAATGAATTTTAAAATTGAATTCTTGCGTAATTAATTTTGGCAACAAATTTTTAAATAATTAAACTCTTTTGCCGAATTTTAAATTTTTAATCAAATTTTTAAGAATAATTTACATTTTCCCAAATATTGCATTAAAACTGTAGTAAAAAATAATAAAATAATTAAAATTCTGCAATCAGCTTCATAATTTATGAAAATTTATTTACACAAATATTAGTTGACGCAAAACAGTAATTATTATTACAAAAATTATGCCCCTAAAGTTCTAAACGTTCAAATGAACGATCTTATTACATTTTTTGATGTTTGAATTTTGGCAAAAAAAAAATAATATACAAATTAAAAAAATTAAATATTATCTTAATATTTGTGTTAAATTCTTTCTAAATAGTCATTTAAATATAATAATAGTGAAAAGTATTGAAAAAAAAAATTTCGTTCCTTTGAAAGTTCAAAACCTTAGAGACATGAAAAATTAATTTAATACCGAAATTAATTACTTCGAAACTCGCATTTTATTGCAAATAAATAAATAATTGAACAATTAAAAATAATTGTAATAATTATTTAAATTACAGATATAGAATTAGTTTAGAAATTAATGCCTCAGAAATAAATAAATTTTAGTTTTAAACTTAAAAAATAAATATTTTTACTTTTCAAAAAAAAAATAAATAAATATATAAAAATGAAAAGAAAAGAAAAGAACGAATTCACGCAGCGATTTGAAACCATTTTTCCCCCCTTCAACATTCCTCTAAAATAGCCAGCAATAAAATGATGGAGAAAAAATGATACTTTTTAAACATATTACAAGTGAAATTGGTTGGAGAAATAAGTGACTGTTGTGCGCGCTCGTGCCTAACGCGAGCGCGCGCCTTGTAAACTATATACTCTTGGAGGAAATAAAACCACTGTGTTTGTGTACAGTCGCGAACATAATCTAAGTTTTACAGCTTATTCGTGACTACTTATGAATGAAATCACATAGTCGCGCAATTATCCGCACGGAAATTTAATTAACCGTTTATTTATTAAAATTATAAATTCACTCAACTATCTATTCCAGATATCAATAATTGCTGTGCAGCGAATATCAATTTATCAAACAAAAATTTCTAAAACAAATTTTATCAAATTTTTAAACCAAATTTCGGCAAATTTTTAAACCAAATTTTGTCCAATTTTTAAACCAAATTTTATCAAATTTTTAAACAAAATCTTATCAAATTTTTAAACCAAATTTTGTCCAATTTTTAAACCAAATTTTATCAAATTTTTAAACCAAATTTTATCAAATTGTTGCCAAATTAAAAAAAATGCGAAATAACAAAATTTGTAAAAAAAAGGACAATTTTTATTTAAAAAATTTCAATATTAAAAATTTTAATTTTTACAAATAAAAATTAGTAAATCAAATTTTTAAACCAAATATTATCAAATTTTTGCCAAATTAAAAAAAAATGCGAAATAACAAAATTTGTAAAAGAAAGGACAATATTAATTTAAAAAATTTCAATATTAAAAATTTTTATTTTTACAAATAGAAATTAGTAAATATTTTTACTAACTTAAATTTAGAGAGTACCAAAAATGGTAAAATATTTACAAATTTCAATATTTGACAATTTTTTACGAATTGAGTTTTAATTTATTGTTTAAACTAATTTAGTTGTGATATAAACTTTACTAATAAAATATTTAAATATTTAAAAATGATAAATTAGGTAATAAAATATTTTTCTCAATTTTAATTATACTCAGCGACTTTTCACAAGTTTTAATTTTTTCTAAACTAACTTCGAAGTGATAAATATATTATTAATAATTAACAAAATTAATTAATTCGCAAAAAAGAAGAATTAGGTAGTAAAATATTAATTAAAATTTTAATTTGTAACTTTTTTTCTTAATTTTAAACTTTTCACAAATTGAGTTTTAATTTTTTCTAAACTAACTTTCGAAGTGATAAATATATTATTAATAATTAACAAAATTAATTAATTCGCAAAAAAGATGAATTAGGTAGTAAAATATTTATTAAAATTTTAATTTGTAACTTTTTTTCTTAATTTTAAACTTTTCACAAATTAAGTTTTAATTTTTTCTAAACTAACTTCGAAGTGATAAATATATTATTAATAATTAACAAAATTAATGAATTCGCAAAAATGATGAATTAGGTAGTAAAATATTTATTAAAATTTTAATTAGTAACATTTTTCTTAATTTTAAACTTTTTACAAATTGAGTTTTAATTTTTTCTAAACTAACTTCGAAGCGATAAATATATTGTTAATAATTATACTAAATTAAATTAATTAGTAAAAATACTAAATTAGTTAGAATTGAAAAATTAATTACAACTAAATTAATAAAATATGTACAAATTTAAAATAGTCGTCAACTTTTTAGAAAATGTGTTATAATGTTTCTTTAAACTAAATTAGAAGTGTTAAATATTATTTTTTTAAAATATTTTTTTAATCATTTTTTATAAACATTTTTTTGATATTTTTATAAATATTTTTTTTATATTTTCATAAATATGTTTTCTTATATTTTTTTTATTTTTTATTTAATTTTTTTTATTTTTAAACCATTTTTTAAATACAAAATATTTTTAATAAATACTTTTATTAAAAAAAAAAAATTCAATTTATTAAATCAAAATTCCAAAAAGTGTAAAATTTCATCTCAAACAGAACATTAAACAAGTGTCCTAGGAATTTTTCCCATCGCATTTTTATAAAAAAAAAAAATTCCCCCCCTTTTATATATATAGTTTACTTTCTTCAAATGTTTTACACACCGGAAATCGTGCTACCGATTCAATGCAAGACGATCGCTAAAATACCACTTAAAACAACTATAGGGAGTTGCGGTATCTTCGAGTTTTTCCTTCAACGCGCGTTTCCTGCGATTTGCGATCGTGGACCATTTTCTATCCTTAATGGGAAACTTGTGGTGAAGACGAAGCGAGTAAAGATTCGCGGAATTCGCATCACGAATAAGGCTGGGCAGAGAAACAAGATTGCGCTCAGGTGTTGAACGGTTTTGTTTTTCTCCTCTCGTTATTTTTTTTTTCTTTTCTTTATTTTTACATTGTTTTTCATTTATTTACAAAACTTGAAAAACTTTTAAGGCCACGCATCGTGTGTGTTTCAACATATATATACGAGAAAGGACAGAAATTTTCACCAGAAGTTAAAAATAAAGAAATTACAAATAAAAAAAAAATTTTACCGAGAAGTTGAAAATAAATGGACTAAAAATAAAAAAAATTGGTTTTTACCTAAAAGTTAAAATTAGATAAATAATTAGTGAATAAAAAAATTTTTATGTTGAAGTTAAAGTTAAATAAATTGACAATAATTAACGAATACAAAAAATTTATCCAGAAGTTAAAATAAATGAATTAGAAATCAAAAAAAAATTTATCGAGAAGTCGAAAATAAATGGACTAAAAATTAAAAAATTACTTTTTACCTAAAAGTTAAAATTAGATAAATAATTAATGAATAAAAAAATTTTTAAGTTGAAGTTAAAGTTAAATAAATTGGAAACAAGTAACGAATACAAAAATTTTATCCAGAAGTTAAAAATAACTAAATTAGAAATAAAAAAAAATTTAATCGAGAAGACGAAAATAAATATCTATAAAAGAATAAAAATAAAAAATTACTTTTTACCTAAAAGTAAATTATTAATGAATAAAAAAATTTTATTCAGAAATTTATGTTAAATAAATTGGAAATAAGTATAACGAATAGAAAAATTTCATCCAGAAGTTAATAAATAGCAAAAATAAATTAAAAAACTAAAATTAAAAGAATTAAAATAAAATAAAAATATGTAACGAATACAAAATTTTTAACCAGAAGTTAATAAATAACAAAAATAGAAAATAATTGAAACTCCTTTCTAGAAGTTATAAAATTAAATGAATTCCTTCTCTAAATCGTATAAATATGAAATTTATTCTATTAAATTGCTTAACAGTGACGATAAAATTCTTGAAAATTGTTGAGAGGAAAAAAAGTGTAAATAACATCTAGAGGATAATTTAAAACATTAAAACAGGAGTAAAAAGGATTTTAAGGCGGAATCTTAATTCCTGTGAGATAAGATCTATATTCTTGATGTAATTTGTAAGTTGTAATTTACACTTTTGCCGCGCATTACGGACGTAAACATGCGGAGGAAACTCGCGAATAGCAAAAGAAGAAAAATATGAATTCGTATTTACAACATTTCTGCCGTCACATTTAAATAATTATTAATTGAAAAAAATAATTCATGTCAAGAAAAAACAAAAAAGAAAATCCCCACAATATTAACTTTCTGTATAGTCATAATAAATTTTCCCAAAAAATTTTTACACTAAACATTTTATTTTTTTAATTAAAACAAACTAATTTTTTAAGGAAAAATTTGTCTTAAAATTATGAAAAAAAAATAAATTTTTTTTTTTTTTTTTTATTATTATTATTATTTCTTACTGATTAAAAAAATAATTTGTTAGCCTTAAACTTAAGCATTAAAAAGTTTTAATATATTTAAACTTGCCTGACTTTAACCATTTTTTTTTCTACTGAATTAAAAAATAAGGAAAAAAATTCATTTGTAAATTAAAAATAAAATTCTTTTTTACATTTTACCGTAAAAACTAACAGAAAAATAGTTTAAAGAGTTTAAATATTTGAACTTGCCTGACTTTAACAATTTTCTTATCTACTGAATTAAAAAATAAGGAAAAAAATTAATTTGTAAATTAAAATTGAAATTCTTTTTTACATTTTACTTAAAATTACTAGAAAGAATTTCATTGTTTTCAAAAATACCCATAAAATTCAATTTCAACAAGAATTTCAATTTTTTTAAAAATAATTCAATAATTGAATATATTTTGAAAATATTGAAAATATTTTTTAAAAATTCTATATAAAATTTAAAGTACTTTAAATGCAATTTTAGTAAAAACTTAACAGAAAAATTTGTTTAATAAGTTTAAATATTAGAACTTGCCTGACTTTAACAATTTTTTTTCTACCGAATTAAAAAGTGAGAAAAATAATTTTAAGAAACCTATTCCCTAAAAAATTAATTTTTAAATTAAAATTAAAATTCTTTTTTGCCATTTTACCGCAAAAACAAAACAGAAAAATTGCAAAAAAGAAGCAAATATTTATGCAAAATAAAAAATTCAACGTTAGAAACCAGCAAAAAAAAAAAAAAAACCAGAAACGATTTGTCAGCCAAATTTCGTATTTTTTATACACATAGGATTACGATCCTGATAAAATGCGAATCCTGATGTTTCGAGCAGAATAAAAGATTTGCCATTTCTTTTCGTCTTTTTTTTTCTTATCCTATCTCTCGACACGTGCAACGCGCAGAATAGAGATCGAATTTTGAAATTCCAAGGTGCATTAAAAACACATCGTGACATACATACATAGAACTACTATTACGGATACGAAATTCGCAAAAAAAAAAGAAAAAAAATTATTCATACGATATAAGCGCGAACAAATCTGGGCCTTTGCGACAAAAAAAGGAGAAAAAAATTACCATTTATATACGAAAACCAATTCGCCGTTAAGTGTGCCGTTTGAAATTCTGAATTTAAGACAAAAATCGTTCGCGTGACGGTACTTGGAAGTGTATTTAAGTTTATGTACCAAAAAAAATATGTAAAAATACAAAAAATACAAAAAAATAAAAATACAAAAAATTTATTTATTTTACTACAATTTTACTAAACTTTATATATAAGTTGTTTTAAAGTTTTACTGAGAAAACAATATATTTGATTCAAATATATAATTATCTTCGTTGTCTAAACAATCAAGTAATATTTGTAATTTTAAAACTTTTAAAAATTGTGTAACTTCAAATTATTTAAAAAAAATAATTAAACTCTTTAAAAAAATGATTTCTTTAAAATTTCCAGTTAAAAGTGTATAGAAAATTTGAATTTTCTAATATTTTAATTTAAAGCCTTTTCGAAATAATTTATTCAATTATTTCAATACAACATAGAATATTTTTCAGGAAGAATTGAATGTTTCTTAAAAATGAATTTTTACAAAAAAATTGTCTTAAATAATTAAATTCTTTTAGGGAATTCTAATAAAATTGTATTATTTAAAAACAAAAGTAAACAATTTATTAAATAATTGAATCGTTTTTGAGAATTTAATTTTTGTAAAAAATCTTACCAACAAATTTTTAAATAATTGAATTCTTTTGTCGAATTTAAATAAAACTGTATTATTTAAAAACAAAAGTGAAAAATTCGTTAAATAATTGAATGGTTTTTAAGAATTTAATTTTTGTAAAAAATCATATCAACAAATTTTTAAATAACTGAATTCTTAACCAAATTTTTTTTTTTTTATCAAATTTTTAAGAATAATTACATATTTCCAAGAATTCAATTAAAACTTTACTATACAAATAATTAAAATTCTGCAATGAGCTTTATAACTTATAGAAATAATTAAATTCCTTCAAAAAAACAAATTTTTATTTATAAAAATGTATTAAAAAAATGAATTATTTATGAAATTAATTGAATTACTGCGATGAAATTTATAAAAAACATTTTATTAACTGAATTCCTTTGCAATTTTTATTTTATTTATAAAAACAAATAAATATTAATTAAAAAGAGGGAATTTTTTGAAAATAATTGAAATTTAGATAAGAATTTTGTTATTCACAGAAATATATAGTTGTAACTTTGACGTGAATTTTTTTTCAATGTAGAACATAATTGAACTTTCGTAAGAAGAATTTATTAAAATTTTAAGTAATAATTAAACTTTTGCAAAGAATTTTATCGAAAAATTTGATAATAATTTAATTCCTTTACAGAATTTTATTATTTCGGAAAGTAACTGAATTTTCGCGCAGAATTTTATTATAATTTTTAAAAATCCTAATTAAATTCTTCCCAAGAATTTCTATGATTTTTTTTAAACTATAGGCGTTTTTGTAATAGTTTGAATTGAAAATTTTGAAAGCAATTGAATCAAATTGGTTAGAAAAATTTATTAAAATTTTACGTTAATATTTAAAGATTTAAATTCTATCGAGAAATACTATTAATTTTTTTTTTTAAAAGAATAGAATTTCTGCAAACGATTTTACTATTTATGAAAATAATAGAATTATTGCGAAGAATTTTACTACTTATTAAAATAATTGAAATATTTCGAAGAATTTATTAAAATTTTAAGAAATAATTAAATATTTATTAATTTGTTACGAAGAATTTTTTACAAATATTTAAAAATAATGAAATTTTTTCTAGAAATCCAATTAAGGTTTTATTTTTGAAGATTATTTAATTTTTTAAAACAATTTCATTAAAATGAAGATATTCAAAATATTTGAATTCTTATAATTTTTTGAATATATTTAAAAACTGCATTGAAAGTTATTTAATTTTTACATAGAATTTTTTACAAATATTCTAACGCAATAATATTGAATTAATTTTTAAAAATTTCTAATTTCTGTTTAAATTGAATCTTTTGGAAATTTTTGAAAATAATTAAATTCTTTCGTGAAATTTTATTAAATTTTTTGTAAATATAAACAGTAATAATTAATTTTGTAGTATTATTTTTCTATAAGTGAATGTTTTTAATTTTGATCGTGAAATTATTTAAAACTTTTATATTTGAAAATAAAAAATTTTATAATTTGCATAACAGTAACAAAAATGAAATTCCACTTTTTTTAAAAAAATAATTAATAACTATTCTTTTGAAGATAAAAAATTAATTTTTTTTTATTGGTACAAATTTCTCTTTTTTTTTAAATTTGTATTCCGCAATAAAAGGAGTGGAAGCTTATTCCCTGAATTCCAAAGGTGTAATTCCTTTTTTGTTCCCCTTTAAAAGAAATTGTAAAATTCATTTTGTAGCTACCTGTGAGAGGAATTTCGATTTATTTTTTTCCCTTCTTTGCTCCCCCTCAATTGAGTATAACAGGTTAATTATTATCTCACCGAAGAATGTTAGAAGCTAATCAGGGTTTTCGAGATTGAAATAGAGGTTTGGCGGAGAGAAACTTGAATTGTGTGCGAGAGAGGGCCGTGTATATAAGAATTGTTTTACAATGACCCCTTTGGGCGATACGCTTCGGAAGGGTTTATTCTAGTGGATAATTCAACTTCTATTCAATATATACAGATATATTTCATGTATTAGAATCGAGATTTCCTGATTCGTTCAGGACGAACTATTATTCAACGAGGCATTCAACTCTCGTTGAGACTTTTCTGTATATTTTTTGTATTACATTTTATTATATATATATATATATATATATATATATATATATATATATATATATATATTACAAAAAAATATAATAAAAATAAAAATAGATATAAAATATTTTCTGCCGATATTCTTCTTCATTTTTTTCGTACACGAAAAAAAGTTATTATCAAATTTTATAAAAGTATAGTTTACAACGTCAGTGAAGTTTGCAACGTTTATAATCAACGATTGAAAGAAAAAAATTATTTCCCTACCAAAAAAATTATTATTTTTGTTCACAAATATTTTTTTTGTAATTCATTATTCAAAAAAAAAAAAAAAAATAGTTTAAAAAAATAGTAGTAAAATGTTTCTTTAACTTTTTTTTTTGGCTCAAATAAATATTTCTTTGGATTTAATAAATATTTTTTTCAAGGCAAAGAAATAAATGATTCATTTTTTAAAAATAATTCATACTTCCAAAAATTTATAGAAATTTGCTTAAAAAATATCATTTTCTATAGAAATCGTTGACTATAAACGTTGTAAAATTCACCAACGTAGTTTACAAGAGTATTGGACAAAATACGACAAAAGTAAATTTTTAATATCAAAAATACTAACATAGAGAAACATTTTTTTAAAATTCAAAAGTAAGTAATCAACCAAAAAAATATATAAAATGTTAAAAGTATTTCAATTTTAAAAAACTCAGATTTTTGCAAAATGTTAATAATTAAAATTCTTCTATGAGTTAGCCAAATTTCTCAAGCCATATTTAATCAATTATTATTAATAATAATAATAATAATTAATTTTTCAAAGAAATCTTCAAATTTTAACATAAAATTAATTTATTTTCTAAAATTAATCTAATTTTACTAAATTTATCTAATTTTTATTTTTATCTAATTTTACTAAATTCTTCGGAACAATTCAATTACTTTTATAAATAATACTCTCTAAATTTGAATTAGTTGTTTTCTAATAATAAAATAGTGCGGATTCGTTTACCAATTGAATTAGTAACTGTTTTTATTATTTTTTAGTAGAATTCAATTATAGAATCATGGTAAATCGTTAGGTATTCAAATAACACCAAAAAGGATTAAAATAATCTAATTTAGTGTTATTTAAATCCATTTCGGTGTTATTTTAATACCTAACAATTTACCGTGATTTTTAAGAACTCGAACAAAAAACTTCTCCACGAGAATTCAGTTATTTTTTTGAAAATAATGAAATTCTGTGCAGGAATTCTATTATTATTAAATTTTTTGATAAAATTCTTTGCAATAATTCGATGATTTTCAATACATTAATTTTAAAATTGAAAATATTTGAAAAGAAATATTATAAAAAAGTTAAATTTTTTCATTAATTTTTTTACCTCGATGAAGTTTACAACGTTTATAGTCAACGATTTTAGAAAAAAAAATTGTGTATAAAAATTTTTATAAGTCACTGCAAAGAAAATATAGTACGATTAATTTTTTGAATAATGAATTACAAAACAAAATATTTGTAAACAAAAATAATAATTTTTTTCAGTAGGAAAATAATTTTTTTCTTTTAATCGTTGATTATAAACGTTGCGAACTTCACCGACCTTTTTTTAGTAATTTGTTTTATTTTTATTTTAATTTATTTTTAGTAATTCTCATTCTTATTCTATTATTCTATATTAAGCTCTGGAAAAAAATTTTTCTTAGTCAATTGACCGATTAATTGACTACTATTATCGACAATTAAATATATAATCGAATCAAATAATTTTTATTGTAAACTCAAAAAAAATCTTCTTTGTTGAAAAGAATGTTTTTTCAAATCAAAGAAATTTGTGCATAAAGGGTCAAGAAAAAGTTTCTTTAATTTAGAGAAAATGTTTCTTTAACTGTTTTTTTTTGGCTCAAATAAATAATGTTTCTTTCGATTTAATAAATATTTTTTTCAAGGCAAAGAAATAAATGATTCATGGAAATAATTTCTTTGAATGTTCTCGCAGCTTTTTATTTGTCTTAAAGAAATTTTTCTCTGCATCAAAAATATCATTCAAAAAAATAATTTTTTTTTATCTAAAATATCATTCAAAAAAATAATTTCTTTGGATCAAAAATATCATTTAAAGAAATAATTTTTTTGGATCAAAAATATCATTCAAAGAAATAATTTCTTTGGATCAAAAATATCATTCAAAGAAATAATTTTTTTGGATCCAAAATATCATGCAAAGAAATAATTTCTTTGATTCAAAGAACCTTGAAAATTGTTTTTTCTTAAACGTATAAAGAAAACTTTTTTTGAAACTCAAACAAATTTTATCTTTAATTCAAAGAGTGAGTTTTTGAAAAAACGATTTTTTTGTTTCAAAGAAATCCTTTTTCTCGGTGTAGTCAATTAAATTTGGCAATTAATTTACTTAGAATACAATAAAATTATTGGTTTAATTAAATACCACTTTATTGACCCAAAAAAATATTATTTGATTCAATTAAATATTTAGGGTCATCTGGAGTAAATGTAAACAGAACAGGGCTGATAAAAATCATGATTTTTTTAAAAAAATAAAAAAATCAGATTTTTTTTATTTAAATCGGATTTTTTTGATTTAAATCATTTTTTAATACTATTTTTTAAATATTTATTTTTTTAATATTAGGAATTAAAAAATTAATAATAGGGTGCATGCAAAATTTCATTTTTAGAATTTCCTGATTTTTCCTGGCTAATTTTTCATTTTTCCTAATTAACAAATTTTTAAATTATTATTTAATACTCTGCATTACTAATTAAAATTTTAATAATGCAATTCAATTCAATTCATGTTTATTCTGCATATAAAAATACATTTTTGTGGCAGAAGAGTTCCGCTTAACTTTACACTTAAAAAAAAAATCTTATAAAAATTTATTAATGCTTTTTAAGTAACAATTTTATTTATAAAAAACATAAGACATTTAAAAAATGTTTGTTTAATTATTAAATATTATACAAAAAAAAGTCTAAATACAAAAACTAAGTTCATCAAAGTTTTTTAATTTGTGGTTTCTTTCGATTAAAATTTTCTGACTTTTAAAGAATTTTTAAAAATTCCCTGTATTTTTCTGACCAACTAAATCTCTGATTTATAATTGTTTTTATAATTTGTGGCTACCCTTAATAAAAAATACATATATAAATTCTTGTTACAATAAAATTTGTTTTACAAAAGTTTAGGAAATCTTAACAAAATACTGATATTTAATGCTTCTTTGACTCAAATATAAAATACAGATTTTTTATCTTTCAATAACTTTCGCCAAATAAACAAAAAATAATAATTATTATTTTCTGATATTCATTATATTATCTTTATAAGATATTCTTTTTTACTTTTATTTAATTAAAAACTTTTAACATAAATTCTAATTTTGTATCCTTTTCGGTTTCTAATGCATTTCGCAGTTTGATTTAAATCATGATTTAAATGTCAAGATTTAAATCAAGATTAAAATCATGATTTAAATCAACTTGATTTAAATCATTGCAGCCCTGAAACAGAATATCTATGTTTAACCAAAAACATTAGTTTTTTTTTTGTTAAAACATAAAATGGACGGATTTTTTTTCCATGAACTTGTTACTTTATTTCCCTAGAAAAATTTTATGAAGTGCAAAAAAATATTGATGCACCTGAATCGCCTAAAATTGACGTCGAACTTATTTTTATATTTGTAAATTTAGCAGAAACATCTACTGTTTACATTTACCCCTTGTTTACATTTACCCCTTGTTTACATTTACCCTTTGTTTACATTTACCCCTTGTTTACATTTATCCCAAATGACCCTATAGTCGTATTTAATAGACTATTTAATTTTTAATTTTTTTTTATCTGATAAATTTTCTTTTTCAATGTAAAATATTGTTTTATTCACAATTTGCAATACGTAAATTAACGCTATTTGCAAGGTATGCAAAAAAGAGAAGAAAAAAAGAAGATAAAGTCAAAATATAAAGTTAATGACACATTTAAGGGATAATTGAAGGATAAGAGGGCGCAAAAGGAGCGAATGATCTAAGCCACGCTCCTTGCACGTTCCATGCACACGTCGCAGTTTAGTGGTGGGCTTATTATAATCACTCACGCGGTTAAGGATAAAAATCCAGTCGCAGTCGGAAGGAAGTGTGACACTTGACAATATAGAGACGAGAGAAGGGGAGAGAGTTTAAACTCGCGTGACCATTTTAAATATTATATATTCTTCACTCAGTAAAGATATGTCAAATGACTATTATGTATCCATATATATATATAAGGGAACGCATATACAATTATATACATGTATAATATATACATAACACAACGGTGAGTAGTCCTTCAGAAATAAGGTGCGTAAGACCACATCTGCCCGAGATTCTCACGCGCGACGCATCTGTCTCAAGTAAGTTCCCACGCAAGAGGAAAAAGATAACGTGTGTTAAAAACAAGTCGGCAAAAGTATTGTCCACATTTTAAAGCCCTCGAGGGCCAACTTTCGATGGTCATTGATGGACGATTTCAAAACGATCAGTCGATCGATAATTCGTTGTCCAATTTCTTAGGTAAAAATTGGCTAAATGCAATGGTCAATACTTTTTCCTTTCATATTTATTTGATCTTCGAAGGTTTTGTCCACTTTTCGTCGGGATCTACACACACACATACACACAAAAAAATATATGTAGAGAATTGTTTGTCCTTTTTGGTCATATATATATATATATATTTGGATCGTCAATTTATTTTGCCACGCCACATTTTGCCTTCTCTGTGTTCGCTTTCATCTATTCTTTGGCCTTTTCTTCATGAATGTTACTCAAAGGAATCTTCAAATGGAGTGGAATAGTTGGATAATATTGAGCTCTTTTCTATTGGCGGTTTATATCCTTTGGAATGGTTCTCGCTTTTCACTGTACTCATTTTCTCAAAAGATAATTTCCCTCCATTATGTTGCAATCAATTTTTGAGCTTGAAATTTTTTTTTCTTGACAAAATGACGAGGAAATTTTTTTTTTCTTAGCGGGGAAATTTTTCTCTTGTTGATTTATGAGGTTTTTTTCCCTATTCTTTTCTAGGCAAAAAGGGTTTAAGAGTGATTAATTGTGCCTGAAAGTATCTCTTTCGGATCAATTAGGAAAAATAAAAAATTTGTATAGAAATTCAGATTGACGACGTAAAAATAAAACAAATTTTTACAATTTATTCACTATTTTTTACAGTTCTTTTCGCAAACAAAACTTGAGGGAAGAAAGTTACAGAATTTTTTGAATCAATGCGAGAATAGTTCGTATTTATATTTACAATTTTGTAACTACAATTACAAACTAAACTCATTAATTACCAAATTGCTTTAAAAAATTTTTCCCTTTTCAACCTGGCGTTTCCCTGAAAGAAAACACACAGAACAATTTTCCCCAAAAGAATTCAAAGGTAATTAAAACAACGATAAAAATTACAAAAATCCAAAGTGGAAGTTTATGTAAAAGATGAAATTAATGGATACAGCACTTTAACGTGAAATTCCACAGAAATCAGACAATCTACATATTTTCTCCTCTGAAAAAGAATCGAGAAAGATTAAAATTTCCTTCTTTTCGAAACACAGAACATTATTACAAATGTTGAAAACTATAAAAAGTGCGACTACTCACCATGTTTCTAGCATAAATTGCTTTACAAGTTTTATTAAAAATAATACAAGAGAACTACAAGTTTTATCCCATCATAAATCCTATGTTTAGTATATTAGAAGAATGAAAAAAGAAGAAAAAGGTAGCTACTGCGTTCCACTGACCAATAAAATACCTTTCACCGATCCATCTTTTTTTTAAAAGCATCTCTCTCTCTCTCTCTCTCCCTCTCGCAGTTCATAAAAATAATAATCAACCCTTTAAAGATGAACGATAATGGGATTCGTTATATTTATAGGCATCGAGAATTCTTAGCCTACCATAAAAAAAACCCATATATATAGAAATTACATTCCAAACAACCCTATTACAAATTAGTAAAATACGATTCGAAAAATACGTGACGTGAATAGAAGGAAAAATCCCTGATTTTGAGATTAAAATATTATACGATTCATGTTTTTCAAAGATTTTTCTATTAGATTATTATGCCGCATGTATAAAAGATTCCATTCGAGATGCGCTTTATTAAAGATTTAAATTGAACACGTGAAGAAAAAATTAAATTACACAACAAAAAGAAATTCGATAATTTAGAAGCGAGGTGCTTATTTTTTATTGAATATATTTATAACTATATTTTCACCGAATTGAATTTTCATTTTATGCTTGCGTAAATATATTTATTTATTTGGGTGAATTTTCTGAAAGTGACATTTTTTATGTCTCGATTAATTTTACAAAATCTACTCTTTAATAATTATTATCAATTTCCATAGTGAAAATTTAGCACTTATTTATCATTTTTAAAAGAAAATTAAATAATTTTATTCAACTTATTATTATTATTATTATTATTATTATTATTTATTTATTTTTTATTCAGTAGATAATTAATTTACGATCCAAATTAATTACTCGAGATGATTAAATTAAAAAAATTTTCAAATTTATTTTTGTATAAAAACAAAAACTTTTCCAAACTGAAAAACATTTACATCGCATATTTTTACTTGAGAAATAATTAATTGTTTGCCACCAAATGAACGAATTGAGTCGAAATTTAACAAGAAATAATTTTCTAATGATTATTAAAAAATTAACTCAAAAAAGAATTTTTAAATCAACGTTTCTTTCTTTTGTTTTCTACTATTGTTACTGTCCAATTTTTAAATTTTGTCATTTACGTCTTTTTAGCTATATACTTTTTGTTTCAATTCTATTATTTTAATTTGTTCTTATTCGAAGCAATTCATTTAATTCACTAATTTACTGACTTTATTTATCTTCTTCATTTTATTTACTTTATCACGAGAGTCATAAATTCTTCCTCGTATTAAAAATGAAAATAAATGAAAAAAAGGGTCCAACGAAATCCAACAGAAAAATTACTGGAACACTTGATTTTTGATTTTCAACGAGAGATATGTATATGCAATATAATTAATTCGAGAAATAATAATAATTATTCATTCGAATTGAAGGAAATTTTAAATACACAACATATATATTAAAGATTGAAAAGTGAATGTTTGGCAGACGCCTTTTATAAACACCGGGCCTGAATAAATCCGCGGTAGCAAAAATGTTTTTTTTTTCATAATACCTTATTAAATTTGCAGTTGCCACTTATTACCTACCGAATAACGAGAGAAAGTTTCGTCGCTATAATTAATCTTTTCAAAATGGATTTATCGCGCCTTTATTAACAAGCATCACGGATATGTGACCGATATCGCTGCTATTAAATTTAAATATCATCATGCGAATTAAATATCATTTCAAATTATACATGCAAGAAAAAAATAATTATATCAAATCTTTGATTTTCGTTATTTTTTATGTCATTTAGTAATTTTTTTGGAATTGAATTAAATTTTCTTTATTTGAACTAGGTTGAAAATTTTAGCGAAATTTTACTATCCTTTTGTAGGTATTATATAATTGCTTCATTTTTAAATAAATATTTAATTATTATTTTTTCATATAGAAATTAGGGTTTTCAAAGATCCAATTATTTTTCAAAAATCCAATTATTTCTTTTTTTTTATTTATTCTTCAACGAATTAAATTAATTTAAATCATTTTAAACTATTTTCATTTTTTCCCAAAATAATTTGTCAAAATTCAATTATTTTCAATGTCTAATATTTCAAAAAAAATTTCAACAAAAGAATGCAATTATTTAAAAAGAAATTTTACTAAAATTCGTCTCAAGAACTCAATTATTTTCAGAAGTAATATAATTATTTGCAAAACTCCAATTGTTTTGAAAAATTTATAAAAATTCCCGTAAATTTTCAATTACTTTTATAAATAATAAAATTTTCCTCCGACATTCGAACATTTCTGGAAAATTCTAATAAAATTCATGGCAGAATTTCAATTATTTGTAATGTACAATTTTAATTAAATTTCTCAAAAAATGAAATTATTCCTAAACATTTTTTTAAACCTGTCAAGAGAATTCAATTATTTAAAAATTTGTTAGTAAAATTCTTTATGAAAATTCAATTTTAAAAAACATTAAATTATTTAATAAAATATTTATTTTTATAGTAAAAAATGTAATGATTAAAGAAAATTCTTTTATATTATTCCACACGAACATTCAATTATTTTTTCAAAAATAAAAATTTCAAAAAATCATTGCAGGATTTCAATTATGTTTAATACAATTTTAAAAGAATTTCTCGAAAAATGTAATTATTCTGTAGAATTTTATTGAAATTCGTCGAAAGAATAATTCTAATAAAATTTTTCTAAATAATTGAATTTCGGAGAAAAATTGTATTATTCCTAAAGATAATTAAAATTTTGATTGAAATTTATTTGTAAATTTTTTAACATATAATTTGATTTTCAACGAAGAATTTTATTACAATTATTTTGAAAAAAAAAATTAAATTGTTGCACAAGAATATCATTAAAATTTTTAAAAATAATTAAACTCTTTGTAAAACAAATTAAAAAAATAAAATAATTGACTTTCTGAGAAGAAATTCACTACTTTTAAAAATAATTAAACTTCTGCAGTAATATTTAATTACTGCAGAAATTCAATTTGTTTTATTTTTTAACCCAAATGTTACTATGAATTTATTATTTTAAAAATTAATTAAATGTATATTATTAAAAAGTTTAACTAATTTAACTAATTTAACTAGTTTAACAATTTTAATTAAAGAAATTTTTTTAAAAATCCAGGATTTTTAAAATTCCCAATCAAATTCATTTAAAATTGAAATTTTACAAAATTTCAAATGAAAATTGTTTCACGTTTATTTAATTATGAAAATCGTAAACGCAACTCTTTTAAAATTGAATTAATTTTGAAATATTTAAGTAAAATTAGATTTTAAGAATAAATACAATTAGAAAACAACAATTTTCCAGAATTTCGATGAAAATTCCCTGACTTTTCCAGGTTTTTTCAATTCTTATAAAATTCTCTGACATTTTCAGGTTTTCCAAGTTTGCAGGTTGATGCCAACCTTGTAAACACAAAAAAAATTATTTGATTCAAAATCTTGTATTTTTATCAAAATCTTGTATTTTTATCAAAATTTTGTATTTTTATAAACATTTTGTATTTTTATCAAAATTTTGTATTTTTATCAAAACAAAATTAACTTGAATCAAATAATTTTTTTATTAAATCAATTAAACGGAATTGAAATCAAATACATTTTTTTGTTGTAGATTTAATGGTATACAAATTGAAAAAAATAAAAATAGAAAATACATCAAAATATAAATAATATATTATAAAATCAATTTCTTCGAATTTAATATTTTATTTAAAAACTTTTATAACAAATTTCGAATAAAAATCCCCAGAAGATCATTGTGAAATCCTGACCGGATCTCTATATATAAAAATCAAAGTGTACACTTTCAAAAATATAAGGATGTGCAGTTTGAAAAATAATATAGAGTTTCACATGAGACACACAATCTTCTAAAATATATATTAAATACATTATAAGAAGATGATTCTAAGAAAGTAAATTCTACGCAGGAACATCGTGTTTAACAAAAAAAAAAAAATAAGAAGGGGAAAAAATTCATTCTCAGTCGAAGAGCTGAATGATGCTACACAATACGCAAATTTTTTTTTTTTTCTTTAAAAGGCTAATGTTACATGCCTGTTTGCCAGTCAGGTGCTAAATGAGCAACGTAAACTCGAAAAAGAAAAAGAACTCATCGGCCCACTCGAGCAGAGATAATACAATGAATGGACACCGGATACTACGTTATTTACTCCCAAGTTTTTCACCTTTGTAGTACAAACAACAACCGACTCGCTAAAAATTCACCGACGCCAATTAAGTCTCGTCTTAAACTGACAAAATAAAAAAAAATATTTTTCTTTTTTAGCCAAAACAAGAAGCAGAATTTTCCTTTTTTAACTAAATTTATTAGTATAGAAATTTCCTACTTTGTTAAATGGCAAAATAGGAATTCTGTATTTTTTTAATTGGCAAAATAGGAATTCTGTATTTTTTTTTTAATTGCCAAAATAAGAATTCTGTATTTTTTTGCTAAAATGTTAATAGAGTTGCTAATTACATAATTACTTTCTTCTCTTCTAAATATTTTTTTAAATTTCACTAAATCGGATTTAGAAAGTTTCTCTGCTAACTTTAAAGTATCAAATGGTAACGAATTGATACCGAAAAAGTGGATTAAATAAAAAACTGATACAGATTTTTGGCATCAATTTGATTCACTTCAGTATCAATTTGATACTTTGAAGAAAACTCTATTCTTTACTTAAAAAACAAAAAAAGGACGAAGATAAGAAAATAAATAGTAAAATAAAGAAACTTTATTTTTTTTTCAGTGAAAAAAAGAGGGAAAATGTACCGAAGGGAAATTACTAAAATCAAAGAATTAAAAATAGGGATTTACTCTTTTTTTACAAGAGAGACAAATTTTATATATTCAAACTGTCAATTGAGAAATCTGATGAAGCCATAATTTTTTTTTAGCCATGAAAAGGGACACTGATGATCATCTCGAGCTTGTTTGTCTCTGCCTCTCTCTCTCACTCTTGTGTCGTAAAACCGTAAACATTTCGGAAGAAGAGCGAACGGAGAGTCATATCGAGTGAAGCGTAAAACGGCGCGCACACGATACCCTAATAACCGTACATCCGTGCTTTCAGGGCACAGATTGCCCCCCTTTGCAGGTGGGCCAATCCTTTTTGGGCCCTCGAGCAACGACGTTTTCGACATTACAAAATTATGTGACTGATTATGAGGCGAAGAAGAAGAAGAAGAAGGAAACGAAGGCTTTTGCAACACAAAAAGAAGAAATAAGCAGAAAAAGAGAGTAGAAACAGAGAGAAAATAATAAGAAAAATTAAAAAGAGAAAGAAGAGGAAGAAAAATTAAAAAACTGAAAAAAAGAACAAAAATTAAGGAGAGAAATAGAAGAGGACAAAAATTAAAAAGCAAAAGAAAAGACCAAAAATTATAAAGAGATAGAAAAGGTCAAAAATAAAAACAGAGGAAGAAAAGAACAAAAATTAAATAGAGAAAGAAACGGCCAAATTAAAAATAGAAAAAAGAGAAAGAAAAGGCCGAAAATGAAAACAGAGAAACAAACAAAATAAACTTTAAAAAGAGAAAGAATAGAACAAAAATTAAAAAGAGAAAACAAGTCCAAAAATAAGAAAAGAGAAAGAAAAGAACAAAAATTAAAAAACAGAAGAAAAGAACAAAAATTAAAAAACAGAAGAAAAGAACAAAAATTAAATAGAGAAAGAAACAGCCAAATTAAAAAAAGAAAAAAGAGAAAGAAAAGGCCGAAAATAAAAACAGAGAAAGAAAAGAACAAACATTAAAAAAGAAAGAATAGAACAAAAATTAAAAAGAGAAAGAAAAAAACAAAAATTAAAGAGAATGAAACGGCGAAATTAAAAAAGAGAAAGAAAAGGGAAAGAAAATGCCGAAAATAAAAACAGAGAAACAAAAAAAATAAACATTAAAAAGAGAAAGAATAGAACAAAAATTAAAAAGAGAAAACAAGTCCAAAAATAAGAAAAGAGAAAGAAAAGAACAAAAATTAAAAAGAGAAAGAAAGGACTAAAAATTAAAAAAGGGAAAGAAAAGAACAAAAATAAAAAAAGTGGAAGAAAAGAACAAAAATTAAAAAGAGAAAGGAAAGAACAAAAATTAAAAAGAGAAAGAAAAGGGCAAAAATAAAAACAGGAAGAAAAGAACAAAAATTAAAAAGAGAATGAAACGGCCAAATTAAAAATAGAAAGAAAAGAGAAAGAAAAGACCGAAAATAAAAACAGAGAAAAAAAAGAACAATCATTAAAAAGAGAAAAAATAGAACAAAAATTAAAAAGAGAAAACAAGTCCAAAAATAAGAAAAGAGAAAGAAAAGAACAAAAATTAAAAATAGAAATAAAAGGTTAAATTAAAAAAGGGAAAGAAAAGACAAAAACTAAAGAAAAAGAATAGGCTAAAAATAAAAAAAGGGGAAGAAAAGAACAAAAATTAAAAAGAGAAAGAAAGGACCAAAAATTAAAAAAGGGAAAGTAAAGAACAAAAATTAAAGAGAAGGAAAAGGCCAAAAATAAAAAAAGAGAAAGAAAAGAACAAAAATTAAAAAAAGGAAAGAAAAGAACAAAAATTAAAGAGAAAGAAAAGAACAAACATTTAAAAAAACAGTAAGAAAAGGAACAGAAAAATTACAGCGAGAAAGAAGCGATATTTTTCTCAGAGCGGGAAGAAAAAAGAATATTATCCGTAACGAAGCACTTTCGCATCATTATTTGTGGTAACATCGACTCCCCGTATATATAAAACTGAAAAAGAATATCTCTCTATCTCTGTCTCTCATCAAATGAGGCGCTCAAAATAAATACTTTGTATGGCATTGTATATATGGAAAATATTTCAAGCAGCTCGAATTAAGACATTACATGCGATTGTGAAGCAACAAGTTTTTTTCCCCCGCGCACAACGAGAATTTCAAGTATTTTCCAAACAATTAGTTGATATTCGGTGTGTATAATAATAATTTTTCAAACAAGTAAGCGGCATTCTAATTATTTTCTAATAATTAATTTTTTTTGCACTACAGGCAAAAAAAATTCAGCGACTAATTTTCTACCAGAATTGTCTAAAGAATTTTATTTTTATGAAAATTCTAATGAACATTCTGTAGAATTTTCCTTCGTAGAACACTTTGCAACACTTTTAATTTATTTTTTGTCTCAATTTTAGATTCTTACAGTCAAAAATTTCAATCAGTTAAAAATTATTGATTTAGAAGCAAAAAGTCACTGAATAATTCAAATAGTAATATTTCTACTGACATGAAGTTTAAAAATAACTGATGTTTTATTTATTTATTTATTTTTTTGACTGATTCAAAAAATGGAGTTTATCTAATTTTCCAGTTGCTTTTTAACATCAGGGACTTTAAATAATTAGACATTAAAACTAAAATGATAAATATTTCGTTATTTTTCAACGTTGAGCTTTCAAGAACCTAAATTATTGACATTTTCATCTCTAAAAGCGAGTTTGAAGGACAATTTTCGACGCTGAGTGTCAACGCTAACTTCAGGGACCTCAAGTAATTAAAATTTGAACCGAAAATAAATAACTTCTAATCTTTCGACGCTAACTTCAGGGTCCCAAATTATTGCCATTTTCATCTCTAAAAAGCAGATCTCAAACAATTAAAATTTGAACTAAAAATAAATAACTCATTATCTTTTGACGCTAACTTCAGGGTCCTAAAATAATTAGACTTTCAAACTAAAATAATAAATATTTCGTTATTTTTCAACGCTGAGCTTTCAAGAACCTATAAATTATTGACATTTTCATCTCTAAAAAACAGTTTAAAAAACCGTTTTCGACGCTGAGCGTCAACGCTAACTTCAGGGATCTCAAACAAGTAAAATTAGAACCGAAAATAAATAACTCCTGTTAATTTTTGACGCTAATTTCAGGATCCTAAACTATTGCCGAAATTATTATCCCAAACAATTAAAATTTGAACTAAAAATAAATAACTCATTATTTTTCGACGCTAACTTCAGGGTCCTAAATTATTGACACTTTTATCTCGAAAAGGCAGCTAAAAAGAATAATTTTCGACGCTAACTTCAGGGACTTATAATAATTAAACTTTAAAGCCTAAAATCATAAATATCTCGTTATTTTTCGACTATGTTTCTAAAAAAATTGCGACCTTGAGTCTGACAGTAAAATACGAATCAAAAAAAGGGAATTCAGAGTCAAATCAAAGAGGCAGACGATGTGGAGGAAAACAAAGGTCAGATTGACAAGGAACTGTAAGTCATGCGATGAAGGCACCCTTAAATAAACTTCTATCATAATCGGATGATTGAATACAGAACAAGAGGGAAAGAGAAAGAAAGAAAGAGACAAAAAATAGAAAGAAAGAGACAAAAAAATAGAAAGAAAGAGACAGAAAGAGAGAAAGAAAGAGAAAAAGAGGAAGAAACAAAGAGGGAAATCTAAAAAGAGAGTGAGAGGGAAAAATCTCCCTTATTCCTTAAAAGTATTAACGTCCAAGTTGGACCCTAATTCGAGACGCGATCTGCACTTGTGATATATAGGATCGAGAAAGAGAGAGAAAGAAAGAAAGAGAGAAGGAAAGAGAGAGAGGTTTGTATAAGGATGAGTCCCAAAATGCGTGAGCCTCACGGAAGCCAATAACGACCCCCCTAAACTCGTGCAGCACACGAGCCCATAGGATGCACATGCTCGATATTCCCATGGATTCCTCATGCCTTATGGTATGTCGACGTGCCGCAGGCGAAAAATACATATATGTAAAGGTCCGGTCTCTCTCTCTCTTTTTCTTCCTCTTTCTCTAACAAACACCATAAGATTTCCCCTTCGTTCGTGTGCGGACCACGAGTACGACGTGTGTAGAAACGCACATGTCCCGAATTCCCACAGTCCTGCAATGCCACCACCTTGTGAGAGAGATTCTTGCGGAGCTCCCGGATTCCCCTCTTTCACCCTCCCCCACACACACCATCTTTTCTTCACTCTTAGTGTATTATATAGATGAACCACGTGTACCCACGTGCATTCACAAGGGCCATGAGCGCTTTGGCGCGCTTTTAAAAAACCCACGCGACGCATGCGTGCCCATTCGTTTTAGATATATGGCTGAATTTTCTGAAAGTGACACTTTTAAATTTCAGTTTTTCAATTAATTCATCAATTAATTTTCTTCAATTATATGGTTTTTTCTATTAAAACTACTTAATTTCATACTCAAGAGTAAGACTTTTAGGTTGCGCAAAATTAATTCTCAAAAATATTAAAGTTTTTTTCATTTGAAAAATATTATTGTTGCTTCATTAAATTAATTTTATTTAATTGGCGAGCTTTTCTATTAAAAATTCACGCCAATATCGCGTTCATGAAATCGAAAATAAAATTACACTGCTTAAAAATTAATAATTTGTATATTTTAATACCAAATATATTCAATTGGATAAAAATATAAATGTATTTAAAGTATTTGATTTAATGGTAACTGGGGTTAATTTTTTCAAAGCAATGCAGGTAAATACTGAAAACAAAAGAAAATCTAGCATATTTCAAGGAAAACGCTTCGGAGATGAAAAGCTTCGGAGATGAAAAATAAATTTTCTCTCATATTTGTATATACATTAGGGCGCAATTAAAATACGTTTTTTAGTAAAACACAAATCTCACACCCTCATTTTATATTACCATCGAAATATTCCGTTAAATTTACTTCTACATTCAGTTATTTATTAAAAAGGAAGGCTTCGGAGACGAAATTCAATTTTTACTCCGAGCAAAATGTAAATTTCGATTATTTATAACAGCAATAATTTTTCTCCATTTTATAGACAAAATATAGGAAAATTTAATGTCAGATTCTCAGCTTTATTTTAATGTGCACTAAAATTTTGTTTAAGATACTTTTAAAGTATAAAATGCGTCAGTAATCATTGTGAAGAAATTTTAACCTAAAACTGAAGACAAAGTTTAAACATTTTTATCAAAAATAAAAGTGAGGTCTACAAATTTTTAAAATGCACATAATGATAGAAAAAACATTGTACTTTCTGACAATATTTTTGAAAAATTTCCGAGAATTTGAAAAAACCATGAAAATTTAATTTTATTGTAGAAGTTCTATTGGAGACATGATGAAAAGGCTTCGGAGATGAAAGTAATTTAGTTATTACGTAAATTAAGTTGAATAAAATTATTTAATTTTCTTTTAAAAATGATAAATAAGTGCTAAATTTTCACTATGGAAATTGATAATAATTATTAAAGAGTAGATTTTGTAAAATTAATCGAGACATCAAAAATGTCACTTTCAGAAAATTCACCCATATATAAACGTGTAATTACTCACATGTAGCTATCAAAATTTATTTTATTTTATTTATTTTAATTTCGATTCTTTGGTTCGGTTTTCAATTTTTTTTCCAATTGTATGCAAAAATTAATTAATTATATATGCAAAAAAAATCGAAAATCATGTTTTTCAAAACTATCTACTGCCTAGCTCAGTGTATTCTTTACGAGATTAAAAATGGAATCTTTTCCAATTTTTAAAACTACATTTTATATTAATTAGAAACTTTTTCGAAAACATCAATAACTACATTTTTAAATAAATATTTAATCATTACTTTTTTATCATGTAAAAATTATGATTTTCAAAAATAGAATTTTCTTTTTCATTTATTCTTCAAAGAATTAAATTATTTTTAAATGTTTTTAAATTATTTCATTTTTTATTAAATTTTACCAAAAAAATTCAATCATTTAAAAAGAAATTTTAATAGAATTTGTCTCAAGAATTCAATTATTTTAAAAAGTAATATAATTCTTTGCAAAACTCCAAATTATATTTAAAAATTTACAAAAATTCTCGTCAATTTTCAAAGAATTATATTACTTTTGAAAATAATAGAATTCTTGAGACGAATTCTATTAAAATCCTTTTTTAAATAATTAAATTTTTTCATTAAATTTTAACAAAAAAAATTGAATTATTTAAAAAGAAATTTTAATAGAATTCGTCCCAAGAATTAAATTATTTTCAAAAAATTTTTAATTCTTTCATTTTTTATTAAATTTTAACAACAAAATTCAATTAATTAAAAAGAAATTTTAATAGAATTTGTCTCAAGAATTCAATTATTTTCAAAAGTAATATAATTATTTGCAAAACTCCAAATTATGTTGAAAAATTTACAAAAATTCTCGTCAATTTTCAAAGAATTATATTACTTTTGAAAATAATTGAATTCTTGAGACGAATTCTATTGAAATCCTTTTTTTAAATAATTAAATTTTTTCATTAAATTTTAACAAAAAAATTAAATTATTTAAAAAGGAATTTTAATTAATTAAAAAATAATTTTAATAAAAAATTCATCTATTTTCAAAAGTAATATAATTTTTTGCCAAAATCAAATTGTGTTGAAAAATTTACAAAAATTCTCGTCAATTTTCAACTATTTTTATAAATAATAAAATTTTCCTCCTACATTCAAATATTTATAAAAAATTTTAATAAAATTCTTAGCGAAATTTAAGTTATTTTTAATAAATATTCAATTTTTATCAAATTTGACAAAAAATGAAATTATTCCTAAAAATTGTTTTAAATATATGAAGAGAATTCAATACTTGAAAAATTTTGATATATATATATATTTGATATAATTCTTTATGAAAGTTCAATTTTAAGAATAGCATTCAATTATTTAATAAAATATTTATTTTTATAGTAGAAAAAATTTAATGATTAAACAAAATTTTTTAAAATATTTTACACAAACATTTATTAACTTTTCCAAAAAATAAAAATTCACAAAATCATTCCAGAATTTCAATTATTTTCAATGCATTTTTAATCGAATTTCTCAAAAAATGTAATTATTCTGTAGAATTTTATTAAAATTCGTCGAAAGACTTCTAATAAAATTTTCTAAATAATTCAATTTCGGAGAAAAATTGTATTATTTATAAAGATAATTAAAACTTTTATTTAAATTTATTTGCAAATTTTTTTAACATAACTTGATTTTTTACGAAGAATTTTATTAAAATTGCTTAGAAAAAAATTGAATTGTTACAAAAGCATTGCATTAAAATTTTGGAAAATAATTTAATCCTTTGTAGAACAAATCAGAAAAAATAAAATACTTGAATTTATGAGAAGTATTTCACTACTTTTAAAAATAATTAAATTTCTGCAGTAATATTTACACTGAAAAAAGAATTTATGTGATTCAAATAACCGATTATTTGACTATTATTAAATAAATATTTACTTGAATCAAATAATTTTTATTTGAATCAATTAAATTTTTTTTCAGTGTAATTACTGGAGGAATTCAATTTATTTTATTTTTCTAACCCAAATTTTTCTATAAATTTATTATTTTAAAAATTAATTAAATGTATATTCGTAAAAAATTTAACTAATTTCATAACAATTTTAGTTAATAAATTTTTTTAAAGATCTAGGTTCTTTAAAATTTCCAATCAAATTCATTGAAAATTGAAATTTTACAAAATTTCCAATTAAATCGTTTCAAGTACATTTAATTATGAAAATCGTAAACGCAACTCTTAAAATTGAATTAATTTTGAAATTTTTATGTAAAATTATTTATTTGTAAAATAATTGTTATCAAAATATAAATATTGCAGCGTCATTTTTAATTAATTTACTAAGTAAACAATTTTTTTTCGTTGATCATCGTTGTGGACTTTAACTTGATTTACTTTTTAGCAATAACGCAGAACAGAAAATGTAAAAATAATTAGAAAATTTCTCTACCAAAAGTCAAAAATTGAATTTAAAAAGTATAATTATATAATCCGGTTTCGAACAAATAAAAAATATTATCAAAAAAGGGAAAATTTCCATCATTTCTCACTCCTTTAATGATAACAGAAAAACGAATAATTTTTACCGCAATTACGTCAATTTTTCTTTATCTCCACTATTTGTTTATAGAAGAATTAATAAATGTTAATTTGGCAATTGACAATTCACCACGTCACCGTTGACTATCCCAACACACAGAACAATTATTGAAACTTTTGTAAACAAAAATGGAACAATTATTTGGACAATTGTTTTAAAACCAGTATTGCCTCCTGAAAATTAATATACATGATTCATAATTTGTAAACATTGTAACTACGACTAGAAAAATTACTTTGTAAAATTAGAAAATAAATTTTTTTCTACTGATTCAATTAATAGTCAAGTTATTTAACTAATTTTTTCACTGAATTTCAGTTATTGTTTAACTGATTCAGAAAGAAAAATCAGTCGATGATTTTTGAGGTTAAAACAATGATTTTTAAGGTTCCTGAAGTTGGCATCGATGCTCAGCATCAAAAAATATTTTTTTTTTTTTAGTAAAAAAATATTAACTAATTTTACTCCTCTTATTCACCTAAGAAGTAAAAATCTATTTAATAGTATTTTTTAAACATAAAACTTTGGAAAAAATTGTGTGATTTTTTTGGTTTTGTACAAAAAATATTTTTCGATGCTGAGCATCGATGGCAACTTCAGGGACATGATTTTTAATTGATTGAAAAATTAAGAAAGAATTAATTCAAAAATTAATTAATTAATTAATTAATTAATTAATTAATTAATTAATTAATATTAACAATTGTTAATATTATTCGCACTGAAAAACTTGGTGTAATTTTTTTTGCGTATGAAACTAGACAACTTTTAATGAATTTAAAAAAATTTTTATTCATTCAATTTAGAATATGACTTTGAAACTAAAAGTGAAAATCAAAGTATAAAATTCAGATGGAAAATAAAAGTCAAAGTCAAATTTAAAAAATCTATCCGTAGCTAGAAGAGTGGTCACGCATTATTTTAACACCAAATTCGGTGTTAAAATAAAATCACATATTTTTAGCCCATAAAAATAATAATCAGGTCAAAATTGACCCCAAACTTGGCGAATATTAGCAAAATTTCTTCTCGAAAAATTCAAATTAAACGAAGCAAAGAAATGGTCGAATAAATGCGGCTTAATTCCAAGTGAACAAGAAAAAACAAATAATCGCAAATTATACAAGAGGGGAAAAAAATTTTTCCGGAAAAAAAACCATATCCACCTGTATATTATATAAAATTAATAGTGTGCATGTATATAATAAAGCTATATATTTATATAGTCACTAAAAATAGTAAATATACATAAAAATTTACCGAGAGCTTAGTGGTAGTAAAGAAGGGGTTAAATAACATTGTGGCGTTTGCCCAAGTGTTGTATAATAGCTTTTAAATATAGCGTAGGTGCCGAGACACATACACAAAACACCAACACACGCTGAGGACGCCTAGCACAGTCACACATTATTATATTTGCACTCGAGCCTAATTATATGGCCTTTTTACTCATTTCCCCCCTTAAAACACACACACATTGTATTCACACTCCCACTTTTTATATTAAATCCTCCCACCCACTCATACGATTAATAAAAGCCGCACAGTAAAGTGTGTAACTTCCACTACATAATATACAGAAGCACGAGTATTTAATCCACTCTGTGCTTTCAATGCGAGACGAGGCAAATATTTTGCAATTTTTTTTACATTTTAAACAATTTTCGAAAATTTACTCACAATTTTTTTTCATTTTCCTATTTTCCTTCTTGAATTTCATAGTTTTTCCCTTTTCGTGAAATAATTTGTTAAACTCCAGTTTGAGAAAACAATATATTTTTGAATTAAACATAATTATCTTTGTTATAAAGACAACTAAAAATTATCTTTGAATTAAACATAATAATTTTGATCCAATACATAATAAATTTGATTCAATAAAAATTATGTTTAATTCAATTATAAAATATGATTAAGTCAAACATAATTTTCTAGTTGACTAATTATTTTTGAATCGAAAAAAAATTTTATTCAGTATTGTTAAAAAATTTGTTAACTTTATAATATATACACGGAGAAAGAATATATATTAAATTTTGTAAAAATATTTTCAAATTGGGGAAAAAGTGCGACAAAGCGAAATTTTGATATAAAAAATACTAAACTTTAAAAAAAGTTACGTGAAATTTAGTATAATTATATCAAATATCAAGAATATTAATTAAATTCTAATATAACTTTAATAAATTTCACAAAACTATTTTTAATGTTTAGTATTTCCTACATCAAAATTTCGCCTTGTTTGCACTTTTTCCCCAATTTGAAAATATTTTTACAAAATTTAATATATAGTCTCTCTCCGTGTAGAAATTTAAGTATACTGCATTTCCTCCTTTGTTTCTTATTTATATATTTATAGATATTTTATTACTTCAGACTCGATAATTCATTTTGATTTTATGACCGAAAACACAAATTTTTATATTTTTTTACACAAAATTTGTCAACTAAAGTATAGTAAAAAAGCAACTATTAAAAATGTAAAAGTTTCGAACGCTCAAATTAAAGAAACTTTTTTCAGGGTGAGTCTACTATTTTCGCTCCGAAAATTCCCGACTATTTCCCGGATTTTTTTTCTTAACAAATTAAAATAAAAATTTAATTTCGAACAAAAATAAATCATTAAATTTTTTTAAATTAAGTATTTTTTCATAATTTTAATTGGAAATTTGGAAAATAATTGAATTAATGAATTTTTTTCAAAAAATCTTGTCACTTTATAATTAAAAATTTTTATTTTTTAATAATATTAAAATTATATTAATAATTGAATTTTTGCAAAGAATTTACTGTTTATAAAAATAATTGAATCCTTCCAAAAAATGCTATTCTTTTATTACCGAAAATAACAATTATTAATTAATATAATTAATAATAATATCAGTGAAATTTTCAATTAAAATTTATTTTCTAAATTAGAATTAGTGAAAACATTTACAAATTTGAAATGTGTCTAATTTTTTTGCTTCTGATTTTGAATTATAGCAAATTTTACTATCAAATAGTAATTTTTTTGTTAATTTATTATGAACATTTACTAATTCAAAAGCAAACAGTCCAAATAGTAATTTTTTACTAATTTATTAGTAAAATTTACTAAATTCAGAGTGTCTACTATTTTTGTTCAACAAAATTCCCAGTTTTTCCTGCAGCTATATCCTAATTTTTTCCCAGTTTTTTCTCAACAAACTTAAATTTAATTTCGAATATAAATAAATTTTTTAATTTTTAAAAAATGTTTTTTTGATAATTTTTATTGAAAAATTAGGAAATAATTACATTAAATAAAGAATTTATTCAATTTTTTAAAAATAATCTTATTTATTTTGAAACAATTAAAAAATTTATTTACGTTCAAAATTAAATTTAAGTTTGTTGAGAAAAAACTGGGAAAAAATTAAGATATAGCCGGAAAATAACTGGGAATTATGTTTAACGAAAATAGTAGACACTCTGAATTAGTGCTTTTGAATTTCGTAAATTTTACTAATAAATTAGTAGAAACTTTCTTATTTAGTCTTTTTGGTTTAGAATTAGTAAATTTTTCTAATGAATTAAGAAAAAAATTACTATTTGGTAGTAAAATTTGCTAATTCAAAATCAAAAGCAAAAAGTTAGTCATCATTTCAAATTATTAAATATTTTAATAATATTTAATAATAATTATAATAATAATAATAATATTTGACATTTTTTAAAATATTTTAATTCCAATTATTTTCATTAAAATTTTAATTAAATTAGTTGAAAAAAATTGCTAGAATTCTATTATTTTTATGCATATAATAAAATTGTTTATTAATTGCCTCATAATAATTTAATCATTTTCAAAAATTTTGAAAAATTCGAAGTAAAAATTAAGTTTGTTCTAATTTAAAATTATAAAAAGTTTCAAAAATCGTAAAAAGTTAAAAGATGTTATTAAAAATGTTATTTGTATTAAAATACAACAAATTTAACTGAAAATTCAGAATAAGTAAGTTATTTGACAAATTTTAATTCACCTCTTATTAAATTAATTATATTGTACTTAAATATTTAATTATTAATTGAAAAATTGTCAAATTGTTCCCAATTTCATGAAATTGTCTTGAAAACAAGTGGATTTTAGAAATATTTTTTAGTTTTAGGTGAACTGTTTAAAAATTTTATATATGAAAGAAGCTATCAATTATTAATTTACTATTATTATTATTATTATATTATTATTATTATTATTATTATTATTATTATTATTATTTAGAAATATTTGATTTTTTAAGGAACTTTCTGTAAAAACATGAAAAACAATTGAATAAAAAAAGAATTTCAATTTAAATGTCTACAAAATATTTGACATTTATATTAAAAATATATAACTAAAAAAAATTTCGAAAGTCCTATTATTTATTTGGTAAATAAGTTCAAGATATTTATCATTTAAATTAAAAATAATAATTATTAATAAATAATAAATATAAATTTTATTACGTCTTTTGAAATTTTGTTTCCACATATATTACAATGTGACTATATTTAAATTCCAAATTCTCTTACACAATATTGGAACTGTAACATATTGGCAATTATTTTAATTTCAATTAAACACAGTGTCACATTGTCTTTTGAATTATTTTCCACTTTGCTGCGCAATGAGAGCATGTAGAATAATACATGTAAATATTTCAAAATTAGGATAATTACATAATAAAGTTCCGTAATGAAATCGATAAATATTTATGAAAATTAGATCTTAAAGTATATATCAAAATGGTTAAATGTTTAATCAAGTCGCAACATTTTAAATAATATTTATTTTCCTATAATTTTTTGATACACACATTGTTATAATGGACATCTCAAGGTCTCTTGCGTTCATTAAATACATATTTACAATTAAATATTACAGTGCACATTTACATATGTAAATATATAAATATATTACATTATTTATGTGTTTGTATTAAATATATAAAAATATATTTATGTGAATTTGGATTATTGTAATAAATTTATATGCAAAATTTTAGAAAATAATACGTATTTCATTATTTTATAAAATATATATTTATAATTATAATAATATTATTTAATATACCATTTTTATTATAACTAATAAATTAATTATAATATAATATTTAAATAAAAAATTGAAATTGAAAATTGAACTTGAATTCTGTTTTAATTTTCAATTTATTATTATTATTATTATTTTATTTTAATTATTTATTATTATTTTTATTATTATTTTATTATTCCATTAATATAATTTGCAAATAAGTCTTAGATATTTATTATTTAAATTATTATTAAATATTATTATTATTATTATTAATCAAATTATTATTATTAATTAAATTATTATTATTATTATTATTATTATTATTATTATTATTATTATTATTATTATTATTATTATTATTATTATTATTATTATTATTATTATTATTATTATTATTATTATTATTATTATTATTATTATTATTATTATTATTATTATTATTATTATTATTATTATTATTATTATTATTAAATTAATTATTAATTATTTTATTTAAGAATTTTAAATAACACGATACAACTTTCAGAAGAAAATTATTTTTTCATTAAAAAAATACTTAATCCTTCCAGGGGGGAGGATGTCAAGCCACTTGTTACCCTCGAGAGGAGGAAATTCCGCCAAGGTGGACCGATTAATTTTATTGTATTTTTTTGAGAAGAGGGCTGAGGTGGGGGATTGCAAATTTATAAAAGTACCTTGCTCGGTATTGTGTCAACTGAAATATCGTTGATGGCTCACTTGACCCCCTTGGTCGAATGAGGCCCCCTAATGGTATTTTTAGGGGCACAACACTCGTGCAGCTCACGTGCAGCCCACGGGGTGTGTTCCCACGGCAAAGGGAATAATTATATTTAAGTGACCTTGCAATTTTGTCAGGTGTTTCTTTTTGAAACAGAAACATTTTAAGAACACCATCGATTTTTCAAGAAAAGGACAATAATTATTCATGACAATTTCAGGTTTCCCAGTTTTTCCAGGTCCTGACTTAAGGTGATAAAAAAGTTCCCTTCACTCGAACGTTCGAAAGTTTGGCCAAATTTCTTTTTTTTGCAAAATAATTTTCAAAGGCATTTGAGGTTTGAAAAAATAAATTCAAAGTGAAAATTTTAACTAATTGAAATTTAGAAGCCAGAGATTAGTGACGCTATTTGGGGCTATATTGGGAAATTTTCGCCACTTGTCATTCGGAATTGACAATTGAGAGAGGGAGAGAGTGAGTGAATGACACAATGCAAATATATAATGTGTAGCGCAAAAATACCCTAACCCTAAAAAGTGGGTGTATAATATTCATCTCTTACTAAAAAGGTGTGACTCACACAAGTAAAGTCATCATCTTCATGCGCACAAATATATGTACGTATATATAAAAATGCATGTGGGTGTGTATTGCCCATGCTAGGCAAAAGATATCGGCAGCTGGCCCCGGAATCGTGAGAGACTCGGGCAGATGGCCCGCTCGAGTCTCGAGTGTGGTGTGTCGGTACACAGAGAGCAACACAAAAAAACACACGGAATCCTACGCCTTCCTTAGGAAGGAACCACCGAGGTTTCCCACGGATCGCGGGTCTCATCTGTCCATTCTCCTCGTTCCTTTTTTTAAGCACGACACAGAGTCTCCTCATCGACGCTGTGTCTAAGCGTCTGCCACCCTCGATCTTGACACGTTTCACCACTAATATTCGCGTCACTTGATCGTCTCTCATTCTTTATTTATGTATTAGTTTCTTTACTCTCTCTCTCTCACTCTCTCTCTCTGTCTCTACTTGTATGTATATAATGCCGTAAACGAGCACTCACTTTAAAAACACGTGGTCCTCGATTGCCATTAAGTGCTTGGCTAAGATTGACGTTCATTCCCTTCGCTTTCAAACCATTCACGACTCCTGATCAAATAATCACCTTCTTATCACTTCTTCAATACTTGACGGCATAACTACTTCTATACACATAAATGTTTATTAATAAATACTAAACAAATAAATACTATTTTCTAGTACATTTTTATTTATTTATTTATACACTCATCCATTGCTTACCCGGAGAGAGAATATATATTAAATTTTGTAAAAATATTTTCAAATTAGGGAAAAAGTGCGACAAAGCGAAATTTTAATATAAAAAATACTAAACTTTAAAAAAACTTATGTAAAATTTAGTATAATTATATCAAATTTCAAGAATATTAATTAAATTCTAATATAACTTTAATAAATTTCACAAAACTATTTTTAAAGTTTATTATTGTCAATATCAAAATTTCGCTTTGTTGCACTTTTTCCCCAATTTGAAAATATTTTTACAAAATTTAATATATATTCTCTCTCCGTGTAGTTATAACTAAAACAAGTGTCCCCATAGATTGGACACTTCTAAATTTAAATTAGAATTTTAATTACAATAATCTTATTTTAATTCAATAATGACTGGTTTCACAAGTGCCGATTAAAAGTTAATCAATCATTAAACCCTCAATCAACCAATCGTGAGCCGTTACACTGAAAAAATTACATTCTAATTTTAAGAAAAACTTCTTATATATGCGCCTAGAATATGTCCTTAAAAAAAACTTAAAAAAATTAAGTGGGGAATATTCTTACAATAAGAAGAACATTATTATTTTAAGAATATTTTCCACTTAATTTAAGTGGGGAATATTCTTGGCGCATATATGGGTGAATTTTCTGAAAGTGACATTTTTTATGTCTCGATCAATTTGACAAAATCTACTCTTTAATAATTATTATCAATTTCCATAGTGAAAATTTAGCACTTATTTATCATTTTTAAAAGAAAATTAAATAATTTTATTCAACTTAATTTACGTAATAACTAAATTACTTTCATCTCCGAAGCCTTTTCAACATGTCTCCAATAGGACTTCTATACACACTGAAAAAATTAAATTCTAATTTTAAGAAAATCTTCTTAAATATGCGCCAAGAATATTCCCCACTTAAATTAAGTGGAAAATATTCTTACAATAAGAAGAATATTATTATTGTAAGAATATTTCCCACTTTATCTGAGTGGGGAATATTCTTAGCGCATATTTAAGAAGTTTTTCTTAAAATTAGAATTTAATTTTTTCAGTGCAATAAAATTAAATTTTCATGGTTTTTTTGAAATTGTCAGAAATTTTTTAAAAATATTGTCAGAAAGTACAATGTTTTTTCTATCATTATGTGCATTTTTAAAATTTGTAGACCACACTTTTATTTTTGATAAAAATGTTTAAACTTTGTCTTCAGTTTTAGGTTAAAATTACTTTACAATGATTACTGACATTTTATACTTTAAAAATATCTTTAACCAAATTTTAATGCACATTAAAATAAAGCTGAGAATCTGACGTTAAATTTTCCTATATTGTATCTATAAAAAGGAGAAAAATTATTGCTGTTATAAATATTTGAAATTTACATTTTTCTCCGAGTAAAAATTAATTTCATCTCCGAAGCCTTCCTTTTTAATAAATAACCGAATGTAGAAGTAAATTTAACAGAATATTTCGATGGTAATATAAAATGAGGGTGTGAGATTTGTGTTTTACTAAAAAACATATTTCAATTGCGCCCTAATGTATACAAATATGAAAGAAAATTTATTTTTCATCTCCGAAGCTTTTCATCTCCGAAGCCTTTTCCTTGAAATATGCTAATTTTTCTTTTGTTTTCAGTATTTACCTGCATTGCTTTGAAAAAATTAACCCAAATTACCATTAAATAAAATACTTTAAAGACATTTACATTTTCATCTAATTGAACATATTTGGTATTTAAATATACAAATTATTAATTTTTAAGCAGTGTAATTTTATTTTCGATTTCGTGAACGCGATATTCGCGTGAATTTTTAATAGAAAAGCTCGCCAATTAAATAAAATTAATTTAATGGAGCAACAATAATATTTTTCAAATGAAAAAAACTTTAATATTTTTAAGAATTAATTTTGCGCAACCTAAAAATCTTACTCTTGAGTATGAAATTAAATAGTTTTAATAGAAAAAACCATATAATTGAAGAAAAAATTAATTGAAAAACTGAAATTTAAAAGTGTTACTTTCAGAAAATTCACCCATATAAGAAGTTTTTTTTAAAATTAGAATTTAATTTTTTCAGTGTAGAATTTAAACATCGATTAACTTTTAATCGTGGTTGGTGGAGAACATTTAGTTTTACTTAATTATTATTTAATCAATTCTTATGAAAATTAGTTCATTTAAACGAAATTCATGATCCAACTGGCTCTAAATTTACGCGGAAAAAAAGAATTGTTAATACAGAACTAACAAATTTTTGTTCTCGTTACAACATTTTTTGTTACCTTAATAAGATTTAGTGCTATTAGAACAAATTTGAATTGTTAGGGCAATAAAATAAATTTGTTAGTTGTATATAATAACAATCATTTTTCTCCGTGTTAATTAGTAAAAATTAAACTACCTAACTATGTGTAAAAATAACCAATTATTACAGAATGCCTGACATTTGCTTTTAAATAAATCAATTTTACTCTCAGAAATATTATTAAAATATCACAATTCAGTTAGTAATAGTGTCACTACAGCAATTCCATGACTCTCGAATCATACAGTAAAAGTATTTAAAAATCCAAAATTTAAGGATCCGAAAAAAATAATAATTAAACATACGTATTATCGCTAAAATTCTCCTACACCCAAAAAACAATGTCTTTAAAACAAAAAAATCGTTTTTTCAAACTCACTCTTTGAATCAAAAATAAAATTTGTTTTAGTTAAAAAAAAGTTTTCTTTACCTTTAAGAAAAAAACAATTTTCAAGGTTTTTTTGAATCAAAGAAATTATTTCTTTAAATGATAATTTTGATCTAAAGAAAAATTTTTTTAAGACAAATAAAAAGCTGAGAACTTAAGAAATTATTCCTTTTATTTCAAAAAAACATTCTTTGAAACAAAGAAGCTTTTTTCTGGGTATATAAATAAATTATTTTAAATAATTTTTCAAAAAAGTTCTTTAACAATTTTCAAATCTACATGTTTAAAATTCAATTATACGAAAATTCTTCCAAAATAAATTTTAGAAAATAAAAACATACAATAATTTCAAAAAGAATCCAATTAAACTTTTCAAAAAGTAATTAATTCCAAACAATTATTAGTTAACTTAAAAGTATGAAAAATGAAATTTTCATATTATAATTTGCAAAACGTTATAAAAATTCCATTATTTCTAAAAATTCACGCCATAGTGCTTTTAAAATTCAATTTTTATCTTAAACTTTAACTAAAATTCGATTTTAAATCACTTTTTATTAGAAAATACAAAAATAAATAATTTATTGAATGTTTTTTAAAATTGAATTTTACTAAAGAATTTTACCAACAAATTTTTAAATAATAAATTGAATTGTTTGAGAAATTAAAAAAAAAATTAAGAATTCTTAAATTTTTAAGAAATTTGTTAAAAATTGTAATAAAAATAATATTTTAATTCTACGATTAGTATTATTAATTATGAAAATAATTGAATTTCTAAAAATAATTATTTTTTTCAACAATTGAATACTGTTGGAAAATTTAATTAAAATATTTATTAAAAATCATTGAATTGAGGAACATTTTTTGAAATATTTAAAATTTTTGAAAGAATTTTATTAAAATTTTTAAAAACAATTGAGTTTTGGGGAAATTTTTTTTACTTTCTAAAGTAATTGAAATTCATACGAGAATGAAAAAAAATTTCAAAACATAATTAAATATTTTCTATTAAATTTATGCGAAGTATTTTATTTCTTCTGAAAATATAGTTAAATTTCTGAAATTCATATTTTTAAATTAATTTTAATAAGGAAAATCCAAGATAATTGAAACTTTTGTGGAAAATTTGATCGCTTTTGAAAATAATATAACTGAATTATTGCAAAATTTTATTATTTATGAAAAATTAAATGCTGGCGTAGAATTTAATTCATTTTTTTTAGAAAATTCTATTAAAATCTGCGTATAGTATACTGAAAAAACTATTTAATTGATTCAAATAAACGATTAATTGACTATTAGCAATTAAAAATTGAATTGAATCAAATAATTTTTATTTGAATTAAATAAATTGTATTTGAATCAAATAATTTTTATTTGAATTAAATAAATTGTATTTGAATCAAATATTATTTAATGATTCAAATAAAAATTATTTGATTCAATTCATTTTTTAATTGATAGTCAATTAATCGTTTATTTGAATCAATTAAATATTTTTTTCAGTGTAGATATTAAAAATAATCATTAAATTGAGTAAAATTTTTGAAAATAATTCAATTTTAGAGAAGAATTTTATTATTTATAAATATAATTTAAATTCCAAAACGCATTTTAAAAAACTTTTAAACATAATTGAATTTCTACGTAGAATTTTATTATACTTTTGAAAATAATTGAATTTCTGCAAACATTTGTAACTTTTCAAAAATTAAATTATTCAAAATGTTTTACCTAAAATCCATTTATTTATGTTGTTCAATCTATATGTAAAATATAAAATGATAGGCTTCGGACTCTAATTCTAGAATTATTTATAATCAAATTTAGATAGTATACGAAAAGTATAATAGCGATTGTTTTTAACGAAATAATTGTATCTTATTTACAAAATATAAATTTGTAGCTAAATAGTTGTAGTGGTTGTTTTTAACCAAATATTTGTATCTTATTTATAAAATATAAATTAGTAGCTAAATAGTAAAAATAGTAATCTATTTATAAAAATAAGTAGCTAAATAGTTGCATGAAGTTGAAAAAAAGTAAATACAGAAAAAAAAAATAAAAATACGAATTAAAATAAAAAAAGTAAAAAAAAAAAATACTAATGAGCTTCTAGCTCTTATCATCAGTTAAAAGTAAACGATAACTAATTCTCCCATTGTTCCACCGATCTTTTACTATTTCATTAACGTTTTCCATTCACTCAAATGACCTGCTCTCTGAAGCTTCCTTTTTCCCCCATTAATTCACTCAACTTGCCTGGAAGCAGACCCAGACTATTTTTTCAACTCCCCGTCAAAGGCTGGTGAGCGCCGTCGTTCTTTTTTGGTCATTTAATATATATATACTTTGAGAAAGTTGTGTTCGCGAATGAATTGACAAGTTTATCGATTGGTTTCCTTTTTAAAACGATTCTCGACATTGGGAGAGTGATGGGCGCGCCTCTCGAAACACCTGTATACCCTGAGGTTTCGATCTCATCGGAAAATAAGAGTTTATCGTATATAAATCAAAGAGAGGGCCGATTTTTAATTTAGTTGTTTTCGTGTGAGTCAGGTGAAAATATGCAATTAAATGAAATCTCAATGTTGAATTAAGCATTCTGTGTGTCATTCATTTAAGAGGCTCTGAATACACATTTATAAATTTATACTTATTTCGCAGTGAATGATTTTGATTACGTTTTTACTTTTGATCATGTAGATTAATAAATTTTCCGATAATTGCAAAGTCTTCTTCAAGTTTCAAAATCAAAAATAAAAAGTATTCTCAATAATTTTTAACAATTAGGTAATTAATACTATTTAAAAAAAACCATTTTCTATTATATATTGTTTCTATTTCTATTATATATTATTTCTATTTCTATTATATATTATTTCTATTTCTATTATATATTATTTCTATTTCTATTATATATTATTTCTAAAAAAACATTGTTTTTTTTTTATTTATATATTTTTTATTTTATAAGTATATTATTTTTTACTTATAAAACAAATATTACAAAAAATAATTTAAAGGCAAATTTCAAAGGAAATATTATTGTCATCATTATTTTTTCTGCAATAAACCAAATCATAATGAGCAAAAAAATGTATTTTATAATGTTTTCAAATAAACATTTAAAAAAACAACAAGAATACGGAAGAAGCTTATAAACATTGCAAGAAAAAGAAACAGACCACAAAAGTACAAAAAAAAAAGATTTAGTAGATTACAAAACTTGAATCTAAATAAAATATCCCCCCTGAAAGAGGCGTTTCGTTCCACCTGTTGCGTTACCGACTTGTGCATAAGAGAAAATCGATTGTCGTAGGGTAGTACCTAAACAGAAACAATTTCCCCACTTTCTCCTTTCTACATTCAATCTAAAAATAAATTTACACTAAATAAAAATTAAATTTAAATACAAAAAACTTTAAATCCCGCAATTTTTTCATTTTTACAAATATTATACAAAAATTAAATTCAAAATAATCTGTCAATTAAATTATTTTCAATGTTTAATATTTTCAAAAAAATTCAACAAAAGAATTCGATAATTAAAAATATACTTTCATAAAATTCGCCACAAGAATTCATTTATTTTCAAAAGTAATATAATTATTTGCAAAAATCCAATTGTGTTGAAAAATTTACAAAAATTCTCGTCAATTTTCAATTACTTTTATAAATAATAAAACTTTCTTCGACATTCAAACATTTTTGCAAAATTTTGATAAAATTCTTGGCAGAATTTCAATTATTTTTAATATTTGTACAATTTTTATCCAATTTCTCAAAAAATGGAATTATTCTTAAAATTTTTTTACAACTTGTCAAGATAATTCAATTACTTAAAAATTTGTTAATAAAATTCTTTATGAAAAATCAATTTTAAGAAACATTTAACTATATAATAAAATATTTATTTTTATAGTCAAAAAATTTAATGATTAAATAAAATTTTTTTTAATTTTCAAACACAAGAACATTCAATTATTTTTTCAAAAAATAAAAATTCTAAAAAAAGTCATTAAAGAATTTCAATTATTTTTAATATATGTACAATTTTTGTCAAATTTATAAAAAACTGAAATTAATTCTACAAGTTTTTATTAAATTTGTGAAGAGAATTCAATTATTTAAAAATTTGTTGATAAAATTATTTATGAAAATTCAATTTTAAGAAACATTTAACTATTTAATAAAACATCTGAATTTACAGTCAAAAAATTTAATGATTAAACAACAAATTTTATAATATTCTACACAAACATTAAATTATTTTTCCAAAAAATAATTTTAAAACAATTTTAATCGAATTTCTCAAAGAATGTAAATATTCTGTAGAATTTTATTAAAATTCGTCGAAAGATTTCTGATGAAATTTTTCTAAATAATTGACATTCGGAGAAAAATTGTATTACTTATAAAGATAATTCAAATTTTGAGTAAAATTTTTGTAAATTTTTTAACATACCATGCTTTTCTATACAAAAAATTTTATTAAATTTATTTTGAAAAAAATTGAATTGTTACAAAAAAATTTCATTAAAATTTTGGAAAATAATTAAATTCTTTGTAGAACAATTAAAAAAAAAACAAAATACTTGAATTTCTAAGAAGAATTTTACTAATTTTGAAAATAATTGAATTTCTCGGTTCTCCATTAATACCTGAGTACTGCAGAAATTTAATTTGTTTCAGTGTTTTTAACTAAAATTTTTCTAGAAATGCCTTATTTTAAAAATTAATTAAATGTATGTATATTATTAAAAAATTTATCTAATTTCCGAACATTTTTAGTTATTAAATTTTTTTAAAATCTAGGTTCTTTAAAATTTCCAATGAAATTCTTTTAAAATTGCGTAATTCTACAAAATTTAAAATGAAAATCGTTTCGAGTTCATTTAATTATCAAAATCGTAAACACGACTCGTTTAAAAATGAATTATTTTTGAAATATTTAAGTAAGGATTCTATACTCAAATATTTCCAAAATAAATAGAAAATAGAGAATAGAATTTCCTTTTAAGATTAAATACAATTAGAAAACAACAATTTTTTCAGAATTTCGATCAAAATTTTCTGCCTTTTTTTAGGTTTTTTTTTAATAATTATAAAATTCCTACACAGTTTTCTTGAGAGTATGAAATTCATACTAAAGTGGATCAAATTGATGCCAAAAATCTGGATCAATTTTTTTATTTGATCCACATTTTTAATATCAATTCGTTCTCTTTTGATACTTTTAAGTTAACAGTGTAGACATTTTCAAGTTTTTCAGGTTTACAGGTTGCGTGGCAAACCTTATAAATCAAAATCCAAATCACGCTTTGAAAAATGAGTTCGCCAAAAATTATTCCACAAACCCCACCTGTGAGATTACAAAACAAACAAAAAAAAGCACAGGTAGATCAAAAAAAAGAAATCTCCATTCACGTACTTTTTCTCAATTCCCAAAATATTCTAATCGATTTTTCAACAGAACTACACACACACATAAAGAAACGTCTTGTCTGAATAATAATTCGACATGGACCAACCACAGGAGATTTTTTTTTTTACCTTCTTTTTCATCTCCCCTCAAGCAAAGGGTCAAGCTCGCATTTCCACTAATTCCTTTGACTATGTTCCCCTTTTCTATAATACAAATAAGGAAAAAAAAAGGGAAGGAGAAAAAAAGCATATAAGACTGCGAGATGCGTCAAGGGCTCTATTTGGGGTCAAGTCGAGAATCTATATACGGAAACGGTTTTGACCCCATTCATCGAAACGTGCAGGAATTCAACCAAACTCGTGCATTGCACACTTCCTATAAAGAAGAAAAAGGAAGAAAAAAAAAGGAAAAAAAAAACTTGCTGAAAGGAGGCGCATTTAATTTCTATGAAGGGTGTAGAGCTCGTGTGTATATATAAAATCCTCAAAGAATAGGGGTGAATTCTTACGGTATGCGTTACAATAGCAGCGCGAGTGTGGGAACCCAAAGCCATATATATACATATATATATTCCAAGGAGAACTTACGGTGTCCACAAAATACCCGTATATGGGGTAGTATTACGCTTTATATATGCGGGGGCAAAAAAATCCAAAGACGCCTCTTTGCCACCGCGTAACTAATAAAAAAAAAAAAAGAATAACAATGACCGCACTTTAGCGGTACTTATATACACTTCGAAGAAGTGAATCACACACTCTTTGCGAAAAACCACGCGATTTATACTGCTTCTTGTTGTCTACTCGAATTTCACTTTTTTATGCGCCTATAAACGAATTTTTTTAACGCTCGCTCTCACTCCCTCTCTATCGATGAATTGAATCAGAATTGCAGGCCCCGAATCGACTTTAACGAACAAAAAAGACGAAGTTAAAATCCACAGCGTTGATCAACGAAAAAAATTTGTTTAATTTATTCCAAAATTATTTTTAATTTAATATTTATTCATATGACAATTATTATCATATAAACAGCAATATATTTTTGCTAAATATTTTTATGACAATTATTGCTGCTTTATTTTTTTTTAAATTTATTGAGTGAATAATTTTTTTTGTTGATAAAAAAAATTTTTTTCCTTCAGGACTTCAACGTCGTCAAAAAAGTCGTTTTAGTCGATTAACCCCTTCACTGTTTTGGAGAAAAATTCATTTTTTGACCCAAAATGTCAGTAAAAATCTTTTAAATTGTTTATATTAGTCAAAAATAATAATTATTTATTACTTTATCCATTACAATTTACATTCATAGTGTACGAATAATATTGTATAAACAAATTTACATTATAATTTAAATAACAAATTTCAATTTTTAAATAAAAAGTTCACGACCCAATATGTTGGGTCCGGTCGTAAGCCGGCAACGGGTTAAAAATAGAAAAAAAGTCGATTATCCAATTCAGTGATGTCACAAAAATTCAAATTAATCAAAACTTGTATAATTCTGCTAAATAAATATTCAAATACTTCCTACTTCTTTATTCCCAGAAAATATAATTTTTTAAATTTCAACTTTTCAAGTTTAATAATTTCTAAAAATTAAAACTATAACCCTTTTATGAATTTAATTACTTTCTACAATTTTTAACTATAAACTTCATCTCTAAATCAAATATCTTTATGAATTTTCAATCATTTTTTGAAATTTCTTCAAAAATTCAATTATTTTAGTAAAAAAAATCTAATTTTTTATAATAATTTAAACCGTCCATTTTTCTATTTAAAGATATTAATTAAGGTAGAACATTTTCAAAAATGTTAATAAAGAAATTCGTAAAAATTAACTTTTTAAAAATATTTCTAAATGATATATTGAAAATACAAAAAGTTTTACAATTAAATATAATTAAAAAATGTCAAAAAATTGCAAATTTGGTAAAATCTTTTCAAAGCTGATTCAACTTTAGTAAAACATTTTAAAAATAATTCAAAATTTGTCAAAGTCTTACGAAAAATAATTGAGTTTTTTAAAAATATAAAAAATTAATCAAATTTTTCAAAGAATTTTAATTATAAATAAATTATTTCTGAAAAATTTTAAAGTAGTTCTGTATAAGAAATCCAATTTTTTACAATAATTTAAAACTTACATTTTTCTATCTAAAGATATTAATTAAGGTAGAACATTTTCAAAAATTTTAATAAAGAAATATTTCCAAATAATTTATTGAAAATACAAAAAAGTTTTACAATTAAATACAATTAAAAAATATCTAAAAATCTGAAATTTGATCAAATCTTTTCAGGACAAATTTAAATTTACTAAAACATTTAATAAATAATTCAAAATTTGCCAAAGTCTTTTGAAAAATAATTAAGATTTTTGAAAATATAAAAAAGTAAACCAAATTTTTCAAAAAATTGTAATTATAAATAAATTATTTCTAAAAAATTATAAAGTAGTGCTGTATAAAAAATCCAATTTTTTATAATAATTTGAAACTTACATTTTTCTATTTAAAGATATTTATTTATAGGTGGAATATTTTCAAAAATTTTAATAAAGAAATTCGTAAAAATTAACTTTTTAAAAATATTTCTAAATGATTTATTGAAAATACAAAAACTTTAACAATTAAATACAATTAAAAAATATCTAAAAAACTGAAATTTGGTCAAATCATTTTAAAGCTAATTTAAATTTAGTAAAACATTTAATAAATAATTCAAAATTGGTCAAAATCTTACGAAAAATAATTTAGTTTTTTAAAAATATAAAAATATTAATGAAATTTTTTAAAGAATTTTAATTATAAATAAATTATTTCTGCAAAACTCTAAAGTAGTAAATTTAATAAAAATTTTATTTACTTTACTCGAAGATAATTAAATCTTAAAAATTCTAATAAAACAATTGTAAGAATTAATTTTTTATAAATATTGTAAAGCATAATTTTTTAAAAATAATTCAAGAATTTTTGTATAATTTAAAACAAAATTGTAAACAAAATTGTTTTCAAGAATTTTAATTGAAAATTTGGAATATATGATTATTTTCTCCAAAATGTTGAAAATAATTTTGAACAATTTCATTATTTTGTGTATGAATTTTAATTTTCAAAAATATTGAAAATAATTGAATTTAAAAAAATTAGAACGTAATAATTTAGAGAATTATTCTTTTCTGAACTATTTAAATACTATTTTTAAAAACTATTTTTCATTAATTTCCATTTTAATTGAATCTACACTTGAAGATTATTTATTATAATTTTTGATAATTTAATATTATTTCAAAAATTTTAAATTAAAATTCTTTAAAAGTTAATTTTCAAAAATTGGAATAAAACACTTGAAAAGATGATTTCACTGTTGCCTAAAAAGTATCAAATTGCAACGAATTGATCTTAAAAAGTGGACCAAATCATCATTTGATCTAAATTTTTGGATCATTTCGATCCACTTGGGGATTATTTTGACATTTTTGGAAAAACAGTGTTAGTTTTAATTAAATTTTACAGAATTTTAATTATTCAAAATTTTTTAATTGTAATATTTTGAAACATTTAATTAGAAAACTGATTGAAAAATAAACATCCAAAAATTTGTCTATAAGTTTTACTTTGCACGGTATAAAAATCGAAATAAGTTGCATTTCATACCAAAAATATTGTATTCTGGCGCAAAATTTGTAAGAAAAGTAGAAAAAGGTCGCATTTTTTGAAATAAAAGTCGCAATTTTTTAAATAAAAGTCGATAAAAGTCGCATTATTTGAAAATAGTCGAAAAAAGTTGAAAAAGTCATAATATCCAAGGCCTGGAATGAAAAATTTAATTTTTTCCTGATTTACAGAAAAAATTTTCAACTTTTCCAAATATCCTTCAAGATAAATCCTCCGTAGGTACTATGAATTATTTATGTTGAATTTATGTTGAATTATTGTTGAATTTATGTTGAATTATTGTTGAATTATTGTTGAATTATTTATGCGAGAATGTAATTTCGTGTGAAATTTGAAAAAGAACAATTTTTTAAATGACAAGAAATTAAATTTATTATGAGGGCTAAGAAATAGTACGATCCCCGTAACGGTTCTAAGAATAGTACGAGAAGTATCCTAATTAGGGAATGAAAGGACTCATTGTGCAGAGAGATGCGAAGTTAAATGCTGTGTCTCAAAAAAAAGGGTACCGATAACACATGTGTCAAAAGAAAACCGACTCCCCGCATGTTTCTGAATAGGTTTCTAAGTCTAAATATGAATGATCCCTTGTGACAAACGCCTCTAAATACCAAAACGCCTCCATTTCTCCAGATCAGAAAAATTTCAAACATCTTTGTCGGGTTTTTTCTTCAAAAGACTGACTGAGAAATTTTCAAAGGCAGTAATTATTTGCTGCTTTAGTGTGTAATTCTTTAAAACATATTTAACTTTGACGTAACCTAGAATTAATTTAAAGTCAAATTTCAGTAAACTAAGTTAAGTAAAAACGTAACTTTTAACCTAAATCAAAAATAGGTTCTAGTTCGTGTAACAACTTCAGTCTTTGCACTCGATTAATTTGGAAAAAGTAGCTTTCAAACTAAAAACAGTATTTACCACAAGCTTGCAATTCCGAAAATTGTTTTCAAGAACACAAAAGAATTTCTTTATTCTAAAATAAAAAATGTTATGCAAAACATAAAAAATGTCTCATCAAAAACAAATTCAAAAATTCGGCTCAACATCGAAAATCAAATCAGAAAGTTGTGCTCATCGTCAGAATAACAACAAAGCCAAATTTTCTTGATCGTCAACAAAATAAGACCCAAAAGAGAACTTGCAATCATAAAAACAAATCCAGAAAAGAAGTCCCTATAATACACCAAAAAAACTATTTCTATTATCAAAAACAAAATTAAAAATACGTTTCTAAAATCAGCAGCAAATTATTACCATACCGTAAGTTATTACCATGCGATCAGAATAAGCCCCAGAAGAGATAAATTTTCCCCAGAGACAAAGAGAGAAGAACTAACGAAGAACATAAATAAAGCATCTAATGAACAAATAATAGAGAGAGAATTAAGAATCATTGCTGCGGGGAAAATTGACCCACATGAATTGGAATAAAGACCCTTTAAATTGACGTTATTTTTATTCCGCCAGATAAGGGCATATTTGTGTCATTGTTCAATTTCTTTTCAAGAAGTTACTTCCGATTGTCATTAATGGAAAAAATAGGGTCTTCATCTAGGAGGAGAATCCACTATATAATCTGTAATGAAACAAAGACTGCCTTGTTAATATATATATGTATAAGTTTCAGGAAGTGCTCTAAATCTAAAAAAGATCCATAAATCTTCACCATCAACAACCTCATGACCGTGTGTCATTTGTACAACTCTTTATAAATTTCGAAGCGCAGTATAAATATTAAATTTATTCAAAAATGTATTATTTAGTACTTGTATTAACTTTTTATGAAAATCACTAAACCACGTACGATAAAGTTAATATAACATTAATCATTACAATATTTAATCTTAATACTCAGGATTAATACTCAGGATGTGAAAAAATAGTGTGAAGCAACATTTCGAATCGTCTTCGGTCTCAATTTAAAATCCTTAGGAAAACTGTGCTAAAATTATTATTTTTCTGACAAAATTGACGAAATTATCATTTTTACACTTTACAAGTCTATAATATTCAGGGTTGTCACGCTTTTGCTCTTTTCAAATTCCCTGACTTTTCCTGGTTATCCAGGTTAAAAATGGAATTTTTCCAGGTTTTTAAACCTGCATTTATCATTAATTAGAAACTTTTTGGAACATATCAATAACTTCATTTTTAAATAAATATTTAATCATTACTTTTATTCATATAGAAATTAGGATTTTCAAGAATACAATTATTTTTTTTTAATTATTCTTCAAGGAAGTAAATTATTTTCAAGAAATTTAAACTTTTAAAATTTTTTTTCAAAATAATTTGTCAAAATTCAATTATTTTCAATGTTTAATATTTCAAACAAAAATCAACAAAAGAATCCAATTATTTAAAAATAAATTTTAATAAAATTCGTCTAAAGAATTCAATTGTTTTCGAAATTAATACAATTCTTTGCAAAAATTTAATTGTGTTAAAAAATACAAAAATTTTCGTCAATGTTTAGTCACTTTCATAAATACTAAAATTTTCCTACAATATTCAAACTTTTCTGTAAAATTTAAATAAAATTCTTGCAGAATTTCAGTTATTTTTAATATATGTTATTATTTTTAATATATATTTTAATATATATCAAATTTCTCAAAAATGAAATTATTAATAAAATTTTTTTATTAAATTTGTGAAGAGAATTCAATTACTTAAAAATTTGTTGATAAAATTCTTTATGAAAATTTAATTTTAAGAAACATTTAATTATTGAATAAAATATTTATTTTTATAGTCAAAATATTTAATGATTAAACAAACATTTTTACATTCTATACAAATATTCAATAATTTTTCCAAAAAATAAAAAATACAAAAAATCATTGAATTATGTGTATTCAATTATTGTAATCATTATAATTATTTGAATTCTTTTTAATACAATTTTAATCCAATTTCTGAAAAATGTAATTATTCTGTATTGAATTTTATTAAAATTCGTCAAAATAAAATTCTCGTCAAATTTCAGTTACTTCCATGAATACTAAAATTTTCCTCCAACATTCAAACATTTTTGGAAAATTTTAATAAAATTCTTGGCAGTATTTCAATTCTTTTTAATATATGAACAAATTTTATCAAATTTAAAAAAAATGAAATTATTCCTAAAATTAATTAAAAATTTTTCAAGAGAATTCAATGATTCAAAAACTTGTTGATAAAATTCTTTATGAAAATTTAATTTTAAGAAACATTCAATTATTTAATAAAATATTTATTTTTATAGTCAAAAAATTTAATGATTGAACAAATTTTTACAATATTCTATACGAACATCCAATTATTTTCCCAAAAAATAAAAATTTCAAAAAATCATTGAGGAATGCAATTTATTTTGAATACAATTTTAATCAAATTTCTCAAAAAATGTAATTATTCTGTAGAATTTTATCAAAATTCGTCTAAAGAATTTTAATAGAATTTTTCTAAATGAATTTCGGAGAACAATTGTATTATTTATCAAGATAATTCAAATTTTGTTAAAATTTTTGTAAATTTTTTAACATAATTTGATTTTCTATGAAGAAATTTATTAAAATTATCTTGAAAAAAATTGAATTGTTACAAAAGAATTTTATTAAAATTTTGGAAAATAATTTTATTATTTATAGAACAAATTAAAAAAATTAAAATAATTGAATTTCTGAGAAGAATTTTTCAACTTTTAAAAATAATTTAATTTCTGCATTAATATCTAATTACTACAGAAATTCAATTTGTTTTAGAATAAAAAATATTTTACACATAACTGTATATTATTAAAAAATTTAACTAATTTCAGAACAATTTTTATTATTAAATTTTTTTTAAATCAATGTTTTTTAAAATTTCCAATGAAATTCATTTAAATTGGAATTTTACAAAATTTCAAAAGCAAATCGTTTCTAGTTCATTTAATTATGAGAATCGTAAACGCAACACTTTTAAAATTGAATTACTTTTGAAATATTTAAGTAAAATTAAATTTCAAGAATAAATACAATTAGAAAAGAACAATTTAGTCGAAATTTACGTTGGTGAAGTTTACAACGTTTATAGTCAACGATTTTAGAAAACAAATATTTTATTGAGGAAATAGTTATAAATTTTTGTAAAGAAAATTGTACAATTAATTTATTTAATAATGATTTACAAAAGAAAATATTTCTGAACAATAAATATTAATTTTTTTTCGTTGGAAAATAATTTTTTTCTTTCAATCGTTGATCATAAACTTTGCGAACTTCACCGACGTCGAAATTTTCCCAAAATTTCGACCAAAAATTCCCTAACTTTCCCTGCGGTTTTTTCAATATTTATAAAATTCCATGACATTTTGAAACTAAATATACGTATGTTCAATTATTTTACTCGCAAAAAAATTAAAAAAATAACAATAACAAAAAGAATGTTAAAAATATTATGTTTGCTTCAAGTAAACTTCCTGTATATACGAAACTAGAAGAAATATAATCAAGAGTATAATTGTCACATAGAGTTACAAATAATAAAGATGGTTGATAGACGTATTAAGGAAACGATACAATATATATAGAATATAAGATTATAAGGAGAGAGAGAGAGAGAGAGAGAGAGAGAGAGAGAGAGACAGGGCTTAACTCTTTCAGAGAATCAATTTATCAATGAATTAAATATCCCACATACAAAAACAATTACTTCCTGTTGGAGAGAGATTAGAGGACTAAATTGTCCCGGATAAAGATGCCTGTTAACGTCTCAATGCAACAACACTTCCACAACTGCTAGAAAGGTTAAAGATCAACAACAATTTTCGGAGTCAAGATTTAAACACATTTCCGCTCTGTTCCATTCAAAACAATAAATTGCTAATAAATTTATATTATTACTAATTACTTTCAATTTTTTTTAGATCACTTTAAACCTTTTTGTGTAATAATAATCCTTTTTGTAAAATAAAAAACCTGTTTGTATAATAAAAAACCTCTTTGTACAATAATAAACCTTTTTGTATAATAAAAAACCTCTTTGTACAATAATAAACCTTTTTGTAAAATAAAAAAACCTGTTTGTATAATTAAAAACCTCTTTGTGCAATAATAAACCTTTTTGTATAATAAAAAACCTCTTTGTACAATAATAAACCTTTTTGTATAATAAAAAACCCATTTGTAAAATAAAAAACCTCTTTGTACAATAATAAACCTCTTTGTACAATAATAAACCTTTTTGAATAATAAAAAACCTCTTTGTACAATAATAAACCTTGTTGTATAATAATAAACCTCTTTGTAAAAATACAACTCTTTGTAATTATTTCTGAACTAAAAAAAGAACTTTTTTTTCCCTAAACATTTTTTTAATTTTACAAAAAATTTGAATTACAATAAAAATTTGCCTCTAATGTTCAGACGTCATCGTCATGTCGTATAGTCGATTTAGAAGTCAATACCTTTTCCACCCAACCACTAAATTGACGTTCTAGTATAATTTCCCAAACAACAAATATTTCCATCGCAAAAGTTAATTGAGTCATATTACCGGATTAGTCCCGACTAACTTGTTTCCTATTGGGAAGGAGAGAGAATTAAAATTTGGTTCCGGAGTTAATTTTCGAAGGGATGTTGTCGAAGGAACATATAACTAATATCCGGAATTGTCAAGTTTACGCGCGTCAAAAGTTAAAAGCCCAGAAAAGAGAGGGTCTCAAATTTTCTGGACAAATGTCAACATCCCTCCAACTGTATACATGCGGATTTACTCTGGTGTCTTCACTTTAAAGATTATAACGTCTCTCTCTCTCTCTCTCTCTCTCTCTCTCTCTCTCTCTCTCTCTCTCTTTATCTCTATCTCCCTCTCCCTTTCTCTTGTTTATATTTCAATCACGATGGGAAAAATTTTTGTCGACAATTTTCTCTTTAAAATAATATTTACTCTTTTCATCATCTATATTCGAATCTAAAAATAATAACGAGACACATAAACTACAAAAGTATAATTTGCTTTAACTTATTGCAACTTTTCTTTTTCCATTCAACCTTATAATGTATATGGCGCGCACATACTATACAAACAGACGTCTCAAATATACTAATTTTTGGATTTTCAAAGAAGAAAATTAAGGTGTACGTCCCAAGAAAACATTTTCTTTTTCTCTCCACTAAATACAGAGTGTATATATATATATTGAGGAAAGAGTAAATTAAGGAAAACAATTATCGTTCGAGTCAAAAATAAAGTCAGAAAAAGAAAGAGAGAGAGAGAAAACCTCATTTTCTCTTCGTGTTCCCATCGACAAAATGACAATCGCAATTGCGTGTCGTTAATTCGAAATTATCATAATAAGGGGAGAGAGAGCCTTGCGCCATTGTTAATTTCGACTTTCGATTACGAATAAACATTTCTTTTTCACTGTATATATATATATATATATTGATCATTTTGTTTGACATGCGATTTCGTTTTTGGACGCAATCAACGAAAATAAGGGCGCATTATAATGCCAAAAATGGAACAAGAAACATTGAAATTTAAGTTGAAAAAAAAGTGCGACACGCAAACGAAAATGTTTACTTATACAATGACAATCATTTTGAATATCGTTTGTTTCACAAATATTGAAAAATAAAAAAATATTCGAAAATAAATTAATGACTCACCGCTGAACTATCGATCACTCCCGAGACGATGGCACAAAAAATATTGAACCTCTGAAAAGAAGAGAAAAAATTATTTCAATATTATAAATAATATTAATGTAACAATTAAATATTCATAACAATTCATAACAATTCATAACAATAAGACTTTAATTAAATTCAAGTGATGAATTAAATAATTAATGTTAACTAATTTAATTTTGTTTCTATTCCTATGACTTTTTCATGAACTTAAAGTCCACAACGCGTTTTTAAAAACGAAAAATCGAAAAAGAATTTTTTAAAAATTAAATTCATCTCTAGTTTTCTATTTATTTTTAAACAATTAATTGTCACTAAGGATACAATTATTAAAAAAAAGAACACGATTTAGAATCAAAAATAAAAATACCGTACCATTATTTTTTGTTTTCGTTTTTAAAAACGTTGTGGACTTCAGCCTCACACTATTTCCTGATTTCAAGAAATAATTTTTTATCCTTTCAATTTAATTATTGTTTTTGAGAATTTTTTACGAAAATTCTCCTATAAATCAATTATTTTTAATAATCTTCGTAAAAGTTCTTTAAGAATTTTCAAATTTATTCACTTGTAAAGTTATTCGAAAAATATCAATATAACTTTATTTTTAAATAAAAATTTAATCGTTATTGTTTTTCCACCGGAATTATAGATATTTTCAACAATTCAATTTAATTTCAAAACAATGAAATTCAAACCTTTTTGTAATTAAAAAAATTATAAGAAAAAAATAAATAATTATAAATAAATAATTAAAAATAATGAAGATATTGAATTACTTTTTATAATAATTAAAAATCCTCGAATAATAAAATTATTATTTTATATTATAAGAATTAGGAATATTGTTACTCTAACTTCATCAAAATCATTTTCATAATTACAATTCAATTATTATTTTCCAGAGTTTTTACTATAAAATTCTCATATAAAACAATTATTTTTTAAAATTTTCGAAAAAGTTTAAGAATTTTCAAATTTATTTGTTTACAATTCAATTTTTCAAAATTTCAATTATTCGGAAATACCACTTAATACTAAATTTTAGAAAATAAAAACCTCCTATAATTTAAAAAAGAATTAAACTTTTTCCAAAAAAAAATTAATTACAAAAAATTGTTACTTAAAAGTATGGAAAATGCAAATTTTCAAAGATTTGAATTTGAAACCTTTTCAAAATTCAATTATTTCTACAAAAAATTAACGCAATGATGCTTTTAATATTCAATTATTATCCGAAACTTTAACTAAAATTTAATTTTAAATCAATTTTTATTAGAAAATTCTATCGTGAGAATTCAATGATTAAAATACAAATATAAATAATTTATTAAATGTTTCTTAAAATTGCAGTTTACTAATGAATCTTACCAACAAATTTTTAAATAATAAATTGAATTGTTTGACGAATTTGAAAACAAAATTTTCAGAATAATTATATTCTTCAAGAAATTTGATAAAAATTGTACTAAAAATAACATTGAAATTCTACGATTAGTTTTAATAACAATAAAAATAATTCAATTTCGAAAAAAATTCTGGTTAATTTTGTTTATTTGTAAATAATTGAATTCTTTTAGAAAATTCTATTAAAATATTATGGTAATCAAAATCATTGAATTCAGGAAATTTTTTTGAAATATTTGACATTTTTACAAGAATTTCATTTAAAATTTTAAAAACAATTCAGTTTTGGTAGAAAATTTTTATTATATTTTTAAAAGTAATTGAAATTGTTACGAGAATTTTAAAAAAATTTCTAAACATAATTGAATTTATGCGAAGAATTTTATTACTTTTGAAAACAGTTCAATTTCTGAAAATCACTTTTAAATTAATTTTAATAAGGAATTTCTATACGACAATTGAATTATTTTCTTTCAATTTTATTAAAATAATAAATATATTAAAAAACATTAAATTTAATAAGAATTTTGAAAATATTCAAAATTTTGATGAAAGTTTTTATAAATTTTTAAACGTTATTGAAATTTTTGCGAAGATAATTTAATCACATTTGAAAATAATAGAATTTTTACAATCATTAATAATTGTTACACAAATTTGTATAACTTCTCCAAAATTTAATTTTTTATTTTTTGTTTATTTTTATTTTTTGCTTATTTAATTTATTTTTTATTTCAATTCATATTCTGTTTTAAACTCAAAATATTCTATAAATCTATTATTTCTAATAATTAATTTTAAAAAATATTAATAAATTACAAATTTTATTTGCTTTAAAGAAAAAAAAAGGATTCTCTGACCCAAATTTTCTTATTCTTCATATTTCGACGTAACAAACTTTTTGAAAATGGCCCCATTATTGTTAATAACAGTCGACTATTGTTCTATAATTATTGCCCCGATCAACAATATAAATAGACTCTTTTTTTCCTATAATGACAATCGTTAGCGCAAAGACAGAGTGTGCACTACTCCTAATTACATCATATTTTTATAAAATCAACGCGACAATAACCGATTACCAAACGAATTGTCCCCGCGTAATGAAAAACTAAAAGACAATTATAATTGTCTAGCCAAGCTAATTATCGATAAATGATAATGAGATAAAAGGCTTATTGAGAGTAAAATAGAGAAAGAGAGAGGGAGGGAGAGAAAAAGATAAAAAAAGGTAGAAAAGGTAAAAAGAAGAGAAATAAAAAAAGAAAAAAGAGGAAAGAAAATGACAAAAGGAAGAAGGGAAAGAAGAAGAAGAAGAAAAAGAAAAATAAGATGAGAACAAAGAAGAAGAAAATAATGCAAAAAGGGAAGAAAATGCCAAAAGGAAGAAGAGAGAAAAGAAAGTGAAGAAAAAGGGAAGAAAATGACGAAAGAAAGAAGAAAAAAAATAAAAGAAAACCTTAAAAGAAAGAAGAGACAAAAGAAGAAGAAAGAGGGAAGAAAATTGCAAAAGGAAGAAGAGACAAAAAAAGAAGAAGTAGAAAAAGGAAAGGAAACACCAAAAGAAAAAAAGAGACAAAACAAGAAGAAGAAGAAGAAGAAGAAGAAGAAGAAGAAGAAAAGAGATGAAAATTACGAAAGGAAGAAGAGAAAGAAGAAGAAAAAGGCAAGAAAAGCTTAAAGAAAGAAGAGAAGAAAACCTTAAAACAAAGAAGAGACAAAAGAAGAAGAAGAAGGAGGGAAGAAAATTGCAAAAGGAAGAAGAGACAAAAAAGAAGAAGTAGAAGAATGAAAGGAAACCCCAAAAAGGGAGAAGAGAGAAAGGAAAAAAAAAGAAAATGATGGAAGAAAGAAGAGAAAGAAGAAGAAAAAGAGAAGAAAAGCCTAAAAGAAAGAAGAATCAAAAGAAGAAGAAGAATAAAAAGAGAAGAAAATGCCAAAAGAAGGAAGAGAGACAAATGAAAAAGAAGAATAAAAAGAGAAGAAAATGCCTAAAGGAGGAAGAGACAATAGAAGAAGAAGAAGGGAACGAAACTCCAAAAGAAGGAAAAGACAAAACAAGAAGAAGAAGAAAAGCCTAAAAGAAAGAAGAGACAAAAGAAAAAGAAGAATAAAAAGTGAAGAAAATGCCAAAAGGAGGAAGAGAGACAAGAAAATGAAAAATAAAAAGAAAAGAAAATGCAAAAAGGAGGAAGAGACAAAACAAGAAGAAGAAGAAAAGCCGAAAAGAAAGAAGAGACAAAAGAAAAAGAAGAATAAAAAGAGAAGAAAATGCCAAAAGGAGGAAGAGAGACAAGAAAATGAAGAATAAAAAGAAAAGAAAATGCAAAAAGGAGGAAGAGACAAAACAAGAAGAATGGAACGAAACTCTAAAAGAATGAAGAAGAAGAAGAAAAAGGGAGGAAAATGACGAAAGGAAGAAGAGAGAGAGAGAAAAAGAAGAAAAAGGGAAGAAAAGCCCAAAAGAAAGAAGAAGAAAAATAGAAGAAAAGCCCAAAAGAAGAAGAAAAAGAAGAAAAAGCAAAAAGGAAGAAGAGAGAAAAGGAGGAAAATAGAAGAGAAAGCAAAAAGGAAGAAGAGAGAAAAGGAGGAAAATAGAAGAGAAAGCAAAAAGGAAGAAGAGAGAAAAGAAGGAGAAAAATAGAAGAAGAAGCAAAAAGGAGAAGAGGAAGGAGAAGAAGAAGAGAAAAAAAGAAGAACAACAGCAGCATTGGTAGCAACATCGAAGCAAAGATCATATGACTCATGCACCTCATGCCAGCACGTGTTCTACCTGGCTGCCGCCAAGAAAATTCTTCTCTCCTTCTTCAGCACTCGGCACTCGTCTCCCTCGCTTCACAGACACACGTAGATCACGAGTCGTGCACGAGTAACAACAACACAAGCGCAAAGCTAGAATCTCTCTTTCTCATATACATTATTTAGTTCTCTTTATCGTTTCCCTCTCTTTCTCTCTTTTACTCCAGAGAACCTTTCTTGACTCGATCTCCGTCCCTCTTTATCTCATCGGTATTCGAGAGGCTCGTGGGAAAATGAGGCAGGTGGTAGTTAGATCTCGGTGCCCAAGAACTCACGAGATTCAAACCAGCCATTCACGTGTTTGCTCTCTTGTATCTCTCCCTTATATAGATGAATGTGAATCCATGTATATATGTATCGACCACCGAGACACGTCCGCGCAAAATGTATGATTGAAAATTCTCTTCAACTCACTGTCCCGGAATAATCTCCAATTAGATTTCTTTCATTCTCTCCTTCCTTTCCTCCTCATTTCCTCTCTTCTCTCTCTCTCACTCTCTCTGTTCCCTTTTTTCTTTTCTTTTTCTATTTTCCTTTTTCTTCTTTCCTCTTTACTTTCCTATCTTTCCTTTACTCTCTTTTTTCTCCTTTCTTTTCTCTCTTTCGTTTTCTCTCCCTTTTTTTCTTTCCTTCATTTTGTCTCTACTTCTCTTTCTTTAATTTTCTCTCTTTCATTTTCTGTCTCTATTTTTCTCTCTTTCATTCTCTCTCTCTCTCTCTCTCTCTCTCTCTCTCTCTCTCTCTCTCTCTCTCTCTCTCTCTCTCTCTCTACTTTTCTCTTTTTAGTTTTTTCTCTCCTTTCCTTCTTTCTTTTTTTTATTAATTTTTTTCTCTTTCGTTTTCTCTCCCTTTTACAGTTTTATTATAGTAAAAAAATAATAAGTGAATGTAGTAGAGAATAGTAAAAAATAGTAAAATTTAGTAAAAGGCTAGTGACAATTAGTAAAAAATAGTAAAGGATTACTCAAAAATAGTACAAGAAAACACCAAGAAATTAGTAACGATTAGTAAAAGAATAGTAAAAAATACTAAGAGATTAGTAAAGAATAATAAAGGAAATAGTAAAAGAATAGTAACATTACTATAAAAAATAGTAATAAAATAGTAAAAGAATAGTAAGATTACTGTAAAAAATAGTAAACAAAATAGTAAAAGATTATAGTAAAAAAATAGTAGGAGGTTAGTAACGAATAGTATAAAAATATTTGGAGATTAATTGCAAATAGTAAAAAAATAGTAATAAAATAGTAAAAAAATAGTAAAAGAATAGTAAGAGATTAGTAATGACGAATAGTATAAAAATACTTGGAGGTTAATTACGAATAGTAAAAAAATAGTAAAAAAATAGTTAGGTTACTATAAAAAATGTAAAAAAATAGTAAAAGAACAGAAAGATAACTATAAAAAATAGTAAACAAAATGGTAAAAGAATGGTAAAAAAATTTTTCAAAATAGTAGGAGGTTAATAACAAATAGTATAAAAATGCATGGGGATTAATTACGAATAGTAAAAAAAATACCAATAGATTAGTAAAAAAAATAGTAAAAGTATAGTAAAGAATAATAAAAAATAGTAAGAGAATAGTAAAAATATTAAAAGAACAGTAAGAGGTTAGTAACAAATAGTAAAAAATAGTAAAACAATAGTAAGAGTTATTTCGTAACGAATATTAAAAAATAGTAAGAGAATAGTAAACGAATATAAAAAGGTTTGTAACGAATTGTAAAAAGTAGTAATAGAATAGTAAAACTATTAAAAGATCAGTAAGATGTTAATAACAAATAGTAAAAAATAGTAAAGAATAGTAAAAAAAATGGTAAAGGAATAGTTAAATTACTATAAAAAAATGTAAAAAAAAATAGTAAAAGAATAGTTAGATTACTATAAAAAACGTAAAAAAATAGTAAAAGAACAGGAAGATTACTATAAAAAATAGTAAATAAAATGGTAAAAGAATAGTAAAAAAAATTTTCAAAATAGTAATAGGTTAATAACAAATAGTAAAAAATAGTAAAGAATAGTAAAAAAATGGTAAAGGAATAGTTAGATTACTATAAAAAAATGCAAAAAAAATAGTAAAAGAATAGTTAGATTACTATAAAAAACGTAAAAAAATAGTAAAAGAACAGGAAGATTACTATAAAAAATAGTAAATAAAATGGTAAAAGAATAGTAAAAAAAATTTTCAAAATAGTAATAGGTTAATAACAAATAGTAAAAAATACTTGGGGATTAATTACGAATAGTAAAAAAAATACCAATAAATTAGTAAAAAAAATAGTAAAAGTATAGTAACGAATAATAAAAAATAGTAAGAGAATAGTAGAAATAGTAAAATGTTTGTAACGAATAGTAAAAAATTGTAAGAGAATAGTAACGAATAATAAAAAATAGTAGGAGAATAGTAAAAGGTTTGAAACGAATAGTAAAAAATAGTAAGAGAATAGTAAAAATATTAAAAGAACAGTAAGAGGTTAGTAAAAAATAGTAAAAAATAGTAAAAGAATAGTAAGAGTTTAATAAAGAATAGAAAAAAATAGTAAGAGAATATTAACAAAATAGTTAAAGAAAAGACCACGAAATTATCAACGAATAGTAAAAAATAGGTAGAGAATAGTAACAAATAGTAACTAATTAGTAAAGAAACAGTAAAAAATAGTAAAAGAATAGTAAGATTACAATAAAAAATAGCAAAAAAAAAATTAGTAAAAGAACAAATACAGGAAAAACGACCAGAGATAAAAATTGACAAACAACTAATTTTCTTTCGATTCGTTTTATTGAGTTTCGATTCTCGCAAGAGATGAGTTGCGTTAATGATACAAAGACGGATGTCGCGCGCAATTAATGGATACTCCTCTTAACGAGAGGGGACTTCCGGCTCGATTAAAGCAAAATCACGAGAGCAGAACGTTGGACGACGCCTTTTTATGATCGCGTTCCATGCTCATCATGTCTCTCTGCTCGTAGAATGCGCGCCTGTTCTCAAGTCAACGCCATAATGTTATACATGTGACGTGAGACTTTCTCGTAATGTGAAATAAAAGGGTGAGAGACGATTCTTCGCATCGTTAAATAAAAAGAAAAGAAAAAGAAAAAAGAGAAAAAATATTTACCACCAAGAGAAAAGATTCCCTAGAACGAAAAGTTATAGTTTCTCTAACCCTTATTTCGTATACACGCACAAAAAATTCAAATTCTTATTTAATTTCTTAATTTCCGAATAAACTATATATATTTTCCTTAAAATCTTTAAAATTACAACTAAAATTAAGAAAATAAAAGTATTCAGAAATATCAAATTATTTTCCATTTGAAATTGATTCGAAATTTAAAAGGGGAAAAATAATCTCGTCTAGCCTAATCGCGGTAGACGCAATTACCAAAGTCTCGACATTGTCTCGGCGCACCAGCGGAAAAAAAATGTGTACAAAAATATACCGTCGCGCAAGTTTTTAAAATTATTTCCACAAAAATAACTATAACTCAATTATTTATCCATTTTCCTTATGTGAAAATATTTCGCCCATTGCGGAAAAAACAGCGAATTAGGAAGAAAATGAAGAATTAAATAAACATTATAAACTTTTTTTTTTCAATTAGCAAAAATTTTTTCAACCAAGTGGCAAATAAAAGCAAAGTCATCTCAGTTATTATATTTCAAGACTAATGCGATCTTAATTTCCAAGAAAATGACGATGAATCATCAGGCAAGTGACTTTTGAGGCCTCTCCGTGAATAAAAATGCCGGACGTCTATCAACTCTACCTGAGAATGTAACACACTTGTCGTATGATGATGATGATGATGGTCCTCAGGGGGGAAATTTTTTCGAACCTGCGTCACACTCTCGAAATATAATTATATTTCACCTCTCACAGCGAACAAATCAATATTTTATCATATTTTCAAAAATTACTGTGACAATTTTCAAACACTAGCTAAATTCAAATGCAAATACTTAAAAACACTTCTAGAAAAAATACCCTTTTTTTAATTTACAACTGTTTTTCAACCACAAGACAGAATAATTGACTGTAGTTAATTAAAAAAACGTTGGAGAAACAAAATTTCCATCCACAGGATTATTTTTCTCCACACAGCGGGGGTTTTGCTTCCAAAATTCAGCCACCAATCCATTAAAGATTTATTAGTTCATAAATAATCGTATATAGTGAAAAAATAATTGGTCAGATGATCGTGTGTATCAACCCACAAAAAAAGACAAGTCCCTATTATTATTTCCACCTAATCACCGATTTCAGTTTTAGGCACCGATCTTATTTTATCCCACGGCTCAGAAAATAATTTTCACCCAGAAAAAAAGCGGAAATAATGAAAAGAAAAGAAGAAGAAAAAGAAAAGTATAAGATGATAATGATGATGATGAAGAAAGAAATTATTAAGGGGCATTGAGTGGCGAATAGTAATAAAAGGTCCCTAAAAGTGGGACCTTTAATTGTCGTGGTCCAAAAATGAGCCACTGTCTCAGGCCCGTGCTCAATACAATGGAACTCGTGATGGTTGTTGTAGTAGTGGTAGTGGTAGTAGTAGTGGTGATGGTGATGGCGCGTCTCTTATTCTTCTCTCAATGCCCTTCGAATGCGCCTTTAGAAGGCCGGCTGCGAACCGGTCGTGGGAAAATCGAGCACGTGCGCAATTCCGGTCTCAAGATTTCAAGATCCCTTCGGGGCCCCAAAAAGACCCAGACGTCATTCGCCCTTTTTGCCTTTCTAGGTATATATACGTGTATATATATATATAGTTATGGTTACAAACTAACACGGCCACCAACGAGTAATTCCATTCGATTCCAAAGAGACCCCCCTCCTCGAGTCCTAAGTAGAACCCGGATTCCTAAAACTGTTTTCAAATCATGACTTGGTCTTTCACAAGAGCCGATAATCGACGTTTCTTTTTTCGAAAAGATTGTGTGTAGGTATTGGGATCAAATAATATTGATTCTAAAGAAAAGGAATAAGCAGAAAATAAAGAAAAAAACATTTTGTCAAAAAATTAGTCTATTACCTTGGGGGAGGGATTTTTTTTTCTTCGTGGAATATATAATAGAAATGAATATAATTTTTTTTTTCAAGAATTGGAAACACAATTTTATTTTTATTGTTGGGGAAATTTATTGTGCACTGGAGATTTCGCGCAAGCTAAAGACGATTCTGTCACAAAAGTTGTATTAAGATGAGTAAGATTCATCATTTGGATGATTGAGATGATGATGTAGTGATTAAAAAAAAGATAGTGACAAAAAAGATTATGATCAAGATGATGTTGTTCAAATTTAACAATAATCAAGATGATTGAGATGATGGTAAAACAAAAAAAGATTATGATTAAGATGATATCGTTCAACTATAACAATTATCAAGATGATTGAGATGATGGTAAAACAAAAAAGATTATGATTAAGATGATGTCGTTCAACTTCAACAATAATTAAGATGATTGAGATGATGGTAAAACAAAAACGATTATGATTAGGATGATCTCGTTCGACTTTATGAATCATCAAGATGATTGAGATGATGGTAAAACAAAAAAGATTGTGATTAAGATGATGTTGTTTAACTTCAACAATAATTAAGATGATTGAGATGATGGTAAAACAAAAACTATTATGATTAGGATGATCTCGTTCGACTTTATGAATCATCAATATGATTGACATGATGATAAAACAAAAAAGATTGTGATTAAAATGATGATGTTCGACTTTATGAATCATCAAGATGATTAAGATGATGGTAAAACAAAAAAAAATTATAATTAAGATGATGGTAAAACAAAAAAGATTATGATCAAGATGATGTTGTTCAAATTTAACAATAATCAAGATGATTGAGATGATAGTAAAACAAAAAAGATCGTGATTAAGATGATGTTGCTCAACTTTAACAATAATCAAGATGATTGAGATGATGGTAAAACAAAAAAGATTATGATTAAAATGATGTTGTTCAACTTTAACAATAATAAAAATGATTAAGATGATGGTAAAACAAAAACGACTATGATTAAGATGATGGTAAAACAAAAAAGATTATGATTAAGATGATGTCGTTCAACTTAAACAATAATCAAGATGATGAAGATGATGGTAAAATAAAGAAGATGATGATTTGGATCATGATAAAACAACCAAGATGATGGTGAAAGGAAGATGATTATTAAGATGATAAAAAGAAGATGATTATTAAGCTGATAAATAGAAGATTGTAAGGATCATCATAAAATAAAAAAGAAGATGGTAAAAACAATATGATGATTCTGATCATGACAAAATAAAGAAGATGATTATTTAGAAGGGAACAAGAAGATGATAGTGACATGAAAATATTGATTAAGAAGCGGATGAAAGTTGCACTAAAATCCACTAGGACGAATTGTTAAATATTCCAACGGATTACAAATATTAAACAAAGGTTCGTACCATCCAAAAGCTGAATTAAACTCTATTGCGATTAGAAATTAACAAACAAGTTGTTTCACTTGCTACAGGCAGTTGTACCGTAAAGGCATTAGGATCATAAAAGCAGTAGTACAGCTACTATATCGATCCAAATCAGAAATACAGTTCGTAATCATTATTTGACTTTTAATAACCACAAACCTGTTTGTGGAAACTACAACTTATTGTACCACAAAGAATGGAGATTTTAGATGCTACTTAGTGGATTGTATCCCCAAAATCAGATTTTAGACGCTAGAAAGATTGTATCATGAGTATTTTAGAAGAAGCATATAGAAAACATCCTCTAGCACCACAAAAAATTGCGGAACTAATTCCAATAAACCATTAACTATTCAGATTGAAAATTTGCTCCAACAGTGAAACCTACCCATTTAGACTAAAGCTGCGGCTAAACAATAAAATCATCATTGACTCCATTGTTCGGGAGCAATTCAAAGTCCAAAACATTTTACAATACAATACAAACATATGTCTGTATTGTATTGCATAAAAACAACAGATGCTTTTTGCCTCAAAATTGCTTCTAAACGACGTGACCAACAATGATTTTAGTGTAGAAAAAGCATTTTTAGATTTTACAACTAAACACAAAATAGAGACATGAAACAGTAACATGAACAGTTGTTCCTAAATAATTATTTTGATGCTTTTCGCCTCAAAATTGCTTCTAAACGACCAACAATGATTTTAGTGCAGAAAAAGCATGTTTAGATTTTACAACTAAACACAAAATAGAGACATGAACAACTTTAAGACTTTGGTCTTAACTTTTTTGCCTTCAGAGTTTTGCTTTTTAATGTTTACCATCAGGAGAACTGCATTGAACAGAAAATCACAAAAAAAAATTAACAACCAACAAAAACTTTATAGCTTCAGTTAAGCCATATACATAAAGAGCATGCTCAAGGACATGTTACAATTGGGTGTAAATAGACTGCCTGCGCGCCTTATCAAATTGCAGGTCTGACCGAGAGAGCGTTATTTGACTCCAGAAGCACGTGAAAAGGAATAATATTTTTAAAAAAACATTCCAGAGGGTGGTGTGTTGCGGTAACACGTGCGAGGATTCATTCGACACTTAGATTATCGGGTCACACGGTGTAAAGTTACTGCGCGAGACCCAAGGATATACATATTATTCGCTGGGTCTGTCAAGAAGTCTGGTGTGTCTTACTTCCAACGAGCGCACACCAACACACATCTGTATTTTTCTTTCACTGTGAGCACCTAATAACACATATATTATACCACCCGCGCAGTTTTGGGGAAAAACAAAGTCTATTAAAGAAACTCAATTATGGAAACGAAGGGAGGAACTTGTATATATTAATTCTAATAGCTTCACGAACACCAGAAATTTTGTGGATTTTATTTTATTTTGTGGATAAACAACGAAATTTTAATGTAGAAACAAAAGCACTTTTTTACCAACTTATTTTTAGTTCACTAACGGTATGTTTTACCAAACAAGACATAAATATTTTTTACTAACAATATTCCTTACTGACAATATTTTCTACTAACTACTCTACTAACTACTCTTTACTAAAAATATTTTTTACTAACAATATTCTTTACCTATAATATTTTCAACTAACGATATTCTTTACCAACAATATTGTTTACTAACAGTATTCTTTACCAATATTTTTTACTAACAATATTCTTTACCAATATTTATTACTAACAATATTCTTTACCAACAATATTCTTTACCACTAATATTTTTTACTAACAGTATTCTTTACCAACAATATTCTTTACTAACAATATTATTTATCAACAATATTCTTTACTAACAATATTCTTAACCAACAATTTTTGTCACTAACAATATTTTTTACAAACTACAATTTTAGCAAACAATTAAATGGATAAAAACACAATTATAATTTCAAATTCGAATGAAATTTCAACAACAAGCAATAAAATATATATTTGTAAATTGAATGGAATGAGAAGGAAATAAATCATTCGGGACAGAAAATGCAAATTAAATTTTTCTACATGTTATAAAGAAACTTTAATAGAATTTTTTGTGCGTGTGTGAGTGTGCTTATGAACGTATATACGCCTCCTGATCTTTCGAGTGCGAGAGAGATTTTATTTACGTAGGCGAGAAACCAATACAAAATGACAAAAATCCAGTGTCGCACGTGCCAATAAACCTATTTCAATATGTACTAATTTACATGGCAATCGATCACCGTTCGTATTATATTTGAACAGAGGAATTTTCATTTTCGAAAACATCGTATTCTCATTATACATGACAAATAATAATAATAAAAATAATAATAATAATAATAATAAAAATAGTAATAATAATAAAAATAGTAGTAATAATAATAATAATAATCATAATCATAATACTAATAATGACAATAATCATAATAATAAAAATAAATAAGAATGATTGGAAAACATTTATTCTTGCAAACCGAAAAATATTTTTTTATCCATATCAAACCTGAATTTTTTTTCAAATTTAGATTTTAAAATTCAGCGACGAAAAAGATTACAACTCAAATGAAGAATTAAAGAAAAATAGTTTCGAAAATTCAGAGAGAGAGAGAGAGAGAGAGAGAGAGAGAGAGAGAGAGAAAATTACAAATCAAATAATAAAAGTACTTTTAAAAATACCTTCAAAAATTAAGGTTTGTAGGTGACTGACATTTAAATTAAACAAATTTCTTGAAAATATAAGAAAAGAATAAATTAAAATTAAGAAAAAAAAATTAAATTTCAAGGCAATTTTCAAGTAAACTCTCGCTCCCGTTTCATTTGTATAAACAATTCTTTAACAAACTTTAAATATAAAAATGACAATTTTCACGGCGCACGAAAATAAAATCAATCGTAGTTTCCAATTTAATACATATATATATACATATTTTTTATACAAAAGAAAATTATAATTAATTTTAATTTAAAAGTCAAATATAATGACGTGGAAGAGAAGAAAAAAAGAATAATTCGATCAATATTGAGAAAGTTGCATTCAAAGAAAAAAGCTTTTCCAAATATTTAACAATCTTGCAATGATGAAAATTTATTTTTATTTCATCATTCGCTTATTTCGTAGGCAGTATTGATTTTTAATATTTTCCACATCTGTGGAAAACAATCAAAACTGCGTCAGTAAATGAAATTAAAAATTTTCCATCTATGTTCACTTTGAAAACAAAAAATTCATAGTCTAAGCTAAATTTTTTCTATATACAAATATAATATACTCAATCCAAACGATAAAGAAATTTTTTTTTTAATTCAGTCAAAAAATGTTTTAAAAAATTTTTAATAAATTAATTGGTTTGAAATTTATAGTTTTAAACTAATTTTGAGCAAATTAAAACTAATTTTATTCATAAGAACTATAGATTTCATTTTTCTTTCATTCCCTCGCAACAAAAATTCTGAAATTCGACTAATAATAAATTCGACTAACAAACAAAAAAATATAATAATATAATTACTTAAATTTTAATAACGAAATTAAGATTTTTTTTTGAAATATCTACTATTAAATATAGTTTTTACTATTATTCGTATACCTACTAATAATATCTACTGATTAGTAGTTTTTTACTGTCAATTTTCACAAAGTTTACTAATAAATAGTTTTCTATTATATGCGAAATTGAAAAATTTTTTTATACTATCAACTTTTGTTAATTTTGCTACTAATAAATAGTTTTCTACTACTAAACTAGTAGTTGCCTAGTAATTAACAGTTTTCTTCTATGAAATTAGTATTTTTCTACTAAGTAGCAGTTTTCTAATCAATTAAATAAATAAAAATAAATTTTTTTTCTAATAAATGATTTTCTATGTTATGAAATTAGAAAATTAATATATATACTATCAACTTTTGTTAATTTTGCTACTAATAAATAGTTTTCTACTACCGAACTATAGTAGTTGTCTATACTAATTAATAGTTTTCTGCTATGAAATTAGTATTTGTCTACTAACTAATAGTTTTTTTTACTAAGAAATTAGTAGTTGTCTATGTACTAGTTAGGAGTTTTTTATTAGTTAGTAGTTTTCTACTAGTTAGTAATTTTCTACTAGTTAGTAATTTTCTACTAGTTAGTAATTTTCTACTAGTTAGTAATTTTCTACTAGTTAGTAATTTTCTACTAGTTAGTAATTTTCTACTAGTTATTAGTTTTCTACTATTCAATTTTTAAACATTTTTCTACACTAATAAATATTTTTCCACTATCAAACTATAGTAGTCGTCTACTAATAAGTAATTGTCAACTATTAAATAATTGGGATTCTACTAATAGATAATTTTCTACCATGAAATTAGTAGTTCTTTACTAATTAGCAGTTTTTAACTATCAAATTTTATCAATTTTCTACGAAAAAATAGTTTTCTACAACAAAATTAGTAGGTCTTTACTAGTTAGTAGTTTTCTTCATTAACTTTTTAGAAATTTTGCCAATAATAAATATTTTTCTATACTATCAAACTAGTAGTTGTTCACTAGTTAGTAGTTTTTTACTATCAACGTTCTATACTTTTTGCTACAAATAAATATTTTTTTACTATCAAAACGAGTAGTTGTTTACTAATCAGCAACTATTAAATTAATTAGGTTTCTACTAATAAATAATTTTCTACTATTAAATTAGTAGTTTTTTACTATCAACTTTTTAAACTTTTTGATAGAAATAAATATTTTTTTACTATCAAACGAGTAGTTGTTTACTAATCAGTAACTATTAAATTAATTAGGTTTCTACTAATAAATAGTTTTCTACTATTAAATTAGTAGTTTTCTACAAACAACTTTTTAAACTTTTTGATACAAATAAATATTTTTTTACTATCAAACGAGTAGTTGTTTACTAATCAGTAACTATTAAATTAATTAGGTTTCTACTAATAAATAGTTTTCTACTATGAAATTAGTAGCTTTCTACTATCAACTTTTTATACTTTTTGCTATAAATAAATATTTTTTTACTATCAAACTTGTAGTTGTTTACTAATAAGTAACTATTGAATTAGGTTTCTACTAATGATTAGGCTTCTACGACACGGTAAATCGTTAGGTATTAAAATAACACTTAAATGGATTAAAATAACACTAAATTGGATTATTTTAATCCTTTTTGGTGTTATTTTAATACCTAACGATTTACCGTGTCGTAAATAGTACTATATTAGTAATTTTTTCTACTAAGAAATTAGTATCTACTAATTACTATTTTTCTCCCATTAAATAGGTAATTTTCTACTAAAAATTAACTGAAACCCCTACTCTACAATTATAGTAAAAAATTCACACTCTTTAATTACTACAAAAAAAACTACTAAAACTTTGACAGATTGTTCAGATTTACAGAGAAAGAGTTTATAAAGAAAAATAGTCAAATCACTTTTTTTCCAAGCAAGACTAAACAAAGATGTAAAATAGAACAACAGAAAGGCCCAAAAGGAGATTGTCACATGATAAGAGGCGCGTAGCATGGAAGCATATGTGGCACGAGCGAGGCGCCATTCAATTAAAGAAAATAAGAAAGTAAAGAAAAAAAGAAGAAAAAGAAGAACAGCGAGGGGTAGAAAAAAAAATATATATATATATAGGGGAACGGTAATTTTTTTTACTTCTTTCTTTCTTTTTTTTTGAATGGGTCAAAACGTACGGGTGAGTAAAACCGGCATATGTGTGTTAAAAAAGGGAACGGCATCGCCAGGTGAACCTCAACGCAACCCGTGAGAATTTGCCATCCAATTTCTTCCTTTAGAACTCGCACTAGGTCAAAGGGTCGGTCAAGTTTATTGCCAACAACCCGCATCATCAACATCGACTATTTGCTTTTATTCACAATTACGCATTCATGCAAAAAATTTACGTTTATTTGCGTATTCGCCTCAATTTTACATATCAGATTATGTTTGTTTCGTTTTAAGCGAAAATACAATCAATTGAAACTATAATTCAGAAATTCAAGAAAAATTAAATCTTTCCTCTGATTTTCAGAAAAAATTTCGACTTTTTCCTAATTTTTTTTTTTAGAAAAACAATTGTTACTATTCTCTCAACAATGAATGAGAAATAATTCTCACTATACTCTCAATTGTAACCGACAATTCAGGAATGCGAGAAAAATTTAATCTTTCTCCCTGATTTTCAGACAAAATTTTGACTTTTTCATAATTTTTTTTTTTTTTGGAAAATAATTTTTACTATATTCTCGACAATGAATGAAAAATAATTTTTACTATACTCTCAATTGAAACTAAAATTCAGGAATGCAAGAAAAATTTAATTTTTCCAGAGAAAATTTTAACTTTTTCGTAATTTTTTTTTTAATATTGAATAAAAAATAGTTTTTACTATAATTAGAATTATTTATATCGATATAATATGGAAAAAAATATAGGTGTATAATGTTGGGAATCATGTTCGCTGTAGGAAGGTCAAATAGTGAAAGTTAGAAGTAGCGATCTTAGATGCGCATATGGATCATTTGGATTTATAATATTGGACCGCGTGTGAAGAATGAAAACAAGTAGTTGCAAAACTTACACAACTCACATTTTCCAATAAGCCGCGCAACAACTATTAGAAAATAAACTTTTGCAAAAGGCAATAATATGCCCTTTGTTAGAGCCGCGTATACATTTTACGACTTCCATATTACAAAAAAAAAAAAAATATATATATATATATATATATATATATATATATATATATATATATATATATACAAATATAAAAATCCCAATCGGGCAACCATTATACATACATATTTTCTACACAACCAGCAGAATTTACCAATTATTTATTATCTCTCTCCGGAAATTTATCTACTTCTATTCTTTGCTATACTATATTCCAAGTGCTAATTCGGTTGAGGGAAAAAAACCAATTCCCGCATGTTTATTATAAATAAGTCACCGCAGGGTTGACATGCTTTTGCTCTTTTCTAATTCCCTGACTTTTCCAGGTTATCTATAAGTTGAAAAATGGAAATTTTACAGGTTTTTAAAACAACATTTATTATTAAATAGAAACTTTTTCGAAAACTTCAATAACTTCATTTTTGAATAAATATTTAATCATTATTTTTTAATAGAGAAATTAGGATTTTCAAAAAATCAATTTTTTTTATTTATTCATCAAAGAATTTATATATTTTCAAAAAATTGAAACTTTTTTCCATTTTTCTTCAAAATAATTAGTCAAAAATCCAATTACTTTCAATATCTAATATTTCAAAAAAAAAATTCAACAAAAGAATTCATTTAATTTAAAAGCAATATTCATAAAATTCGTCGAAAGAATTCAAGTATTTTCAAAAATAATGCAATTCGTATAGCAAAAATCCAATTGTGTTCAAAAACTTACAAAAACTCTCATCAATTTTCAATTATTTTTATACATAATAAAATTTTTCTCCGACATTCATACATTTCTGGAAAATTTTAATAAAATTCTTGGCAGAATTTCAATTATTTTTAATATATGTACAATTTTTATTAAGTTTTTCAAAAAATAAAATTATTCCTAAAAATTTTTTTTAAACTTGTGAAGATAATTAAATTATTTAAAAATTTGTTAATAAAATTCTTTATTTTATTCTTTATTTTATTTTATTATAAAAATCAATTTTAAGAAACATTTAACTATTTAATAGAATATTTATTTTTATAGTCAAAAAATTTAATGAATAAATAAAATTTTTTTTAATATTCTACATAGACATTCAATTATTTTCCAAAAAATAAAAATTTCAAAAAAATTATTGCAGAATTTCAATTATTTTTAATATATGAACAATTTTTATCTAATTTTTCAAAAAATGAAAATATTCCTAATTTTTTTTTAAATTCGTCAAGAGAATTCAATTATTTAAAAATTTGTTGATAAAATTCTTTATAAAAATTTAATTTTAAGAAAGATTTAAATATTTAAAAAAATATTTATTTTTATAGTTAAAAAATTTAAAGATTAAACAACAATTTTTAAAATATTCTACACAAATATTCAATTATTTTTCCAGAAAATAAAATTTTCAAAAAATCATTAAATTATTCAATGATTATTATATTTTCAAAAGTCATATAATTCTTTGCAAAATCCAATTGTGTTGAAAAATTTACAAAATTTCTCGACAATTTTCAATTACATTCATAAATAATAAAATTTCCCTCCGACATTTAAACATTTCTGGAAAATTGTAATGGAATTCTTGACAGAATTTCAATTATTTTAAACAAATGTACAATTTTTGCCAAATTTCTCAAAAAATAAAATTATTCCTAAAAAATTTTTTTTAGATTTGTCAAGGTAATTTTGTTGTGATTATTTAAAAATTTTCTTCATAAAATTTCAATTTAAAGAAACATTCAATTATTTAATGAAATATTTATTTTTATATTAAAAAAATGTAACAATTAAACAAATATTTTTATAATATTATTTCATTCAATTATTTTTCCAAAAAATAAAAACTTCAAAAAATCATTACAAAATTTCAATTATATTTAATAACATTTTAATCGAATTTCTCAAAAAATGTAATCATTCTGTAGAATTTTATTAAAATTCGTCAAAAGAATTCTAATGAAATGTTTCTAAATAATTGAATTTCGAAGAAAAATTGTATTATTTATAAAGATAATTTAAATTTTGATTAACATTTTTGTAAATTATTTAACATAACTTGATTTTTACGAAAAAAATGAATTGTTATAAAAGAATTTCATTAAAATTTTAGAAAATAATTTATTTCTTTGTAGAAAAAATTTTGAAAAATAAAATAATTGAATTTCTAAGAAAAATTTTACTACTTTTAAAAATAATTGAATTTCTACATTAATATCCAATTACTATTGAATTTTACTACTTAATTAATTAAATTCAATTTGTTTTAGTGTTTTTAACTAAAATTGTTCTATTCAAATCTATTATTTTAAAAATTAATTAAATGTATATTACAATATACAATACTAAAAAAATTAACTAATTTCAGAACAATTGTAGTTATTACATTTTTTGAAAAATCTAAGTTCTTTAAAATTTCCAATCAAACTGATTTAAAATTGAAATTTTTCAAAATTCCAAATGAAAATCGTTTCAAGTTAATTTAATTATAAAAATCGCAAACGCAACTCGTTTAAAATTGAATTAATTTTCAAATATTTATGTAAAATTAGTTTTCAAGAATAAATATAATCAGAAAAGAACAATTTTTTCCAGATCAAGTTTTTTCTGTGTAAAAATAATAAAATTCTTCTTTTTGCTTTTAAAATCGTTACCAACTTCAAAGCATAGTCTCTTTGAATTGAAGCAAAAAATGTTCATAAAAAAAAATCGATTCCCAAATGTTTGCTACTAATTCGATTCACTTTGATAAAAATTATTATTTACTTAAAAGAAAATCTTCGATAGCAAAGAATATATATTTTTTCCTACAAAAGAAACTGAACGCAATTCAATTAAAAAATTGAATCATATATATACATCTATTTTTACAAATGCTTCCATAATTATTTTTCCTTTTCTCCTTCCATGTGTTCAAGTTTATTAAATATTTAAAAGCAATGGAATACTAAATAAAGGTTTCAAACGCTATACGTTTGTAAAGAGACAAATAAAAATGTTTTTAACACCTTTTTTTCACCATTTTATCAAACATGAAAATTTAACTGATGCAATTTCGTTAATTCACTACATAATCCGGATACAATTTGTTTTTCTTTCTAATAAATACCATTTTTTTATGTATACAAAAAAAAGCCAATATCGACCTTGATTATAATTTTAACGAAAAAAATAGATGAGGAAGCACACAAAACTTCCAAATATTAGTCGAAAAAGCGGTAGTAACATACATATAGAAACAAGTGTTGAAGAAAAAAATGCCAACAAGTGTTAAAAATATAATTTCCTTGCACAATAATTTTTAATAAATTAACATCGAGGAAAATAGAATTCGAATAAGAGAAAAATTATTTCAAAAAAAACTTTCTAAATTATCAAAAAGAGAAAAATAATTTTTACATTGTTAGACAAAATGCCAACAAGTGTTAAAAATATAATTTCCATTCACAATAATTTACAATAAATTAACATCCAGGAAAATAGAATTCGAATAAGAGAAAAATTATTTCAAAAAAAACTTTCCGATTTATCAAAAAGAGAAAAATAATTTCTGAGACAACAAAATTTCTGTCCATCAGAAAAAAAAACCCTTTTACTGTTTATAAGAGAAAATTTTTTCTAAGAGTCAAAAATTTTCGTTCATTGTACAACTTCTGTTTATGAGAGTACATAATAAAAATTTCCGTTTTATCGAACACTTTGTAGTCTATAAATATACGTTTTTTTTCATTATATCCAATTGTTTCGGGAGGGGAGAAAAGGCGCACACACTTGGGCCAAAAACTTGATTCTCACGGACTCGTGACCGTATCATCTCAAATGTGCGGCTTGCGTCAAACTCACCCCTTGAATTTCATACACCTTGAATATTTTATATATAAGAACATATAGAGAGAGAGTGAGCGTAAATTGACGCGTGCGAACCGACACAAACGTCACATATGAGGGGTGAAATTCGTGTATATATATAAAAAGGGGGGGATATCTCGGCGGCACGAGCCAACAAATGTGACATATGCTGTTTCAGAGGACAGCTGATGTACTAATAAGCTTCGCGCACGTGCGTTTCTTTTAATATATGTCCGCAGTCTATACACTAAATATCCACTGACACGATATGGGAAAATACGAGTCATTTGGCTGGAAATGATCAATATTGGGAGAAAATGTTTAATTTACTTTAGTAGTTTCGAATTGTCAAGAAGAGAGGCTCAAATTTTTTCGTAGAAACAAGCTCTCTTCTTCTTTTTCATTTTTTACCAAAAAAGAAACATTACTTTTTATTTTTTGCTAAAAAAGAAACATTACTTTTTATTTTTTGCTAAAAAAGAAACATTACTTTTTATTTTTTGCTAAAAAAGAAACATTACTTTTTATTTTTTGCTAAAAAAGAAGCATTCATCTTCATTTTTTGCTAAAAAAGAAACTTTCCTCTTCACGGTAAATCGTTAGGTATTAAAATAACACCAAAAAGGATTAAAATAATCCAATTTAGTGTTACTTTAATCCATTTTGGTGTTATTTTAATACCTAACGATTTACCGTGTTCATTTTTTGCTAAAAAGAAACTTTCCTCTTCATTTTTTGCTAAAAACAAAACCCTTTCTCCTCATCTTTTTTATTTTTTAAATACAGGGCACGGATCGTCTTTAAGACTCAAAAAAAAAGTCGCTTTAGTCGCATAAATTCACAACAAAAGTCACGAAAAGTTGCATAAAATTTTCAAAAAGGTAGGAAAAAAGTCGAATGAAATTTAAGGATAAAAAACGCCAAAAAGGAAACACGAAATTGTCAAAATTGTCAAGAAAATCACATTTCTCGCCTACAAATACTTTAACATCAAACAATCTGGAATAATATTTAATAAAATTTAATAAAATGCATGGCAAAATTGTAATTAGGTATGTTTAACATTTTTTTAAAAAATCTGTTCAAAATTTCAACTATTTTTATAAATAACAAATTCTTTTCCAAAATCCAATTATTTAAAAAAAATTTAATAAAATGCCTGTCATAATTTCAATTCTCTTCATAAATAATAAAATTCTTCTCTAAAACTCATTTATTTTAAAAAATAATGAAATTCTTCGGAAAAATTTAATTACATTCAAAAATTTTTTTTTAATTTTTCGTCAAAATTTTATAAATAATAAAATTAATCCTAGAAATTCATTTAGTTTCAAAAGTAATAAAATTCTCCGTAGGATTTCAATTATTTTCAAATTTTCTTTAATTTCTCGTCAAATTATCATTATCTTCATAAATAAAAAAAATTCATCATGGAAATTGAATTATTTTCAAAAGTTTTGATAAAATTCTTTGCAAAATTCAATTATCTCAAAAAATAAGAAAATTCATCGCAGAAATTCAATTATTTTCAAAATTTTTATCTTAAATTCTCAAAATTTCAATTATCTTTATAAATATCAAAATTCTTCTTCAAAATTCGCAATTACTTTGAAACATTTAAAAAAAATATGTTCAAAAATTCAATTATCTTTATAAATAATAAAATTCTTCTCTGTAATTCAATTATTTTCAAAGAATTTTAATAAAATTTTTGTCAGAATTTCAATTATTTATTTATTTCTGTACATTTGTAATTATCTTTATAAATAATAAAATTCATCCTAGAAATTCATTTATTTCCGAAAGCAATAAAATTCTTCGCAGAAATTCAATTATTTTCAAAAACTTTTTTTAATTTCTCGTCAAAATTATCATTATCTTCATTTGAATAAAAAAATTCATCATGAAAATTTAATTATTTTCAACAGTTCTGATAAAATTCTTTGCAAAATTCAATTATTTTTTCTTACAAAAATCTTTATAGAATAATTAAAATCGCAGAGATTCAATTCATTTCAAATTATTTTAAATTCTCCCCACAATTTTAACTATTTTTAAAAATATCAAAATTCTTCTTCAAAATTCAATTACTTTTAAACATTTTTAAAAAAAGTCTGTTCAAAAATTCAATTATCTTTATAAATATCAAAATTCTTCTTCAAAATCCAAATACTTTTAAACATTTAAAAAAAAGTCTGTTTAAAATTTCAATTATCTTTAAAAATATTAAAAATTATTATAAAATTCAATTACTTTGAAACATTTAAGAAAAATATGTTCAAAAATTCAATTATCTTTATAAATAATAAAATTCTTCTCTGTAATTCAATTATTTTCAAAGAATTTTAATAAAATTCTTGTCAGAATTTCAATTATTTATTTATTTATTTCTGTACATTTATAATTATCTTTATAAATAATAAAATTCATCCTAGAAATTCATTTATTTCCGAAAGCAATAAAATTCTTCGCAAAAATTCAATTATTTTTAAAAACTTTTTTTAATTTTTCGTCAAAATTATCATTATCTTCATAAATAATAAAATTTATCATGGAAATTTTATTATTTTCAAAAACCCTGATAAAATTCTTTGTAAAATTCAATTATCATAAAAAATAAGAAAATTCATCGCAGAAATTCAATTATTTTCAAAATTTTTATCTTAAATTCTCAAAATTTCAATTAACTTTATAAACATCAAAATTCTTCTTCAAAATTCGCAATTACTTTGAAACATTTAAAAAAAAATCTGTTCAAAATTTCAATTATCCTTATAAATAATAAAATTCTTCTCTGAAATTCAATTATTTGCAAAGAATTTTAATAAAATTATTGTCAAAATTTGAATTATCTTTATAAATAAAAAAATGCAAAAAAATTCAAATTCTTTTTTTTTTATAAAATCTTATAATATAAAATAATAATTTTATTTAAAAATTCCCTGACTTTTCCAGGTTTTCCAGACCATTTTTTAAAATTCTCTGACCAAATTACTTAGTTGTTGTTTCCTTTTTTGTTTCCTAACATTTTAAAAATTTTTTCTTTTTAAATATTTTCAATTTTAAAATTAATGTATTAAACATCATTGAATGCTTGCATAGAATTTTATCAAAAAATTTGAGAACAATTCAATTCCCTCGAAGAATTTTATTATTTATAAAAATAATTTAATGCATGCGAAGATTTTTATTAAAATAGTTGATAATCCTAATTAAATTCTTCGAATAATTTGTTTTAATTTTTTTTTTAAATAAAGTTTCATTAATAATTTTAATTGATAATTTTCAAAATAATTGAATTTCAACAACAATTTATTTTAACTAAATTAATCGTGTTTCGTAATAATTGAAATTAAAAATTTAGTAATTAAATTTTATTAAAATTTCAAGAAAATTTTTGATTATGTCGATGTTTTTAATAATTATAATTTCTAATCATACTGTAAACATTTATTAAAATTTTTGCTGGAAAATTTAACTCTTTCTTAAAAATTAAAAACAATTATTTCTTTCGTGAAATTTTATTACAATTGTATTGAAAATAATTGAATTTTTGAACAGATTTAAATCTAACTTGAAAAAATAGTTAATGAAGTTTTTTAAAATTAGAAGTGAGAATAAAAAAAAATTAATAATAAAAAATAATGAAAAATTGAAATTTTCGCTATTCAGATACCTCAAATTAATTTTTGAAAAAAAACATTTTATAAAATTCCCTACGACATTTCCAAGTTTTCTCTGACTGAGAAAAAATTCCCTGACAATTCCAGGTTTTCAAGGTTTCCCTGACCGTAGCAACCCTGAAACGTCAGTGAAGTTCGCAACGTTCATGATCAACGATTGAAAGAAAAAAAATTATTTTTCTACCAAAAACAATAAAAATTATTGTTCACAAATATTTTTTTGTAAATCATTATTAAAAAAATAAAACGAATTATTTTTTGTACAAAAATTTATCAAAAATTCCATAAAAAATCATTTTTCGTCAAAAATCGTTGACTATAAACGTTGTAAACTTCACCAACGTTGAAAAAATTAAACTTTCTTTTACAATATTCCCGGAATTAAAAATTTTAATCCCCTTTTTGTGCGAAAAAAGTCGATCCAAGGCCTTCGTGAATCAATTATGAAAATATAAATTTGATAAAGAAAGGATTAAGAAAAGCAAATAAATTTATTTATTTATTTCCCTCGTGCGAAAAAGTCGATCCAAGGCCTGCGTGAATCAATTATGAAAATATAAATTTGATAAAGAAGGATTAAGAAAAACAAATAAATAAATAAATTTATTTATATATATGGAATTTAATTGATTGAAAAGAGAAAATCAATGGCAGTTTCTTTTTGTTTTGTGCATATGTGCGACGACGACAACAACGACGACGTCGATGGTTAGTTTTTATCATGTTCTTCCTTCTTTAATTATCGTTTCTACAAAGCGAATCAGGTTGCTATTATCGGTAGTTATACAGCCGGTAAAGAAAAACTGGTACAATTTCATTCCGTTGGTAGTAGAAATTCGCCACGACTCTCGACATATATAATCACTATTGGCGATTGGTAAAACGCATTTCCACACGCATCATCTCTTGCGCGATAGGAAGGTATAAAGAGAAGTTTTGCGAAATTTTTCGCAAAAGGCATTTCTGTTTTCTTACACATGTATATATATATACACACCAGACGTTCATGATTCCTTCACGAACGTCATCTCAGCATCGAATGCTATACTGTGCTGGTTTTCAAACGAATTTCACCGCCAGCGTCTTTTGATCGCAATTACGGAAAAAAAGCATTGCCCGCGAGTAAACGCAATATATATACTTTGTATCGAAGAAATTCAATTCGATTTTTTGTTTTATAGGAGTTTTATAATACGTGCTTTTATATATATAACGACAAATTTAAACTATAGTTTAAATTTGTCATCGTTATATCTGTCCTCTCTTTACGAATTTTTTTTCTTTTGTCGCTTTTTTTCATAAGATTTCGAAATTTCTTCCGAATTAGTAAAATTCTAATAAGTGTTTAAAAAAGTTGTCACGCTTTTGCTCTTTTCCACTTCCCTGACTTTTCCAGGTAATCCAGATTAAAAAATGTAATTTTTCCTGGTTTTTAAAATTACATTTATTATTAATTAGCAACTTTTTCGAAAACATCAATAACTTCATTTTCAAATAAATCATTCTTATTATTATTATTTTAAATCATTATTTTTTCATATATAGAAATTAGGATTTTCAAAAATTTAATTTTTTTCCATTTATTCTTCAAAGAATTAAATATTTTAAAAAATTTGAAACTTTTCTCATTTTTCTTCAAAATAATTTGTCAAAATTCAATTATTTTCAATGTCTAATATTTCAAAAAATATTTTAACAAAAGAATTCAATTATTTAAAAATAAATTTCAATAAAGTTCGTCTCCAGAATTCAAAAAAAAAAAATATTTTAACAAAAGAATTCAATTATTTAAAAATAAATTTCAATAAAGTTCGTCTCCAGAATTCAATTATTTTCAAAAGTAATATAATTCTTTGCAAAATCCAATTGTGTTGAAAAATTTACAAAAATTCTCGTCAATTTTTAATTACTTTTATAAATAATAAAATTTTCCTCCGACATTCATATAAATTTCTGGAAAATTTTAACAAAATTCTTGGCAGAATTTCAATTTTTTTTAATATATCTAAAATATTTATCAAATTTCTCTAAAAATGATATTATTTCTAAAATTTTTTTTAAAACTTGACAAGAGAATTTAATTATTTAAAAATTTGTTGATAAAATTCTATATAAAAGTTCAATTTCAAGAAAGAGTTAAATATTTAATAAAATATTTGTTTTTATAGTTAAAAAAATGAATTATTATTAAGCAAAAATTTTTAAACCATTCTACACAACTATTCAATTATTTTCCAGAAAATAGAATTTTCAAAAAATCATTGAATTGTGCAATGATTATAATCATTTTATAATCATTTCAATTATTTTTAATACAATTTTAATCGAATTTCTTAAAAAATGAAATTATTTTTGTAAAATTTCATTAAAATACGTCGAAAACATTGAATTTTAAGAAACATTGAATTATTCAAAAAAATATTTTTGATATCCTCTAATTTTTATTATAATTTTTTTAATTTCATTTTATAATTTAATTTAAATAATTCTATTCTTAAAGAATTTTCAAATAAAAATTGATTTAAAAATGAATTTCAGTTAAAATTATTGATAACAATTGAATATTAAAAAAATTATAACCCAAATTTTAAGAAATAATTGAATTTCAAATGCAAGTAAAGGTTTCAAATTAAAAATTCTCAATTATATTCAAAACTTAAAAAAAAAATTCTCGTCAATTTTCAATTACCTTCATAAATATTAAAATTTTTCTCCGACATTTAAACATTTCTGGAGAATTTTAATAAAATTCTTGATAGAAATTCAATTATTTTTAATATATGAACAATTTTTATCTAATTTCTGAAAAAATGAAATTATTCCTAAAAATTTTTTTTTAAACTTGTCAAGAGAATTTAAGTATTTAAAAATTTGTTAATAAATTCTTCATTAAAATTCAATTTTAAGAAACATTCAATTATTTAATAAAATAATCATTTTTATAGTCAAACAATTTAAGGATTAATCAACAATTTTTATAATATTCTACAAGAAGATTCAATTATTTTTCCAATAAATAAAAATTGGAAAAAATCATTGCACAATTACAATTATTTTTAATACAATTTTAATAGAATTTCTCAAAAAATGCAATTGTTCTGTAAAATTTTATTAAAATTCGTCGAAAATATTCTAACAAAATTTTTCTAAATAATTAAACTTCGAAGAAAAATTGTATTATTTATTATTTATAAAGATAATTAAAATTTTTGTAAATTTTTTAACATAACTTTATTTTCTGCGAAGAATTTGATTAAAATTATTTGGAAAAAAATTGAATTATTACAAAAGAATTTCATTAAAATTTTGGAAAATAATTTAATTCTTTATAGAACAAGTTAAAAAAAAATAAAATAATTGAATATCTGAGAAGAATTTTACTATTTTTAAAAATAATTGAATTTCTCCATTAATATCCAATTACTGCAGAAATTCAATTTGTTTTAGTGTTTCTAACTAAAATTCTTCAATTGATTCATTATTTTAAAAATTAATTAAATGTATGTATATTATTAAAAAATTTTAATAATTTCAGAACAATTTTAGTTATTAACATTTTTTTAAAAATCCAGGTTTTTAAAATTTCCAATCAAATTCATTTAAAACTGAAATTTTACAAAATTTCAAATGAAAATCGTGTCAAGTTCATTTAATTATAAAAATCGTAAACGATTCAACTCTTAAAAATATCGAATTAATTTTCTAATATTTAAGTAAAATTAGTTTTCAAGTATAAATACAATCAGAAAAGAACAATTTTCCAAAATTTCGATCAAAATTCCCTGTCTTTTCCATGTTTTTTCAATTTTTATAAAATTCCCTGACATTTCTATGTTTTCAGGTTTACAGATTGCCTGGCAACCCTGAATTTTAAATTTTCATTTTTTTTTACTTTTTCTGCTTTTTAATTTTTTTTTTTTTTGGTGAAAAAATATAATTATTAATGGAATCGAAATCATTTAAAAATCGACCAAAAAATAATTATACGAATAAGTGTAAAAGGGGTATATATATACAGTGATTACAATAGTCTACTATAATGGAAGTATTCTTTGCCCGTACGGCGCCAATTTCATTATTGCAGACATGTCGCGCGCCTCTTCATTTTCCAAGTCCTTGCTGATATCACACGACTGGCGAGACGGAAATAATAAAATCCCACTGGCATTAATATTGCGAAATGGGTACAATGTCTTTCAACACTTTTTCACAAAAAAAACCCATCTCATATCTATTATTGTTTACATAATGTTTCCAAATTCAAAACTAATCGCAAATGGATTTTGAGCATTTAGATTATCTATTAAATGTTTCCGAATTCAAAAATAATGGCAAATGGGTTATTTTTCGATTTTCGAATACTTAGTGTGTTTATAATTAATCAGGGTTGTCACAAAAAAAAGTATATAAGAGAAAGCAGAATTTAGAAAATCAGTAATTTGTACTAAAATTGTAATGGAAAAATTATCACGAATTCTAATATACAAAATATTCCATTTCTTTGTCTCTTAAATTTTGAACGTTCAAATGAACAAAATTGTTTTTCTTTTCAATATTTTTCAATTTTATTATCTTTAAATGATAATTAAAAAAAAATTTAACCCATTGTTGTTAATATTTATTAAGAAAAAAATTCATTTCTTAATTTGTAAATTAATATTTTCCACATGAAGAAAGCGATTTCTTTTTGTTTTTTCATAATATTCTTACAATTCATTGAATTTCAAAAACGTATTTAAATTCGAAATTTTTGAAAATCTTAATTCCTATGGAAAAATAATAATGTTGAAAAATTTATTTGGAAAGAAAATTATTTTAATACAATTTGTAATCGAATTTCACGTCGGTGAAGTTCGCAACGTTTACGATCAACGATTGAGAGAAAAATAATTATTTTCCCACCAAAAAGAATTAAAATTTTTGTTCGCGAATATTTTTTTTTTGTAAATCATTATTCAAAAAATTAAACGTACTATTTTCTGTCCAAAAATTTATTAAAATTGCTTAAAAAAATATTTTTCTTCAGAATTCGTTGACTATAAACGTTGTGAACTTCATCAACGTCGAATTTCTCGAAAAATAATCTTCTGCAAAATATTATTTAAACACGTCAAAGGAATTCAATTATTTAAAATTTTTGTTAATAATTCTTAATAATTCTTCATGAGAATACAATTTTAATATAAAAAAACTAATTTCAATTATTCATTAAATTATTTATTTCCTACTTAAATAATTGATTTTTCGTCGCATTTTCCCATTAAAATTGATTTAAAAATAAATTTTACAAATTCGATTATTTTTAAAAGAATAAAAAAATTTTTCACAAAAGTTAAATTATCAGCGTGCGGATAAAAATTTAAAAAAAAACTAAAATCAGAAGAAGGAAAAATCTTTTCTGAGTAAAAAATATAAAAGTCTAAGTAAAAATTTCCAATTTCATAATTTCTTCAAAAAAAAAAGAAAATGGAAATAATAACAAAAAATTTTCGACATTTGCCTCAATAGTCAGCGGTGAATATGGAGGAAAAATTTATTACATTTAGCACGCTAGTCGAGAGTTGAATTTCCTGAGTTTGACTCATATCCTTCTTCCTACGATTATTTTCGAGAAATCCGCGTCGGCACGTGTTAATTTTTGCGACTCGACTCGCTCGTTCGCGTCACGTAAAGTCGCACATAAAAGATAAACTTTAAAGAGCTAGGTATAGTTTACACATATTTTATACACATAAAAACAGCGCACGTGTCTCTCGTAAGTTGATAATTCAATTATTATATAATTATAAAATAAAATAAAATTTAAAAAAAAATGAATTTCAAACATATCGCGCTATATATTTATTGTCAACCTTTTCGCAACACAAAATTTGACACATTTAATAATATTTAAAATTTAAATTACCAAAAAAAAAATTTTTTTTTTAAATAACTAATTTCTAATTCTCACAAAAAAACACTTGTATGTAAAAAAGAATGTTTATTATTTGTCTTTTATTTTCATAAATATAAAATAAATTATTGTTGGCAAACTTTTACTTCTTTTGTTCTACTTTTCATGTGAAATAAAATTAAAAAAATTTTCTATTTTCTGTCTGTAAAAAATGTAATAAATAAATAAATGTAATACATAAATATATTATTTATTATAATAATTTTATATTTTATATTTTATATTTTATATTTTATATTTTATATTTTTTATTTATTAATAATGTAATAAATGTAATGTATATACTTTATGTAAGAGTGGTAAATTTTCTATAAAGATTTCAAACCCCCTAGAAAAAAAGACACGTGCAATGCTGAAAAAGTGACTTTCGGAAGAAAGATAGAGAGACACGTGTCCATTCAGTTTAATATTCCAACTGTATCGTTTTAATGAACCTCCATTCAATGCACGAATCACGTGTGTCACGGAGATTATAATAGATATTGATTTTCCTCACCAAAAAGCACCTACAATCTCTACTCGATCTTTTGTCTTTTTTTTTATCTTTGCTAAATTACTCTATTAATCTCTCTGAAAACACTAAAGTTTTCTGTTAACGATTCAAAGTACAAATTTTCCGATATGAAAGAGGGTATTTTTATTTGTTTTCTATTTTTAATATTTTTAATTCTTTATTTTGTTTTCCTTTATTGTTTGCTCTTTATTTTTTCTATTTTTTATTCTTTATTTGATGTTTCATTTTTAATTACATTTTTCCATTTTTCAATACTGTTACTGTTACTGTTTGCACTCTCTAAATATAAGTTAGTAAACATTAAGTAATAAAATGACTAACATTGGTCGACAAAATAATATAGCACCCAGAAAAAAATACATTCGATTCAGAGCGTCTTAAATTATTTTTTTTATTTCAAATACACTTTATTTGGTTTAAGTAAATTTTTAGATTCTACATTTTCTAAACGTTTAAATGAATATAACGTTTCATTATTTCTATTGCAAATTAAATTTCTTTTCTTCTATAATGCAAGGGATTATAAAATAATTTTTGCGACACTACTTTGAAAGAAAATGTACATTAAATTTTGTAAAAATATTTTGCAATTTGGGGAAAAAGTGCAACAAACCGAAATTTTGATATAAAAAATACTGAACTTTAAAAAAATGTATGTGAAATTCAGTAAAGTTATATATTAAAATTGAATATACATTTTTTCCAGTGTTTTAAAAAAAATAATTATAAAGTCTATTAGAAATGAAAAATTTGTGTTAATTTATGAAAAGAATTATTTGAAAATCTTTTTTTAAAAGTTACTCTTAAAATTTATTCATTATAATTCATCAAAAATTTACTTATTTTCGAAAATTAATAAATAACATTGTAATATTTTTAAAAAACTAGAAAAACATATATTTTAATATTTAATTACCTTCAAAAAAAAAATTAAATTATTCAATTATTTTAATGTAAGAATTAATGATTCTTGAAAGCTATTGAATTTTCAAAAAAAGGAATAAAAATTTGATAATTTTCACTCATTTTCATTTTCAAATATTCGTTTGAATTTATCTCTCATTAAAATTTTTGAAAAATCAGTTAAAAATTTTTTAAAAATCAGTAAAAATTAAAATTAAAATTCTTTAAAATTCAATTTTTGAAAAATATTTTATATCATAAGTAAAAAGATAGAAAAAATAATATCATGGACTAATTTCAATTTTCAAAAAGTTTACCTTTCTTCATTTATTATTAATTAAACAATGAAAGAATTAATAATTAAAAAATTCATTTATTATTATTAATTTTAATTGCAAAAATTTCAAAAATATTTTAATTTTTAATAACTTTTAATTTAAAAATCGATAATTTTCGTTAATTTTCATTTTCAAATATTTATTTGTATATCTTTCATTAAAAATTTGGAAAAAACAGATATTTCCAAAAATTAAAACTAAAATTCTTCAAAATTTAATTTTATTAAAATTTTTTATGTAATACTTAAAAATTGAAGAAATAATATAAAGTAATTTTAATTTTCAAAAAATCTGCTTATTTTGATCCATTATAAATAAATTTACTTATTTATTAATAATTATTAATTTTAATTGCAGAAATTTCAAAAGTATTTGAATTTTTAATAACTTTAAATTTAAAAAATCTATAATTTTCGTTCATTATTTTCAAATGTTTATTTGAAAATATCTTTCATTAAAAATTTTGAGTAATCAATTATTTCCAAAATATTAAATTAAAATTCTTCAAAATTCAATTAATTATAAAACTTTTGATGTAATACTTGAAAAGTCGAAGACTTAATATTAAAAGAAATTAATTTTAATTTTCAAAAAATTTACATTTTCTTGAAAAAAATTAAATAATTTAAATCTTGTTAGAAAATAAAAATACTGTACTTAAAAATTAATGTTAAATAAAATAATTTCTGTTTTTCTATTATTTAAATCGTAAAAATTCAGTTAAATGTAGTAAAAATTCTGTTGAACAGTAAAAATTCAGTAAAATAATGGGAAATTGTACTAAAAAAATTAAGAATAAATTTATAAATTTTATTATAGAGCAATATGAAAATTCTGTGTAATAAATAAGTGAAAAAAATCTGCAAAAAATATTTAAAATTGTCTTAAACAGCAGAAGTTCGGTTAAATAATAAAAATTATAAATGAATAGATAAATTTTGCTAAATCGTAAAAATACTGTCAAAGAATAGAAATTCTATTAAAATTAATTAATTATCGAATTAATTTATTAATTAATAATAATAAAATTAGAATTAATAAATTATCATATTATAAATGATTATAATATTATTATATTATTTATATTTATTTATTATTATTTTTATTTATTTTCAATTATTATTATTATTATTATTATTATTATTATTATTATTATTATTAATTTTTATTACTATTATTATTAATTTTTATTATTATTTATATTTATTTTCAATTATTATTATTATTATTATTATTATTATTATTATTATTAATTTTTATTATTATTATTATTAATTAATAATAAAATTAAAATTAATTAATTATCTAATTAATTTATTAATCAACAATAACCGAATTTTCTCCAATATAATATAAATTCCAAAATACAAAAATTCATTTTAATTTTGTATATATTTCGTTCTAATTTCAAATTCAATAAAAACTATTTTACCACAATTCTAAATTCAATAAAAAAAAAATTATCTACAACTGTAAGCACTACTGTAAACACAAAAGGAATTCGACAGCTTCTTGTAAACCTGTCCACATAATATATATACAAATATACATAGACACATATACTTTGTCTCTCGTGCATTATTTATTTTCAAACTCTAAAACTCGACGGCAAGAGGTATAACGTGTAATATAAGGCGACTTACGGAGGTGTGTTCGTTAATTGGCACAGATCGACGATATCGACAGGTCATTTTGTTAGATCTACGATATATCAGGCGTCACACATATTTTTCCCTAACGTGCCACTCGATCACGTTCCCGCTCTTATATAGAAATTGAAAATTTTAATTGGAAACTTCTACTAGTCTTACACTATATACTTTTTTCAAAAAAAAAAAAAAAAAAAACCCGCCGAAAAAAAATTCTTTTCCTCTTTCTATATAATATATTTATACCCACCATAATCTCAGCTTAGAAATCAAAATTTTTGCCGCCCCAAGAGAATAAAAAAGTAGCTCGAAAGATAATGATTTAAATTGAGAATGTGTCATCTTATAATTAAATTCATAAATTGACAACAAGTTTAATATAGTTAATTTTAAATCAATAGAGCAATGAAGACATTAATCAGAATATGCGTATATTAAAAAAATACCAAAACAAAACGAAACTTTTCCCCAACATACTCTCAACACTTTTGAATGAAAATGATAAGCAATAATTATACCAGCATATAGTATATATATTTGTCGCAAACAACTTTTATATTTAAATATTATAAATACTTGGACAATTTTATTCCCTCTCGCACATATAAAAGAGAGTGAAAAATAAAAAAAGAAACCGGAATATATTATTATTAAGTTATATCCATTTTCCAGAAAAAGACGCACATTTTTCTCCAATCAATTTTGCGACCCGTATATATGAGAAATTAATGTGTCGCCAAGATAAATAGTGTGTTATTTATCCAATACTTTAAATTAACGCTTTTGAAAATAAAATTTCTCATTGGCAATATAATCTAGAGGAAAAAAATTTCCGATCCCGGATGAAAAAAAAAAGAAAATAATAATAATAAAGAAATAAGGAAAAGGAGCCGTCGTAAAATTACGGTAGCATTGGAGAGAGAAAAGGCGCGAGGAACACAAGGCGAACGTAATTATTCGGTGCGAACGATGCGGTTATAAGTGTCCGTGGCACTCGGGGAAAAATATAAGTATATATAAGAAAGGTAGATTGGGTATAAGAGACGAAAGAGAAGAAGAAGAAAAAAAAAGGTCTTGTGTGAGAATCGAACGAGGATCAAAAACGAGTATATGGTAGTCATTGGAAGTGGCGGAAGAAAGATAGGCGGACAAAAAAGAATCGAGAGATAAAGAAGAAGGAAGAACTTGAAAGAATGTAATTCCCATACAGCTATATATATCTATACAGCTTCACCGAAATTAGTATCTCGAAGTGCGCACTCTGCGAGCACAGGGATGTAAAACATGCCCGGATACCTCGAAAATTCGTTCTCATATAACGATTACTATATCGAAAACAGAGAGACAGAGAGAGAAAAAAAAAGAAAAAGAAAGAGAGAGCGAGACCAAAACTTATACGGTTCAAGACGAATTTTACGAGCAGCTCTTCGCGCGTGATTAACTCCTTTGGCCGGTTTAGCAATAAGGAGTCAAACATAATGAGATAAATTACCTCAAAAATCACGAACACATGACTAACTCAATCCTCCGACTATTACGTAATTTATGCTTCTCCAAATTTTATTGATTTCAAGGGAAAAAATTAAATTATGATTTAAAAATATAATTTTAAAGTAGAATTAAAAAAAATTATAAAATATATTTCGTATTATTAATATATTTCGTGTTAAAAATAAATTTTGTATCATAAATATATTTTGTGTTAAAAATATATTTTGTATCATAAATATATTTCGTGTTAAAATATATTTTGTATCATAAATATATTTCGTGTTAAAAATACATTTTGTATCATTAATATAATTCGTATCAAAAATATATTTTGTATCAAAAATATATATTTTTTGTATCACAAAAATATATATTTTGTATCAAAAATATGTATTTTGTATCAAATATATATTTCGTGTTAAAAATATATTTTGTATCAAAAATATATATTTTGTACCAAAAATATATTTTGTACCAAAAATAAATTTTTGATACGAATTATATTTATAATAAAAAATATATTTTTAACACGAAATATATATTTGATACAAAATATATTTTTAACACGAATATATTTTGTATCAAAAATACATTTTTAACACGAATATATTTTTCATCAAAAATAAATTTTTAACACGAATATATTTTGCATCAAAAATATATTTTGTATGCTAAAAATTTACTTCACGTTCAAAAATATATTTCGCATCAAAAAAGTATATTTTATACTAAAATATTATTTTATACATTTAATCTTTCATATACTAAAACTTGAATTTTTATATCAAAAATATATTTTACAGAAATAAGGTTTCAAAAATATATGAAAATATCCCAATTAACACCAAATAGTAAAGTTCTCACACAACGTTTATATGAGCAACGATTGAATAAAAAAATATTTTCTAAATCGTTATAATTATAAACGTTGCTAACATCTATTAAATTAATCTATTAATTAATCTATTAAATTAAACTATTAAAAATTACAATATTATAGAAAATATACTATATTTAACTATATGATAATTTACATTAAGCGGAAATTCCGCAGTTAACAGACATATATATATAGTTAAAAAAGAATATTTATTCTATACAGAATATTTTATTATTAGAAACGAATTTATATATACTTAGAAAAAATATTTACACAAAATGGAATTTATATTTCAAGAAAAATTTCCATTAAACACAGAATTTTCATTTAATCGAAATTTTTTACTCAACACATTCCAATTTTCATTTCAAAGAATTTTTCTATTATAACAATTTTGTTTGACTCTTTTCGGTCAAAAGTGGATTTGAAAGAAATTATCTTTTTAATTATTACATAGCTAAATATTTCGGAATTACTTCAAATTTTCTATTTCTTTCTAGTTTATATTGAAAAGAATTTGGAAATTAGACAATTTTTTATTTTAAACACAGGTTTTTATTTAAATTTATTTTTAAATAGAAAAGTGATGATTTTTATTCATTTCGAAGTTCAAATATTCATTTGAATAGATTTTTGATTAAATTTTTGTGAAAAATCGATTAATTTTAAAAAATTTGAAATTAAAACTCTTGAGAATTCAATTTCTATAAATTTTTAATTATTAATTAAATATTTTAGAATTACTTCAAATTTTTTTTACTTTTTCCTTTATTAAATTTTTTACTTTCTTAAGTTTTTTTATTGAAAAGAATTTGAAAATTAGACCAGTTTTTATTTTAAAACCCCACTTTTTATTTCAAATTATTTAAATAAAAAAGTAAGAATTTTTATTCATTTCAATGTTTAAATGTTCATTTGAACAGCTTTTTGATTAAATTTTGTGAAAAATCTATTATTTTTAAAAATTTGAAATTAAAACTCGTGAAAATTGAATTTCTATAAATTTTTAATTATTAATTAAAGTTTTTTACTTCAAAACAGTTTTTATTAAAAATTAAAAATTAGACAAATTTTTATTATAAATCCCAGTTTTTATTTAAATTTATTTAAGTAAATTCGGAGATTTTGTCAATTTTTATTTATATAAAGCCAATTTTTATTCAAATCAATTTGGAATTTCAAACAATTTTTTTTTAAATCAATAATTAATAATCATTAGTTTAACTTTAAGTATTTGATTTTAAATGAACTATTTTACTGACTATTTTTTTAATAAACTGAATTATAAACTTTTTTTCACCGAAAGTTCAATTACACTGATTATGAATTTAAAAAAAATTTGTATAAACATAAAATTGGGTTGCTGAGTAAAAATTTTTTCTAAAGTCCTGTATAGTTTAAATGAACAAAATTTGCTTTCTGTGTAAATATATTTTCAAAAATTTCCTAAACGGAGTGAAAAATAGAATGTCAATTAAACATTTTTGTTTAGTTAAGAAATTATTTTTTTTAATATATAGAGAAAATAATTTCTATTTATTTTCTCATATATAGTTTTGAACGTTCAAATATAAAAGAATCTTCTTCTTCTTCTATTTTAATATATTTTTAAAAATTACTTTATGAGAATAAAATTAAGAAAGTAAAATAAATTCAATATTTATAGAAAGGAATTAATTTTCGAAATTCATAAGATGAATTTTTTTAAATGTTTGTTATATTATTTTCCAATTCAGTTGAAATGTTATAGTGAAGAATATTCAATTGAAACAATAGTGAAAAATTCGGTTAACGAAAAATCAGTTTAAACATTAATTAAACTGATTTTTCATTATAACCGAATGTTTTACTAATGTTTCAATTAAATTTTTTTACTACAATATTTAAAAACGGATTTGGAAGATTATCTTCTTAATTATTAACTAAATATTTTGGAATTAAAATTTGTTATTTTATTTTAGTTTTCATTGAAAATAATTTCGACCTTAGACCAATTTAAACGCGTTTAAAACGCAGTTCAAAATTCAGTTGAAAAAAAATCAGTTAAAAATTAAATCGATGAAAAATAATTTGACAAAAAGTTGAAAAATATAATAATAATATCATAGTTAAAAAATCAGTATAGAAAAAACAAAAACAAAAACAAAAATTACAAAGTATAGAAAGCAGTTAAAAAATCAGTATAGAAAGCATTAAAAAATCAGTATAGAAAGCATTAAAAAATCAGTATAGAAAGCATTAAAAAATCAGTATAGAAAGCATTAAAAAATCAGTATAGAAAGCAGTTAAAAAATCAATAGAAAAATTAGTTAAAAAAATTACTAGAGAAAACAGTTAAAAAAATTACTAGAGAAAACAGTTTAAAAAATTACTAGAGAAAACAGTTAAAAAACAGTTGAAAAATCAATAAAAACATGAGACGAAAAATGACTTCAACAAAAATAAAAATAAAATACAGTTCAAACATCAGTAAAAATCAATTCAAAAATCCACTGAATAAAAATTGCCCCTCCCAACAAAAAAAAACATTTCCCCAAAAAAAGAAATAGTCAAATTCCAAAAAGTAATTCAAACAAAAATAAGTAATCCCTGCATCTAAAATGTTCCTTGACTAGTATTTAAAGTGTGCCCCCCTATTTTTTCCCCGGGGGGGCGATCGCGATTGAGAGAAGCTTAACTTGTGCCCAGCACGCTTCTTCAGAGAAAAAGAGGTAGAAATTAAACCAAGAGAGCTCCAAGGGAGAGAACGAGAACGAAAATCGATAAAAGAAGGGAGAGAGAGAGAGAGAGAATGTGTGTGGAAGCAAAAACAAGAAGGCGATCTAAGAGAGGAAAAGAGAGAGAAAGAGAAAAACAAGGAGAGAGAGAGAGAAACAGGGAGAGAAAGAGAGAAACAGGGAGAGAAAGAGAGAAACAGGGAGAGAAAGAGAGAGAGAAGAATAAAAGCGTTTCAAGAGTGAGAAAGACGATTATAACACGAATGGCCATTTTAGCGCTCGCGGGGGTAACGATAGATAAAACGTGCACGAGTCTTCAAGTAGAGATATATACAGGTTTTTTCTGCGAACGAGAATACCGATCCGCCCTTCCGCGAGTGCAAAAGATGAACGGAAGAGTAAGTAAGTAGAGGAATAAGAGAGTGAGAGAGAGGGAAAAGGGAGAGTAAGAGAGTAAGAAAGAAAAAAGATAAGAAAAGAGTAAAAGAGTAAGGAGTAAGAGAGAAAAAGAGTAAGAGAGAAAGAGAGAGAGAGAGAGAGAAAGAGAGGATTAGAAAGAAGAGAATACTCGTGGCTTGGCCGCGAGTAATCAACGAAGTAAAGGCGATCGGTTTGGGTGCAAAGTGAACGAGGACAGAGGATCGGTGACGATGGCTTGGTGTGGGCGCGTGTCTGGCAGCTGCCGCTTACAGGTGGTGTGCTTGCTTGGGAACCAAGCTCAACAGAACGTTCCCACGGAAGGCCCATCCCCCACTTTGGGCCTCAGCACATCGTCTCTCTCCACCGTCGCCCTTACCCATTTCCTATATAAACTCGCCGCTCCACTCTGCCAGCATTCATAATCACTCTGACTCTCGTACAGTGTTGAACGTTCAAAAACCAATACTCGTCACTAGAGCCACGAGCCAGTCTCTATTTCTCCAATTTCAAAAATAAGTGTTCTCTCTCGGAAGTTATTTTGTGTAATTGTGTAATTGCTCCAGTTGTGCCTCCTTTTGGATTTACATTTTCATCAAACAATGCAAATGCACGAGCAAATCATGATTGTCGACGGACAGGAGCAGCCAATCTCCAGAACATATCAATACCGCAAGGTAGGTGTCATTACCTAAAAACAAAATTCAATTCTCAATCAATTCAATCTCCAGTCTCTATTTTTTCAATCGAAAAAAAGTTTAAATTCAAACTATTTCAATTTGACTCGATCTTTCAATCGAATTTGAAGCACTTTGAATTTAGACCACGATTTCAATTTACATTAAAACAATTTCGATTCAAATTAAACGATTCGAATTTAAACTTAAATTTAAATTTGGATTTAAATTAAAACGATTTTATATTTTAATTTGGATTTAAATTAAAACAATTTTAATTTCAATTGTTTCAATTCGAGTTAAAAAAAATTCGACAAAAAACTAAAAGTACCTTTTTCTTGCTATTTTCCAGGTGATGAAGCCAATGTTGGAAAGAAAACGACGAGCGCGAATCAATCGTTGCTTGGATGAATTGAAAGATTTAATGGTGACAGCATTGGCGGGCGATGGTGAGAATGTGGCAAAATTGGAGAAGGCCGACATTCTTGAATTGACCGTTCGTCATCTACATAAACTCCAGAGACAACAGAGATTATCAGCAAATCCAGTGATTGATGCCGATCGTTTTCGTGCGGGTTATACACATTGTGCAAATGAAGTGAGCCGCTGCTTGGCAGCGACGCCCGGCGTTGATATTGCATTGGGAACAAAATTGATGACACACCTTGGACATAAATTAAATTCAATGGATAAAACCGGACCATTAACAATTCATGTCGCCACACCTCAAACAACGACAACCACAACAACAACATCAATTTCTGATAGCAGTTCCGATGAGTATTCAATGCCTTTGACACCAGCCTCGAGTCAACCATCACCAGCAAGATCAGATGTTGAATCTGCCTCACAAACCCATTATCATCAGGGTCTTCTTCGAGTTGCAAAATCTAGCGAACCAGTTTGGCGACCTTGGTAGAGGAGAATTTTTTTTTTTCCTCCTTCCCAATATATATTTTTTTTTCTGGGATTTATTGCAATCAAAAGAAAGATAATCTATTAAAAAAAAGGAATAGAAGAAGAAGAAGAAGAAGAATTCCACAACCTGGAGGCAATTTTAAATCTGTGATTTGAGAATAGTGTAACTGTGTTGAATTTCAAATCAAAATTAATTCAATAGATCGTCATCGAATATGAAAAAAGCGATCTTAGTGTTTAAAAGTTCTTTTTGCTCAAGGACACTATAAACGATGAAAAAAATAATTTTTTTTAATCAATTTTTCATCGAATAGATATATATTAATTTTGTATATTTAAAACAGATCTCGACACGTGTAACACGGTCCACGCATTTAATAAGTGGGATAAAGCTTTAATTTACGCGACAGTTAGGTTTTATCAATTGTTTATTTCATATATAGAAACATTTATCGAGACTATATTTTTTTTTCCTCGTTTTTTATAGAGCGCAAAATTTGTCGTGCGTCTTATTTTTATGTTTCAATTTCATCTTTTTTATATTGTAATCGTAAAGAATTTTTATTTTTTGTAATATTGTGCAACGGATTACAAATAATTTTTTGTTTTTTAAAAGCACGACAAAATTTTCTGCGCTAAAACTTTGTTATTCTCTTCCCGGTCAACGAATTTATTGTTCAATGTTTAAAAAAAAGAAATTAATTTCTTTCAATGTTTTGTAGAAAAAAATATATTTATATATATAAATAGGACCGAGAGAAGATCATGTGATAGAGAAACATGTACCTGTGATATTTACTTGTAGTGTACATAGTAAATGGTACAAGATTTTTTAATAAAAAAAAATATTACTTGAACATCTGTCTTTAATTGTCTTAAAAAAAAACCCTTTCCTAAAAAAAACAACTATTTGTTTAATGAAAATTTAGGTAAGAAATTCTTTTAAAAAACAAAATTAAAAAAATTGTTTACTAAATTAATTTTCACTCAAAAAAATTAGAGCATTTTAGCAATAAATAAAAATGTAATAAATATTGCAAAAAATTAAAATAAATAGGAAAATTAAATTTAAATTTGCAAAAGTTATCAAAATCTGGTAATTAAATTCTAATATTTTTAGAATTATACAAGTGCGCGTAGCACTTGTGACATTGGTTTTTCGAAAATAAAAACAAATTTCAACTTGTAGATTATTCCTGTTTTTGTTATCGTTTGGGAAATTTAGATATAGAAGTATAGTCGATAACTTTTCGACCTTTTTTAATCAAAATGAAAAAAAAGAGAATTTAGGCAACTTAATAGTCAAAGAAAAACATTGTCCGGATTTAAAAACTCATAGAGTTATAAATTCTATAAATAGGAAGTCAGATAAAATAAAAATTGGTAATGAAAAAAACTAACTTGAGTTCAAATGTCGTCTTCCAATTTTGCAGCTTCACGCAATCACTTCTTTCCTGGCACTTGATATTTCACACCTAAAAAAAGAAACAAAAAAAGTTTAGAGTAAAATATTTTCAATATTCAAATTAAATTTTAGATAAAATAGAATTTAGTTAATATTTAATTTCAAACGTTGAATGAAATAAATAAAAGAACATTTAGTTAATATTAATTTAGTTAATTCAATTTAAAACGTTAAATGAAATAAATAAGAGAAAATTTAGTTAATATTCAATTTAAAACGTTAAATGAAATAAATAAAAAAAATTTAGTTTCTATTTCATTAAATTAATTAAATTAATAATTAAATAAACTAAACAAATAATTTCCCACTTTTTTTGAATATTTTTAATGTTCTCTCCACGTTTTCAACGCTGAAATTGACGAGCGAATATTATGAATATAAAAATAGGCTAAATTTGAATAAACAAATAATTGAGGTTAATTTTTGAAAATAAATAAATTTTCCCGACTCTAATTAATTGCGAATAGCGAGTGTTAAATCTGACTTACTGACACTGTATCACAGTTTTAAACTGGTGTGTCAGTTAATTGTATCACCCTTTAACAAAAGTAATTCCGTTGGCACCAATTCATTTGTCAATGAAAAATAGGTGACAATGGTCAGCGGAATGTAATAATAGAACAATTTCCAGCTTACAATGACAATTTTCCTTCGCTAATAGATGAAAAATTAATTTTAATTTCAATAATTTGCAATAAAAATATTTCATACTATTGCTAAATAAAAATATTCTCAACAAAAATATATACTGACAAATTGTTTTCTAAATCGAAAAAAACTTCCTTGATCAGAAAAGAGTTAATTTAGTTAATTAAAAAAGTACAGTATAGACAATAATCAAATTTACAATTTTCGAAATTAATTTTATCAATCTAGAGGAAAAAAATCAATCCTAACCTAAAAAACGATTTTAATTGATTTTATCAGAAGGGAAAATAATTTATCGATAATTAATAATTATAATGCAAGATACAATTAGCAAAGAGTCTAATTACAGTCCATTAGCAGTAATTAGATTCACATAACTAACACTCAATGAAAGATAAATGATAAACAGTAATTAACATTGTTGATAATTTATAATTGTACACATTTTATCACTTACATATTATTAATACATACACTATTATTAACACATAATCTGATTAATCAATTCCGTAATATGCAAAAATTGTTTTATTTCAAAAACTCGATTGTAATCTAACTGCTGAGAAAATGAAATAAAAAATTCAATAAAAATATCAAAAAGCAACCTAACCTCAAATTTGCAAATTTCGACTTATTTCGTAAAAATTGTCGATTTTTTTAAACTTCTAGCCATATTTAGCGATTCCATTTTGTAACGAAATTGAATTTCATAAGAAAAAAGAATTAGAACAAAAGATTTCTAATTTGCAAATAGTTTCTAATTTTCACTAATTACGGTCATATTTCCCAATGTTGACAAAACAAGACAAGAGAAAAAGGGCGCAATTTACCTGCGGGGGTGAATGACCCGAAATTGAGAAGAAAAACGGTTAGAATACAGGGAGGGGGAAATTTTCCCAAAAAAAAATCATATTTTTACCGAATTTATCATTTGACAATAGCAAATGGTTAAATAAAATAATGACACAACTGACACATACTATACTTGGAAAAGAAATAAAAATTCACCCCTAAAAAAACAAACACCGTGAATAACAAAACAAATTTGCAACTGTACATTACCTCGCGAAATATGTCAATTACACTGGTGAAAATTTCACTCCACTATGTAGCACACACAAAATATACACATTTTGAAAACAAAAGACTAGTTGTTAATCTAGAGAAACTAGTAAAAAAATAGTTACTAATCGGAAAAGTTTAATCAACGGATCTAAAAATCATTAGACTCGTGTGCGGCAACACGTGTTGCATAAAAGAAATGCTGATACGATAACAATGATGAAAATGTGGTGAGAATTTTTGCTGTTAAACTTGTTTAATTTATAGAAAAACACTGGGTGATAGGCAAGAAGATGGAAATTCACAATAACAATGGAAAAATTAGTTTAAAAAATGTTTTAACTCACTTTTCCAACAAAAACCGCCAATCAGCTGTAACACATGTCACGACAGGTGCTCACTAAAGCCGCGTCCATATTGCGGACAAATTCGGAACTAAATTTCTCGAGATCGGTCGGTAACATTTCCAATTAGTTCCCGCGCTTTTCAATATCGATTCAAAATTGAATTAGTAAAAGAAAAATATTATTCAAAGATCTAAAGTAAATATAAATTTACAAAAAAATACAATTTTATTCTAGTTAATTAATTTTATTTGTACACTTATCGTATCTATTTATCTGGTAAATTCATTTCTATTAGTTTTTTAAGTTTGAACTTTATTGATTTTTCACCACCCTGGCGCTATCTGTCTGGCATTCTTGGCACTTTGTCCACAATTTACTCTATTTACGTTTGAATTTAAAAATTCAAAAAAAAATTAATTTTGTACACAAAAAATAAATTGTAAAATAAATTGTAATAATAAATAAATTTCAATTTAAAAGAAGATTGTAAATTAATAATAATTAATAAATGGTAAATTATAGTTCTTGTGTAGTGAAAAACAAATTAAATATTTTACATTATGGTCAATTCAGAGGATTCAGTGTGAAGTTTTTCCAGTAAAGTACATGGGACACGTGACCAACGAATAACATAACCTATTAATAATTAAATATTCATCGATTAAATATTGTTTATGTTCTAACAGTCGGCACAGCCTAAAGTCATCTAAGAAGAAGATTAAATATCGTGTATTGATTAAATTATGAATTAATTTTGTTTATTAGGTTGTCATGTGAACCGTTATTTCTCTAAAGAAGAAAAATTGCAAAGTGATTGTATTGTCATGTTAAATGTCAATGTCGATAGATTTACAAGTGTCAAAAATATTCTTCAATACAATTTTATAATAATAAATTCTCTAATATTTTAATTATATATTTATTATTTCTAATTGATTACTTTTAATTACAAAAGTGAAAATGTTTTCTACTTTTTACACAAAACCGGGAGAGAAATTAAATCGGGTATGTAATTATAATAATTAGTGTCTATTTTATTAAATTAAAAATACTTTTAATAGTTTAATAAGTAAATAAATTAATTAATTTATTTATCATTTAAATTAGTATTAATACGAAATAAAAATATTAATAATTAATGAATTTTTTAACAATGTTTAATAGTTAATGAAATTGTAATTACTCAATAAATAATTTATTCAAAATTCAAAATAATTTGACAAAATAATAATAATTATAATAATAATAATAATAATAATAACTGCAATAATAATTATGATAATAATAATAAAATGAAAAATAAATTGTAATAAAATTTATGAATTAATTAAAATTATTAATGGCTTTTTTTGAGACAGATTTACGACAGACCTTTGGCACTAATTGCCTCAAAAAAAGCGTACGATCATTTTGTGGATTATACAACTGAAAAGTACAGAATGGCCATTCTTGCTGATAAGGAAGTAAAAAGATTGGCGGAAATTAAAAAAGCCACTTATGAAATGTCGAAAACTTGGGACAATACAATTGAGGTAATGTAAAATATTTTTCCTAATTAAAGTAATTAAAAAGCAAAATATTTAATTTACACTATTTTTCAATTGTGTTTTTTTTTTATCAAAATCGTAATTAATGATATTTAATGTAATAGTTTATAATTATTTAATTAATTCATGAATCAATCAATTAAAATTGTATTTGAAATATCAAAATTTAATGAATAGAAAAAAATTATAGTTAATTAATAAATTGAATAAAATGTATATAAAAATTTCCATTTCTGGACAAATTAAAATAATCATTAAAAAACCAAATGTAAATGATTTAAATAATAACTATTATTTTTAGAAGCAATTTAATAATTGATTAAATTTGAATTGAATAAATAAATAACGAACAATTTTCATAAATTAGTTTTCAGAATTAATTTTCATGGAAATTGGAATTGAAAAATTAATTTATTAAATTTAAATTAGTATTATTAATTAAATATTTATGCTGCAAATTTTATTTTTAATAAATAAAAAGTAAAAAAGCGTTTATAATTTCAGAATATAAATAGAAAAAAGGAAGAAGAATTATTGGCTAAAAATAAAAAAGAGGAAGCTGATAATATTCAGTTTATGGAGGAAATGGCAGCAAAAAAAGCGGCAGAACATGCAGAAGTTATTGAAGAAGCTAGGAAATTATTGCTTTACACGAAACCTCAGTGTAGACTTATTAACAGAGCACTTCTCACATCCGAGGTGATTATTATTATAGAGAGAGATATTAAAATTTTATGAATCAGTTTTCATACTTTTTCAATTATTTTTCCTTCTTTAATGATTATTAAAAGAAAATTTAGTCACAATTATTACATATTTAAATTGAATTTCTTTAATAGTGATATTTTTTTTATTTTTAGTTTTTATTATTATTAACTATAATTTTCAGTGTCTCAGAAAATCTTATTCAATTTTTTCAAATGTATAATATAAAAGTAAAAAATACTAACTTTATTATTTATTTTTTTTATTTTTATTATTCTGTTTTATTTATTATTGATTTATTTTTTTTATTTTGTTTTGTTTTTTTATTCCCTTCTTTTTACTTTTATTGTTTTTATTATTATTAGTTTCATTGAGTATTATTATTTTTATACTTATATTATTAGTATTATTATTTTTATATTATTACTAGTATTATTATTTTTGGAAATAATTTTATTTCTAGTGTCTAAGAGAATTAGATGCACAGCTTCAATTTCAAAGAAATTTGAAGCACCTTGAGAAGGAGCAGGAAAATGAATCCTCTGAAAAGTTCAAACAGGAAATTAAAAAACACGAAGAAGAAGAGAGAAAAAGAGCCGAAGAATTGATATTGAAAAATAAAATCTATGCAAGTGAACTAAAAAAGCAGTACGATTTTTTGTTTGCTTTATTTCGAAAAAAAGGAATGAAAAATTACAATATTAAAAATAAAAAAAAGTATTCGATAATTCAATTAAATTTATTTTTCCAGAATTTATAGAAATGAATGCAATTCGAGAAAAAAGGAGGAAATGCAAAAAGAAACGGCAAAACAAGAATTAACAAACATAACAAGAAAAATTGAAATGGAAAAAAAATTGGAAACTGAAGAAGTAAACTTTCATTTTGTTTCTAAAGCGCTACGAAATTTTTAAAATTCTTTTTTATTATTAATTTATAAAAAAAAATTTTGTTCAATTTTTTTTGCCATTTGGACTGTATTAAAAATTATTATTGTTATTAGTATTATTATATAATATTTTTAAAATTCTAATTATTATATTCTCATAAATATTAGTTATTGGTAAATTTTTTTATTTATCTACTTATTGTTTACTTTTACTGTTTGCTGTAATAGAAATTAGTTTAATATCGAACGACAAGGAAGTTCGACGGAATTTTAAACAACAAAATTGAACTTTCAGTCAAAAAAGAGGAAAAAACAATTACGTGAACAATTTCTAAAAGCCCTCGAGGACAAACGAAAACATGAACTAAAAGTTAAGCGCGATCAGGAATTCGAGGAACAAGCAATGGCTGTTTATAATAAAGGAAAACGACAAATAGAAGAGAAATTACATGATCAGATAAAAAGGGAAAAGGAAGACAGAATTCGTCGTTCAGAATATTTAGGTAAAAATAATAAAAAATTTGTTTCTATTTCTATTAATTATTTATTAGAAATATAATTTTTTCTCTAATTACTATACGAAAATTAAAATCTAAATCAAAAATGTATTTTATTAATAAAAAGTTATTAATTTCGTATCATAATTTTTGTATAATTTCCAAAACCAAAAAAGTAATAATCACGAAAAATGCGATTTAAAAATTAAAAAATAAGATTATTTTTAGTTTTTCAAAGAAAAAAATTGTTTTTGTTATTTTTAGTTTTTCAAAGAAAAAAAAATTGTTTTTTATTTTTATTTACAGCAAAAAAATGTGCAGTTATTGCAAAGTCACGTGACAAGGAGGAAGAGACGATATTGAAAAAGGCGTTAGAGAAAAAGAATGCCGAGGAGGAAGAGAAAAAAATAATACGCAAACGATATGAGGAAAAATTACGAATGGAAATGGAAAAATATCGACAGGAACTCGCTATTTTAGTGGAAAATCAGAAAAAAGAAGACGAACAATTTAAAGCTTGGGAAATAAAACAGAGACTTGAGAGAGATAAATTCAACAAGGATATTAAAATTCAGGATTACAAGAGGGAAAAATTGAAGAAAGAAACAATTGCCAACACTCTTCGCAAGCAAATTGTAAACGAATTTATTTATTTAACCATAAAGCTTCAATTCTAAAAAAAAATTACAAAATAAGATAATAAATTTTTAGTTTGAGAAATAGAACCAAAGTTTTTTAAATTAAAAATCTTTTAGGCGCAGAAAGAAGCCGAACAGAAACGTATAAAGGAATTAGATGATAAAAATGATGTGACGAGGGAAATAATTGAGAAAACAAACGAAAAAATTCTTTCCTATGGTGAGGAAGTTCTTAAAGAATCAGAAGGTGTCAGACCTCTTTATCCTATTGTTAAAGTTCTTCAGGTAAAGTATTTTTTGTCTATATATTTTTTTATTTACATTTATTTTACTTTTTCTTTTTTTTTAAATTTAATTTAAAAATTCTTTTCACTTTCAAATTGAAATGAATAAATTTTAAATTACAAAAATAAATTAAATCCTACGACGAATTGAAATTAATTTCTACTTTAAAACTTTGTTAAAAAGGAATTTCTAATTACAAACATTTATATAGAAAGTAATCTTTAGTTACAAAAATTAAAAAGTAATTTTTAATTACAAATAAATATAAAAAGTAATTTTTAATTACAAAAATTAACTAAAAAATTATAAAATAAAATAAAAAATAGAAAATTATAAATTTGAATGAAAAGGAAATTTTAATTTGAAATTGCGAATCAAAAATATCACGAAATTAATTAAAACATAATTCTCAAGTAAAAAGATGAATTAAAAAACTGGGAAATTATGTAAAATTAATTTTAATTTAAAGAAATATTAAATAATTAATTTTTTAAAATAATAAATTGTAAAATTAATTCATTTCTCTATACAGCAATTTAAAAACGAAGTGAGACCAAAATCTCGAATTTTACCACCAGCAGAAGAAAATAAATTCTATGAAAAGAGTAAAAATATTCAACAAAATCATCGCACATTTTGTAAAAAATTGAGTGCAGAATCGAAAAATTTGCCGGTGTGATTAAAAAAAAATAAAAGAAAAATACAAATTTTTAAGAATAAAAAAATTATGGACATATTTTATTTACAGTAGTGTTCGAAAATTTTAAATACATTTTTTTTAGAAAAAAATTCATTTTCCACTGGAAGATTTACCTCTGCGTAACAGGAGTCCAAGCTTTAGAAAATACTGCAAAATAAAATTACATCAATTAATTTTTTTATAATTTTAATTTGTAATTTTAAATTATTTTTTTATTTTTTTATAACTTTATTCACTTTATAGTAAATTAACTAATTTCGTTTGTTTATTTATCAATAATGGATATGTTTATCAATTTAATTGTAGACTTTGTAAATTTAATTCTAAATTTCTGTTAAGTTAATTGTAAACGTTAAAAATTTAATTTATTAGTAAATTATTTTCATTTCTTTGCTAAATTTTTAATAATTAAAAAAAGTTTTCTAAAACAAATTAAAGAATATTAATATTAAAATTATAATTTTAATATTAATATTATTTAATTTTTTAGAGAAAATTTTTTTCTTTTTCATTTATTATTAATTTTTTTCTTTTTGAAGAAATTTTTCAGGAAAATCTCAATTTACTTTTTGAATTGTAAATCTATAGTTTAATTTAAACTGATTTTAATTGCAATGAACGTACTTTGAAAATATTTAATATTAGATTGAATCCACCTGGAGTTCGATTAAATTTTCGTATGACTTGAATTTTTGTTTTTGTCGTTTTTTGCGTCTCACTGAGAATTCTATCTCTTATTTTTTCGATTTTATTTTTATCATCTTGCGATAGAAAGGTCTTAACATCCGTACCCTCCGGCAAACCTTCCACAGGAATTTCTTTCTTTCCTTTATCTATTTTTAAATTTAAGACCAATTTGTCGACAATATCGAGCAATTCCTTAATTTCTGTCTCTTGTTTCTCCATTGTCTGTCGATACTTTAAATTCTACAAGGGCAATGGAAGATGCAATTTTCATTATTTTTATTAAATTTTCTCTTCTTTGACAATTTTTATAATTATTTATTTTCTAATAAAAAAAAATTATTCCTCTTGACAAAAAGAATGTTTTATTTAATAAACAAACGATTTTTTCTAATAAACAAATTATTAACTAAATTATTCTTTTGATAAACATTTTTTTATATTTTTTCTTGGTAAAGAAAATTTAAATTTTTAATAAATAAATTTTTTCAAATTTGTTTAATTTAATATAAGTATGAACAATTTTTTTTGCGCATGAAGGAAAATTGCAGAAAATTGACAATTTCCTAAATTTGAAAATTAAATATTCATTTGAAATTAAATATTAGATTTCTAGAAATAAAAATAAGGTGGAAAACTTATTCACATCCGCATTGACTCGTTCACTTTGGATTTCCACTTGCTTTAAATAATTTAATTCTTTACACATATTTCGATATTTCTCACGATCCGTTGGACACACTAAATCAAGATTATGACCATTTTTATCGACGAACGCCATATAGGATATTTTTATTTCTTCCAATTCAGACACAATTGCTTTCAATTTTTCTACTTCCTTGCGATCAACGTCCGCCTGAGCGGCTCTCAATTTCAAAAGTTTTATATCTTCTTCCATTGAAAGATACTCAGTTAGCTGTAACCATTTTTATAAAACGAAAATAATGAAAAAAAGTAAATAAATAGAATGGAATGTAAAAAGAAAATTTATTTAAAAAAAAAGAAAAATGAAGGTTACAAAAATGTGGAAAATTTTTCTTTAAATGTTAATAATGTCAAAAAAAAATTTTTACCCAAAAAAATTTAAATCATGTTCTTACTTTTTTTATCGGAACAAAAAAATTCAATTTTGTTGTATTTTTCCTTATTCGAGCTAAAAAACTAATTCTTTTTCTTACTTTTTTTAATCGAACCAAAAAGATGCGATCTTTAAATTATTTTTTTATATTTGAACCAAAAATGTATTAAAAATAATGTTGAAAATGCAAAAATTATGTTACAATTTAAACGATAAAAAAATTTACTGAAATAATTTGTCTACAGTATTCATTTCATTAAAATGTTGAAAAAAGTTCAAATAAGAAAAATAAAAAACATTTTTTGGTTTGGAATAAAAAAATAATACCGCAGAAAATTGCATTTTTTGCTTATAGAATAAAATCGTAAAAAATAAAATTTAATTTTTTATTCGATTAAAAAAATTGCATTCTTTTGATTAAAAAAAAAAATAAATTAAGATTGCATTCTTTTGATTAAAAAAAAATAAATTAAGATTCCATTCTTTTAACTGATGTAAAAAAAAAATAAAAAATCGAAATTGAATATTTTTGGTTCGAATAAAAACAGGAAGAAAAAGAAATACATTTTTTTTACTTGAATAAAAAATGTAGGAAAGAAGAAAAGAACTGAATTTTTTCTACTCGATTAAAGAAAGTAATAAAAAAATTGAACTCTTTTGGTTCAAATAAACAAAATAATTAATTAAAATTGAATTCTTTTTGACTGGAATAAAAAAAATATAAAAAATTGATTTTTTTGGTTTAAATAAAAAAAGGAAGAAAAAAGTGAATTTTTTCTACTCAATTAAAAAAAAATTGAATTCTTTTAAGTTCAAATAAACAAAATAATAAATTAAAATTGAATTCTTTTTCCTGGAATAAAAAAACAAGAAAAATTGAATTTTTTTTGTTCTAATAAAAAAAGGAAGACAAAAATTGAATTTTTTCTACTGGTTTAAAAAAAATTGAATTCTTTTTGTTCAAATAAATAAAATAATAAATTAAAATCGAATTCTTTTTCTGGCTGGAATAAAAAAATATAAGAAAATAAATTTCTTTGGTTTGAATAAAAAAAGGAAATAAAATGAGTTTTTTCTACTCGATTAAAAAAAATTGAATTCTTTTGCTTCAAGTAAACAAAATAATAAATTAAAATTGAATTCTTTTTACTAGAATAAAAAAAATGAAAAATTGAATTTTTTTTGTTCTAATAAAAAAAGGAAGAAAAAAATGAATTTTTTCTACTAAATTAAAAAAATTGAATTCTTTTGGTTCAAATAAACAAAATAATAAATTAAAATTGAATTCTTTTTCTAGCGGGAATAAAAAAAATATAAAAAATTGAATTTCTTTGGTTCGAATAAAAAAGTAAGAAAATGAATAGAACTTTTTCTCTCCTCAAATAAATTGCATTCTTTTGGTTCGAATTTAAAGAAAAAATAAAATTGCGATTCTTTCCTTCAAATAGAATAAATAAAAAAATTTCATGATTTTGATTCGAATAAGAAAATAATAAAACAAAATTGCATTTTTTCGTATCAGATGAAAAAACCAAAAAAAAGGATTTGCAATTTTTTTAATATTCTTTTTTAAATATAAAAAACAATAAGTCTGAGTTATTGAAATAAATTGTAAAAATTGCATTCTTTTAGTTCGGATGAAAAAACAATAAAATAAAATTGCATTTTTTTCAACCAGATGAAAAATAATAAAAAAAATATTTTTTTCCAACTTTTTTTTGAACGTTTTTTCTAAATATCGAAAAAAAACCTTCAGTCTGAGTTGATCGCGTTCTTCGACAATTTTTGTTATCGATTCACCGCATACTCTCAAAACTTTTGGACCGTCTTTGACAATTTTATCGAGTTGCATTCGCAATTGATCCTTGTGTGTCGATGTTTCATTTAATTCATTCAATAATTCCTCGGTTTTATTATTTCGTCGTAAATTCCTCAATTCGCGTTCCATTTGTAGACAATTTTCTACAAGGACATTCACCTGTTTTTTTAAATCCTCCCTCTCGATTATCATTTTATCGTAATCTTGCAATTTTTGCGTCAATTCTATAAATATTTTTTTCTATTTTGTATTTTCTTTAAACTTTCGATATTAACTAAATAATTTTCCTATTTTTCATATTATGTACAAAAATTTTTTTTCAAAAAAGTTCTTTTCCAAAAAAAACACAAGGAAATTTTTAACTATATGAAAAAGATTTCTAATTAAAAATTTCTTTTCCAAAAAAATAACAAGAAAATTTTTGATTATATGAAAAAGATTTCGAATTAAAAATTTCCTTTTCTAGAAAAAAAGGAATTAGGAATTAAAATTTTCCATTTTAATTAAAATATTTTATTTATTTATTTAAATTAAAAATTTTTTTTTGATCAATTTTTTTTTTTTTAATTTATTTTAAGTTATAATTATATAATTACGAATAATTTTTCTTTAATTAAGCTTTTTTAATTTTTAAATCCTTTAAATAGTTTACGAAGAAGATAATTATTTTTCAAACCTGTATTTTCTGCACAGAGTTGGGAATATTCATTTTTGAAACGATTTTTTTCATCTTTTGTCATAGTGATTAGTGATAATTCTCCCTTTTCAACTAATTCCATTATTTTCACATGCGTCTCTAAACCGGGTTTTATTCTATTCAAGTCAAATTCTGCAATCTGGAGGAACAGTGCAAAAAGAATTGCAAAAATTAAATTTATTGTTCGTTTGAAAAAAAATTTTTCCACTTCTGTATTAATTATTTTTATAAAAGCAATAAATTTTCCTATTGAAGAAATGATAATTTATTTAATTGCGAATTTCATTATCATTTTTTTATTTAAATTTATTTTACATAATTTTGTTATTACTCCAAATTTGTTTCTTGGAAAAAGAATCTTTTATTTTTTCTGTTGAATAAAAAAATTTTTTTCTTTTTCTCTCGGAAACAAAAAAATTTCCATTCCCTTGAAAGAAAATTTTTTTTTTTTCCTTCTCCAAATATATTTTCCAAATGAGTAAATAAAAATTTATTCAATTGGAAAATTTATTTTATTTATATATTTTATATTTAAATTTCTATTTTGTTGAAAAATTAAAACAGTAATTAATTCTTTAAGTCGTTTAATTAAAATTAATAAATATTAATTTTTATATTTTTTTTCTTTTTTAGTAATTAAATTAAATAATTTTTAGAATTGAAGAAAAATTGAAACCTTGGTGGTGATGGTGTCTTGTAAAAATTCGGTGGTTCCTCTCAAACTTTTTCTCTTTTCCCTCAATTTTTCGATATCTTCATTTAAACGTAATTTTTCTTTCTCTAACATTATTAAATGTCCATACAATTGTCGTTGACTTGACGGCAATGAATAAACACGTTCAATCAAATGAATTCGTTCATCTTCAATTAATCCAATTCGCTTTAATTGAATTCGAAGGGATTCTAAACTTTGGAACAATTGTTGCGTTCCTTGCAATAATCTATTCTCATAAGTTTCCTAAAAAATCAATATCAGCAGAGATTTTTTTTTCAATACCAGTGTATTTTGTATTTAATTTACAATTTTTTATTATTTATCAAATAATAAATAATAAAAATGATAATAATTAAATAATAATAATAAAAAATAAATAATAAATAAATAATAATTAAATAATAAATAATATAATAAATAATAAAATAATAATAAAAATTATTAATATTAATAACAATAATAATTACAATGTAACTGCAAATTATTATAATTTTGTTATTGATTGTTAAAGTTTTAAAAAATTATTATTAAATTAATAAATAGTAAAAATTCAATTATAAATTATTTTATCTAAAACTTATTTGAAAATTATTATTTAATATTAAATTTTTAAATTGAAAATTAATATTTAATATTAAATTTTTAAGTTGAAAATTGTTATTTAATATTTAATTTTTAAATTGAAAATTATTATATTGGATTTAATTGTAATTGTTACGAAATTAATAATTAAACAATACTATTCAATTTTAATATCAATTGTTTAAATTAATTAGTATTAAATTTTAATTAAAACAATTTTTTTTCAAAGTTATCAAAAATTCTATTATAATATATTGGAAAAAAAATTTGTATTTTTATTTTAATTAAAAAATATACATGAATCTTATACTGGTAAAGATCAATGGCAGAAGTATTTCCTTTACCGCAAATCAAATCACATTCCATTCTTGATAACATTTTTTCCTGTATCAGAGAAAATTTTATTTAAATTTTTTTCCAGTTTTTAATTATTATATTGGGTATAAATTTTCAAATAAAAATTATTTTATATATAATCAATGAGAGTAACGATTAATTATTTTAATAATTAGTCAAAATTGGCACTCTACTTGCTGTTTAATTAATTTCTCTAATCTCGTAAGAGTTTTTAATATATCCTCTCGCATTAGAGTTTGTTCTGATGGAAAATGATTCTTTTGTTTAAATCTATCCAGAGCCATTGAGAGACTTTCGTTATCGTAAAATGAATCCGCTTCTTGACACTTGTAAAATGAAAATTATTATTTTAAATAGAAATTATAACTTAGAAAGGAAATTACAATTTTAAAAAAATTGTAATTTAAAAACTGAATTGTAATAATAAAAAAAATTACATTTTAAAAACGAAATTATAATAATAACAAAATTATAATTTAAAAAGGAAATTACAATATAGAAACGAAATTATAATTTAGAAATGAAATTACAATTTACAAAAAAAATTACAAAATTAAAAAACGAAATTATAAGAATAAAAAATTACAATTTAAAGAAAATTACAGTTTAGAAAAGAAATTATTAAAAATAAAAATTTAAATACAGTCTACTCTTGATAAATTATTATTCTCGAGGGACATGGAAAAATTAAAAAGTAATCGAGAATTTTATTCATTATAAATTTTTAAGAAATAAAATTATTTACAGGAACTTTTTAAGTATTTAATGAGAAATTCAATTCTTTAAATTTTTTTTAATAAAATGTAAAAAAGAAATTTTATCAAATTAACAAAGTAATAAATTAACTATAAATAAACTATTTTGTTGTTATTTTTACTATTTTGTTGTTTAAATTATCGAAAAATTCTTTAATTTTTTCTTAATTTAGAAAAGAAATTTAAACAAATTAATAAAATAATAAACTAACTATAAATAAAGAGAAATTTTTGTTGTTGAAATGATCAAAAAATGTTTAAAATATTTTTTTTAATTAAGAAAAGAAATTTAAACAAATAAATAAAATAATATATTAACGATAAATAAACTATTTTGTTGCTGAAACTATCGAAAAATTCTTAAAAATTTTTTTTTTTAATTTAGAAAAGAAATTTAAAGAAATTAACTATAAATAAACAGAAATTTTTGTTGTTAAAATTATCCATAAATTTTTTACAATTTTTTTTTAATTTATAAAAGAAATTTAGACAAAGTAATAAAATAATAAATTAACCATAAATAAACAGAAATTTTTGTTGTTAAAATTATCCATAAATTCTTTACAATTTTTTTTTAATTTATAAAAGAAATTTAGACAAAGTAATAAAATAATAAATTAACTATAAATAAACAGAAATTTTTGTTGTTAAAATTATTAAAAACTTCTCACTGTATTCTTAAATGACGTCAGCATATCTTCCTTGATTGACATTTTCAAAAAGAAATATAATTGCTCTCGTTGGCAGCATAATAATTTTTTCAAATTTATTATATACTCGTCTTTTTTTATCAATAATGTTTTTAGACGATCGTTTGAATTTAAACATTGCAAAGAAATTTTTTCCGACAATGGTTCCTTGGGGAAAAATTATTCATAATTTAAATTATTAATAAAATCATGAAAACAAAACATATATAAATTAATTAAAAATTAATAATTAGACAAATAATAATAGTAATAATAATAAAGTTAAGTTTATTTGTCAATATTAATTAATTAATTCGTATTTATTAATTAACACTAATTAATTAGTCTAATTAGTCAAATTATTTTTTTAATTAATATTTTTATTTAATTTTTTAGTATTTAATACTTAATAAATAAAATACTTAATTATTAAATTAATATTTAATTAGTCTATTAATTAATTAAATTATTTTTTATTTAATATTTTCATTTTATTATTTAGTATTTAATACATTATAAATAAAATAATTAATTATTAAACTATTTAATTACATTAATTAATTATTGAAACATAAAAAGGAATTTTTATTTTTTAAAATTAACTAATTAGTTAGTAATTATTATTTATTAATTAACACTGATTAATTAATTAATATTACTTAAGGTAAATGTAATTAAAACTTTTCTTTCTTTTTTACTATTAATTTCAATCGTTATTTTTTTTTTAATAAAAATAAATACTTGAATAAACGGTTGGGAATTTGGCTCCGCACGACAAAGTATTTTCGATTCCTGTGAAAGCAACCTTTCCTCAGTATCAGATGATTCCTCATTTTTCTGCAATGAATTTTTAAAGGAAACTTCATATTCCTCACGCGTGTCAACAGAATCAAGGAATTCCTCTGAATCACTGCTATTACTACTCGAAGTTGAATTATAATCCTCTAAAGATGACCAAAACATATTTTTTTATATTATTTGAGCAACTATGAATTTTTTCGAGGGGAAAAAAATTTACATGTAAAATATAGAAAATTAAAAACAAAAACTTTGTGTCATGCTCGCTTTTAAACAATTTAATGACATTTGTGACGATCTTTTTTTATTTTTTTTTTATCATAAGGAATTTTATTTATCATTCGAGAAATATTGCTTCTTATCTACTTTACTATTATTTAAAAATTATTAAAATTTTCTTTCAGCCTAAGCAATTTTTTTTATTTTATTTCGATATAAAAATAAAAAACTAAAAACAATTGGAAAAAATAGAGAAAAAGAGACAATAAAAAGTAGAGAAAAAGAGAAAATAAAAAAATAGAGAAAAGAAAATTTTTTGAATTTAAAAAAACAAAGGGAAAAAATATTTAAGTAGACAAAAATTAATTAAATAAAAAAATCAGAATTTTTTTCAAAATAGAGAATTTTTTTTTAGAGTCAGAGTTTTATATTTTTTCCGTAAGAAATAATTTTCTTCTTCCTAAAAACCATTGCCATTTAAATTTGACAATTGAAAATCGAATTACCTTTCACAACGCCTTCATATTTGTTGATAATTAATTTTTGATAGGTTAGAGAATAATTAGTGGATTAAATCCAATAATTGTTGTTGTAGAAAAAATATTTACATTGTAGTAGTAAAAATAAATAATTGCAATAATTTTAAAAATATGGCCGATCAATCGAAACAGGAGAAACAAAAATCATTTCCTCCTTTTATAAATTTTCTCAATGCTGGACTGTCCGGGTAATAACATTACTAATTTTTATTAAAAATTTTAAATAATTTAAAATAAGTTTTAATTTTGAATTTTAATTTTTATTAATAATTTTCACTAAGTTTTAAATTTTAAATTAAAACAATTAAATATAATTTTATATAAAAAAAGCAGTTTCTTTTTTTAATGAAATTTTCCATTTTTTGTATTTTTTTTTTTTAAATTAAGTTTATTTAATATTTATCTATTTACAGTAAGTAAACGAGGCTTACAAAAAATTAAAGAACCCCAACGTATTATTATTAATTATTATTATTATTATTCAAAATAAAAATTAATTTCAATAAAAAAGGAGAAAAATAAAAATTAATTTCAATAAAAAAGGAGAAAAATAAAAATTAATTACAATAAAAAAGGAGAAAAATAAAAATTATAATTTCAATGAAAAAGGAGAAAAATAAAAATTAATTACAATACGAAAGGGGAACAATAATAACTAATTTAAATGAAAAAACAGGAAAAAATAAATATTAATAACTTTATTTACCAAAAGTATTTTGCTGATTAATTTAAAAATAGGTTTTACCGTTTTTTTACTTAATGAATAATTTTTTCGTCTTTTATTGAAATTAACTTTTAGTTTTTCTTGTTTTTTTATTAAAATTAGTTTCTATTTTTCTCCTTTGTGTATTGTAATTAATTTTCATTTTTCTCCTTTTCATTGAAAATATTTTTTATTTTTCTCCTTTTTTAATCAAATAAATTTTTTATTTTTCTCATTTTTTATTGAAATTAATTTTTATTTTTCTCCTTTTGTATGGTAATTAATTTTTATTTTTCTCCTTTTGTATGGTAATTAATTTTTATTTTTCTCCTTTCGTATTGTAATTAATTTTTATTTCTCTCCTTTTTTTTATTAAAACGAAACAAAACGAAAAATTAATTTGAATAAAATACGAAAAAAATGGAAAATTTCAATAAAACCAAAAACTACATTTTTATACAAAAATATTTTTAATTGTTCAAATTAGTCTTTATTTTTTTCGTCATTTACTGAAACATAATTTTTATTTTTTTGGTTCCCTATTGAAATTAATTTCTATTTTGCTCCTTTATTATTTCGACTGTTTTTTTACTTTTCTCCATTCTTTATTAAAATTTGGTTTCAAGGTTTTCCCCTTTTTATTGAAATTAATGATCATTACTCTCTAGTTTTTTCTTGAAATTAATTTCTATTTTTTCTTGTCTTTTATTTAGATTAATTTTCGTTTTTCCATTTTTTATCAAAATTAGCTTTTAAATTTTTTTATTAAAACTAATGTTCTTCTGTGTATCTTTCTAAAGAGATAGAAATTAATCTTTCTAGCTAAAATTAATGTTTTACTTTTTTTCGATTCTTATTTAAATTAATTTAATATTTAGTTTAAATTTATTGAAATTTTTTCTTTTACTTTCTTTTATTTATTTATTTATTTATTTATTTATAATCGGGTCCAGCCTTTTCGTACAAATACTGCTTAATTTCAATTTTTTCTTTTTTTTTAAATACGGTTTGTAATTTACTTTTATTTATTTATTTATAATCGAGTTTATCCTTTTCGTTTAAATAGTATTTAATTTCAATTTTGTTCTATTTTTATCTATTTTTTTTTTTTTTTTTTTTTTTTGAAGAATACTTTTTGCAATTTTTATTTTTTCATTTCCCTGCAGTATATGTGCAACTTGCGTGGTGCATCCAACTGATGTGATTAAAAATCGAATGCAAGTTAGTACGGAGACGGTGTCAGTTAAAAAAATATTTCTTCACATTCTTCGTAATGAGAGAATAATTAATTTTTACGATGGATTGAGTGCAAGTTTGGTCAGACAGGCAACTTATACAACAACTCGATTGGGTGTTTACAATCAGCTTCAGGACAGTTGGAGGTTTTTTCTTCCTTATTTTTTTTTTTTTTTGAAAATTTATTGTTTTCAAATTGAAAATGTATTTTTTTTCTCTTTTTGATAAAAAAAAATTATATAGAGATAGGTACACGGACAAACCAAATTTTTTAATTCTATGCACAATGGCTGCAATTGCCGGAGGATCCGGTGCTTTTATTGGAACACCGGCTGATCTTGCATTAGTGAGAATGACAACCGATGGACGTCTGCCTCCAGGTATAATAATTATAATAATTTTTATAATTTATTTCTATATTTAAATTTAAAAATTTTATTATGATCCATAAGTTTTATAAACTTCCAAATGAACGAAATATTTTTTATGAATAATATTCGAGATAATATTTTCATAAATTATAATTATAATGATACTAAATCTTTAATAATTAATTATTCTGTAAAAATTAGTAGTGTAAAGAAATCTTAGTTTTATTAGAATGAAAAAAAATTATTTACTTCAAAATATTATAAAAAATAGTTGTAAAAATGCAAAAAAAAAATTTTTGACAAGACTGTGTGAATAAAAAATTTTATAAAATATTTTTAAGTAGAAAAAAGTAAATAAATTAGTATTAAGTTATTAGAATTATAATATTATTATATAATAATATTACTATTTATATGACTATTACTATTATTATTAATTATTAGAAAGTTTTCGTTAGGAAATAATTTGTATTAAGTCTATTTATTAATTTTCATTTTTTAATAAAATTCAAAGTTTTTTTTAATAAGAAAATAAAATGTTTATAAATTATATTTGTCAATTAGAAAGTTTAATCGAAAAATAAATTTTAAAGTTTTGAATTTTTATAAATTAAAGAAAAACATTTTAATGAAAAAAATGTTTTGTAAAATTAATTAAATTTTTTTGGGTTTTCGTAATTTTCGTAAGGAAATAGTTTGTATTAATTCTATTTCTTACTTTTTGTTTTTTAATAGAATTCAAAGTTTTTTTCTGAAATAAAGAAAAAAAAATGTTTAGAAATTATATTTGTCAATTAGAAAGTTTCGAAAAATAAATTTTAAAGTTCTGAATTTTTATAATTTAAAGGAAAACATTTTAATAAAAAAAAAATGTTCTGTAAAATAACTCGAAAACAATAATTTCTTTTTTGAAATATTTTAAATATTTAAATAATATTAGTTTTCCATTGAAATTAAAAATTTCAATTTTTAATTTTAATTTTTTTAATTTTCAAAATTTTAGAAATTAATCAACTTTACAATATTGCTATAAAACATAAAGATAACGATTAATTAACAATCGATTTCTTCATGTTTTATACAACAAATTTTAATTTTTTATTAAACAAATTTTTTTTTCGTGTTTTATAATAAGTTTTAAAAGAGAATCGAGTGTTAAAATCATTATTTTATATTTATATTATAAAAATATTGTTACTTTGTAATTTCTTAAAGATTATTTTCAAATTCTATTATTGTCTAAAATTGAAACTAAAATTCATTTTTAAATCAACTTTCATTGGAAAATTCAACGAGAATTCTATGCTTTTAAAGCAAAGGTAAATTATTTATTGAATAATTGAATGTTTCTTAAAATTTTATTCTTATGAAGAATTTTATTAACAAATTTTTAAATAATTAAATTTTTTATGACGAATTTGAATAAAAATTTGAAAAATAATTACATTCTTCAAGGAATTTGATAAAAATGTTGTAAATATTTATATTTCTGTCAAATTTTTATTATTTATTAAAAAAATTTTCACATTCTATTATTTCGAAAATTGATAATTTTATTTTTTAAAAAAGTGAGTGAAAAGTCAGTTTCAGTTATTGCTAGTCAATAATTAATTTTTCTAATTATTATTAATAAATTTTTTTTGTGACTACAAAATTTATTTTTTTTTTTTTGCATACAATTATTTTTTTATAATTGTTTTATAATTTTTTTTGTAGATCAGAGGCGAAACTATAGGAATGTGGCTGATGCGTTTATAAGGGTGGCAAAAGAGGAAGGAATAATGAATTTATGGAGAGGAAGTGTCGCGACAATGGGAAGAGCTATTGTTGTCAATATTTCACAATTAGCGACTTATAGTCAAACAAAAGTTTTGATTAATTCAAAAAGTACATAAAAAATTTTACCCATAATCGTCAAAGTCAAAAAAAAATATTTTATTTTGAGTTATTTTATTAATCGTTCTCGTTAAATTAATTTTTTTATTAATTTCATTTTAAATTAATTTTCTGAAAGTTGTATTGCGTTGCTATGATTTATTATTTAATTTAATGTCCATTTGATTATTATCTTATTAATTATTATTTCATTGTAGACATTATTTCACTATTATATTAAAAATGTCATAAAAAAAATAAAAAGAAGAAATTAATAAGAAATAATTAATAGGAAAAATAGGAAGAAATATTATTTAATCATTATTTCCTATTATTCTATTATTATTTTTTATATTTATTATTGTTTTTTTTATATAGAGAAATTTTGTTTTTGAAAAAAAAATTTTTTGTGTAAAAATTGTACTGTCTCTTTTTTTAATTTTCTATTTATTCTAATTTTTCTATTCTATTCTAATTTTTTTTTATAAAAATTATTTTCGATTTTAATCAAATAAAAATTAAGTAAAGAAATAAAAATTTATTTCATTAATTTCATTTTTCTAAATTAATTTTTAGTGAACGTGCCAGAGGGTTTTCTACTGCACATTTATTCAGCAATGATTTCGGGCTTTGTGACATCTTTTAATTCAATGCCATTTGACATTGCAAAAACGAGGTAAATTATTTTTATAATTTAAATTAAAATTTAATTGAAATTGAATTTTTACCTATTTATTATTAAATAATTAAATAATTATTAAATTAATTTGTTTCATTATTTGAAACTAGATAATTCGCTTTTAAAAAAAGATTTCATTATATTTATTACTTAATAATTTATAAATTAATTTCCTTATTTAATTATTTATTTAATATTAATTTATTACATATATTTTATTTATTTATTTATTTATGTATTTAATTTTTTATGATTTTTTTCAATTAATTAACAGAAAAATGAACCAAAAGCTAAACAAAATTATTGCTCAAGATTTATAAATTCATTAAATATTTATTATCACAAATAAAATGAATAAAAAAATATTTACAGAATTCAGAATTTAAAGAACGTTAAAAAACCACCAACTATTTTAAAAGTTATCCTAAATATAGCAAAAACTGAAGGAATTATGGCCCTTTGGAAAGGATTTGTGCCAACTTACTGTCGAATTGGACCCCACACAATAATTACTTTCGTCTGTAATGAGCAGTTTGCTAAATTTTACAAAACTTATTTTTCAAAATAAATTCTCATTCAGGAAAAAAGAATTATTTCCCAACATTAATTTATCAATTTTTCTCTTTTTTATTTAAAAATTTTTAAATTAATTTATTTTTCCTTTTTTTATTCATTTTATTTATTTTATTTATTTTCTTCATTGTTATTTACTTTTATCTTAATTTTTTTTTGTATTTGCAAAATAAAAGTAATTTTTTTATATTTTATTTATTATTCATGTATTTATTTATTGATTATTCATGTAAATAATTATTTTAAAATTATCTGTAGTGAGAATATATAATTTTTATTTCGATTTGCACTCGATTTTATTTTAACGAGAGACTAACAAAAATTTCTTTGCATAAGAAATTTTCCTCGTTGAAAACAGTCCCATGGGAATGAAGAGAAAATACTTAAAGAAAATTGCATTTCTTTTTCAAGATATATTTTTTTTCTCCTCACTTGTGATAACATCTTATTTTATCATTAAATTAATTCTCCAGAGATTTTCTTCTTTTTATTTTCTTTTCGTGTGTAATTTTCTCTTCATTTCTTCGAAATCTAAAAATTTCCCAGAGACTCAATCACGTCAACTTCTTATATTACTGAATGTAATATTTTATTTTTATAATAAACTTAAAAAAACCAAAAAAAATACTAAAGGAAATGTATTTTTAAAAAATGTAAATAAATAATTATTCTTAGTTTTTATTATTATCTTATTATTTATTTATTTATATTTTATTTATATTTTATTTTTATTATTTTATATTAATTATTTATTGTATTATTTATTTTTTTGATCATATTAATATTTACTCAATTGTTATTATTTTTTAATAATTATTTTATATTTTATTATATTGTTTATTTCTTATTTTATTTATTTAAAAAAATTTTTTATTACATTATAACAAAAATAAATTGAATATTAAATATAATTAGTTGAATATTTTTGATGTTTAAATAAGAAGAACAAGAATAAAAATTAATAGCAATAATAGTTTATAAATAAAGGGAATTTGAACTTATTTCGGAATTTTTGAATATTTGAAAATTTGAAATTTCCCGCGTCTCAGTGCAAGCGCCACGTGACAGAAGTCAACCTAACCTAACCTTTAGTTATCGACAAACAGCGTTGCTGTTTTCAACTGTGTCCGGTGTGTTTGTTTCTTATTTTCATGATTTATTTGGTATATTTTGCCTTTTAACTAAATTCAAAAAATTGATTACCCCTTCGGACATCTAATGTAAGTAAAATATAATTCAAATTTCTCAATTATTCATTCAAAAAATCAATAATCGACGACAATTTTCAAGTACTGCGAATTCCTAACCTATGAAAGTAATTTCTAAACAAACTTTATTTATTAATAAGTACTAATTGCACTAGCTAATATTTATGGAATTTTAATTTTTTTGTATTCACGCCAGTCAATTTGTATTTATTTTTTAAATTAGATGATCGATAACTAAGAAAGTTGAATGTTCCTAAAGTTTCGAACGTTCAAATGAAGGACAATATTTTTTTTACTTCTAATTTTTATTTCTTTTCAAAAAAAATTATTTTTTTAAATTAAAACAAATTCATTCTTTCACTAAAAATTTAAATTAAATTATTTTTCTTTTTATGTTCCTAAACTTTCGAACGTTCAAATGAAGGACAATATTTTTTTTACTTCTTCTAATTTTTATTTCTTTACAAACAAAATTATTTTTTAAATTAAAACAAATTCATTCTTCAACTAAACATTTGATTTAAATTATTTTTTTTTATGTTTCTAAAGTTTCGAACGTTCAAATGAACGACAATATTTGTTTCACTTCTTCTAATTTGTATTTCTTTACAAAAAAAATTATTTTTTAAATTAAAACAAATTCATTCTTCAACTAAACTTTATTTAATTTAAATTATTTTTCTTTTTATGTTCCTAAATTTTTGAAAGTTTAAATGAACGACAATATATTTTTATTTCTTCTAATTTATATTTCTTTACACAAAAATTATATTTTAAATTAAAACAAATTTATTCTTTCATTAAACATTTATTTTAAATTATTTTTCTTTTTATGTTCCTAAATTTTCGAAAGTTTAAATGAACGACAATATTTGTTTCACTTCTTCTAATTTTTATTTATTTACAAAAAAAATTATTTTTTAAATTAAAACAAATTCATTCTTTCACTAAACATTTAGCTTAAATTATTTTTCTTTTCATGTTCCTAAATTTTCGAACGTTCAACTGAACGACAATATTTTTTTTACTTCTTCTAATTCGTATTTCTTTACAAAAAAATTATTTTTTAAATTAAAACAAATTCATTCTTCAAGTAAACTTTATTTAATTTAAATTATTTTTCTTCTTTGGGAAGGAATTTTAAAAATCACTTAAGGTGATAAAAAAGTTTCGTTCATTTGAACATTCGAACTATTTTTCTTTTATTTCAAGAGTTACTATTTTTTTGTATTATAATAAGAGCAAAAAAAAAAAAAATTGGAAGTTAAAGTTCATTTTTCTGTAATAGTTTCAGTTGTAACAAATAAAAAGACAAGATGTCTGACGACGAGGAAGTTTATGTAAAGAAGCAAAAAATAGTTCACTATGGCTCGCTGGAGGAGAGTGAACGTGCGAGAATTGCAGCAGCCGTTGAGGATGGTTCCGACGACGATAAAGACGATTCAGCGCCAAATAAAAATTCCAACTCGGCAATGTCGGCGGGAAATGTGCACATTTCCACCGAGTACATGGACCTTGAGGATGAAATGTCAAAAGATCGTCAAGCATTGCTTGAGGAATTTGAGCGACGCAAGAAAGCGCGACAAATTAATGTTTCAACCGATGACTCGGAGGTGAAGAAGAATCTCCGTCATTTGGGCGAGCCAATTTGTTTATTTGGCGAGGGACCAGCCGAGCGGCGTGCAAGATTGAGAGAACTTCTCGCCAGTCTCGGGGAAGATGCGATAAAAAAGAAACACGACGACGAGGAGAAACCGTCGCAACTCGTTGAGAAAGACACTGAAACTTGGTATCACGAGGGTCCTGATTCTCTTCAAATCGCTCGTCAATGGATTGCTTGTAATTTTTTTCTGTATTTTTTACTTCAAATCGTGTCATTTTTTTAACTTTACATTATTTTACTTTACATTATTTACTAATAGTATTTAAAACTTTCGAGCAATTAAAGGACAACCGCACTAAATACACTAAAAATGGCTTTCGGTTAACATTCTTAAGATTTTCAAAATTTGTAGTTAAAAACTTTGAACTACAAATTTTTTTTAACTACAAATTGAGCGAAGGTCAGGAAGTGAATAACCGAAAGCCATTTCCAGTGTATTCAGTGCTGGGTCCTTCGTTTTCCCGTTCCTTGGAACAATTCTCGTACTAAAAATACAAAAATATGAATATTCTGAAATATTTTTCATAATAAAAAAAATTTTTACTTATTTTCAGCGTATTCCTTGCCGAGGGCGAAGGCGAGACTGGACAACGCAAGGCAGGAATTGGAACTTCCAGGTGCAACGCGTACAGCTCGTCGTCAGGAGTTACTGAAGAAATTGCAAGCATTGAGTATTTATTGTTCGCAAATTGGCGACACGAGACCAATTTCCTATTGTCAATTTAGTCCAAATTCAAAAGTTCTCGCCACGGCGTCATGGTCGGGAAGTTGTAATTTGTGGTCTGTACCAGATTGTAGTCATTTACGAACATTAAAAGGTCATAATTGTAATGTTGGATGTATTGTTTTTCATCCTAAAGCAACAATCGATGACGATCTTCTTGGCAATGAAAGTGAACAAATTTGTATGCTGGCGAGTTGCGCGTCTGACGGTAAATATTCTTCATCCACTCAATTCAATTGAAAACAAAATTATTTGTTGTTTTTGAAAAAAGAATTTAATGTTACACGCAAGAAAAAAATTTATTTGATTCAAATGGACGACTACTTGACTGTTAGCAAGAAAACATTTATTTGTATCAAATAATATTTGCTTACATCGAATAATATTTATTTATATCAAATAATATTTATTTACATCAAATATTATTTATTTACATCAAATAATATTTATTTACATTAAATAATTTTCATTTACATATAATAATTTGCATTCGAGTCAATAAAATGGTTTCTGCATCAAATACTGAAATTATTATTGATTCAAATATTATTTATTTAACTTAAATCATAATTAGTTGATTCAATAAAATATTCATTTTAATAATATAGACAAAGATCCTAAAGTTCTGAATGTTCAAATGAACGAAATTTATTAATTTCATGTAAAAAATAAATTCTTATTGTAATTATTTTGCTTCACCATTCAAAAAATTAATTACTGAGTTTGTAAACGTAAAATTTTAGTTTTTAAATTTGTTTATGATTAGTAATTCATTAAAATTATCTTTAATAAAAAATATTTCGTTCTTTTGAACGTTCAAAAATTGGAAATCATTATAGACAAGTAGTCGGTTGTTTGAGTCGAATAAATTTTTTTCGGTATAAATATTTTTAAATATTTTTAGTGTTTGGAGGAAGTGAATTAATATTGTTGTATTATTTATTAATTATTTATGCTACCAAAGCTACTATTAATTCTACTATTCTCCGATTTTGCTATTATTTGAACTTTATGAAACTAAACTAATCAGATATCAGATCTATTCAAAGTTTAGTCGATTAAAACTTTCGAATATTAAAGTTTTGGCTATTGATAAAAAATTAAAATTAAAATACGTTTCATTCTAAATTTAAGAAAAGAATAATATTTAAATATTTATTCTCAAAAATTATTATAAATTAATTATTTATCAAACAAATTATTAATGTTTTGAATAATTTTAAAAACTAGTGAAATTTTGAATCCATTGCAGTTGTAATTTTTCAAAATAATTAAATTGAAAAGTTTTTACATATTAAAAATATTTTTAATTTAAAAATTTTTGTGGAAAAAAAACAAATGTTGAAATATTTGATTAACAAAAATTACTTATTGAAATTTTGATTACTTTAATTTAGCAGTTCTGAAGGAAATTAAGTTTCTTGAAAAATTGTAAAGTTTAATATGGAACTAAAGTTTTAAACGTTCAAGTGAACGAAATTTTTTTCACCTAAAGTGTTTTGAAAATTACTATCGCAAAAAGAAAAATAATTGAAATCAAAATTCTTTAGTTTAGAATTAATTTGTTTTAATTTAGAAAATAATTTTTTTGCAAGTGAACTACAAATATGAAGTAAAAAAAATATTGTCATTCATTTGAACTTTGGAAACTTTAGAAACATAAGTTTCATTATTTATTCCCAAAAAATTTCTAAATTAAAATTTTTTAAAGAAAATTACCAAAGTTTCCATTAATTTGAATAATTTTATTTAAAAACTGTTAAAAATAATGGATTTTTGAAAGTATTGCAGTTGTAATTCTTCAAAATAATTAAATTTCTAAAGGTTCTACATTAAAATTATTTAAAATTTTATCTTGTGTAGAAAACAAATGAATGTTTAAATAATTAATAAACGGAAATTATTTATTAAAATTTTGAACAATTTATTTTAGAAATTCTAACAGAAATTCAGTTTTTAAAAAAATCGTAATGTTTAATTATTTATTTTCAAAAATTATTAATTTATTATTTTCTTAAAGAAAATTTTATTAATGATTTTATAAGTTTGAATAATTTTATTAAAAAATTGTAAAAACTAGTTGAATTTTGTAAGAATTACAGGTTGTAATTTTTTTAAATAATTATATTCTTCAAAGGTTTTACACATTGAAATTATTTGAAATATTAATTTTTGTAGAAAAAAATATGAATAAAATGTTGAAATATTTCACTATCGAAAATTACTTATTGAAATTTTGAACAATTTATTTTTTCAAAGTTCTAACGGAAATTAAGTTTTTTTCGAAAAATTGTAATAATTTAGTATTTATTTTTAAACATTATAAGTTTACTATTTTTTCCGGAAATTATTAAAGCTTTGAATAATTTTATTGAAAATTCTCTCTGAAAAATAATTTAATTTTGGAAGAATTGCAGTTGCGATTTTTATAAATAATCAGTATTTTCAAAGGTTTTTAGGTTCAAATTATTTAAAATTTTTATTTTTTGAAAAGTAAATACTAAAATGTATTAAAATATTTATCTACTATAATTTTTTTTTTGAAATTTTGAATAATTTAGTTAGAAATTCCGAAAAAATGGAGCTTTTCTAAAAATCGAAATTTTTTAAAGATAGCTTTTTCCAGAAACGACTTCAAAACTTCGAAACAATCGGAAATCTTGTCAAAATTTAATTGAAATAAATTTTATATTGTTTTTATATTGAAATTTTAATTTTTACTGTTAAAAATAGTCTTTTAACATGAAATAACAGAAATTTAATTTTAAACAATTTTTAAACAAAAAATCCTAAAGAATTCTAACGGAAAATTTAATAAATAATTGAATATCCCAAAAATTTAGAATTGAAATTATTTTCAGAGTAGGGAAAGAAGTTAATATTCCTTCCGGAAAACTGAGAAATAAAAATACATAATTAAGTTTTTGATTAAAATTAATTATTTAATTAATTACTGAACCAAAATAGAGTATTTTTTGCTCATTGAATTTACTAAAACGAGTTTTTCCAGTCGTCAAATTTAATTTGATGATAGTTGCTTTTTTACTCCTTTTTTCTTTTCACTCTTAAAGCTACTTTTCTTCAATTAATTAACACTGTGCAAAGTCAGTAATTTCCTCCAAAAAAACATATTTGAAATAAATTGAATTTAATATGAAAAAAAATATTAGAGAAAAGATGCTCGAATATCAAAAGATTATTTTTCTGAATAATATTTATTCGCAGGTACTGTTAAATTATGGGGAGGCGGAACAGGAGAGAAACCACTGGCAGAGGTCGAGGGTCATGAACCTTTTCGAGTTTCAAGGATAGCGTTTCATCCATCCGGAAGATTCCTCGGCACATGTTGTTACGATTCTTCATGGCGACTTTGGGACTTGGAGCAGCAAGCCGAAGTCTTACATCAGGAAGGCCACGCGAAACCGGTGCATTGCATCAGGTAAGAAAATAAAAATAATAATAAATAATTGAAAAAAAAATTTTTAATTCGAAATGAAAATCAAAATTTGAGCCAGAGAATTCGTGTTCTAATTTTAAGTAGCAACAATTCGTTTGCTAAAGGGCGCAGCTAACTTCTTCAGTTCTTTTTAAAATAAAATTAGCATAAAAAAATAGAATTTAAAAATTTGTAATTCAAATTTTTTATCATAAATATAAAATATGAATTGGAATGTAGATTATTATTATTATAACCACAATAATAATATTAATAATAATAATAATATATTCTGAGACAAGAGATTCTCCAAAATTCAATTATTTTCAAAAACTTTCCTCATTTTATTTTCAATATAAACTATTTAAATTTTAATAAATTTCCTAAAAAGAATTCAATTATTTAAAAAGAAAATAATAAAATTAATTTCAAAAATTTAACTATTTTTATAAATAAAATAAAAATTGCAGAGGAATTCAATTAATAAACATTTTTTTTATAAATTACATCGCGATAACAGGCTTCGCACTCTTCTACTAAAAGCTACTATTTGCTACTTTTTTGATACGAGGCTACTTTTTGGCTACTTTTTTGAGCCTAATGCTACTAAAAGCTAATTTTCTCAACAAATAGTGTTAAAACTAAAATCGTTAATGAAAAACGACCGCCAATAAGATAAGAGGAAATAATTTTACCAATATTTACTCTATTGAATTAAACAAATTTTTTTTAAACATTTTTTCAATTTTTCAAAAAACAATCTTGACTGTTCATAATTATAATTGAAAAATTTGATTAATTCAATTTCATTAAAATTTATTGATACTAATTGAATTTGTACAAAGAATTTTACTATTTATAAAAGTAATTGAATACTTCAAAAGAATGTTATTACATATTTATAAAAATAATTAAATGTTTGCGTAGAATTTTATTTACATTTTTGAAAATAATTGAATTGTGGCTCCCAATTCAAGAACCGGTCGGACGCTCGGACGACACGCGCAGCTACCAGTCAGTGAGCAGTGAGCTCCTCTGGGCCACTCACTGCTACCCGACTGGTACTATCGCGTGTCGTCCGAGCATCCGACCGGTTCTTGAATTGAGAGCCTCAATTGTAGAGAACAATTTAATTATTTATAAAGATAATTGAATTTTCGGAGAATTTCAAAAAAATGTTAAACATAATCGAATTTCTGCGAAGAATTATGTTACTTTTGAAAATAATTGAATTATTTTTTAGTTTTATGGAAATTTATGAAAAGAATTGATTTCTTATGAGGAATATTTTTCAAAAATAATATTTAAAAGAATTTAGTAAATCGGAAAAATGTTGGTATTTATGAAAATAATTGAAATAATTAAATTTCTTAGACAAAATTTAAGAACCACTTTACTTTTTTAATTATCTACATGCTTTGCTAAAAAAACTAATTTTATAAAAAAATTAAAAAACCGAAATTCTTAAAATTCATCTGTTTCTACATATTTTTCTAGTTTTGCTTCTTTATTTTTGGGTTTTTGAGAACCACTTTACTTTTTTAATTATCTAAATGCTTTGCTAAAAAAACTAATTTTATAAAAAAATTAAAAAACCGAAATTCTTAAAATTCATCTGTTTCCACATGTTTTTCTAGTTTTGCTTCTTTATTTTTGGGTTTTTGAGAATCACTTTACTTTTTTAATTATCTACATGCTTTGCCAAAAGAACCAATTTTATAAAAAATTTTAAAAACCGAAATTCTTAAAATTCATCTGTTTCCACTTATTTTTCTAGTATTGCTTCTTTATTTTTGGGTTTTTGAGAACCACTTTACTTTTTTAATTATCTACATGCTTTGCTAAAAAAAACTAATTTTATAAAAAATTTAAAAAACCGAAATTCTTAAAATTCATTTATTTCCACTAATTTTTCTAGTTTTGCTTCTTTATTTTTGGGTTTATGAGAACCACTTTACTTTTTTAATTATCTACATGCTTTGCTAAAAAAACTAATTTTATAAAAAAATTAAAAAACCGAAATTCTTAAAATTCATCTGTTTCTACATGTTTTTCTAGTTTTGCTTCTTTATTTTTGGGTTTTTGAGAACCACTTTACTTTTTTAATTATCTACATTGTAACTATTTTTTTATTTTTAATTTTAGTTTAATAATTAATTTATTATCTATCTACGGGGTTTCGTGGATCGCAAATTTTAATAAGAAACCGAAAGAAATCAGTAATACAAATATTTATTAGACATTATTAATTTTGATAATTATCGTAAGAAAGTCACAGCTTTTATTAGTAAAATTATACACACACAATAATAAAAGATTTAGAACACAAAGAATCATACAATCACATTTCCAACTACACACTTTCGCTCAATTATATAAATTTAACAATATAAAAGATAAAATAATTACAATCAAATAGTCAAATCAAAAGAGTCTTGGACTTATCTTGTACAGAATGACAGGTGATGAGCATCAGGCAACAGAAACGGGAGAAGCAGTTGATTGTTTTTTGTCACAATTCGTCTTGCGGCATACAGCCTTTATCAATTCAATTGGTTCAAATCAAAAATAGAGGTACACCCTCTTCTCTCCCTATCCGCTATAAAGCCTTTGACTCGCCACACCGAAACTATATATTTTTTTTAATTATACAATTATTCCATCTATTTACTGAAAATCACCTCTTCTATTTTATACAAATTTATTACTCACCCCGTATCGGCTTTCTGCTCACTCCTCCAAGCACTCAAGCGAAAGTGATCACTCGAACGTTCTCAGCAACTAATCAAAAATTCGAATTTAGACGAGAACGTCCGAGTAATCCCGAATTTTTTCTTCATAGCTTTCATTTTGACAACACACACAAAGTATCACATACAATCCGTTACAACATGCTTTGCTAAAAAAACTAATTTTATAAAAAAATTAAAAAACCGAAATTATTAAAATTCATCTGTTTCCACATGTTTTTCTAGTTTTGCTTCTTTATTTTTGGGTTTTTGAGAACCACTTTACTTTTTTAATTATCTACATGCTTTGCTAAAAAAACTAATTTTATAAAAAAATTAAAAAACCGAAATTACCGAAATTATTTTTACTTTTTTAATTAAAAAATTAAAAACTTTACTTTTTTAGCTTTGCTAAAAAAACTAATTTTATAAAAAAATTAAAAAACCGAAATTCTTAAAATTCATCTGTTTCCACAAGTTTTTCTAGTTTTGCTTCTTTATTTTTGGGTTTTTGAGAACCACTTTACTTTTTTAATTATCTACATGCTTTGCCAAAAGAACCAATTTTATAAAAAATTTTAAAAACCGAAATTCTTAAAATTCATCTGTTTCCACTTATTTTTCTAGTATTGCTTCTTTATTTTTGGGTTTTTGAGAACCACTTTACTTTTTTAATTATCTACATGCTTTGCTAAAAAAAACTAATTTTATAAAAAATTTAAAAAACCGAAATTCTTAAAATTTATCTATTTCCACTAATTTTTCTAGTTTTGCTTCTTTATTTTTGGGTTTATGAGAACCACTTTACTTTTTTAATTATCTACATGCTTTGCTAAAAAAACTAATTTTATAAAAAAATTAAAAAACCGAAATTCTTAAAATTCATCTGTTTCTACATGTTTTTCTAGTTTTGCTTCTTTATTTTTGGGTTTTTGAGAACTACTTTACTTTTTTAATTATCTACATGCTTTGCTAAAAAAACTAATTTTATAAAAGAATTAAAAAACCGAAATTCTTAAAATTCATCTGTTTCCACATGTTTTTCTAGTTTTGCTTCTTTATTTTTGGGTTTTTGAGAATCACTTTACTTTTTTAATTATCTACATGCTTTGCCAAAAGAACCAATTTTATAAAAAATTTTAAAAACCGAAATTCTTAAAATTCATCTGTTTCCACTTATTTTTCTAGTATTGCTTCTTTATTTTTGGGTTTTTGAGAACCACTTTACTTTTTTAATTATCTACATGCTTTGCTAAAAAAAACTAATTTTATAAAAAATTTAAAAAACCGAAATTCTTAAAATTCATCTATTTCCACTAATTTTTCTAGTTTTGCTTCTTTATTTTTGGGTTTATGAGAACCACTTTACTTTTTTAATTATCTACATGCTTTGCTAAAAAAACTAATTTTATAAAAAAATTAAAAAACCGAAATTACCGAAATTATTTTTACTTTTTTAATTAAAAAATTAAAAACTTTACTTTTTTAGCTTTGCTAAAAAAACTAATTTTATAAAAAAATTAAAAAACAGAAATTCTTAAAATTCATCTGTTTCCACATGTTTTTCTAGTTTTGCTTCTTTATTTTTGGGTTTTTGAGAACCACTTTACTTTTTTAATTATCTACATGCTTTGCCAAAAGAACCAATTTTATAAAAAATTTTAAAAACCGAAATTCTTAAAATTCATCTGTTTCCACTTATTTTTCTAGTATTGCTTCTTTATTTTTGGGTTTTTGAGAACCACTTTACTTTTTTAATTATCTACATGCTTTGCTAAAAAAAACTAATTTTATAAAAAATTTAAAAAACCGAAATTCTTAAAATTTATCTATTTCCACTAATTTTTCTAGTTTTGCTTCTTTATTTTTGGGTTTATGAGAACCACTTTACTTTTTTAATTATCTACATGCTTTGCTAAAAAAACTAATTTTATAAAAAAATTAAAAAACCGAAATTCTTAAAATTCATCTGTTTCTACATGTTTTTCTAGTTTTGCTTCTTTATTTTTGGGTTTTTGAGAACCACTTTACTTTTTTAATTATCTAAATGCTTTGCTAAAAAAACTAATTTTATAAAAAAATTAAAAAACCGAAATTCTTAAAATTCATCTGTTTCCACATGTTTTTCTAGTTTTGCTTCTTTATTTTTGGGTTTTTGAGAATCACTTTACTTTTTTAATTATCTACATGCTTTGCCAAAAGAACCAATTTTATAAAAAATTTTAAAAACCGAAATTCTTAAAATTCATCTGTTTCCACTTATTTTTCTAGTATTGCTTCTTTATTTTTGGGTTTTTGAGAACCACTTTACTTTTTTAATTATCTACATGCTTTGCTAAAAAAAACTAATTTTATAAAAAATTTAAAAAACCGAAATTCTTAAAATTCATCTATTTCCACTAATTTTTCTAGTTTTGCTTCTTTATTTTTGGGTTTATGAGAACCACTTTACTTTTTTAATTATCTACATGCTTTGCTAAAAAAACTAATTTTATAAAAAAATTAAAAAACCGAAATTACCGAAATTATTTTTACTTTTTTAATTAAAAAATTAAAAACTTTACTTTTTTAGCTTTGCTAAAAAAACTAATTTTATAAAAAAATTAAAAAACCGAAATTCTTAAAATTCATCTGTTTCCACATGTTTTTCTAGTTTTGCTTCTTTATTTTTGGGTTTTTGAGAACCACTTTACTTTTTTAATTATCTACATGCTTTGCCAAAAGAACCAATTTTATAAAAAATTTTAAAAACCGAAATTCTTAAAATTCATCTGTTTCCACTTATTTTTCTAGTATTGCTTCTTTATTTTTGGGTTTTTGAGAACCACTTTACTTTTTTAATTATCTACATGCTTTGCTAAAAAAAACTAATTTTATAAAAAATTTAAAAAACCGAAATTCTTAAAATTTATCTATTTCCACTAATTTTTCTAGTTTTGCTTCTTTATTTTTGGGTTTATGAGAACCACTTTACTTTTTTAATTATCTACATGCTTTGCTAAAAAAACTAATTTTATAAAAAAATTAAAAAACCGAAATTCTTAAAATTCATCTGTTTCTACATGTTTTTCTAGTTTTGCTTCTTTATTTTTGGGTTTTTGAGAACCACTTTACTTTTTTAATTATCTAAATGCTTTGCTAAAAAAACTAATTTTATAAAAAAATTAAAAAACCGAAATTCTTAAAATTCATCTGTTTCCACATGTTTTTTCTAGTTTTGCTTCTTTATTTTTGGGTTTTTGAGAATCACTTTACTTTTTTAATTATCTACATGCTTTGCCAAAAGAACCAATTTTATAAAAAATTTTAAAAACCGAAATTCTTAAAATTCATCTGTTTCCACTTATTTTTCTAGTATTGCTTCTTTATTTTTGGGTTTTTGAGAACCACTTTACTTTTTTAATTATCTACATGCTTTGCTAAAAAAAACTAATTTTATAAAAAATTTAAAAAACCGAAATTCTTAAAATTCATCTATTTCCACTAATTTTTCTAGTTTTGCTTCTTTATTTTTGGGTTTATGAGAACCACTTTACTTTTTTAATTATCTACATGCTTTGCTAAAAAAACTAATTTTATAAAAAAATTAAAAAACCGAAATTCTTAAAATTCATCTGTTTCTACATGTTTTTCTAGTTTTGCTTCTTTATTTTTGGGTTTTTGAGAACCACTTTACTTTTTTAATTATCTACATGCTTTCCTAAAAAAAATAATTTTATAAAAACCCGCCACTGCAGTGCGAGTACAACTTGCACTTGTCCAATTTTTTTTTTTACTATTTTCTCTTTTTTATTTTTGGCTTTACTATTCGGTTTTTTACTATTTTTGTCTTTTTTCTTAACTGTTTGTTTTATTCCTATTCTTTTATTACTATTTTTGTCTTAAGTGTTTTTTTTTAAAAAAGTTTTTAATGAAATTCTTTAATTCTTTTTTTTTGTCATCGTGGCTACTATTTTCTACTTTTTTTTGTCATCAAGGCTACTTTTTCCTACTTTTTTTAAACTCATAATGGCGTGCGAAGCCTGCGATAATTCAATTAATTTTTATAAATAATGCACTTTTTTAGGAATTAAATTATTTTTATAAATTATACCAAGTTAATCGCAGAACTGTAATTATTTTTAGTACTTTTTAAATAAAATTCTTGGAAAAATGTAATTATTCTTAAAAATTTCATTAAAATTTGTCAAAAGAATTCAATTATTTAATAAATTATTTGCTTTTGTATTTAAATAATGCAATTTTATATAAATTTCTAGAAAAATGTAATGATTCTTAAAAATTTTATTGAACTTCGGGAATTATTTAAATTCTTCTAAAATTAATAAAATTTTTTAATATATATTTATTTGATTATTTAAAAATAACGGATTTATAGAAGAATTTTAGTTAAAACACTAAAAAAAAATTTAATTTTGAAGCAAATACATGTTATTGGAGAAATTCAATTATTTCTAGAAAAAGTAGAATTCTTCTCAGAAATACAATTAGAAAATACAATTAATTAATTTTAATACAATTTATCTTTTATTATTTATTCTTCAAAGAAGTAATTTATTTTCCAAAATTTCAATGAAATTTTATTGTGACAATTTAATTTTTTTCAAAATAATTTTAATAAAACTCTTCGTAGAAATTTAATTGATTTAAAACATTTTTTAAATTAAATTATTTTCAATGTTTGCTATTTGAATAAAATTTCACGAAAAAATTCAAATATTTAATCTGAAAGTTTAATAAAATTAGTCTGAAGAATTCAATTATTTTCAAACGTGTAATATAATTCTTCGCAAAAATCCAATTATGTATGGAAATTTACAAAAATTCTTATCAAACTTTTAATTGTCTTTATAAATAATAATAACATTTTGCTCCGAAATTTAATTATTTTTTCTAATATTGATAATATTCTTGGCAGAATTTCAATCATTTTTAATACACAAAATTTTCATCGAATTTCTCGAAAAATGAAATTATTGTTAAAGTTTTTTTTTCAATTTGTCTCTTGACAATAAGCAAGAATAATAAACATAATAATTAAATTTTGATAAAATTTGTTATAAAAATTCAATTATTTAATAAGTTATTTATTTTTATACTTCAATAATTGATTTCTAGTAGAATTTTCTAATAAATATTTATTTAAAAATAAATTTCATTAAAATTTTTTTTGATTGTAATTGAATATCATATTCAAAAATATTTATTTATTTAGAAATTCAACGAGAATTCATTTATTTCACTCTAAAAATAAGCATTTAATTAAATAATTGAACTTTTTTTAAAATTGAATTTTCATAAAGAATCAACCAATTTTTAAATAATAATTGAAGTATTCTAAAACATTTTAATAAATTTTTTTTAATTAACTGCATTTTTCAAGAAATTTGATAAAAATTTTGTATATTAAAAACTATTGAAATTCTGATAAGAATTTTATTGAAATTTTTGAAAATAATTGAATTTCGAAGAAATATATATTTTTATTATTTATAAAGATTATTTAAATGTTGACGGGAATTTTTGACAATTTTGAAGCATAATTGAATTTTTGTGAAGAATTATGTTACTTTGGAAAATAATCGAATTCTTGTGGTTTCCAAAAATTTTCTCATACATTATAATAAACGTAAATTTCCTTTCCGTTAGCAAATTATCAAAAAGAAACAAAAAAACTCGTTTTATTCACTTCACAAAATTGACAAAAATTCCATTCCATATTTTTTATTTTCCTGACATTTTTCTAATTTTCATCAAAAATATTTACTTTTTTCTTATCCTGCTAATAAATTGAATTTATGCTACGAATTTTATTATTCATGGAACAATTTTAAATAATTTAATTCTTGCGAAGAATTTTAAAAAAATATTTGAACATATTTGAATTTTCAATAAAAATGTTATTATTTATAAAAATAATTGAATTTTTCAGAAGAATTTTATTATTTACAAAAATAATTGATTTCTTTAGGCAAATTTTGTTATTTATGAAAATAATTGAATTTTCTTGAAATATTTTATTATTTATAAAAATAATTGAATTCTTGCGAAGAATTTTTTTTAAATTTGGAAAATAATGGAACTCTTAGGACGAATTTTTAAAAAAAATTTGGAAAATAATTGAATTTTTCTGAAAAGTTTTATAAATTTTGAGAAAAATTAAACTTTTTGAAGAATTACATTTTTTCTAAGGATTTTATAATTTATGAAAATAATTGAATTCTTTCGAGATATTTTAATAATAATTGTTGAAAAAATAATTTAATTACTTTCGAAGAATTTTATTATTCATAAAAATAATTTAATTCTTTTAAAGAATTTTATTAATTAGGTAAATGATTAAATTCTTGCGGCGAATTTTATTAAAATTGATGAAAATAATTGAATTTTTTCCTAGAATTGGTTATTTTATAAAAATAGTAGATATTGAAAATCATTGAAATATGAAAAGTTTTTAAAGATAATTAAATTTTACAAAGAATTCTATTAAAAAATTTGGCAATAATTGAATGTCGGTAGGAAATTTTATTAAATTTTTTTGAAAATAATTGGATTTTCCAAAAAAACCTTTTATTTTTTATGAAAATAATTGAATTCTTGCGAACGATTTATTAGAATTTTTTAAATAATGTAATTTCCAAGAAGAAATTTAAGAATAATTAAAATTTTCGTAATGAATTTTTTTTTTTATTTAGGTATCAGATAACAATTTTTGTGAAATTCAATTTTCCTCGCACAAGAAAGTTTAATTATTTTCAATTTTGAAAATCTGATGCCAAATTTGAAATTAGTATCGAAATTTGTTAAAGTTTTTTTTATATACTTTGAAGTTTAAAAATGTAATATATTTTAAAAATTTAATTCTAATTAGTTTTTCAGTTATGTGTCATAATAAGTATTTCTTTAAAAATTACTTAAATTAAAATGACTTGAAATTGTTTATAATAAACATTTCGTAGCACAATATTCCCGCGCGCTTGCGCGCGGATAATTTCGCTAGTTAATAATAAACGTGGTTTTAAAAACCTGGAAAAATTCTGTTTTTTAACCTGGAAAAGTCAGGGAATTTGAAAAGGGTAGAATTGTGGCAACCCTGCTGAATGAAAGATTATTATAGTTAAATAAAATAATTTTCCTTTATTTTTTTTTTGCAGTTTTCAATGTGACGGAAGTGTCGTGGCGACCGGCGGTCAAGATTCATTCGGCAGAGTGTGGGATTTACGAACCGGTAGGTGTATAATGTTTATGGAGGGTCATTTAAAATCGATATTTGGAATAGACTTTTCGCCAAATGGTTTTCATGTTGCCACTGGAAGCGAGGATAATACATGTAAAATTTGGGATCTTCGCAAACGATCCTGCATTTACACTATTCCAGCGCACACGAGTTTATTGTCCGATGTCAAGTATCAAAAAGTCGAGGGACAATATCTAGTCACAAGTTCATATGATGGCACGGCAAAAATATGGTCCAACAAAACTTGGCAGCCATTAAAAACATTACCAGGACATGATGGGAAAGTTATGTCTGCGGATATATCGACAGATAATCAGTTCATCGCAACAAGTTCATTTGATAGGACTTTCAAATTATGGGCACCGGAAATAGTGTAGATGGACTTTTTTATTCGCACATACACACACACACGCAAAAAAACGAAGTGTATTTTCTAGAGGAAAATTTCACATTTCAAAATGAAAAAATACACAATTTTTTTTTCTACTCCAAAACGGAAGAGAGTGAATTTTCAAGAATTAAAAATCGAATTGTAAATAGTGGACTATTTAGATTGTGGAAAAAAGTGGATTTTGACAGCAGTTTGATTGTTTTGTTAATTTAACGAAAAAAAAGAAAGAATGATACGATATGATACTGATTTATTTATAACGGAGGTCATTCAACGGAAAGTTGATATATCATTTATTTGCTAATAAAACTGGGCAGATTCAGTTGTAATCTACTTGCGTCAATCCATGATATTACAACTTTTCACTTTCTTTTTTTAATTCCTTTTTTTTAATAACTTCCATTTATAAATGTAGAAGCAATTATTCTTTGAATATTTTTTTTCCCACTTCATTTTAAATAGGAAAAATATTCAGAAAATAGGAGGACGAGAGAAATAGAAATTAGAAAATTTTTAAAAAATGGGTGAAAAAAGAAAAATTTCAGCGTAACCTTCACGAATACACGGAATCTTCCAGTGTCGATTAGTTTTAATTGCTTTGAATTACATCACGAGGAAGTATTTTCGAGATTAAATGCTTTACTTGAACTTACGTACAATTTGATGCATCAATATTTGTTATTAAAATGTCTTAAATAAGATTAGAGGAGTTTCATTTGTCAAGGCAAGAGACGATAAAATGATAAAGTGTGTGCAATTTTCTTAACTTGATAAATTTATAAACTTCCTCTCGACTTTTGAATTTGTCTTTTCATTTGAAAATCTCTATTTATTCAATTAATCTCATCTTCCAATTGAGTGATTAATTAAATCGATTTTAATCAGTAATAAATATTTTTCGATATTAATTAATTATTTTCGAGTCAAATTTATGAAATTCCTCTCGATTTGTGATTTTTCTGATGAAAAAAATTGATGTCTTTTCAATTACAGGCTTAGCGCTTTTTTCACTAATACCTATTATTTACTATTAATAATTAATCATTTTATTAACAATTAATAACAAATTTATTAACTTATTAATTATTTTCACAAATAATGAATCTCTTCGTTGGATTTCAGTTTTTTCAATATTTATTATTTAGTAAAACTGTTCAAAAAAATTTAACTATTTAAAAAAAAATTAATAAAATTATACGAAAAATAGAAATTATTTTAAACAAAATTTTTAAGAAAATGTTTCGAAGCAAATTAATTATTTAAAATATTCTAATAAAATTCTTTGATTCAAATCAATTATTTTCAAAAAATAAGTGATAAAATTTATTTTAAAAAAATTCAATTATTTTCAATTTAATTTTTATTTAATTACTCGAAAAAAATTAACTATTGTTAAAAATAATAAAATTCAAAGCAACAATTAAATTATTTTGAGTACAAATATTTTTTTAATTTTTCCAAAAAAATTGAATTATATTTTTTAAAAGTTCAATAAAATATTTACCAAAATTTTAAATATTTCTGTACATAATAGAATTCCTCGCAGGAATTCAATTATTTCTATACAAATAATTGAATTCGTCACAAGAATTCAGTTATTTTTAATAATTGCTATTCTATTTTATTTTTTCGAAACAATTTAATTAAGTGGAAAATTTTTTAAAAAAAGTTACCAAAAGAAATAAATGATTTTTAATAAAATTTTTAATGTAATTCATAGAAAAAATTTAATTATATTAAAAATTTATAATTTTGTTTAAACATACTGACGTTAATAAAAAATTTTTCCAAAAAATTCAATTATTTTAAAAAATGGAAACAATTGAATTACTTTCAATGTTTCCTAATTCGATTAAAATTTTTCGAAAAATTAAAAATATCAATTATTTCTAATAATTTTTACAAAATTTATTTTGAAAAAAGTTTAATCATTTTAAATGTAATTATTGTTGAATTCATTATAAGATTCAATTATTTTCATAAATTTTATTAAAATTGTTCATAAGAATTGAATAATTTTCACAGATAATAAAATTTTTTGCTGAAATTCAATTATTTAAATAAAATTAATAAAATTCTTTATAATTCGAAATTTTTAATAAAGTTCTTTAGATTAAAATCTAAATTTTATTTTTAAATTAAAAAAAGGGTAAAAAAATATGGAATTTAAAAAAATTTCTGGATATTTGCTTGTTTTGAATGATTTTTACCAAACAATTTTTCATTAACAATTGTTAATAAACAAACGATAAAGTTCGCTCAAAAAATAATTTTTCATCTTTTGCTGATTATCGGCTTTGGTTACTTTTTATTAATTGTGAATTAAATTAATTTTGATCACCCGGATATTAATTAGAGTTTTTCTAGTAGCAGCTTCCAGACGAATAAACAATTTTTTATTAACAATCGTTAATGAACAAATGATAAATTTTGTTCAAAACATAATATTGTTAATAATTTGTATTGTTTTCGCAATGGCTTAGAAACAGTAAATTTTTTTTCTGAATTTAAAAAATTTTCTGGAATTTTGTCTGTTGTTTACTATTTTGATGTAAATTGTAATTTAAAATTAAAAACTGTTTTTATTTTATTCCATAAAAAAAATCTCTTCGGAAGGAAAAATTTTTGGTTCTTATATCTTATTAAGTTTTTGGCATTTGGAAATTTCAAAAAAAAAATTTAGAGCTAAATCTGTGATAATATTAAATAAATATTTCCCTACATAAATTATTTACATTTTCGTGTCAAACAGAAATATCAAATAAATCAATTTTGACTCAAATTTAAATTAAAACAAACAAATTTCCAAATTTAATTCATTTGAGACAAATTTTCCAAAAAAAAGAATAAAATAATGTGTAATAATTTTTTCAACAGAATTTTAGCTATTTCTTTTTCGTCGAATAATTTTTGTCCAACTTCTCAATAAGAATAATCTCAAAAAAAAGTTTAATTAAAATTTTCCAAAAGAAGACGTTTCTAGAGTTGAAATTAATTCGTCGTAGAGTCACAAACGATTTTTTTTCTAATTCAATTAAAATTTCTCAAATAAATTAAAAACTTGTCTTTTATGAAAAATGCCTTTTTTTCAAGGTTCTCTTTTCTCTTTCATTTAAGACATTCCTTTTTTTCTAATTAATTCACTGTAATTTGCGAGCGTGAATTAAAAAAAATTTTTTCGACTCCAGACTATAAATATTGAAAGCTTTTGATCATCAGGGCAAAATAAAAAAAAATTTCTCAAGTATTAAGAGTATTTTTTTTTTTTTTGAAGGCATCGCAAAATAATAGACGAAACTACGACCGCGAAGTGTTTTTGAGAAAAATGAGAGTGGTCGAGTGGAACAATTGAAGGCGGGAAGGGAGAAAAAGTGAGAGAAGGAGAATTCTCTTACGCGGGTTCTCATTGAAAAGTGGTAGTAAACTTTGAGAAAATCCCAACGGGTTTCGTGAAACATTGGTCCTCTGTATATGTATATATATAAACGTTATAGCACTGGCGAGAGTTGACTGCATGAGAATTTCAACTTCAAGCGAGTAATGAGCTTTCTAAAGTTTGCAAAGTAGTACAAAGCTATACAGGTTCTTCGATCCCATGCAGTTGGTACTTACGTTTCTTTGATGTTATTTCATAGTCCACTTATTCTTCTGATATTAGCAAACCATATAATCCTTTCTATATTCATCCCTTAACTGAAGCTTTATAATGAATCAAACGCTACTGCCGCTTTTTTTTCTTCAAAAAAAAAAGAAATCTACCTAAATCATTTATTCTTTTTATTAAATAAATTATATAACAGGGGGGAAGGAGAGTTTATTCAAATTATCGCTCATTAAAAAGGTGGTCAATTTTTTTTTTTTTTTTACAGAAAAGAATTTCTTTTGATAAAAAATATTGAAGATTATACCTGACTTTTTTTTCGCAACGAATCGTTTTATATATACTTTATAATTGTCATATAATTAAATGTCAATATTTGGAGAAAATTTTGTACTCGAGACACGATATTTTTTCAAAATTACAGTGAGTGAGAGGGAGAGAGTGAGAGGAAGAAGGGAGCGTGAAAGAATGATAAAAGCGAAATGGGAGGAAGTGAGAGAGAAAAAAAACACAAATGACGGAAGTTGGATAACGAAATCCCCTGATCAAAGGTATGTTAATACTGTTTTTACAAAAGAATATTTCCTCATGAAATTTCTATAAGGTTCTGATTATTATTTGTCCGATATCAATATGAGCTTTTCAATTCGAAAAATAAATATACTTATAATTTACGCCTTCAAACGGAATAAAAAATTAGAATAACAATTGCAAATGTCGCGTGTTTTTGTGTGGGGAGTGAGTTTGTGAAGCCGAATTATTGGAAACTCATTTTCACATTTAGCTCTTTTTGATATTTTTTTTATGAATATAAATTCATGAAAATATAATTTTAATAGCTTCGTTTCTTTTATTTTAATTTTTTCAAATTTCTGTTTAGTTCTACTTATTTATTTCTATTTCATTGTTTATATTTTTTTACCATTCTGTTTTTCATTACTATTTTGAATTTTATTTTATTTCCTATTTCTATTTCTCGTTTATTTCTATTTATTTATTATATACAATGCAATTTTTATTGATTTATTCGAAAGAATTTAATTATATTTTCAAAAATAATAAAATTTCTAGCAAGAATTAAAATATTTTCTTGAATTTTTCGAAAAAATTGAATTAATTAAAAAAATTTATATAAAACAATTTATGAGAATTCAATTATTTCTATGAATAATTGAATTCTTCGTTGGAATTCAAAAATTTCTACAAAATAATGAAATTTTTCGATATCAGTTGTTCTGTATTGAATTTTCTTGAAACAATTTAATTACTATTGGAAAATTATTAACAAAACTTAGCAAAAGAAATAAATTATTTTTTAGACATTTTTAATGTAATTCATTTAAAGAATTTAATTATAGGTATTAAAAATTTATAATTTATAAAATAATAATAATTAATAAAAATCATTAATAAAAAATTTTTCCAAAAAAATTCAATTATTTTTAAAAATAGAAATTCAATTACTTTCAACGTTTCCTAATTCTATTAAAATTTTTCGAAAAATCGAAAAAATCAATTATTTTTAATAATTTTGATAAATTTTATTTTATAAAAAATTTTATCACTTTCAATGCAATTATTGTTGAATTCTTTATAAGATTTAATTTTATTTTCATAAATTTTAATAAAATTGTTCACAAGAATTCAATTATTTTCAAAGATAATATAAATTTTTGCTGAAATTCAATTATTTAAATAAAATTATTAAAATTCTTTATTTGACTGTTCTTAATGATTATCAACAAACAATTTTTTATTAACAATTGTTAATGAGCAAACGATAAAGTTCGCTCAAAAAATAATTTTTCATCTTCTGCTGATTATGGCTCTAATTTTTTATTATCCGGGTCATCAAAATTAATTTAATTCACAATTAATAAAAAGTATTTTATTAATTGTGAATTAAATTAATTTGGATGACCCGGATAATAAAAAATTTAATTATTTAAAAAAATATTAATAAACTTCTTAATAATAATTAAATTATTATTAAATTATTTTCACAAATAGTAGAATTCTTCTCAAGAATTTAATAACTAATACCTTCGAATTCTATTATATTTTTTCGAAACAATTTAATTTATTTAAAAAAAGATTTAAAAAATCTTCTAATTCTATTAGATTTTTTTCGAAACAAATCAATTTATTTAGAAAAATTTTAATAAAATTATCTGAAAAAATCAATTATTTGAAATAATTTTAACACAATTTGTTTATATAAGAATTCAATTATTTTAAATAAAATTGTAATTGAATTCGTTGAAAGATTCATTTATTTTCAAAAATTTGAATAAATTTGTTTGCAAGAATTTAAATATTTAAAAAAATATTAATGAAACTATTAAATTTTACTAAATATTAATAAAATATTATTAAAATATTTATTCTTCACAAGAATTCAATTCTTTAAATAAAATTAATAAAGTTCTTTGCAATACAAAATTTTGAATAAAATTCTTTAGGAAATTTTAATTTTAGAAATAAAATTGATTAATTAATCAATTTTTTATGACTTCTTTTATTTCCGTTTCTTATTTCCTTTAGTTATTTTTATTTTTTATTTCCTTTCATTTTCTTTTTATTTATTTCTATTTGCTTATTTTTAAAATTTTTACTTTCTTTTATTCATTTAATTAATTTCTTTTTTTAACTTTAAATTTATCAAAATTTTGATCCTTTCATTGTTGCTCCTTTTTTACTATTTAATTTTCTCCAATTTCCTATTTTTCCTTCTATTTTTCTTTTCCGTCAACTAATTGAATTTTCTTTAATTGTTATTTCTATTCTTTCGCTGGATTAAATTTTCTTGAATTTTTAATTACAATTTTTTTTTCTTTTTTTTCAAACTTGGATATTTGAAAGAAAGAAAAATTTAATTAGGAATGACTACTAATGATGTGCTTATCAGATCTGAAAAAGTATAGTATTTTTTTATTATTTCACGATAAATATTTATAAACTTTAGACCGAGGAAAATGAAGTAAAGTTCAAAGTATAAGAATTATATTAATATTTTCGTAAAAGTAATTTAACAATTACAAAAGAATATTGTTTTGTAAATGCAAATTTCTTTTGTCAATATTTTTCATTCAGTTCAATTTGATTTGATTAGTCAATAAAATATTTATTAATATTTTTCTTACATTTTGATATTTATTAGTATAATAAATATTATTATCCATAGTAAAAATAAAAATTCACTGATTTAAGTAAATTTTTATTTGATAATTTGTCAAATAATCGGTTATTTGAATCAAATAAATTTTTGTCAGTATGTTAAAAAATTATTCGATAAAATAAACATATATTTATAGAATTATTCGTTTATTAATTTATTTATTGAAATAAATAAATTTTTTCCATTTTAAAATTAAAGAAAATTTTTTTTTAATCGAAAAGCATTTAACAAAAAAAATGAATTTAAATTAAAAAATTATTAATTAAAAAAATCAGCACTTCTAGAAATTAGTTCTATTAAATTAAATTCACAACTTTAGTTCGAAATAAAAGAAGAAGAAAAAAAATCATAGAAAATCGTTACTGAATTAAAAAGAGCGATAAAAAAAAATTGGAGGAGTTAAAAATCTCTATTTAAAGAAGTTCTTTTAAAACTCTATTCATTTTCAATAAGCTGACTTTAACATTCGATATTTTCCACGAGATTGGAGACTCAATTCAAAAATTGTTCAGAAGATTTTCATAAAACGAAAGAGACGTTCCTTCATTTATAATTCTTTTCTACTTTGAGGAGACATATTTTTGCCCGGCAGTCTCATTCGATTTTTCCATTCCTCATGAATTTGGAGGGAAAAAAGAGAGAAAGGGAATATTGGAGGGAAAAAGAGAGAAAGTGTGAGAGGTCGATAAAACTTTTAGGAATTCTGAAGTTTCCGCTTCCCTTTAGTATCGAATTCAAAATGACATTTTGTGTATATACACTCCTTATAGGTGACGAATACAATAAAGATTCTTCTTCACATTTTCCGCACGACGCCAACTTACAACTTTTATTCCGCATCCGAAGAAAAAAAAAATATATATATATATTAAAGCACAGACCTAGTTTTTCGTCTTAAAATTTTTCTCCCCTATATATAGTGCACTCTTTCTCTCTCTCTCCTTCACTCTTTTTTCTCTCTCTTTTTCTCGCACACATTCATTCTCTTTCGCGTAAAACATCGTCATATTTGACCTATTTTTTTCGGTCGAAGATTAATTGATGTCTCGTCTATCGAAGTGCGCAGGATTTTTTTTATCTTCAATGACAATGATTTTATGACAATGAAGTAAAAAAACAAAAAAAAAATTTTTTTTGAGTATTTTTCTATTGAAAAAAAAAAAATTTTTTTTCCTAGAAAACAATTCTCTGATTATAAGCATTGTTAATTCCTATTACATTTTTATTGTCTTTAAAGTGAGTCGTCAATTAGTGTTAAACTTTTTTTTTGTTTGCAAAAGTTTAAGAGATTTCTCTCTGGAAGATTGAGAAAAATTCATATCAAAGTTTAGATTGATTTCCTAGTTTATAAAATGGAGGGGAAAAAAGTTTTAGGGATAAAAAATTGACAATTCTATAGTTGATGACTTCTGAAATATATTTGGAATGAAAAATATTTTTTGGAAAAAAAACTCACAGTTTAAAAAGAATTAGAAAAATGTTTTGTTCAAATCAATTGTAAATTTGATTCCCGGACATTTTTCCGAAACTAATTTTCCTTTTTGAAGGGAAAACAATTAATTAGACACAGTTAAATTTTTTCAACAACAAGAAAAAAAATTATTTGCGCCAACTAAAAATTTTAATTCAATTAATTGAAATAAATTCATAATTTGTTTAAATAAATTATTTAAATAAAGAAAACTTAGTTAAAAATTTATTTTAAACCAAATGAACTGCATTTGAAACAAAAAGAATTTTTTAGAAAGGAATACAAATTTTATTTTGAACAAAAAAATTTATTTTAACAAAATAGAATAATTGGAATCAAATAAAATTTATATTTTAATAAAAAAACTTTATTTTCAAGAAATCAAATTTTTTAGAAACAAGCAAGAATTATATTCGAACCAAAAAAAGTTATTTGGAAGGAATACAAATTTTATTTTCACCAAAAAACGTAATTGAAACTAAAAAAAATTTTATAACTAAATCAAATCAAATATTTATTTGAACGAAGTAAAATTAATTATAAGCAAATAAAAATATTTTTGAACCAAAAGAGTTATTAAAAGCGAATAAAAAAATTATTTTTACGAAATAAAATTTGTATTTGAACAAAAAAAATTATTTAAACCAATTAAAATTTATATTTAAATAAAAATAATTATTTTAACAATAAAATTTGTATTTGAACAAAAGAAACTCATTTGCAGCAAATAAAAATTTTTTGAAACAAATTTTTTTTGAAACTAAAATACTTATTTGAATTAAAACAAATCATTTTCACTAAATAAAAATTTTTATTTTAAACAAGATTTAACAATTTATTTAAACAAAAATAAACTTTATTTTAAGCAAAAAAACTTAATTAAAAATAAATAAAAATTTATAAGAACCAAATAAACTATAAAAATTATTTATTAGAAACAAATAAAATTTTTATTTGGCTCAAGTAAATTTTTTTTGTTGAAATAAAGTTTTTATTTTTCCTAATTAATTTTATTCGGTTTAAATAATGATTTTTTTAAATATAATTTTTATTTGTTTCGAATAGATTTTATTTGTTTCGAATAGATTTTATTTGCCTTAAATAAGTTTTTTAGTTAAAATAAAATTAATTTGAACTAAAAAATGATTTAAACTAAAAAAACTTATTTGAACCAAATAAAACTTATCTGAACCAAATAAAATTTATTTCAACCAAGAAAACTGACTTAAAATTTTTTTAAAACAACAGGAAAAATTTATTAGAAATAAATAGAAATTTTATTTTCCTCAAATAATATTTTTTGGTTGAAAGAAAATTTTATTTGCCTCAAATAATACTTTTTGGTTGAAATAAAATTTATTTGAAGCAAATAAACCTTATCTGAACCAAATAAAAATTATTTAAATAAAAAATACTGACTTACAAATTTATTAAAACCAAAAAAAATGTAAAAACCAATGAAAATTTATTAGGAACAAATAAAAATTTTATTTTCCTCAAATAATATTTTTGGTTGAAATAAAATTTATTTGAACCAAATAAACCTTATCTGAACTAAATAAAATTTATTAAAATAAAAAAAACTGACTTAAAAATTTATTAAAACCAAATAAACTGAAAAAACAACAAAAATTTATTAGAAACAAATAAAAATTTTATTTTCCTTAAATAAGTTTTTTTGGTCGAAATTTAAATTTATTTCAACTAAATAAAAATATTACTTGAATCAAGCCACGTACTTAAATTAAATGAATTTTTTTCAAAACGAATGTAAGCAAAAAAAAAAAAATTTTTCCGAATATAATAAACAATTCATCTAAATAATTTCTTAAAAATAAGAAAATGCATTCAAATATCTAAAATTATTCAGACTAAACAAAAATCAATATTGAGTTCCTCATCGTGAAAAAAGAAAATACTTTAACTAATATAGCTCTCATTAAAAAAAATGCCTTTATATCTATCAAGAAAAACTTGGTCATAAAGTTTTTACTTCTACTTTGTTGATTGTTTGAAAACTCATCTTACAGAAGTTAGAAAAGTTTCACAAGAAACTTATCCACAGAATTTACTTCTATTTTAAACAATTTATTGTAAAAGTCAAATTTCTTTTTCGTAAGATAAACTTTTATCAACGAATTCCCCTTCTAAGTTTAGAATGTTTAAACGAAAGTTGAGTTTCAAATATTTTATGTAAATATTCTTGACAAGAGTTTCGACTCCTATTTCTTTACTCATATAGCAAAATTGTTTACTTTCCTTGTGTTTTTTTTTTTTTTTTTTTTTTTCAAATTTATGTTACTTTGCATCGTTGATCGTCAAAGGCGATAAAATACGATTTTTATTCATTTAAAAATAGTAGTAAATTAGGAGAAAAACAACTTGTGAATAAAAATCGTTTTATATTTCTTTTCTTTTTGGTTTTTAGACTTTTTTTCCAAAAGAAGTTCCGAACTTTTGTTAAATGAGATTGTAATTAATTTGAAAATAATTTTTTCTCTACGTATTTTAAATAAGCAAAAGATTTGTATGATTAATTATCTAAATAATTAAGTGAAAATAAATTAATGATTAAAATAATTAATACGATTAATAATTAAATTCATACAATTGTTTTTTTTCGACCAAATAAGAAATTATTGTGTCAATCTAAATTGTAGACTATAGACTATTAATTTTTTTTCTACAATTTATTTTTATTTAACAATTATAAATTAGTGATACTTTTTTGCATTTAGATTACGAACCAAAAAAAATATTCTCCTGTTAAACAATACTTATTTAATTATTTTTTCTTCACTTCGTAAAAAAGAAATTATTTTTCCCGACATTTTATTCTAATTTTCGTCTGGCAATTTGTCAACTAATTTCTCTGGCAAAAAAAAGTAAAAGTTAGTCTTGCTTTCGAAAAGAATTATTAATTTTGAACTGTATTTGATGTATTGTACGGGAGAAGGAAATTCAGCCACAAACAGTCGTTGCCAAGTTTTCCGCATCAACTTTTCAAGTCCATTTGTTGACCTAAAATCCGTATATAACATTATTCGTAGTTTGGAGAAGGAATCTCGTATTGGCCTGATATATGTTTGCCTGTTATATACAAAAAAAAAGTCCGAGAATGTGCTATTGTGATAAGAGAAAAAAAAACTAACTTGGAAAACTTCGACTCGCTTCAAACATCGTTTAGAGAGTTTTTTTTTCACATGTCTTGAAGCATGCGAAGAACTTGTCAACTTATTTTCAAACTTAAAATTAGCTATCATTGTAAAATTATTATATTATTGTGGACGTTTTTTTTATTATTCTGGGATTTTTTTTTATTATTGCAAAATTAATTTTATTAAATTGTAAAATTTATGAAATTACAATATTTGTTAAATTACTGCAAAAATTATTAAATTACTGAAAAAATTATTGACTAATTGTAAAATTTATTAAATTATTTGCAAAAATGATCAAATTGCACTGCAAAAAATATTAAATTAGGGTAAAATTAATAAATTACTGCAAAAAATATTAAATTACTGCAAAAACTATTAAATTACTGCAAAAACTATTAAATTACTGAAAAATTTACTATATTTATAAAAAATCATTATTTTCTTCAATTATAGTCACGTTTTAATTGTTACTTACAAAAAATTTTACAATAAGAATTATTTGTACATAAAATAAAAAAATTGTTGAAAAAAAATTTTTTTGTTGAATTTTCGAACGTTCTTTTTCTTATAAAGTTTAAAACTTTTTAAACTTTTAAAAATTCAATAAAAATGATAATTTAATGAAAATTTGACTTGATATTTATCAAATAAATAAAAGTCGAAATAAATAATAAAAAAAGTTATAAAATAAATATAATTGAGAAAGACTCGAAAAAATTAATAAAATAGAAAAACGTTAATTTCGAAAAGTACTAAAATCATTTCTAAATATTCAAAACTAGGGACAATAAAAATTCGTCTTAACGAAACTGAAAAGAAAAATATGATGGGAACCTTCGATTTTTTGTCACTTTTTTATTTTCTTTATTGGAAAAATTTAATAATGTCAATAAATAATAAATTAATTATAATTAAGGAAATCACTGTTCAGGAACTTAATTCTCGAGAATAGTTATTATATACATTTTTTAATAGTTATTCTAAAAGATTCTTAAAAATTCGTCAATTCCCATTCTAAAGCAGTTAAAAAATATTTCACACTTTGAAATTTTCGAAAAATATTTTCCTTCTTTAAGAAAACAAAAGATTACATTTTCCAAACTCGATTTCAATGAAAAAAACAAAAAAGTCTCTAGACCCTTTGAAAAAATAATTTTCCACATCTTCCCCCTTTTTTTTTAGTGCGAAGATATAAAAATATTTTTCTTTCTACCTCCTTCAGAGTGAAGATATTTAAATATTATTTTTCAAAGGTAAATTTTTATCAAATTTTACCTTTTTTTTTGTACACGCAAAAAAAATGTACAATAATATTCACAGCCAAGTTTGGAAGCTTTCTGTGTCTTTTCGTTTTCTTCTTTCTCGCTCATTTTTTTTTCTTTATTTTTTTTTTTGCAAAATTTGATTTTAAATTCAGTTCACCTCTTTGTCAATTGGCAAGTTCTGATGAAGGAAAGTTTTACCACCAGTTTCCGAGAAGTCGGATGCTGTGTGACCATCTCCTTGCAAGATCCACTTTGTCGTTAATAAACCGTCGACTCCCACGGGACCTCGAGCATGAATTCGAGCAGTCGAGATACCAACCTGCAATAACAATTCGTGCAATCAAACTTTGAATTACCTTTCCCCCTATACATACATATATATATAATCTTCAATTGATTTAAAATTATCAAATTTTCAATTTTAACCACTTGTATTTCGTGTTATAATTATTTTTAAAAATATTTTTAGAAAAATTTTGTGCAAATTTTTGCAGCGCATTTTTTGGGAAAATTTTCTTTTTTGTTTGGGGAAATTTAATTTTTCCTATTTTCGCTCATATTAATTCATATTATTTATTTAACAAATATTAATTAATTATTTATTTATTTTTAATTAAATTAATTAATTTTAATTAGTTAATTATTTATTTATTTTTAATTAAATTAATTAATTTTAATTAGTCAATTATTTATTGAAAATTGAAAATATTACAGTTATTCAAATCATTGGTATTTTTTGTTCTCAACGTTTTAAAGGTATTTGTTTTTTCTTCAAATTACAATTTTATTTTTAAAAAGATAAAAAAAATAAAATAAGAAAATAATAAAAATGATTTCGAAAAAATTGATTTTTAATTCGAAGATTTAAACAAAAATTTATTGCCTGAAGTATTGAAATGAACAGTTTTAATTTACAGGAAAATTTTTTTTTCTCACTTTAACTTTTACATTCATATGTTAAATAATTATTTGAAGTATTTTAGTTGTTTAAATAATATTATTTAGAATTTTTTGTTTCTAAGCTTTTAATTGTTAAAATAAACGAAATTTATTTTTTTCTTTCTTCTTCAAATTAAAATTTATTACAATAATAATATTACATTGTGTATTTCAAAACAAGGAAATTATTTTAAAAAATTCACTTTTTCAATTCTAATGTTTATCAACGTTAATAATTTCAAATCACAGATTTTAATTATTAACTTTTATCGAAATTGCTTATTTTTTGCACATTTTGTCAAAAATTGTTTTTGAAAACTTTTCTTGTATTTTTTTTGGTTCATTTATTTATTGTTTGAAAAATTTAAACTGACATTTTTATCTTGCGAGAAAATATTTTACTCACATTTTCACTTATAATCTAAAACGTTAATTACTCGTTTGAAATATTTTAATCAATTAAATAATTATTAATTAGCATTTCTATTTGTTTAAGCTTTACATTTTTTTGCGAAAAAAAATTAAAATAGTAGTAAAAAAAATATCTGTATAAATATTAATAATAATAATAATAATAATTTTGAATTTCTCAGAATTTGTCTCGAATTTTTTTTAGCTCTAAAATTTATTTTTCAATTAATAATAATAATAATAATAATAATAATAATAATAATAATAATAATAATAATAATAATAATAGTACTAAATAATAGAAATAAAAATAGAAAAAACAATAGTAATAAATTAATAAATAAAAATAAATTAATGAAAAAAATAATAACAACAACAATAAAAGGAATTTTCTGTTGTAAAGTAACAATTTTCAACTATTTAAAAGAAAATTTTTTTGAATTCCAAATGTGGTCTCGAAAATTGACTACATTACACTACACAGTGTTGAATTGAATATTATATTCCGAACGTTATGAAAGCATCGAATGTAAATGCATTCAAATCTGTTAGCTATGTTTTTGAATCAATTTTCTTTTTATTTTATAATCTATTCAATATCTTAAACGTATTTTACTTAAAATTGCAGGAGAAAAAAAATTCCTTCTTTTTACAAGAATTCACCGAAGCTTTTAGAGTTATATACGAGAAATATATTGTCAGACTCTTTATTTTTACGAAGGATTATTTTAAAAGCTTCTGTAAGTCAGTTACATACACACACACATACAAAAAAAAGAACGAAGAGAAAAAAAATAGAAAAAAAACCTTTAAAGATTCATATAGGACAATAGTGAAATGTTCTTTTTTTTATATATTGGTACGTTAAAAGAAATCAATATTGTCCTATTTATATTGGTAAGTCTCTTGTGTATATATATATATTCACTTTTAATATCGATAGTTATAAAAGCTAAAAAATTTATCTTGTCCAATAAATTACAAAGAGAATTAATTTTTTTATGACTTAAAAAAAGAATTTTTTTTATGGATATTTTTGTTATTGTTAATTTTTTATTATTTCTATTTTTAATATTATTATTTATTACCTATTATTACTACTATTTTTGGTTTTTATCTTCAATATTTTTTCACAATTCTTTTATTTTTGTTTTTATATTATTTTTTCTAATTTTTTCTCCTTTTTGGTTTTTTACAAATCCCCAAAAAATCTTTTTTTGTTTTTATTATTATTATTATGTTTGTTTTTACGATTAAAAATAATGTTCCAAAAAAATAGTAACAGTAGTAAAAAAAATGAGAATAATAAGAATAATTCTTTTTTAAATAAATTAATAGTAAAAAAAGTAGTGAAAAAATAAATAAGAATAATAAAAATAAAAATAAATAATAAATAATAATAATAAATAAGAAAAAAATAGTAACAGTAGTAAAAAAAATAAAAAAGAATTCTTTTTTATTTTTTTACTACTGTTACTAGTTTTTTTATTTTTCGAACCCTAAGAAAACAATATATTTGAATCTTATACAAATATGTTTGTTATATAGTCAAGTAAAAATAATTTTTAAATTAAACAAAAATTTTGAAATTTTAAATCAGTGTAAATATGATTCAATAAAAGTTATGTTTAATTCAAACATTTTTTTTTTGGTTGGCTACATATTTTTGGATTTAGAAAATAGTGTTAGCAGTGTATTGTTACTATTTTTTTAAAGTTTAATTATTTTAAATTTTAATATTAATTTAATTTTTAATATTGTTTTTATGTTTGTTTTTATTATAACTACTATTTTTTGTTATTATTATTATTATTATTATTATTATTATTATTATTATTATTATTATTATTATTATTATTATTATTATTATTATTATTATCTCAGCATTACATATTAAAACATATAATAAAAAAATGTAGTTAATGTAATTTTTAATGTAGTTTATTTTATTTATTATAATTATTTTTACTATTATTATTATTACTATTTTTACTTTTATTTTTATTATTTTACTTTTATTTTTATTATTAGTTTACTTTTATTTTTATTATTTTACTTTTATTTTTATTATTATTTTACTTTTATTTTTATTATTATTTTTACTTTTAATTTTATTATTTTTCTATTATTATTTTTGCTTTCATTTTTCTTCTTATTATTTTTTTTTACTCAGTCAGTGAGAAAATATTTCTATTTCTTGAAAAAAAAGGGAAAAAAAGTCAACAAACTTTTTGTACAACTTTTGATTTGCTTTCGTAAGAGGGAAAATGATAATTCTGCAAAAATTAGTGAGGCGAGTAACATTTAATTAATCGAAAATGTAATGCTGAGATAATTATTTATATAATTATTGAGAGGGAGAGAGAAAATGTTGAAAAGAGCTTACCTCAGCACCAAGGCCAAATCTGTAGCCATCGGCAAAACGAGTGCTGGCATTATGAAAGACACATGCACTATCGACTTCCCTTTGAAAGTGATTTGCCCTTTTCATGTCTTCAGTGACTATTGTGTCAGTGTGTCCACTTCCATATTTGTGAATGTGATTTATCGCGTCGTCAAGGTCCGCGACAAGTTCAATAGTACATTCTAATGCTCCATATTCAATCTTCATGCTTTTTGCTGCCGGCGGGCCAAAGGTTAACTGTTGCTGTAGCTTTGGTCCTGAATTAATCTTGACCTATAAACAATTATTTTTTGTTTTTGCAACGAAACGAAAATAGGAAATTATTATCAAAGAGAAAAAAATATTTTTTAAAATAAAACAAAAAAAGTAAATAAATTTTTCTTTACATAAAAAAGAAAAGAAAAACGAAAATTAATAGGAAATAAAAAAAATATTTTCTAAATAAAATGTTTCAGTTCTGTATCGAAATAGCGAACAATTTGAATTTTACATAAAAAGAAAATAAAACGTAAAAAATAAAAAGTAGGTACAAATTTTTATTTGGCAACGAAAAGAAGAGAAAAATGAAAATTAATATTAAATAAAAAAATTTTTTCTACATAAAATAAAATGTTTTAGTTCTCTATCGAAATAGCGACCAATTTGAATTTGATAAAAAAAATAAAACAAAAAAAAATAAAAAGTACAAATTTTTATTTGGCAACGAAAAGAAAAACGAAAACTATTCCGAAATTAAAAAAATATTTTCTAAATAAAATAAAATGTTTTAGTTCTGTATCGAAATATCGAACAATTTGAATTTTATCAATAAAAAGAGAATGAGTGCGAAAAATACAAACACTTGTTAGTAAAATAAACATTTCAAAAAAAATTTTTTTTTTGGTTATGTGAATATTTTTTCTCTAACAGCGTTTTTTTATAACAGGATTTTGTATATTTTACAATACGGGTTAGAGATTTTAACAGAAACAAAAAAAAATAGAAATCCTTGATGAAGTCTCGTTTTTGCAAAAAAATATATGAGAGAGATTTTTTAATTCGTATTAATTCAAATTCTACCTCAGCAGAATTTTTTCTTTCATTGAATTTATAATTTTCGAATTAGTATTTGAGAGAATTTTTCATTTTATTTTAACTTGACTTAATCAGAATTCTGTACATTAATTAATTGAATTAGAATTCATTGCAATTTTACAGCGACTGACTTAAAATAAATTTCATATTTAATTGGACGAAAAATAGTCTATTGCACTTTTATAATAATTGAACCAAAGAGAAGAATTGCAATTTTAACTGAACTTAATTGATTCCAATTAATTCTGTATTTTTTCAGTTCACTTTGACTGACAAGAATTTTTGTTTAAACTTGACTTTTAGTATAAAATTTGGTATTTTTGTAGTATAAGTTTTTTTCCAACTGTACCAATTGGAAAAATATTGAATTCAACTAAAAGAATTAGAAACTTCCACCCGAACGAAATCTAGATTTTAGGAGTTAGACTGTAATAAAAAATTGCACTTAAATAATTTTTCATCGGATATTTTTAGCGCCCCTCGAAGAAAGTCCCATTTTAGCAAATGTGAATTTACGAATTGAAAAGGATAAGAGAATTTTCACCCTTCACGTCCTACTCTGAATATATTTTTATATGAAAATAATTTGCATCTACAAAATTTCTCTTGAGAAAATTCTCTTTTCGCACACTCCCTCTTTCTTTATGTACAAATGTGTATATATATATATATATATATATATATATATATATATATATAGATATATATATATATAAATTTGTATAAATATACAATTTTAAATATACAATTTTGTTTTGCCTAGAGACACAAATTTTGTTAACCCTCCATCCGTCGCATGGTGAGAAGTTTCCTCACCCAGTTTCTTTTTTAATTTATAACTTTTAAAATACAAAAAATTAGAATTTCATATTCTCAGTACCTTTCACAAAACTCTTCTTCTTTATTTTAAAACAATTTATGTGTTTTTATTTATTTTAGTGTTTTTGTAATTGAATTTTTAAGCAGCAAATGTCAAGAATTATTGTCGCAAAGTGAGGAAACTTCTCACCGTGCAACTGACCGCGAATACTCGATTTCATTTGTCATTAATTTTTTATTTAAATAATTAACAGAAAATAAAAGTTAATTTTACTTGCAATAGATTGTTTGGAAATTATAATGAACATTCCAAAAAAAAATTTGGCATTTTATAACAATTATTAACTATAATAATCTTCGTAGTATTTCGTTCATTCATTCTGTCCGCAGATTGACGTTAGTTATAGTTATTCTTTTGTTTTTATACCTTTTATAATTTATAATGATTATTATTTATAATGATCGTAAGTTTCCTTTCCGTTAGCAAATTATCAAAAAGAAACAAAAAAACTCGTTTTATTCACTTAACAAAATTGACAAAAATTCCATTCCATATTTTTTATTTTCCTGACTTTTTTCTAATTTTCATCAAAAATATTTACTTTTTTCTTATCCTGCTAATAAATTGAATTTATGCTACGAATTTTATTATTCATGGAACAATTTAAAATAATTTAATTCTTGCGAAGAATTTAAAAAAAATATTTGAACATAATTGAATTTTCAATAAAAAATATTATTTATAAAAATAATTGAATTTTTCAGAAGAATTTTATTATTTACAAAAATAATTGATTTCTTTAGGTAAATTTTGTTATTTATGAAAATAATTGAATTTTCTTGAAATATTTTATTATTTGTTAAAATAATTAAATTCTTTCGAAGAATTTTTAAAAAAATTTGAAAATAATTGAAATTTTCTGAAGAATTTTATAAATTTTAAGAAAAACTGACTTTTTTTGAAGAATTTCATAATTTATGAAAATAGTTAAATTTTTTTGGAATATTTTTCTATTTTTATAAAAATAATTCAATTCTTGAGAAGAATTTTTTATTAAATTTGGAAAATAATGGAACTTTTGGGAAGAATTTTTAAAAACATTTAGAAAATAATTGAATTTTTCTGAAAAGTTTTATAAATTTTGAGAAAAATTAAATTTTTTGAAGAATTACATTTTTTCTAAAGATTTTATAATTTATGAAAATAATTGAATTTTTCAGAAGAATTTTATTAATTACAAAAATAATTGATTTCTTTAGGTAAATTTTGTTATTTATGAAAATAATTGAATTTTCTTGAAATATTTTATTATTTATTAAAATAATTAAATTCTTGCGAAGAATTTTTTTAAAAAATTTGAAAATAATTGAAATTTTCTGAAGAATTTTATAAATTTAAAAAAAAAATTAACTTTTTTTAAGAATTTCATAACTTATGAAAATAGTTAAATTTTTTTGGAATATTTTACTATTTTTATAAAAATAATTGAATTCTTAAGAAGAATTTTTTATTAAATTTGGGAAATAATTGAATTCTTGGGAAGAATTTTTTAAAAAATTTGGGAAATAATTGAATTTTTCTGAAAAATTTTATAAATTTTGAGAAAAATTGAATTTTTTGAAGAATTACATTTTTTCTAAGGATTTTGTAATTTATGAAAATAATTGAATTTTTCAGAAGAATTTTATTATTTACAAAAATAATTGATTTCTTTAGGTAAATTTGGTTATTTATGAAAATAATTGAATTTTCTTGAAATATTTTATTATCTATTAAAATAATTAAATTCTTTCGAAGAATTTTTAAAAAAATTTTGAAAATAATTGAAATTTTCTGAAGAATTTTATAAATTTAAAAAAAAAATTAACCTTTTTTAAGAATTTCATAACTTATGAAAATAGTTAAATTTTTTTGGAATATTTTTCTATTTTTATAAAAATAATTGAATTCTTGAGAAGAATTTTTTATTAAATTTGGGAAATAATTGAATTCTTGGGAAGAATTTTTTAAAAAATTTGGAAAATAATTGAATTTTTCTGAAAAATTTTGTAAATTTTGAAAAAAATTGAATTTGTTTAAGAATTACATTTCTTCTAAGGATTTTGTAATTTATGAAAAGAATTGAATTCTTCTGAGAAATTTTATTAATAATTGTTGAAAATATAATTTAATTACTTTCGAAGAATTTTATTATTTATAAAAATAATTTAATTCTTTTAAAGAATTTTATTAATTAGGTAAATGATTAAATTCTTGCGGCGAATTTTTTTTAAAGTTGATGAAAATAATTGAATTTTTCCTAGAATTGGTTATTTTATAAAAATAGTAGACATTGAAAATCATTGAAATGTTAAAAGTTTTAAAAGATAATTAAATTTTACAAAGAATTCTATTAAAAAATTTGGCAATTAATTTTAAAAGGAATTGAAGTCTTCATAAGAATTTTATGAACATTATTTTAAATAATGAATTTTTAAATGTTATGAAAATTTTATTAGTTTAAATAATTGAATTCTTGTCAAAAACTTTATTTGTGAAAGTAACTGAATTTTACGATTATGAAAATAATTAAATTTATGCTGAGAAATTAATTAAAAATTTTTTTGAAAAAATGGAATTTACATGAAAAATTTTATAATTATTAAAAGTAATTGAATTATTGGGAGAAATAAATTGCATAAAATTTTGTTTAATAAAATTGATTTTTTTTAAAATTAGCGAATTAAAAGTAGTGGAAATTCTCTAAAAAAATATTGTTTATATTCTTTGCTCGGAATGTTAAATACTTATATATAGCTAATAATTATTTATACCTTCTCTATTCTTTAGAATAATTAAAATTTTCGTAATGAAGTTTTTTTTAATTTAGGTATCAGATAACAATTTTTGAGAAATTCAATTTTCCTCGTACAAGAAAGTTCAATTATTTTCAATTTTGACAATCTGATGGCAAATTTGAAATTAGTGTCGAAATTTGTTAAAGTTTTTTATATACTTTAAAGTTTAAAAATATGATATATTTTGAAAATTTAATTCTAATTAGTTTTTCAGTTATGTGTCATAATAAGTATTTCTTTAAAAATTACTTAAATTTAAATGACTTGAAATTGTTTACAATAAACATTGCAGTAACTTTGCTAGTTTTTGATTAATTTACGATGGGTGAGAAGTTTCCTCACCAGCAACGGATCGCGTTACAAAAAAAGATGCGACTGATGGAGGGTTAAAATTCTGTTTTTTTTTATTTCTCTCCTTCTCTCTATACTTACGCCTTCACGTTGCAGCATATTGCAGACATCAGAGAAAAAGCTCGTGCTCATAAGATTCTCGTGTATTAAAAGTGTCTCCATTGCATTGCACGCTGCTGGATAATCGCATTTTGAATCGCGAATTATTTTCATGGCCTTAGCCAAATCGGCCTCCTTATCAATGTAAACGTGACATATGCCCTCGGCATGTCCCAAGACAGGTATATGCTTTGACTGCGACTGAATCGAGCGGACAAGTTCCGAGCTTCCCCGGGGAATAATAAGATCAATGTGCTTCTCCATTGAGAGCAAATCACCAATTTCCTCCCTCGTGGATACAAGAGAAATGGCATTTGCCGCACCAACTGAACTTAGTGCCTCTTTCACGAGATCCATTAGGCACTTGTTGCTGTTGGCTGCCTCTTTTCCTCCCTTTAATAAAAGTCCATTTGCACTTGACATGGCGAGGGCGGCGACTTGCGGCAAGCTATCGGGTCGCGATTCAAATATCACCAGTAGAACACCAATTGGCACTGTTATTTGTCGCAATTCCAAATCTTCGGCTAATTTTGTTCGCCGAAGCACACGGCCAACATTCTCCAATGATGAGGCGGCAATTTGCCTCAGGCCCAGACTTAGGGAATTTAATTTCGATGGTGTTAGTGATAGACGCGAGAGAAGTGGCTTTGCGAGACCTGACTTTCTGCCCTCCTCCAAATCTTTATTGTTTGCGTCCAATATTTCACTTTGTCTTGATTCCAGTAAATCGGCAAGTGTGTTGATGCATTTCGCTCGTTCCTCTGGTTCAAGGGCCTGGAGCACTCGACTTCCTGTTCTTGCTGTAAATTAAAAAAAAAAATTTTTAATTCAATGCGGAATTTTAATGTTACAAAAACAAAATTCTCCAGTTGTTGGTGCTGACAAAACAAAACAAAAATATATTAATAACATAACAAATATTATTTTCTTGATAACAATTTGGAGAAAAATGCGACAAAAAAAATTATACAAAGGAAAGTTTTTACAAATAGAATTCTATTTCTGACAGGTTTTATTTTCTACTATTTTTAATAAAAATTTCTCAAGTAAAGAATTCAATTGAAGCGTTTTGTGCAAAAACAGCATAAGCTCATAAATCGAGATTGTTCAGGAATCAATAAAAAATATTCTAGTAACCTATATAAGTTAAAAAATTCAATGTGATTAATTTTTTATCAACTTAATTAATATAAGAAATAAAAAAATAAATTAACATTTGAACTTATGCTGTTTCTGCACAAAATGAAATGAAAAACAGGGAAAATTTATTGAGTCTAATAAAGTATCAAAGTTTTATTAAATATTTAATAATATTTATTTAAAATATTGAATTTGGATAATTTTTAGTAACATTTTATAAATAATAAAATTGTTTTAAGAATAAAAACGAATTTTCAATATTTTCTAATTTTAAATTAATTCAGTCACCAATATCACTTTTTGCTTTCTTTAAGTGAATTTTATTTATAATATAAACTGTTTAATATAAATTACAACACGTCAAGAATTAAAAATTAAATTTATTAAAGAATATCACAAGTTTTTGCACGAAATGATAATTTAATTGTTTTTTAAAAGCATTTAGAGTTTAGTCACTTATTTAATATTTTACCAGATTGTAAAGCTTCATTTGAAGGTAAATTTTCAATAAAAAAAAAATATTCGAAAAAATGAACTTATGTGGTTTCTGCACAAAACGCTTCAATTATTTAGAAAATAATTTGAATCATATTTTTTGCAAAAACACAATTATTCAATTATTAACAATAATAATCTTTGTATTTCATTCTTTTATTCTGTCTGTCCACACTTTGAAGATAGTTTTTGTCTATGCTTTTGTTTTAATAAAATATAAAGTAATTAAATTATTCTATTGGTTTTGTTTTTATTCCTTTGGAAAATATTACTTGCTAAATCGAAAGCATGCAGGTAGTTTTCATGATTTATAAGAAAATAATATTTTTAGTTAGAAAATTAGAAAAAAATTGTGATTAATAAATAAAATTTTGTTTTTTATGTTTTTTTTATAACAAATTTCGTTTGACTGATCAAAGTTACGAAAATTTTTGCTTTTTAATCTATTTAAAACATTAGAAAATTGTTTATTGTTTGAAAATTCTGTTTAAGAAATAGGAAATATTTCCATTTTGTGCAATAATTTTTATTTCTCAATAACAATATTGTTCACAAATTTATTATTTTCTTTGGGGGGGAAAAAACATTACATATTCTTGTTTCTTAATATTTTTGTAGCAAATTCTCAATTTCCGTAAGGAAATAATTTTTATCATTTCTATTTCTTATTTACAATTGATTTAAAAAATACTAGTTTTTTAAAAATAAAGGAAAAAATGTTTATAAATTCTATTTGTCAATTACAAATTTTAATTGACATTGAAATTGAAAATTTTAATATTTCTAGAAAATAAAGGAAAAAATTTTATACAAATACATGTTCTGTTACATTTTTTTACAAATTTCTTTAATTGTAAAGTTATTCGAAAACATCTATAACTTATTTTTTAAATAAACGTTTAATTATTATTTTTCCTCAGGAATTAAGATTTTTCAAAAACATAGAAATCAAAACCTTTTTAAAATTAAAAAACTTACGAACGTATTTTTATTTTATATTAAGAATATTATTACTGTAACTTTCTTAAAAAATTATTTCCTTCATTTCAATTCAATTATTATTTTCTAGAATTTACAACAAAAATTGTTCTCTGAATCAACTTTTATAAAATATTTTTTAAAAAAGTTCTTTGAGAATTTGCAATTGAAAGATATTATGAATTTAGAAACATTCCCATAAAATAATGTAAAAAAATATACTAAAAGTTTGGAAAAATTTTCTCAGATGTTTAGAAAAATTTCCTCATGAAAATATAAGAAAATTTCTGAGAATTTAAAAAAATTTCCATATTTGAAAAAATATCCATGTAATTTTGAATTATTTCAAAAAAATTAAATTAAACTTTTTCAGAAAAAAATAATTCTTCAAAATTGCTATTTAAAAGAATAGAAATTTCAAATTGTTAAATATTTGAATTTGCAATCTTTTAAAATAAATTACTCAATTATTTCAATACAACAGTCAATAATTTACTTAAGAATTAAATGTTTCTTAAAATTAAATTCTCGTAAAAAAATTTACAAACAAAATTTTTGTTAAATAATTTCATTCTTTTGACAAATTTTGATAACATTTTTAAGAATCATTACATTTCTCGAGAAATTTGCATAAAATTGTAGTATTATTGAAATTATTAAAAATTAATAATTTATTAAATAATTGAATATTTTTTTAAAAATTAAATTCTTTGAATAAATTTTATCAACAAATATTTAAATAATTGAATTCTTTTGACGACTTTTAATCAAATTTTTAAGAATAATTACATTTTTCCATAATTCCATTATATTAATTGAATTATTGTGATGAAATTAATAAAAAAAAAATTATGAATTGAATTCCTCTGCAATTTTGATTTTATTTATGAAAATAATTAAATGTTTGTGTTTAATTTTAGCAATTTTTTAAAAATATAATTGAATTGTTTTAGGAAATATTTAGATATTGAAAATGAAATAACGATCTTTTTTCAAATAATTCCTAAATAAAAAAAATTTATAGCAATTACACAAAACAATTTAATTATTAATCCATTAAATTTTCATCAAATTATTAAAATAAATTTGAATAACAATTGTTTAGAAGAAATAAATTATTTTTATAAATAAGAAAATTTATTGCAAGAATGTAATTGTTTCTAATACAACTTTAATAATAAATTATTCTTTTATATTTTTATAAAATAGAACAAAATTCAATTACTTACAGAAATATTAAAAAACTTTTTTTTAATCATCTATTTAATATTATTTTCACAAATAATAAAATTCATTGCTAAAATTTAAATATTTTCAATAAAATTTTTTCTGCTTCAGTAAAAGTTCTCAATATAAAGATTTCAATTTAAAAAAAGAAACATTATAAAATTTACACAGGAATTCAATTACTTGAAATTCAATTTTTAAGGAAATTGTTCAATAATATTAATTATTTTAATAACTTTCTTGTGAATGAAATTAATTATTTTCTAAAATTTTGATAACATTTGCTTATAAGAGTTCAATTATTTTCATAAATAATAAAATTCTTTACAAAATATCAATTATTTTTAATGTATTTTCAAAATGAAAATTTCTCGAAAATTATTCAAAAGTTTTATTAAAATTCTATGAAATGAAATTATTTCTAAAATTTTTATTAACTTCTTTATATAAGTATTCAATTTTAAGAATCAATGAATTGTTTAATAAATTATTTATTTTTGTATTTCGCAAGTTGAATTCTTGTATCGAACTTTTAAATAAAAAATTGATTAAAAAATTAATTTTAGTTAAAATTTTCGATTATAAATATTAAATATTAAACGCGTTTTAATATGAATTTTTACATAAAAAAAACTTTGCTATTAAAAATATTTAAAAAATTTATTCCTATGGAAAAATAAATAAGTATTTAAAAAATTATTAATCAAAAGTAAATTTATTAGTAAGACAGGATTGTAAATTCTGATTTCTTTCCTATTTGTAATTAAAGTCAGTTTTAGTAAGACAAACTTAGCAAGAGTCGAATAAAAAAATTAAAACTCTCAAAAGTTATTAAAAAGAACCATTTTTTACTGGGATGTTGCTCATTAACAAAAAAAAATTTAACTAACTTTTGATTTGACTGTCTATTGATTTTTAAAACTCTGTGGATTAATTTTTTTACAACTTTTTTTGAAGAGAGAGTGAGAGAGAGAGAGACGATATTGTTCTACAATTATTAGTTTCGAAAAAATAGAGAAACTTTTATTAAAAAGTATAAAGAATACTATTTGGTCAAACTGCATGTGGTATAAAACGATTCTCTAAAACTTGAAATTTCTTGTTTATATACTTGAAGAAAATAGAGAGAAAAACTTTTTTATTGAAAGTGCTTTTCTCCAACTTTGATTCTAATAGAAAAAAGGACAATATTAAGAAGAAATAATTTTTCTATTTTAAAATTATTAAAATTATTTCATTTATTTAAAATTATTTTTTAATTATTTTTATCATTTTTTAATTATTTTTATTATTTTTTAATTATTTTTAATCATTTTCTAAATAAATTTTCATTTTTTACTAAAAGGTTTAAATAGATTTTTGTAAGGATTTTATTTTTAAACGACTTACTTTAGCATATTAACGATTTTACACCATTTTCTAAACGATTTGTTAATTTATTTTCTATTTTATTCAGTTTTATTTGCACTTTATTTTTATTCTAAAGCTTTTTATTTTATTTATTTGTTTACAAGTTAACAATTAAACTTGTTCAATTACCGCTTGGCATTAAAGCTTCCCCCAATAACCGAATTCTCTTTCCATTTGTGCGCACAAATTACCATGTGTCCTAATTCCTTTGTAACCAAGATTTGAATTTTGTTCAATTATCATTAGAAGGTGTAAATAACTTCTCCACTTTTCGAAATTTAGAAACTAAAATTCATACTCAGAAAAATATTTTTAATAATCGCGAACGTAATTTGAAAATTAGAATTAAAATATAAAGCAGTAAATTTGAATTAAAATATAATAAAATATAAAGTTTGAAATAAAAATATTAAAATATTAATAAAAAAAAGAAGCAAAAAAAAAAAAAATAAATGGAGAAAATTGAAAAACAAGGAAAAGATTAAATTGAGAAATTGATCGAATAAAGATAAATTCAAAAAAAGTGATTGATAAGCATTTGTCTTAAATTGAAAAATTTGTATCATATATTTTTATCTCAACTTATTTGTTCTCTTCTTTTTTTTTTGCTCTCATATTGGATATTTAAAGTGGAAAAAAAGGAAAATAAAATATCAATTTCCTCGAAAATATTTTCTTTTAAAGAAAAAAACTCGCTTTAAATTCCAATGCAAATACGAAATTGAACCAAAGATCCTTTCTCTCGAATCAACATCATTTCCCTTTTGGCATCTCTCGTCCACTTTAATAAGAGCACCAAATGCGACTCACTTCTGTGACTTGCACCATATAGAATTGAATTCTTCGTGTGCCAATGTGAAAGAGAACAAAATAAATTCCAATTCTGGAATGATTTTTCGATAGCGACAAATGGCTTAATCGAAAATTTATTTCTGTTTTGTCATATTTGTGGCGCGAAACGAATTATTCTAATTATTTATCTCCTCTGTTTTGTTATGATCAATAATGATTAATTATTTTTTTTTTTGGTTTTTCATTTGTAATTTCAAGCTAAAAATAAAAATTGAGTCAAGAAATAGAAATTATGCAACAAGTATTTCATTTGGAAATTGTCCAAATTATGGCTAATGATATAATGAAAATCTATGATAATTATTAGTCAATGATAATTACAAATGATGATAATTACAATTCGTTAGTTATTAGGAATTAATCACTGGATAATTATCGCCAATAGAGCTGTTAAAATTGTCGATACATAACAAATTTTTTTTTAATTTTCTTCTATTTTTCTACTTCTTTTTTAATTTTATAAAATATAACCATAACTTTCACTTTAATTTTTTATCTAAAAAAATTTTTATTTTACAATTTGATCCAAACAAATTTTATTTTCAATTTCACCCAAAGAAATTTTCACTTTCAATTTTAACTTTCATTCAAAAAGCAAAAAATTTGCTCCTACAAAATCACCCAAAAAATTTACAATTTTAACTTTCATTCAAAAAAATTTGCTCCTACCAATTCACCCAAAAAATTTTCATTTTCAATTTCTCCCAAAGAAATTTTCACTTTCAATTTTATCTTTCATCCAAAAAATTTGCCCCTACAATTTCACCTAGAAAATTTTCACTTTCTGTTTTCACTTTTAATTTCAACTTTTACCCAAAACAATTGAATGTTGAATGTGAAAATTTATTGGATGAAATTGAAGGTAAAAACTTTTATGGGTAAAATTAAAAAATTTTGTTGACGAAACTTTATAAGGGGAAAATTTTTATTGGTGAAATTGAAAATATTTTTGGATGAATGTTGAAAGTGAAAATTTTTACGGATGAAATTGAAAATATTTTTTGGTGAAAGTTGAAATTAAAAGTTGAAAGTGAAAATTTTTTGGGTGAAATTGTAAGTGCAAATTTTTTCGAGTGAAAGTGAAATTAGTTGGATGAAATTAATTATTAATTATTATTTTCTACAATTTTTAACTATAATTCTGTTTTAAATCAACTGTTTTGAATCATTTTTGAAAAATTTCTTTGAGAATTTGCAAATACATTCCTTTAAAATTCAACTTTACAAAAATTTCGATTAGGTATATTTGAAAATTCTTCAATTAAAAATACGGTAAGAAAAATTTTGTAAATTTTCCCTAAAAAATTTATTTATTGAATAATTAAATGTTTTTTTAAAATTTAATTCTTATGAAGAATTTTATCAACAAATTTTTAAGTAATTGAATTCTTATGAAAAAATTCAATCAAATTTTTAGAAATAATTACATTTTTTAACGAATTCGAAATTGTACTAAAAATAATTTTTAAAATTAATTAAAACTCACATTTTTAAAAATTTCAAATTGAAACCTCTTGAAGTTCGTTTATTTGTTAGAAAATTCTCAAAGAATTCAATTATTTAAATACAAAAATAAATAATTTATTGAATAATTCAATGTTTTTTAAATATTTGTTCTTAAACAGAATTTTATCAACAAACAATAATTGAAATCCCCTGACGAATTTTAATAAAATTTTTAAAAATTTCTACCTTTTTTCAAATTTATAGTTTTATAATATTTCGAAATTAATTAAAAATTTTAATTTTATACAATTTTTAAATTCAGTAAAAATTGAAATTCTATAAAATTTCAAATTAAAAACTTTTGAAGCTTATTTCTTATTTAAATTTTTAAAAATTTGAACTTAAAATCTTTTCAAAATTTAGTTACAGTTATTAAAAATGAAAATATTGTCGGAAATAGAAAAACATGATGGTTTTGTATTAGAATTTAAAAATTTATTATTAATTAAAAATTTTTTTAATAAAATTCTTTACAAAAATACAATTTTAAGAAACATTTAATTATTTAATAAAATATTTATTTTTATAGTAAAAAATTTTAATGATTAAACAAAAATTTTTATAATATTCTACACGAACATTCAATTATTTTTCCAAAAAATAAAAACTTCAAAAAATGATTGCAGAATTTCAATTATTTTTTAATACAATTTTAAACGAATTTCTCAAAAAATGTAATTATTCTGCAGAATTTTATTGAAATTTCTCGAAAAAATTCTAAAAAAATTACTTTAAATAATTTAATTTCAGAGAAAAATTATATTATTTATAAAGGTAATTCGAATCTTGATTAAAATTTTTGTAAATTTTCTACCATAACTTAATTTTCTACGAAGAATTTTATTAAAATTATTTTGAGAAAAATTGAATTGTCACAAAAGAATTTTATTAAAATTTGGGAAAATAATTTAATTCTTTTCAGAAAAAATTTAAATCAATAATTGAATTTCTACGGACAATTTTACTACTTTTAATAATAATTGAAATATTTAATTACTGTAGAAAGTCAGTTTGTTTTTGTGTTTTTAATTAAAATTGTTCTATAAATCCATTATTTTAAAAATTACTTAAATGTATATTATTAAAAAATTTAACTAATTTCAGAACAACTTTAGTTATTATTTTTTTTAAATCTAAGTTTTTTAAAATTTCCCATCAAATCTATTTGAAATTGAAATTTAAAAAAATTTTCACAGAAAATCGTTTCAAGTTTATTTAATTATGAAAATCGCAAACGCAACTCTTTTAAAATTGAATTAATTTTTAAATATTTAAATAAAATCAGATTTAAGAGTAAATACAATTAGAAAACAACAATTTTCCAGAATTTCGATCAAAATTTCTTGACTTTTCTGGGTTTTTTTTAATTTTTATAAAATTCCCAGACATTTTTCGGTTTTCCAGGTTTCCAGGTTGCGTGGCAACCCTGGATTTGAATTAAATTATTCGCAATATTTTATCGGAATAGAATTAAAATAATTGAAAAATTTAACTGAAATTCAATTAATTCGAATTAAAAGAATCTCAAAATTCAATTGAAATTCAATTCCGTCGAATTGAAATCTTTTCAAAATATAATTGGGTCAGAATGTGTGAAATTTTAACAAAAAAATACTTTTTGTTTTCTGTGAAAATTTCACGAATTCTGACCCCATTGAAATTCAATTCTGACAAATTGAAAGAATTGCAAAATTTAATTAAAACTCAATTCAGACGAGTTAAAATAATAACAAAATATAATTGAAATTCATACCTGACGAATTTAACTAATTGCAAAATTTAATTCAAATTCAATTTCGACGGATTGGAAGAATTGCAAAATTTAAATAAAACTCAATTCCGACGGATTGGAAGAATTGTAAAATTTAATTAAAATTCAATTCCGTCGAATTGAAAGAATTGCAAAATTCAATTAAAATTCAATTCCGACGAGTTAAAATAATAACAAAATTTAATTGAAATTCAATTTCGACGAATTTAAAGAATTGCAAAATTTAATTGAAATTCAATTTCGACGGATTGGAAGAATTGTAAAATTTAATTGAAATTCAATTCCGACGAATTGAAAGAATTGCAAAATTTAATTAATACTCAATTCCGACGAGTTGAAATAATAACAAAACTTAATTGAAATTCATATCTGACGAATTAAAATAATTGCAAAATTTAATTGAAATTCAATTTCGACGGATTGGAAGAATTGCAAAATTTAATTAAATCTCAATTCCGACGGATTGGAAGAATTGTAAAATTTAATTAAAATTCGATTCCGTCGAATTGAAAGAATTGCAAAATTCAATTAAAATTCAATTCCGACGAGTTAAAATGATAACAAAATTTAATTGAAATTCAATTTCGACGAATTTAAAGAATTGCAAAATTTAATTGAAATTTAATTTCGACGGATTGGAAGAATTGTAAAATTTAATTGATATTCAATTCCGACGAATTGAAAGAATTGCAAAATTTAATTAAAACTCAATTCCGACGAGTTAAAATAATAACAAAATTTAATTGAAATTCATATCTGACGAATTAAAATAATTGCAAAATTTAATTGAAAAGCAATTTCGATGGATTGGAAGAATTGTAAAATTTAATTAAAATTCAATTCCGTCGAATTGAAAGAATTGCAAAATTTAATTGAAATTCAATTCCGACGAATTGAAATATTTTCAAAATATAATTGGGTCAGAATGCGTGAAATTTTAACAAAAAAAATACTTTTTGTTTCCTGTGAAAATTTCACGAATTCTGACCCCATTGAAATTCAATTCTGACAAATTGAAAGAATTGCAAAATTTAATTAATACTCAATTCCGACGAGTTAAAATAATAACAAAATTTAATTGAAATTCATATCTGACGAATTAAAATAATTGCAAAATTTAATTGAAATTCAATTTCGACGGATTGGAAGAATTGTAAAATTTAATTAAAATTCAATTCCGTCGAATTGAAAGTATTGCAAAATTTAATTAATATTGAATTCCGACGAGTTAAAATAATAACAAAATTTAATTGAAATTCAATTTCGACGAATTTAAAGAATTGCACAATTTAATTGAAATTCAATTCCGACGATTTGAAAGAATAAGCAAAAGAAAGGAAGAGAAAAGAAATCTCACCATTCTCGGCGACAACCTCAACTGGCGCTGATGACGTTGTTGATTCAGTGAATAGAGTGCCAATTTTTCTTCCCGACAATATACTTTTAATGGCCTTTTCTTGAGTGCCATTGCAAATAACAACAGAAACACCTCTGTCCAATGCCCAAAGTGCAGCGTTGACTTTTGCGTCCATTCCGCCAGTGCCGACTTTGGATTTTTGCCCAAACTTAATGGTGCCGCGCAAATCGGACGTGAACGTGTGCAGCATCCTCGCCCCATCCTGCCAAGGTGGTAAATTATAAATTCCATCCACATCGCTCATGAGAATTAGGAGGTCAGCTTGAACTTCAGCGGCAAGCATTGCCGCCAATGAATCATTGTCTTTGATGGAAATGCCACGTCGTCCGCCACCCCCAGAAACCTCCTCGTCGACTTGCGGCGGTGGCGACACAGCGTCATTTGTATTTATTATCGGCACAATATTCAAACTTATTAATTCGCTCAGTGTGCTGAATAGATTTTTTCGCGTCTCCTCATTGTAAAAATCGGGCTTCGTCACTAATACCTGAGCCAATTTCACTCCATATTGTGCGAACATTGCGTCATAAAGGGACATGAGGCCCGATTGACCAACTGCTGCGGCCGCTCTTGGCTCTAAGAGATTTCCTGTTTTTTTTTTTTTTTTTTTAAAGAAAAATAAAATTATTAACAATGGAAAATTTTTTATAAGAAAACGCCTCTTAAATACTAGCGAAAAAAAATACTCATTTATTTGGATTTAATTAAAGAAAGAGAATTTATTATTTCAGGAATTTAATATTAAAAATGGAAGAAGTTGACAATTTTCAGAATTAATCTCTCAAAATAAATCTCTTTCAAAAAGCTCTTGAATAAAGAATTTTTAACTAAAAAACTTCATCAAATCTAAAATTATTAAAAATTAATATAGATAAATCTGTATTAATTTTTAATAAATCTATATTAATTTTCAGTAATTTTCGAAAAGGTTCTTTGACAATTTTTCAAATCCATGAACTCCCTGTTTATTTATTTATTTATTTTATATAAACAAGTTTTTAAAATTTACCCTTTATTAAAGAAAAAGGAATATAAAATATAAATAAATATAAACCTATTTGGATTTATTTGAATTTGAAATTATTTAAAAATACTGTCCTTCTTCTTCAATTTTAAAATTATTAAAAATATTTATTTATTCTGCTTTATAAAAAAATTACATTTTGTGGCAGGAAGTTCCGCAAAAGAAAAAAAAATTGTTTTTTGAAATTATTAAAAATTATCATAGATAATCATCTATATTTAATTTTCATAATTTTCGAAAAAGTTCTTTGACAATTTTTCAAATCCATTTCCTTGCAATATTTAATTTTACGAAATTTTAATTATTTTGAAATTCTTCGATGAAATGAATAACAGGAAGTAAAAACTTAAAATAATATAAAAAAATTCAATTAAACCTTTTTAGGAAAAAAATTTTAATTTCAAAATTCATTTGTTTCTAAAATAATGGAAGCTATAATGCTTTAAATATTCAATTATTCTTTTATATTAAATCAATTTTCTTATTTATTTTTTGTATTTAAATAATTCATATTTAAATACAAAAAATAAATAAGTTATTAAATAATTGAATTTTTCTGAAAATTCAGTTCGTAAAATAAATTTTATCAACAAATTAAGTAATTCAATTCTAGCGACGGATTTTAATAAAATTTTTAACAGTAAAATTACACTTTTCGAATAATTTGATTAAAATTAATAATATAAAAGTATTAAAAATAATTGAAATTCTGCGATTAGGTTTATTATTTTATTAAAATAATTGTATTCCTAGAAAGAATTGGATTATTTACGAAAGTAATTGAATCGCTGTAAAAAGTTTATTACTTATGAAAATAATTGATCACGAAGAAAGGAGTTAATAAACTTTTTTTTTGTAAATATAATTGAATTCTTGTGTAATTTTTGTAATTTATGGGAAAATATTTTTTTAAATAATTAAACTCTTTTGGAAGATTATATTTTTGCAAAAATTTATTATTTACGAAAATAATGGAATTCTAGCAAAAAATTTTATTATTTTTGAATATAATTGAATTTTTTGAAAGAATTTTATTCATATCTAATTCAATATTTTTAATTTTGAACTAGATAATTAAATTTTTAAGAAAAATATTGTGGAAATGTAGAAAAAATAAAATTAAAATTGTGTTAAAAATAATTGAAATTCTGCGATTAATTATTTATTATGAGAGTAATTGAATGTCTAAGAAGAATTTTATTATTTTTCAACAATATTTAATTTTTGCAAAATATTTTATTACTTTTTAAAATAATTGTACTTCTGCAATAGTTTGTAACTTTTCCAAAATTAATTTTTTTTCGAGTTTTTAACAAAAATTCTTCTCTAAATGCATTATTTTTAATAATTCTTAAAAAATTTCTTTGAGAATTTTCAAATTCGTTTATTTAAAATTTAATTTTACAAAATTGCAATTATCCGTAAATTCTTTAATTAAATATACAGTCGAAAATAAAACTTCAAATATTTTCAAAAAAAATCTGTAATTAAACTTTCTAAAAAAAATTAATGCCACTGAATTGTTATTTAAAAAAATAAAAATTTCAAATTTCTAACAATTCAATTATTTATTAACATTTACCCTTTAATATTTTTTATATTCAATTCGAATCGAAAATTTTTGCAGAAATTTATTTTTAAATCAATTTTTTAAGAGAAAATTCAACTGCAATTCAATTATTTAAATATAAAAAAGAACAAATTATTAAAAACTTAACATAATTCCATGTTTCTTGAAATTGAATTCATATAAAGAAGTTTTTCAATAAATTTTTACATAATTGAATTATTTTGTCAAATTTTTATAAAATCTTCAAGAATAATTACATTTTTCGAGTAATTTGATTTAAAAATAATTGAAATTTTGCGATAAGTTTTATTATTATTTAATGAAAATAATTAAATTCGAAAAAAAGTAAATTCGTAAATTAAAAGTTTGTGTAGAAGTGCAATAAATTTTGTTTTAAATAATTGAATTCTTTTAGAAAATTTTATTAGAATTTTTTAAAATAATTTAATTTTGAAGTAGAATTTAATTATTTCGAAAAATAAGTGAAATTTTTAAAAGAATTTTTTTATCTTCTTGATCATAATTCAATTAATAAATTTTACTTACAAATAGTTTTGTTTGCCAATTTAGTAAATTTTATTATTAAATAGCATTTTTTACCAATTTATTACTAAAAATGTTTACTGATTTAAATTAATGATACAGGACTTAGTTTTGCTTCTGAATTAGTAAATTTTACTAATAAGTGAGTAAAAAGTTACTACTTACTAGAAAAATTTACCAAATTAGTAGAAAGTAGTATTTTTTGTGAAAATTTACTAAATTAAGAGAATTTACTATTTTTCGTTAATTTTTGATAAATATTAATTTACTATAAGTTAGTAGAATTTAATATTTTCGTTAAAATTTCCTAAATTAGTAGAATTAGTAGCTGAAGTGTTTGGTTTTTAAATTATTAAATTTTACTAGAAAATAGTAAATTTCTTAGTAAAATTTAATAATTTAAAAAGCAAAAACTTCACCTACTAATTCAAAGTTAGAGAATGATATTTGTATTTATTTTAAATGTACAATTACTATTCATAATAAAAAAATAATATAAATCTTTTTGTCTATTTTTAAATTAATAATTATAAATACAAAATTTTAAAATACACCCAATTTTAATAATTGCAATATATTGTTAATATCTAATATTACCAAATGGAAATTATTTTCAAAAATTCATTCATATTTTTAGCCAAATTCAGAATAAGAGAGCAAAAGTAATTTCATAATAATAAACTTCAAGTGTACATTGAAAACTAAATCTATTATTATAAATTTAAAAGTCCATCCAGCAAAATTTGTAAACTCTGTTCGACATTCAATAATAATTTTAGATCCAGTTATTTTATAATCATATTTATACTCTACTGTGTTCAATATCACGAAAGGAGAGTGATTCAATTTCTGAAGAACGAGAATTATTTAAATGATATTTTAAAAATAGTATTTTACCCTTTTTTATTATTGTAAGGTCTACTCTGTATTATATATTTTTAATTCAATTTTCACTATATAAAACAGAATACATTTCATTTTTATCAGCTTTCAAGAGTAGCCAGAGGCAAAAATAAATCATGCTCTACACATATAATATTTTTATGTATATAAAACATCGAGAAAAGTGTGACATAAAAAAAACACACTTGCAATTTTATGGCCTCCTAATATGTATTTGATTTAAAGGGAATGAAATTTATCTTTCATAAATTTTGTCCCATAAAAAGTATAAAACTGTTTTTTAAAATTGATACTATAGAACGAATCACATTTACCTGAACGTTTATTGTTTTTTCTAATTCTTAAATTTATGTCAAGATTTGAATTTTTTTCCAAACATTTTCTCCTTTTGCTTTAGATATGTGAAAAGTGCACTTTTATTTTTAAAAATTGAATTCAAAGCAATTATTTTATCAAGTCAAATTTTTGATCTGAAAACAGACAAAAAAAATTTGTCGTTTTTCTTTAGTTTAATTTTAAGAGCAATTTTTTTTCTCCCTTTTTATTTAATTTAATGAAAAAATTATAGAAATAAATTCTACATAATGGATTTTTTTTATTTAAAATATAAATAATTCTTTATATAAATTAAAATAGTTAAGTATTTTTTCAAAAAGAAATAAATTCAACACGAATTTTTCTATTTAAAGTAAAAATAATTATTTACATAATAAATAAAAATAGTTTAGCATTTTTTAAAAATAATTAAAATTGTTTATAAAACTAAAAACTTTTTGAAATCGTTTTTTCATGACAAAATAAAAAAATTCCGCCTGTTACAATTAAATATTAATTTACTTCATAAAACGAATTAATTATTCTTTACAAAAATAGACTATTTTTGAAATCGCTCTTTTTGTAATTGTAACAAAATAAAAATAAAAGTCCGACCTATTAAATATTAAATTATTGCATTTATATAAGAATAAAAAATTATTCCTTATAAAAAAAGACAATTTTTAAAATCTTTTTATGACAAAATAAAAAAAAAATTTCCGTCTTCTCTTAATCTTTTCTTCTTTAAGACAGAATAAGTTTTTTTCTTCTCTTTCACCCCTCCTGCTATTCACGAGTTTCAAATACAGGACTCGTTGAGACTGTTTACTATCTGGCATTTTTTTTTCTTTTTTTTTTTGTCCTTTTGTCATGAAATAAGGATCTCACAAGCCCTTAACTTTTGTTAAACATAAAAGGAAGTATTAAAAGTTTTCTCTCAAAATATCACGAAAAGAAAAAAAAAAGATCTGTTTATTTATTTGCAAAACGTGAAGGTTGGCAAAGGGAAAAAAATAAATAAAAAAATAGACGTGTGGAAATTTATAGATTTTTCTCGAGAAATATTGACAACTATAGAAAATATTACTATTTGCATTTTTAGATACAATAATATAATTTTAATAATAGTTATTAATAATAATAATTAAATAGAAACTTTTTCATGTAGAAAAAACTTTTTCCATGAAAATTTATTCTTTATATATTTATATACAATAAATATTTACAAAATTATATTTTAATTAAATTTAATCTATATTTTTATTTATTATGGACTTTTTTTATTTAATTTCTATTTAATTTAATTTTTATTTTAATTTATTTTATTTACTTTTTTTTGTCACTGTTTACAAACTTATTTTATTCTAGTTGAGTTTTGATTTTAATTTAACTAAATTTATTCAATTCAATCAATCTACTTTTATGTTTATTTTTTTTAATTTATTTTATTTAATTTTTTTGTCACTGTTTACAAACTTATTTTATTCTATTTGAGTTTTGATTTTAATTTAACTAAATTTATTCAATTCAATCAATCTACTTTTATGTTTATTATTTTTATTTTATATTATTCAATTTTTTTGTCACTGTTTACAAACTTATTTTATTCTATTTGAGTTTTGATTTTAATTTAACTAAATTTATTCAATTCAATCAATCTACTTTTATGTTTATTTTTTTAAATTATTTAATAAATAAATGAATAAATATTAATTTTATAAAAAAATATTAAATTTGAATAAATATTAAAAAAAATTATAAATTTAAATACCTGTAAAATAAAAGTAACAATTTTTAAATATAGACGAAAAAAATATTTTGTTACTTTTTTCAAATGTAGATAAAAAAATTTAAACGACAGTATTTTAAATCAAGTGTGTTAATAAATTTAAGTAATTTTCTGTCACACATGATGAAATTCACATCAAATGAAATGAAATTATGTCCCGATTATAATTTATTATTTCTAAACGAACATTATATTTTGAATGCATCAAACATGTTAACAATGAAATTGAAATGTAATACCAATTTGAAGAATTTAAATGCCTGTGATTCGAATAGATAATTTCCAATTTTGATCATTAAAATGTAAGTGGTCAACCGCACTCAGGAAATATTGGACACATTTTCCCTTTTCACTCTAATACGTTTAAATGTTGCAAAAAAAATTTTTTTTAATCATAAATCACTAAATTTTCTCCTGTATTTTCGAATTCGTAAATTCAATTGGTAGTAATTTGTAAAAACGAAAATTTTTATTTTCATAATTATTATTATATACTGAAAAAAAATTTATTTCATTCAAACAACTAATTAATTGACTATTGTCAAATAAATATTTTCTTGAATCGAATAATTTTTATTTGAATCAGTTAAATAATATTTGCTTCAAAATTCTGAAATATTTGATTCAAATACAATTTATTTAATTCAATAATTTTTATTTGAATCAGTTAAATAATATTTGCTTCAAATCCTTAAATATTTGATTCAAATACAATTTATTTAATTTAAATAAAAAATAATTTATTCAAGTATAAATATTTATTTGATAATAGTAAAATAATTGGTTATTTGAATCAAATAAATATTTTTTCAGTGTATTTTGGTTTTAATTATTATTATTATTATCATTATTATTATTATTTATTTATTGTTAATTAAATAATAATAATAATAAAAAATAATAATTATTATTAATATTATTATTGGAAAGATTGACAAATAAAAAATAAATTAAATAATTTATATTTAATAATAGTAATTTTAGTAGAAAATAAAATTAAAAAGAATAGAGTAGAGAATAGGAAAAGTACAGAGCTTATTTTTAAATTATAATCTATAATAAATGATTATTAAAAAAATATAGAAAGATAGTAGAAAGAAGAACAGAAAAAAATAGAAAGATTATTTTTAAATTAGAATTATAATTATTAATAAAAAAAAGACAGAGAAGAGAATAGAAAAAATATAGAGCGTAATTTTAAGTTATATAATTAATAATAATTAAAAAAAATACAAAAAGAAAATATAATAGAGAATAAAAAAAAGAAAAATTAATGAGAGCGTATTTTTAAATCCTATTGTTTAATATATTATTCTTTCTATTCAAGCCTCTGATAAGATAAATAAACACTAATTAGATTTTACAAATCAGTTTATAGTATAATAATTATGAATACACATTTAGAAACGAAATTTTCGTACAATAATAATAATACTAATAATAATAGCTGAACACCCCAGGATTTTATACTTTTGTATTCTTGTATAAATTTGTTAGAGTTGAAACTACAGTTTGATTGCCATCCAATTATATTATCTAATTTCCATTTATACTTTGGTGACAGAAAATACCATCGTGTTCGCCAATAATTGCACGTCATAACCAATTTAAGCAAAATTCATTTTTCCATTTTATCAAGTGGAAACGATTCACTCTAAAATTTATCCAAATGAAAATTCCATTATATTTCAATTATAATAGCAAAAAAAATTTTAATTCGCATTACACTTAATTTATCTCTCTTGCAATGAATTTTTAATTTTATGCATTTTTTGAATATTGGAATTATTTTAGTTTTACAGTTATTATTAGTGAATACTGGACAAGTATAGATTGAATATTTTTCACTGAAAGAAAATTAAAGTAATTGAATGAATGAATTAATAAATTAATTAATTAATCAATTTTTACTTAATTTTTATCAATTTTAAACATTGTGATTTAAACATTTTTTTTAACATTTAAACATTGTGAATGGATTTTAATTTTTTATTTTTTAATTTTAATTAATTAGTTTGTTGTTAAAAAAAAATGAAAACGAAAAATAAACGTAAAAACTAAAGTTCTTAATTTTAATTATACTCTATTCTTTTTCTAATACTTTTTACACTTTTCGACAAGAAGAAGAAAAAGAATGAGAAATTGAACGCAATTCAAATAAAGTGAAATAAAATCCTCAAATGATTGAAAGTATGAAAAAAAAGAATATTACAATTTCTAGGAAAAATAGCGTGTTAAATTTCTTGCAATGTTGTATATATATAGTTTGAATAAATCACAAAAGCTCGACCGCATTCGTATCAAGATTTTCAATTCAAAGTTTTATCGCTGTGAAAACTTGTCCTCACTAGCAAACAAACTTGCAATAAACAACTTTTCCCAAGAAATTTAAATTAACATTTTCCAGGCAAGTTACTTTCTGAAATACAATTATTGGCAAACTGTCAGAAACAATTTGTTTCACTCTTCTTTTTTTTCTTAATCTTTTTTTTTTATTTCCGCCAATGAATATATTACGCAGTATAATAATTATCAATTTTTTTTGTCATTTTTTAAATCAACATTTTTTAATCAAATTTTAATTAATTTTTTTATCAATTTATTATTTTATTTATTTTTATTGTATTTTTTATTATTTATTATTTGTATTTTTTTATTTATTTTATTATTTATTATTTTATTATTTATTTTTATTATTTAGTTTTTATTATTTATTTTTATTATTTAGTTTCTATTATTTACTTTATTTATTTATTTTATATTTTTTTAAGTTTTTTTTAATTTACTCAACTATTATTATTAAATTAACCCATTTTATTTGTTACAATAGAACAATTTTTTTGATTCTGTAATAATGTTGTTGTTTCAAAATTAAAATAAATTTTTTGTCTTGATGAAACTCTCTATATTTCAATATGAAATTTTTCTCTTGTATTGAAGAAAAATTATTATTATTATTATTTACCATTTTTATTATTATTAGTATTATTTACCACTTAATTTAATATACAAAAATTGTGAATAGGAAAAATTAAAATTTTTTGTTTATTCTTTATTATTTTGTTATCCATTAAATAGTTGTCATTTTCAGTTATACTATTGTCAGTAAAATTCGCAGTTATTTATTAATAGTTATCTTTTCAGTAACTTATAAAGCAAAAAATCAAATATAAATTTTTAACCAATTCATGAATTTAGAAATTAATTTTGAAAATAAAAAAGAGAATTTTAATAATACCTATACTAAATAAAATTAAATTAAATTAAATATAAAAATAAAAGGATAAAAAATTGAATTTGGCATTAGAAAACAATAAAAAATTTGTTAAAATGGGATAAAAATTAGATAAAATATGATAAAGTAGTATAAAAAATAGTATAAAATAGGAATAAAAATAAAAAAACGAAAAAATACAGTAAAATAGAAGAAAAAATACAATTATATTAAAATAAGATAAAAAAAAGTCTGAAAAAAGAATAAAATAGATAGGAATATTATTCTTTTGTTTTTCACTCGAAGAATTAAATCCAATTGTTCCAGAGACAATTTAAAAAAGTGAATTTCATTGTTTCAATAATAATTTTTCGCACTTTTATTTTAATTTTCCATTTTTTCCAGTGAAAACAATTTTATTTTCCTTTGACAAAAAAAAATTCAGTTATATTTTTTATTTTTATTTTTTTTTTGAAGATTAATTAGTTTTACATGTATATATATATAGAGAGTTTGTTTTATGGAAATTTATATCTCGATTACGTGCGTATGTACATCTATAGATATATGTATGTATTTTGTTATGAGACTTCGCGCGCGGGCAATATCCAATTCCCACATTTCTGCATAGACTCGATTTGATTCATGAAATACCAATGATAATGTCACTCGGATCACGAGATACTGTATTATAGTAATAATAAATGACGACAAGAGCAGGGATTGCAAGTAATGCATCAGATTCTAATAATGTATGCTAGTTTCCTACAAACATATATATTATATAGTATATATAATATTTACATATATTTGTTGGATTCGACAAGCAGAAATTAACTATGCATGTATATTAATTATTACAAGATGTTATTCCATTTTTATTTTAATTAATTAATTAATTTAAATAAATCATTAAATTAAATTAATTAGTAATATTAATTTAAAAAAATAATTAAATTAAATTAATTAGTAATATTAATTAAAAAAATAATTAAATTAAATTAAATTAATTCGTAATATTAATTAAAAAAAAATTAAATTAAATTAATTAGTAATATTAATTAAAAAAATTATTAAGTCAAATTAATTAATTTAATTCATAATATTAATTTAAAAAATAATTAAGACTAATAATTACGTTATAACTAAGAATTAAATTCACTCCCCCCAGGGTTACCACAAAAATTTAATTTAGTTTTTCCCTGACATTTTCCCCAAACTCTAATTCACTCTAAAAATGATTAGTTTCTCAAAAAAGGTTCTATATTACATTTATTTATAAATTTCTTCAATTGTGAAATTTTTTGAAAATATCAATAACTTTTTTTTTTAATTCAATCATTATTATTTTTCCACAAGATTTTTAAAAATGTTAATTATTTTATAAGAATAATTTTTATAAGAATATATTTATGTAATGTAAGTTCTTCAAAATTATTTTGTTTTCCTTATTTCAGTTTCATTATTTCAATGATTGTTTCTTTATTTTCTACAATTTTTAACTAATATTCTTCTCTAAAACCAATTATTTTTGAAAACGTTCTTTTGAGAATTTTCATGTTCATTTGTTTTCTCCCTAATTTTACAAAATTTCAATTACTCGTAATTTTTTTAAATTAAATGAATATCAAAAAGTAAAAACTTAAAATAATATAAAAAAATTCAATTAAACCTTTGTATAGAAAAAAAAATTTTAATTTCAAAATTCATTGAATTCACATTCATTCAATTCAAAAAAATTGAAGCTAAAATGCTTTAAATATCTAATTATTCCCTTAAATTTAAACTGAAATTAATTTTTAAATCAATTTTTTTTTTAAATTCTACTGGAATTTAATTATTCAAATACAAGAATAAATAACTTATTAAAGAATTGAATGTTTTTTAAAATTCAGTTCCTAAAAGAAAATTTATCAACTAATTAAGTAATTCAATTTTATCGACGGATTTCAATAAAATTTTTAACAATGAAATTACAGTTTTCGAGAAATTTGATTAAAATTGTATTTTAAAAATAATTAAAATTTAGCGATTCGGTTTATTATTTTATTAAAATAATTGAATTCCTAAAAAGAATTGTATTATTTACGAAAATAATTGAATCTCTGTTAAAGGTTTATTACTTATGAAAGTAATTGATTGATTACGAAGAAAGGAATTAATAAACATTTTTTGTAAATATAATTAAAATTCTGTTCAATTTTTGTTATTTATGAAAAAAATGTTTTTTTTAATAATTACATTCTTTTGGAAGATTGTATTTAAATACTAGATATTAAAAATCATTAAATTGTAAAAGTTTGAAAATAATTAAATTTTTGTGCGTAAATTTATTATTTGCGAAAATAATTGTTTTCCATCAAAGAATTTTATTAATTTTGAATACAATTGAATTTTTTGAAATAATTTTATTCCTATTGAATGGAATATTTTAAATTTTTAATTAAATAATTAAATTTTTGCGAAAAATATTGTGGAAATACAAAAAAAGTAATTTAATTCTTCGTAACAATATTATTATTTTTCGAAAAATTCGACTAAAATTGTATTAAAAATAATTGAAATTCTGCGATTAATTTTTATTATGAAAGTAATTGAAAGACAAAGGAGAATTCTATTATTTTCCAACAATATTTAGTTTATGAAAAAAATTTTATTACTTTTAGAAAATAATTGTATTTCTGCAAAAGTTTGTAACTTTTCCAAAATTAATTTTTTTTCGAGTCTTCAACTAAAATTCTTCTCTAAAATGCATTATTTTCAATAATTTTCGAAAAAGTTCTCTGAAAATTTTCAAATTCATTTGTTTACAATTGTATTTTACAAAATTTAAATTACTCGTAAATTCCTTAATTAAATATATATTAAAAATTAAAAGTTTAAAACTTTAAATAATTTCAGAAAAAATCCTGTAATGAAACTTTGTATAAAAATTAATTCCACAGAATTGTCAGTTCAAAATATAAAAATTAAAAATTTTTAACAATTGAATTATTTTTAAAAATTTACGCTTTAATGCCTTTAATATTCAATTCGAATTGAAAATTTTTGCAGAAATCCATCTGAAAATCAAATATTTAAAGAGAAAATTCCACTAGAATTCAATTATTTAAATATCAAAAAGAACAAATTGTTAAAATAATTACACGTTTCTTGAAATTGAATTCATATTGAGAATTTTATCAATAAATTTTCTAAATGTACGAATTATTTTGACAAATTTTAATAAAATTCTTAAGAATAATGACATTTTTCGAGTAAATCCGGTTTAAAAATAATTGAAATTCTGCGATAAGTTTTATTATTATTTAATTAAAATAATTATAAATTCGTAAAAAGAAATTTATTATTCACGAAAACAATTTGAATTACTGTAAATATTTTATTATTTATTAAAATAATTCAATACTTACGAAAAAATGTAAAGAAAAAATTTGTAAATTATTGAATTCTAGGGAAATTTTGTTTTAATTAATTTAATTCTTTTAGTAAAATAATTGAATTATTGCGACAAAATTTGTAAAAATTTTCTAAATAATTGAATTCATGTGTAGTTTTTATTATTTATGAAAATAATTTTTTTTTTAATAATGAAATTCTTTTGGAAAATTTTATTTAAATCGTAAATATAAAAAAATTTATTTTATTTATATATTAAAATTTTTGAAAACAATTGAATTCTTGGGCAAAAGTTTTTTATTTACGAAAATAATTGAATTTCAGTAAAAAATTTTATTACTTTTTAATATAATTGATTTAACTCCAAATTAAATAAAAATCCACGATTCTCAAATAAATCCAAATAAATTTCTTACTTTATTTAATAATAAATAATAATTTAATGATAATTAATAATAAATAATTAATTCATTATTAATTATTATTATTATTTATTATTATTAATTATTAATATTAATGTATTATTTAGTAATATACACTGAAATAAAAATTTAATTGATTCAAATAACCGATTAATTGACTATTATAAATTAAATATTTACTTGAATTAATTAATATTTAATGAAATCAATTAAATGGTATTTGAATCAATAACTTCAGTATTTGAAGCAAATGCCATTTAACTGAATCTTGTAAATATTAGTTGATTCAATTAAATATTTAATTGATAAAAGTCAAATAATCGTTTATTTGAATCAATTAAATTTTTTTTTATTTTTTTCAGTGTAAGAATAGGGAAGAAATCTTTTGCAAATGTTTTATAAGTTTTCTTCAAAAATAAAAATACAAATTTTATAAAAAATAGTTTCCGTTTTTTTCCATATTTATTAATATAAAATTAACATCTATTTGAAAAAAATTTGTTTTTTTTGTTTTTGTTTTGTTTTTTTTTTGAAGAAAATATTATTCGCATTTATTTTTTTTTTAAAAATTAGAAATAAATTCTGTACCTGCAAATTCTCGTGTATGGTCAGCGGGACTCAGTGTTTCTCGCATCGAAAGTGACATTAAGAGTTCCTGATGTAATTTCTGTTTCCCAAAAGCCACAGCACCACTTGTCACCATGATGCATTCTCTACCCTCAATTTGACATTCCGCCACTTGTTCCACAATGGACGCCAAACGACCTAAAGCAAGTCCATGCTCATCTTCCCTTGTAATTACAGCGCTTCCCAATTTTACCACCAATCTACGAGCGTATTTAAGTTGACTCCTTTCAATGAATGTCCCCTTACGTGGTCTATCCGCTGTTTGATGATCTCGTCGAATGTCTAATCGATTACTCTGCAAATTTGTACATTAAAATCGAATGAAAACTATTTTTTCCCAACGATCGTTGCGAAAAAAAACCGAAAATAACCATTTTTCTTTTTTACCATCCTTTTTTTACTTTTTAGTGAAAAAAAAAAAATTATTTCGTTTTTTTCATTTTGTTTCTCTGCGGAAAAATATTGGCATCCACAATTTCAAAAAACTTTGAAAAATTGTGAAAAAAATAAATTAATTAATGTTAATTAACTATATTAACTTCCTACTTCTGATAGATAATATTATACTTCACTATTTTTTTAATTTTTCTAATAAATAATATTATTTTTATTTCTCTAATAATTCAAATTTTTTTTAACAATCTAAGAAAATTATTAATGTTATTATACTATTCATTATTATCTTTGTTTCTAAAAAAATAAAAATAAATAAAAATAAAATAAACCATAGTGAAAGCGAATAAATTAATAAATTATAAATAAATAGTAAATAAATAGTAATTAATTATAAATTAATTACTATTTCTTGGACGTAAAAGATTGTTTAATAAAATAAATAAAAAAAAAATAATAATAAAAATAATAAAATAATAATAATTATTATTATTATTATTATTATATATAATAATCGTCGTGATTCCAGATTTCCGGATCTCTGTCCACACTTGAAGTTAGTTATAGTTATTCTTTTGTTTTTTATACGTTTTGATAGAAAATAGAATACATATATACATAATAATCGAAAGTTTTCTTACCGTTAGCAAATTATCTGTATTCATTTGTTTTTTTTTTGAAAATTCATTTTTGTAGGTTGTCATTTTTTTAATGTCAAAAAGAAACCAAAAAAACTCGTTTTATTCACTTCACAAAATTGACAAAAATTCCATTCCATATTTTTTATTTTCCTAGCTTTTTCCTAATTTTCATCAAAAATATTTACTTTTTTCTTATCCTGCTAATAAATTGAATTTATGCTACGAATTTTATTACTTATGAAACAATTTAAAATATTTTAATTCTTGCGAAGAATTTAAAAAAAAAATTGAAAATAATTGAATTTTTCAGAAGAATTTTATTATTTACAAAAATAATTCATTTTTTTAGGCAAATTTTGTTATTTATGAAAATAATTGAATTTTCTTGAAAATAATAAAATATTATTATTTATTAAAATAATTAAATTCTTGCGAAGAATTTTTTTTTAATTTGGAAAATAATTGAATTCTTGGAAAGAATTTTTAAAAAATTTTGAAAAATAATTGAATTTTATAAATTTTGAGAAAAATTGAATTTTTTGAAGAATTACATTTTTTCAAAGGATTTTGTAATTTATGAAAATAATTGAATTCTTTCGAGAAATTTTATTAATAATTGTTGAAAAAATAATTTAATTACTTTCGAAGAATTTTATTATTTATAAAAATAATTTAATTCTTTCAAAGAATTTTATTAATTAGGTAAATGATTAAATTCTTGCGTCGAATTTTATTAAAATTGATGAAAATAATTGAATTTTTTCCTACAATTTTATCATAAATTTTTTTGAATAATAGAATTCTGTTTGGTTATTTTATAAAAATAGTAGATATTGAAAATCATTGAAATGTGAAAAGTTTTTAAAGATAATTAAATTTTACAAAGAATTCTATTAAAAAATTTGTCAATAATTGAATGTTGGTTGGAAATTTTATTAAATTTTTTTGAAAATAATTGGATTTTCCAAAAAAAACATTTTATTATTTATGAAAATAATTGAATTTTGAAAAGAATTTTATTGAAATACCTCAAAATAATTGAATTTTCGGGAGCAATTTTTTTTATTATTTAAAAACAAATTTTTATTAAAATTATATTAAAACAATTTATTCAAAATAATTGAATTTTCGGGAGCAATTTTTTTTATTATTTAAAAACAATTTTTTATTAAAATTATATTAAAACAATTAATTTCTTTCGAATAATTTTATTAAATTTTCGAAAATCATTGAATTATTGCGGTAAAGTTTATTAAAATGTTTAAAAAGAATTGAATTTCTGTTGAAAATTTTATTACTTTTGAAAGGAATTGAAATCTTCATATGAATTTTATGAACATTGGTTTAAATAATGAATTTTTAAATGTTATGAAAATTTTATTAGTTTAAATAATTGAATTCTTGTCAAAAACTTTATTTGTGAAAGTAACTGAATTTTACGATTATGAAAATAATTTAATTCATGCTTAGAATGTAATCAAAAATTTTTTTGAAAAAATGGAATTTACAAGAAAAATTTTATAATTATTAAAAGTAATTGAATTATTGGGAAAAATAAATTCCATAAAATTTTGTTAAATAAAATTGATTTTTTTCAATATTAGCGAATTAAAAGTAGTGGAAATTCTCTAAAAAAAATATTGTTTATATTCTTTGTTCGGAATGTGAAATACTTATATATAGCTAATAATTATTTTTACCTTCTCTATTCTTTAGAATAATTACAAAATTTTCGTAATGAAGTTTTTTTTAATTTAGGTATCAGATAACAATTTTGGTGAAATTCAATTTTCCTCGTACAAGAAAGTTTAATTATTTTCAATTGTGGAAATCTGATGCCAAATTTGAAATTAGTATCGAAATTTGTTAAAGTTTGTTTATATACTTTAAAGTTTAAAAATATAATATATTTTGAAAATTTAATTCTAATTAGTTTTTTAGTTATGTGTCATAATAAGTATTTCCTTAAAAATTACTTAAATTATAATGACTTGAAATTGTTTATAATAAACATTGTAGCAGAATATTTCCGCGCGCTTACGCGCGGATAATTTTGCTAGTAATAACAATAATAATAATAAATAATAAAACAAATAAACAACAGTCAACCTTAAGAGATAACATATTTTTAACTAAAAAATTTAAGTCTCATTTTCATGTGACGTGTAATGTAAAATTTTATTTTTGTTATATATGTATGTAAAAAATGAAATAAGAAACTTTACGCGCGCGTTATTTGTGCTACTTGAAAAATTAAAGTACAGTACAAAAGTAGTTTAGGAAAAATGGCCGACATATATATTATTTCACAAAGTTTGTTTGCGTTATGAAAAAAAGAAAGTGTTTGTGAGATGAGAAAATTTGAGGAGGAAAAAAAGTGTGTCGAAGAATCTTGGAGAAATGGTGTTTCCTGTAGATTTCCCAAGTGGAGTCATATACACACATGTCATGAGGTATAACGCTGCAAGGAAAATTACTATTGACTATGAAACTAAGGCAAAGATTGAATCTTTGGTTTATGTTTCTATATATTTTTTTCTTGTAAAATCAAAAAATATTTTCATTTTTTTTTCATTGTATATATAAGAACATTTGTTTTCGTTTTTGTAAATTTTCAGAACGAAAATTTGATATTTCACTCTTTTGTCATAGAAAAAAGAAAATTTCTTGACGACAAAATAAAGCAAAAAATAATTTTTTTTTAATATAATATAGTAATACAACAATACAACAGTAGAACAAATACAATTAATACAAAAAATACAATTCATTCGGTAAGTACAATTAATACAACAAATACAACAAGTTCAACAAATACAAAAATAATTAAAGAATACTTTTTCTCATAAGTAAAAAAAATACAAAAAAAGTATAAAATATCAAAAGAAATACAAAAATAGAAAAAAAGTAACATTTAAAATCTCTAAATTTGAATTCGTGTTTTTATTTTTGTCTTAAATTTTTGTATAAAACATTTTTTTAGAATCTATTTTCTACAAATTTTTTTAATTTTTATTTTACTATCAATTCGATTTAAAAATTAATTTTTTCTCCAAAGATTTAAATAAAACTCGAGCAGAATTTAGAAAGAAAATAGCATCAAAATTGTTATATAATATTCGTAATAGTTAAAAATGGTGTCAAATTAATATGCAACATTTTGCTCTCGAAAAAAGTTGTCTATAAAAAATAAATTGATATTCATTTTTCTCATATCCGATTTATCGATATTTCGATGAAATTTTTAATTTTATTTTCTAATTTTCCATGCGATCGAAGTAATTTTTTATTTTGTAATTTTCCACGATTAAAGAAGTTTTTTATTTATCAAGATAGAAATCATTTTTTATTTTCTAATTCTCCATGCGATCGAAATCATTTTTATTTTTGAATTTCCCACGATCAAAATAGTTTTTATTTTCGAACTTTTCATGACAGAAGTCATTTTTTATTTTCCATGATCGAATTATTTTTATTTTCTAATTTTCCGCATTATTAAAAAATAATTTTTATTCATTTTCACATTATTTTGTAATTTTCCATTATCGAAGTAATTTTTTATTTTTCATGGAAGACATAATTTTTTTATTTCAAAGATAGAAATAGTTTTTCATTTTCTAATTTTCCAATATTGAAGTAATTTTTTATTTTCCAAAGTAGAAATAATTTTTTATTTTCTAATATTCTATGATTGAAATAATTTTTTATTCTATTTTTCCGAATGATTGAAAGAATTTTTATTCATTTTTACAATACTTTTTTTAATTTTCTATGATCGAATTTTTCAAGTTCCAAGATAGAAAAATTTTTTTTTATTTTTTATTTATCCATGATGGAAATAATTTTTATTTTTGAATTTTCCACGATAAAAATGGTTTTTTATTTTTAAATTTTTCATGATCGAAGTAATTTTTTGTTTTTCATGATCGAAAAAATTAATCTTCTAATTTCGCGCATGATTTACAAATAATTTTTATTCATTTTCAAAATATTTTCTCATTTTGCATGATTGAAGTAATTTTTTAATTTCTAAGATAGAAATAATTTTATATTTTCTAATTTTCCAGTGATCAAAGTTTTTTTTTATTTTCCAAGATGGAAACAGTTTTTTATTTTCTATATTTCCATAATCGAAGTAATTTTTATTCTAATTTTCCGCATGACTTAAAAATGGTTTTTATTCATTTTGAAATTATTGTCTATAATTTTTCATGATGAAATTAATTTTTATTTGTGAATTTTCCACTATCAAAATGGTTTTCTATTATCAAATTTGTCATGATCGAAGTAATTTTTCATTTTCCATGATCGAAATAATTTTTCTTCTTCTAATTTTTCACACGATTTAAAAATAGTTTTTATTTATTTTGCAATTATTATCTCATTTTTTTCTAATTGAAGTTATTTTTTATAAATTCCAAATTTCTATGAAGTAAATAATTTTTTTGTTTCAATTTTCCACGGGATTTACGGATAATTTTTATTAATTTTCTAATTTTCCATGATTTAAGTAATTTTTTATTTTGTAATTTGCCATGATTAAAGTAATTCATTATTTTACGAGATCATAGTAGTTATTTATTTTCTTATTTTTCATGATTGAAGTTATTTTTTATAAATTCCAAATTTCTATAAAGTAAATAATTTTTTTGTTTTAATTTTCCTCGGGATTTATGGATAATTTTTATTCATTTTCTGATTATTTTCTAATTTTCCATGATTTAAGTAATTTTTTATTTTGTAATTTGCCATGATTAAAGCAATTTTATTACTTTACGAGATCAAAATAGATTTTTATTTTCTAATTTTTCATGATTGAAGTGATTTTTCATTTTCCATGATCGAAATAATTTTTCTTCTAACTTTCCACATGATTTAAAAATAGTTTTTATTTATTTTGCAATTATTTTTTAATTTTCCATGATGAAATTAATTTATATTTATGAATTTTCCATGATGAAAATGATTTTTTATTTTCTAATTTTCCATGATCGAAATAATTTTTTTTAATAATTTTCCGCATGATATAAAAATAATTTTTATTCATTTTCAAACTATTTGTTAGTTTTGCATTATTGAAGTTTGGAGAATAATGTTAATAATTTAAATTTTTCATGATTGAAGTAATTTTTTATTTTGTAATATTGAAATAACTATTTATTTTCTAATTTCCCAATGATCGAAGTAATTTTCATTCTAATTTTCTGCATGACATAAAAATAGTTATCATTCATTTTGAAATTATTTTCTACTTTTTCCATGATGAAAATGGTTTTTTATTTTCTAATTATCCGTAATCGAATTAATTTTTTATTTTCCATTATCGAAGTAATTTTTATTCTAATTTTCCTCATGACAGAAAAATAATTTTTATTCATTTTTAAATTAAATAATTTTTATTATAAAAATTTTGTTTAAAAATTAGTTAAATATAATAATAGTAATAATAATATTTATAATTTAGTTTAAAATTTAGTTTAAATTACTTCAATCATGCATAATGAGAAAATATTTTCTCATTATGCATGATTGAAGTAATTTTTTGTTTTCCAAGATGAAAATAATTTTTAATTTTCCAAGATGAAAATAGTTTTTTATATTCTGTTTCTTCAAAATTAAAGTAATTTTTTGTTTTCTTATTTTCCATAAAGGAAATAATTTTTTGTTTTAATTTTCCGCGGGATTTACGTATAATTTTTATTCATTTTCTAATTATTTTCAAATTTTCCTTGACTGAAGTAATTTTTTATTTTGGAAGATCAAAACAATTGTTTATTTTGTAATTTGCAATGATTAAAATAATTTTTCATTTTACGAGATCAGTATAGTTTTTTATTTTCTAATTTTTCATTGTCAAAGTGATTTTTTATTAATTCCAATCTTTAATGATAGAAATAATTTGTGTCTAATTTTTCGCAGGATTTAAAAATAATTTTTATTCATTGTGAAATTATTTTTTATAATTTTCCATATAATGAAATTATTTTTTATAATTTTCCATATGATGAAATTATTTTTTATAATTTTCCATATGATGAAAATAGTTTTTATGTTTGAATTTTCCATAATCAAAATTTTTTTTTATTTTCACATTTTCCATGATCGAAATAATTTGTTAATTTCCATGATCGAAATAAATTTTTTTTCAAATTTTCCGCATGACTTAAAAATAATTCTTTTCGTTTTAAAATTATTTTCTCATTTTGCATGATTGAAGTAATTTTTTATTTTCCAAGATGAAAATAGTTTATTATTTTCTAATTTTACATAATTGAAGTATTTTTTTTTTAATTTTCCATGAAGGAAATAATTTTTTGTTTCAATTTTCCGCGGGATTTACAGATAATTTTTATTCATTATTTTCTAATTTTCCATGATTGAAGTAATTTTTTATTTGAAAAGATCGAAATAAATTTTTATTTACTAATTTTACATAATTGAAGTAATTTTTAATTTTCTAATTTAAAAATAAATTTTATTCATTTTTAAACTATTTTATAATTTTGCATGATTGAAGTAATATTTTATTTTTCAAAATGAAAATAGTTTTATATTTTCTAATTGAGCGGCTGGATTCCATAAGGGCACGTAAATTTTTCTCGGCCGAAATCGAAGTCCCCTGGACACTCAAAATTCAACTTCTGAATTTAAGTGTTTAAAATATATATCCTTATAGGAAATTTCATTGCGCATCTTTTTTTCCTTTAAATTTTTATTGTATCTGTTACCGTTTTCAAAATATAAGGAAAAAACTGTTTTTTTAAAGAGCGAAATTTTTATTGTTTTTTTCACTTCAACTCGCGATTACTCAGTCAATTTTACGAATTTTTTAATGAAACAAAAACGAAAACACGCGTTATTTTATCCTACGAGAGACTAAAGAAGAAAAATGATGTTTTAATTATAAATAAAAAAGTTATTAATTTTTTATTAAGATATTGCAAAATTCGTAAACTGAAATTTTCACTAAGCGGGGAAGTTGAGCAAATTTTGAGCAACAAAAAACTTCCAGCGAGAAAGTTGTTCATTTAGGTCTAAACAAGTTTTTCCCGAAAGTTACAGTATAATTAAACAATTACTTAACAAATGGCGAATGTTAAAAGTCGTTGGCGGCTGAACGCCCAGCGCGCGTATTTCACCTTATAGTAAGCTGGAGTTTTATTCTGCGTATACATAATACGGGTGAGAAACGCGCGCTGGGCGTCCAGCTGCCAACGACTTTTAACATTCGCCATTTGTTAACTAATTGTTTAATTGAACTGTAACTTTCGGGAAAAACTTGTTTAGACCTAAATGAACAACTTTCTCGCTGGAAGTTTTTTGTTGCTCAAAATTTGCTCAACTTCCCCGCTTAGTGAAAATTTCAGTTTACGAATTTTGCAATATCTTAATAAAAAATTAATAACTTTTTTATTTATAATTAAAACATCATTTTTCTTCTTTAGTCTCTCGTAGGATAAAATAACGCGTGTTTTCGTTTTTGTTTCATTAAAAAATTCGTAAAATTGACTGAGTAATCGCGAGTTGAAGTGAAAAAAACAATAAAAATTTCGCTCTTTAAAAAAACAGTTTTTTCCTTATATTTTGAAAACGGTAACAGATACAATAAAAATTTAAAGGAAAAAAAGATGCGCAATGAAATTTCCTATAAGGATATATATTTTAAACACTTAAATTCAGAAGTTGAATTTTGAGTGTCCAGGGGACTTCGATTTCGGCCGAGAAAAATTTACGTGCCCTTATGGAATCCAGCCGCTCAATTGTTCACAATTGAAGTAAATTTTTATTTTCTAATTTTCCATGAAGGAAATAATTTTTTGTTTCAATATTCCGCGGGATTTACAGATAATTTTTATTCATTATTTTCTAATTATTTTCTAATTTTCCATGATTAAAGTAATTTTTTATTTGAGAAGATCGAAATAAATTTTTATTTTCCAATTTTACATAATTGAAGTAATTTTTAATTTTCTAATTTAAAAATAAATTTTATTAATTTTCAAACTTTTTTATAATCTTGCATAATTAAAGTAATTTTTAATTTTCTAATTTAAAAATAAATTTTATTCATTTTTAAACTATTTTATAATTTTGCATGATTGAAGTAATATTTTATTTTTCAAAATGAAAATAGTTTTATATTTTCTAATTGTTCACAATTAAAGTAAATTTTTATTTTCTAATTTTCCATGAAGGAAATAATTTTTTGTTTCAATATTCCGCGGGATTTACAGATAATTTTTATTCATTATTTTCTAATTATTTTCTAATTTTCCATGATTAAAGTAATTTTTTATTTGAGAAGATCGAAATAAATTTTTATTTTCCAATTTTACATAATTGAAGTAATTTTTAATTTTCTAATTTAAAAATAAATTTTATTAATTTTCAAACTTTTTTATAATCTTGCATAATTAAAGTAATTTTTAATTTTCTAATTTAAAAATAAATTTTATTTATTTTAAAACTATTTTATAATTTTGCTTGATTGAAGTAATTTTTTATTTTTCAAAATGAAAATAGTTTTATATTTTCTAATTGTTCACAATTGAAGTAAATTTTTATTTTCTAATTTTCCATGAAGGAAATAATTTTTTGTTTCAATATTCCGCGGGATTTACAGATAATTTTTATTCCCTACTTTCTAATTATTTTCTAATTTGGCATGATTGAAGTAATTTTTATTTTACAATATCAAAATAAGTTTATTATTTTCTAATTATTTATAATTTATTAATTCCATTTTTCCATTATGGAAATAATTTTTCTTTTTAATTTTCCGTAGGAGGGACGAATAACTTTTTTTCATTTTCTAATTATTTTCTAATTTCCCATGATCGAAATAATTTTTTTTCTCTAATTCCAAGAAAAAGCATATTTAATTTCAAAAAGAAAATTACTTAAAAAATCAAAGTTCAAAAGTTTTGCCCCTTCAATAGAAAAATGACCCGCATATATCACAAAGTCGCGTATAATAGGAAAAAAAATTCCCGACTGACTATTTTTTTTGTGTGGATAAAATGGAATATTATAAATTCGATATCTTGAGATGTAAAATAAAAGGAAAAGAAAGAAATGAAAAAAAGATTGAAACTTTGATCTACAACGTGACGGATAACTGTCTGAACATTTTATAGACAAGTTTTATCGTCTGGTTCATGATCAGACTCTGGAGGATAATAGTGTGTGCGCGCATGAAAATGGACCACACATGAATTGTTTGTGATAAACAACGCGATAATCAATCATGCAGTGTTAGTAATTTGTCTACCTGGACATTGCTGCGCGATACGGAACAAGTCACACATATGTGTACACTTCTGGAAAATACTACCGTTAATTATAATGACGATTGACATCAGCTACATTCGTTAAGGGAAACATGGAGAATATTTGGCTGCAATTTGGATCATGCAAAATCCAACAAGTCAATAATATTCCTGGTTTCGTTGCTGTATACAACTGTGACACGTTCATTTTATATAACTGTATATATTCGTATATTCGATGTATATACAAAAATCAACATAGTGTGAAAGCGGACAATTTTCAATCTTATGTGCAGATTATATACGCTTGAAAATTTTCCCAGGGAAATCAACGAATTGTAAAAAATCTCGTTTCTCCTGCAGAAAAACAAAAGGCCAATCAAGCCTCAAGTTTTTTTCTTTTTTAATTTTTTTTCTTCTTTTTTTTGCATTATTTTCTTCGTTTTATTCAAATATTTTTTAAAAACTTTTCGTCACGCATTTTTCACCGCCATTTGAATTTCATTATTACCATTTTTATTTAGAAAAATTTAATACAGAGTTTTCAGTGACAGGAATGCTGTCAACTGAAAAATAATATTCTCATGTATATAAAGTGTATGTAGTAATTTTTTAAAAATTATTATGACCAGATATGTATATGCATATGTGATGTGGTAGAAAATTAGAAAATAAAATATTATTTCGATCGTGGGAAATTTAAAAATAAAAAATAATTTTGATCTTGAAAAATTAAAAAATAAAAATTATTTCCATCGTATGAAAAATTATAGAAAATAATTAGAAAATAAATATAAATTATTTTAAAATCAGGTGGAAAAATAGAAAAAAAATTACATCGATCATGGAAAATAAAAAATTACTTCGATTATTGACAATTAGAAATTAAAAAACTATTTTGATCTTGTTAAATAAACAATTACTTTAATCATGGCAAATTAAAAAATAAAAAATTATGTCGATCTTGAAAAATAAAAAATTACTCCAATCAAGCAAAATTATAAAATAGTTTTAAAATAAATAAAAATTTATTTTTAAATTAGAAAATTAAAAATTACTTCAATTATGCAAGATTATAAAAAAGTCTGAAAATTAATAAAATTTACTTTTAAATTAGAAAATTAAAAATTACTTCAATTATGTAAAATTGGAAAATAAAAATTTATTTCGATCTTCTAAAATAAAAAATTACTTCAATCATGGAAAATTAGAAAATAATTAGAAAATAATGAATAAAAATTATCTGTAAATCCCGGGGAAAATTGAAACAAAAAATTATTTCCTTCATGGAAAATTAGAAATAAAAAAATTACTTCAATTATGAACAATTAGAAAATAAACAACTATTTTTATCTTTAAAAATAAAAAATTACTTCAATCAAGCTAAATTATGAAGTAGTTTAAAAATGAATAAAATTTATTTTTAAATTAGAAAATTAAAAATTACTTCAATAATACAAAATTATAAAAAAGTTTTAAAATGAAAAGAAATTTATTTTTAAATTAGAAAATTAAAAATTACTTCATTTATGTAAGATTAGAAAATAAAAAACTATTTTCATCTTGGAAAATAAAAAATTACTTCAATCATTTAAAATGAGAAAATAATTAGAAAATAATGAATAAAAATTATCTGTAAATCCCGCGAAAAATTGAAATAAAAAATTATTTCCTTCATGGAAAATTAGAAAATAAAAAATTACTTCAATTATGAACAATTTGATTTTAGAAAATAAAAAACTATTTTCATCTTGAAAAATAAAAAATTACTTCAATCAAGCAAAATTATGAAATAGTTTAAAAATGAATAAAATTTATTTTTAAATTAGAAAATTAAAAATTACTTCAATTATGTAAGATTATAAAATAGTTTGAAAATTAATAAAATTTATTTTTAAATTAGAAAATTAAAAATTACTTTAATTATGTAAAATTGGAAAATAAAAATTTATTTCGATCTTCTAAAATAAAAAATTACTTTAATCATGGAAAATTAGAAAATAATTAGAAAATAATGAAAAAAAATTATTTGGATATCCCGCGGAAAATTGAAACAAAAAATTATTTCCTTCATGGAAAATTAGAACAAAAAAAAATTACTTCAATTATGAACAATTAGAAAATAAAAAACTATTTTCATTTTGAAAAATAAAAAATTACTTCAATCAAGCAAAATTATAAAATAGTTTTAAAATAAATAAAAATTTATTTTTTAATTAGAAAATTAAAAATTACTAATCAATAATGCAAAATTATAAAATAGTTTGAAAATGAAAAGAAATTTATTTTTAAATTAGAAAATTAAAAATTACTTCAATTATGTAAGATTAGAAAATAATAAACTATTTTCATCTTGGAAAAAAAAAATTACTTCAATCATGCAAAATGAGAAAATCATTTGAAGTCGAAAAGAAATTATTTTTAAATCATGCGGAAAATTTGAAAAAAAATTTATTTCGATCATGGAAAATGACAAATTACTTCGATCATGGAAAATGTGAAAATAAAAAAAATTTTCATGATGGAAAATTCAAACATAAAAACTATTTTCATCCTATGGAAAATTATAGAAAATAATTTCACAATGAATAAAAATTATTTTGAAATCATGGGGAAAAATAGAGAAAAAATTATTTCGATCATGGAAAATTGGAATTAATAAAAAATTACGTCGATTATGGAAAATAAGAAACTAATTTAAATCTTGGAAAATAAAAAAATACTTTAATTATGGAAAAATAGAAAAGAAATAGAAAATGAACAAAAATTACTCGTAAATCCTGCGGAAAATTAGACACAAATTATTTCTATCATTGAAGATTGGAGTTAATAAAAAATTACTTTGATTATGAAAAATTAGAAAATAAAAAACTATATTGATCTCGTAAAATGAAAAATTATTTTAATCATTGCAAATTACAAAATAAAAAATTGCTTTGATCTTCCAAAATAAAAAATTACTTCAATTAAGAACAATTAGAAAATAATTAGAAAATGAATAAAAATTATACGTAAATCCCGCGGAAAATTAAAACAAAAAATTATTTCCTTTATGGAAAATAAGAAAACAAAAAATTACTTCAATTTTGAAGAAACAGTATATAAAAAACTATTTTCATCTTGGAAAACAAAAAATTACTTCAAACATGCATAATGAGAAAATAATTTGAAAATGAATAGAAATTATTTTAAAATCATGCGGAATATTAGAAAAAAAATTATTTCGATCATGGAAAATAAAAAATTACATCGATCATGAAAGATTTAAAAATAAAAAACCATTTTGATCGTGGAAATTCAAAAATGAAAATTAATTTCATCATGGAAAATTAGAAAATTAAAACTTGTTTCTATCTTGAAAAGTAAAAAATTCCTTTAATCATGGAAAATTACATAATGAAAAATGACTTCGATCGTTTGGAAAATAAGAAAATAAAATTAAAATTCTCGTTAAAATATTGATAAATCAGATATGAAAAAATTAAAGATTAATTTATTTTTTATAGACAACAGTTTTCGAAAGCAAAATTTTGCATATTAATTTGCAACAAAGATTATATGACACTTTTGATGCTATTTTTTATTTCTAAATTCAGTCCGAGTTTTATTTAAATCTTTGGGAAAAAGATTAATTTTTAAATCGAAATTATAGAAAACAAATTTTAGGAACTGATTCTCAAAAAATAATATATATAAAGATTTTAGACAAAAAATTTAGACGTTAATATGAAATAAAGTATATCAAAGACAGTTTATTTAATAAAAAAAATTCTAAGTAGATTTAAAAAAGATATTAAAAAATGCATTAAATTAATTAATTTTTTCTTATTATATAGATAAAAAAAAATATATTCAAAAAGGTATAAAAATATTTATCTAATAAAATATTTCTTAGTAGCAAATTTTTTTAAATGAAAATTAATTTCGTTTAGATTTCTTTAACAATTTTCTTTTCATTTTCAAATGTTTTACAATGTAAATTTTTTTTTATTAAATAATTTTTTTAAAAGCCAAATGAAAACAAATATTAAATTCTATAAAATATTTTTTTTTCAATTTTAAAAATCTGTCTATTTTGTTTTATATCTTTAAAAACTGTTTTTTTCTACTTGTTTTCCAAACTTTTGATTTTGCTTCAATAGGTTTAGATTTAATTTGATTTTTAATATTTAAGTGAAACTTTTCTCTTCATTTGCCAGTATATCCTTCTTGAATTTCTAAAATTTTCTCCATTTTTTCAAGTGCAAAAACAAAACGAAAAATTAATAGTTAAAATTTATGCGAAAATAACATATATAGGAAACTGTACGTATTTCACATTGCGATTCATTGCGGAAGATAAATTCATCTTGATAAACTTTTATCTTTAAATATTTTGTTATCTGTTTATAAAAGAACTCACATGATTACAATTTAAGATAGGCCAAATCTTTAAATCTTTTTACTGATTCTCTGAAAATTAAAATTAAAATAGAAAACAAACTATTTCATACATATATATGCGTATGATTTCAAAAAATTTTATATCTTCATAAATATTCATATATTTTTCATATAAATATGTATAATATGATAATCATGCGCGCTGCGTGCTACGATTCATCAAGTAAATAAATTTCAGGGTGTCTATTATTTTCTGAATTCCCGTCTAAAATTATGTTGTCAAGAATAATAAAAGAATTTCTTAATAACTGTTGAATGGAACAGTAATTGACGGAAATATTTTGTGCATGCATGAGAAATTGATAATTGTGGTTTAAAAAATTTTTTCATTAAAAAATAGTCGGACAAAGTGTTTAATAATTTTTTAATTTCTGCTCCATGTTGATGATTATTTTTGCAAACAGTCTACAGAAGAAATTTAATTCATTTAATTTTATTTCAATCTATATTTAGTTGAATTTAAATTTATTATTACACTAGCAAAGTTATCCGCGCGCAAGCGCGCGGGAATGTTGTGCTGCAGTGTTTATTGTAAACAATTTCAAGTCATTTAAATTTAAGTAATTTTTAAAGAAATACTTATTATGACACATAACTGAAAAACTAATTAGAATTAAATTTTCAAAATATATCATATTTTAAAACTTTAAAGTATATAAAAAAACTTTAACAAATTTCGATACTAATTTCAAATTTGGCATCAGATTTTTAAAATTGAAAATAATTGAACTTTCTTGTACGAGGAAAATTGAATTTCTCAAAAATTGTTATCTGATACCTAAATTAAAAAAAAACTTCATTACGAAAATTTTTAATTATTCTAAAGAATAGAGAAGGTAAAAAAAATTATTAGCTATATATAGGTATTTAACTTTCCGAACAAAGAATATAAACAATATTTTTTTAGAGAATTTCCACTACTTTTAATTCGCTAATTTTGAAAAAAATCAATTTTATTAAACAAAATTTTATGCAATTTATTTCTCCCAATAATTCAATTACTTTTAATAATTATAAAATTTTTCATGTAAATTCCATTTTTTCAAAAAAAATTTTAATTAAATTCTAAGCATAAATTTAATTATTTTCATAATCGTAAAATTCAGTTACTTTCACAAATAAAGTTTTTGACAAGAATTCAATTATTTAAACTAATAAAATTTTCATAACATTTAAAAATTCATTATTTAAAATAATGTTCATAAAATTCTTATGAAGATTTCAATTCCTTTCAAAATTAATTGACAAATTTTTTAATAGAATTCTTTGTAAAATTTAATTATCTTTAAAAACTTTTCACATTTCAATGATTTTCAATATCTACTATTTTTATAAAATAACCAATTCTAGGAAAAAATTCAATTATTTTTATCAATTTTAATAAAATTCGCCGCAAGAATTTAATCATTTACCTAATTAATAAAATTCTTTGAAAGAATTAAATTATTTTTATAAATAATAAAATTCTTCGAAAGTAATTAAATTATTTTTTCAACAATTATTAATAAAATTTCTCAGAAGAATTCAAATATTTTCATAAATTACAAAATCCTTAGAAGAAATGTAATTCTTAAACAAATTCAATTTTTTCAAAATTTATAAAATTTTTCAGAAAAATTCAATTATTTCCCAAATTTTTAAAAAAATTCTTCCCAAGAATTCAATTATTTTCCAAATTTAAAAAAAAATTCTTCGCAAGAATTCAATTATTTTTATAAAAATAGAAAAATATTCCAAAAAAATTTAACTATTTTCATAAGTTATGAAATTCTTAAAAAAAAGTTAATTTTTTTTTTAAATTTATAAAATTCTTCAGAAAATTTCAATTATTTTTAAAATTTTTTTAAAAATTCTTCGCAAGAATTTAATTATTTTAATAAATAATATAATATTTCAAGAAAAATCAATTATTTTCATAAATAACAAAATTTACCTAAAGAAATCAATTATTTTTGTAAATAATAAAATTCTTCTGAAAAATTCAATTATTTTCATAAATTACAAAATCCTTAGAAAAAATGTAATTCTTCAAAAAATTTAATTTTTTCAAAATTTATAAAATTTTTCAGAAAAATTCAATTATTTCCCAAATTTTTTAAAAAATTCTTTCCAAGAATTCAATTATTTTTATAAAAATAGAAAAATATTCCAAAAAATTTAACTATTTTATAAGTTATGAAATTCTTAAAAAAAAGTTAATTTTTTTTTAAATTTATAAAATTCTTCAGAAAATTTCAATTATTTTCAAAATTTTTTTAAAAATTCTTCGCAAGAATTTAATTATTTTCCAAATTTAAAAAAAAATTCTTCGCAAGAATTCAATTATTTTTATAAAAATAGAAAAATATTCCAAAAAATTTAACTATTTTCATAAGTTATGAAAATTTTTAAAAAAAAGTGAATTTTTTTTTAAATTTATAAAATTCTTCAGAAAATTTCAATTATTTTCAAAATTTTTTTAAAAATTCTTCGCAAGAATTTAATTATTTTAATAAATAATAAAATATTTCAAGAAAAATCAATTATTTTCATAAATAACAAAATTTACCTAAAGAAATCAATTATTTTTGTAAATAATAAAATTCTTCTGAAAAATTCAATTATTTTTATAAATAATAACATTTTTATTGAAAATTCAATTATGTTCAAATATTTTTTTTAAATTCTTCGCAAGAATTAAATTATTTTAAATTGTTTCATGAATAATAAAATTCGTAGCATAAATTCAATTTATTAGCAGGATAAGAAAAAAGTAAATATTTTTGATGAAAATTAGAAAAAAGTCAGGAAAATAAAAAATATGGAATGGAATTTTTTTAAATTTTGTGAAGTGAATAAAACGAGTTTTTTTTGTTTTTTTTTTATAATTTGCTAACGGAAAGGAAACTTACGATCATTATAAATAATAATCATTTTAAATTATAAAACGTATAAAAAACAAAAGAATAACTATAACTAACTTCAATCTGCGGACAGAATGAATGAACGAAATACTACGAAGATTATTATAGTTAAAGTTAATTTAGGTAATTAATTAATTAATAAGGTAATTAATCAATTTATTATTTTATGACATTTTGATAATTATTACTATTTTTTAATTATTAATCATTAATTACTATTTTGTTACTATTAATTATTATTTAGTAATTGAATAATTAATTTAGTAATTAATTAAGTAATTAATTAATTAATTCATTCATTTTTTATGACATTTTGATAATTATTATTATTTTGTAATTTTTAATTATTAATTACTATTTCGTTACTATTAATAATTATTCAGTAATTGCTGATTATTATTTAGTAATTATTTATTATTTATTTCTTACATTTTAAGGTTTCTTTTTGCAAACCTTCGGAAAAATGTCGATGTGTGGAAATTTTTCTGCTTCTGATTGACTTTATATTCCATTGTTTACTTTTTTCCACTCGATTTAATTCTCTTTTATTTTCTCAAAAACAAAAAATAAAAAATATAAAAGCAAAAAAAAAATAAAATAGAAAAAAGAACGAAATTGAGAGAAATCTAAGCTTTACAGAGAGATGTCCACGGAAAATAGTTATTATTGGTTATCCAGTTACTTTGTTTTGTACTCTCTCTCTCTCTCTCGCTCTCTCAGACTGTCAGGTTTTGTTACTGCAGTGAATAGAGTATCAAAAGTTTTCTTCCAACAAATATATATACACACACATTGCACATTTTGAAAGCACGAAAACGTGTTCCTTATTTTCTAACCCAGGGCAAATGGCACGATTTCACTCGAGGCATCGCGAACTTAATTTTCAAAATGATCTATAAAATTTTCTACTTTCTGCTACATTTAATTAGTCAAAAACTTTCTAAATGAAAATTCATCGCTTAAATAACTGTCTCTGAGTTTTTTGCATGAAAAATAATTTTTCCTTAAAAACAAATTATAGGGAAAATTAAATTTTTTATTAATATTGTAGTTAAAAATACTTTAATAATAACAATAATAATAATAATAATAATAATAATAATAATAATAATAATAATCGTTTAGTTGACGCAAGTAAATTTTTTTCAGTTCAGAAACATAAATGTTAATATTTATAAAAGTTATATTCTTATTAATTAAAATTAATACACTGAGAAAACAATATATTTCTACTGTCTCTATTTATATTAAATCAAAAATAATTATCTTTCTTAAACGGTCAAAAAAAAATTTTAAATTCAACATAAGAACTTTGATTCAAAACATAATAAATTTGGTCAATAAAAATTAAGTAATTCAATTATAAAATTGTTTAATTCAAAAATATTTTTTTTAATTGCCTGAATATTTTTATATTAAAAAAAAAATTTTTTAATGAAAACAATAGAAATTATAATAATAATAATAATAATAATAATAATAATAATAATTATTATAATCACGGTAAATCGTTAGGTATTAAAATAACACCAAAAAGGATTAAAATAATCCAATTTAGTGTTATTTTAATCCATTTTGGTGTTATTTTAATACCTAACGATTTACCGTGATAATAATAATAATAGTAATAATATTATAATCGTTTATTTGAATCAAACAAATTTTTGTCAGTGCAGAAAATTAAATATTAATACTTGTAAAAATGATCTTTTAAATACTTAGAAATACAATACAATAAAAAAATAAAAATTAATACTAGTAAAAATAATTTTAATTAATATTTTTTATTAACATTTATATATTTTATTAAGTTTAGTAATTTTTATTTTAAAAATAGGTATAATTATTTTTTTTATTATTTAATTTTTAAATATTAAATATCAATAATTTTAGTTTATATATTTTAATATTTTAATATTTTTATTAATAAATAAAAAAATAAAAAAATATTAATATTTTAATATTAATATTTTTGTTTTTTTTAAAATATTTTTATTATTTTTAATTAATATTTTTACAAAATTTTATAAACACAGTTATAAGTTTATAACTATTTTGTCAACGAGTGCAACTTATTTTCTCAAAACAGAAAGGTGAAAAAATTTGTTTTCTTAACTAATATTATTTCTGACCTGTTATCGAGAGGAATTAGTTTTGTGATTTGGTTTGTATTGAATATTATTGAGTTCGACCCATTCCCCCAAGGATATAGGTTATACTTTGAGAATATGGGGTGAACTGGAATTTAATATGAAAGGTAAGGCAAAATTAACTTCTAATATAAATATTTATACAATACTTTTTGTTATGAAAGTAGTTTCTTTTCTCACAGTTAATTCAAAATATCCCTTCTAATAGACAACGGTGCATTTTCTTCCCTTATTTCATCATTTATTTTTTGTACCGAAATTAATTTTTATCATACGAGACGAAAATGGAATTAAAATTTTTCTAAATATTGAAAAAACAGTTTTTAATATTTACTTTATTGTTGCTTTATTTTTTACATTGTTAAAAATTTATTATTTATTATTATTTTTATATTTATATTTATTATTATTTATTATTATTTTTATATTTATATTTATTATTATTTTTTATTTTTTACTTTATTTTTTAAGTTAGAAACAAAAAAAAATTAAAAGTATAGTATTAGAACCAAAATTGTTTTCACCTAAGGGAAAGACACTAAAGTGAATCAAATTGACAGTATGAAAAAAATATTATTTTTTATAAATAAAAATAAATAAAATACTCGTTTTTGATTCTAATTGTAATTGAAAAGAATTATACACGAAAAAAGCTTCACTTGGACGATAATTAAAAATTGTACATTATTAGAGAAATTTTTTTGTTTCAGTTAAAAGTCTTGCTACTCTAGAGAGACTTAGGGCCGATTTCACCATGGAGAATTAATGTCGTGATTAAATAATTAGGATTATATTTTGAACGACGATTAACAGTTACTACTATTCCACCACCTTTAATTAATGTAATATTTCTTGATTAAACAATCTAAATTATAAGAATGCATTCCACCATAATTCTAGAGGTGATTAAAGGAAAGTAATCACCGTTTAACTTAATTGCCCAAATTTGACCGTTTAATAAGTTAATCAGCGATTAATACAAAGATATTGACATGGAATTTTTAACCTTCCAATCGAAATGGTTTGTAATCATTAGAAATGGCCGAGTTTTACGATGCAATTTTGTCATCGTTTTCGATGTAGATTTTGTTGTGCGCTTCCGTTTAACACAGCCCATAGGTTCTCTTGAGTTGAAGGTGTGTTGAATGTTGACTGAAAACTGAAGGGGCGCTGGATGTCATGTCATCAAGGCCAATATTAAAAATAATGCATGGGAAGTTTTTCAGAACATATTCTCCTGGATTGAAGGACTACTTGTCTACATATATTCTGATTTTACGTTAGACTGTAAAATTTGTAGCAATTTTTGAAACCATTATATTAATGAGAAACATTGTTTAATTCCACTTTTTTACAAAAATAGAGTTTTTAACATAACCTCCAAATACATTACAGAATTCATTGCGCAGACTCGGGGTAGTCGATTCTTGACTTCGATATAATTCTCGAGTCTGCGCAGTGAGTTTTTTAATATATTTGTAGGTTATGTTTAAAAAATAGTATTTTGAATTTCATCCTAAAGCACATCCAGCGCCCCTACAGAGATTTTTATTTTTATATTTTTACAAAAACCACGCGATTTCACCAATGATACAACTTTTTCTAGTATGAATATTTTTAATAGCCAATCACAATTGGTCTCAGTAGAAATATATGGGTTCTTGAGAATTAAGTACATAGGATTATGTAAACAGTGATTAAAAATGTGTTATCAAATTTCGTGGAACGGAATGGAAATTACTTTTATTTTGATTGTCGATTAAAAGATAAACATAATTATTTAACCACAACTTTTTCCGATTTGGTAAAATCTGATTGGATATTCAACACAGTCTTGAATTTTTTTTTCTCTCTCTCTCTCCTACTTTTACTTTTTGGGGCCTTCCATGGCTCGTGCACTGACAAAATTTTGATTTTACTTATATTTTATAATTTGATAGTGGTTAGGGTCCTAATAAGTGCCAAAAATTATTATACTTGTAAAAACTTTTCTTCGTGTATTTACATGTGTCCAAATCTACACGTATAATTACTCGTGTTTATTTTCAATAGGTGTCAGTTAAAAATATTGCGTGTAATTTTAACACTACATATGGTGTTAAAATAATATTTTTTCTGTTAAATCGCTGTTTAAGTTCTTAAACGAGTCAAATTTGGATAATTAGGTTAATCGGTGATTACTTTCCATTAATCATCATATCGATTATGGTGAAACGCTTTCTGATGGTTAAGATACTTTAATCACGAATTATTACACTAATCACAGGTGGTGAAATCGGCCCTTATTCTTGTTTCCGGGTAAAATATTTTTTCGTTTAATTAAATAATTTCGATTAAAAATAAAAATCAGAAGTAAGAACATTACTTTCTTTAATTATTAGATTTTTTTCTAAACACCAAAAGCTTTGAATTATTAAATTTTTTCAAACTTAATAAAATTTGTTACAAACGTTAATTTTTCTTGCCCATTTTTCTCAAACATAACAAAATAATTAAATCGTTTTGTGCAGAAAAGTTAATAAAATTTGTTATAAACATTAATTTTTCTCAAACATAATAAAATAATAGTAGGTGGTCACTTTTTCTAAAAAAATATTTTCTAATCCTTTTTGCATAAAAAAGTAAATTCTAATGAAATCTAATTTCTAAAAAAATGTTTTTCTCATGAGTTTTTTTCTTCTAATGTTTTTCTAATGAGTTTTAATTTCTAAAAAAATGTTTTTCTCATGAATTTTTTTCTTCTAATGTTTTTCTAATGAGTTTTAATTTCTAAAAACAAGTTTTTCTAATGAGTTTTGATTTTTAAAAAAAAGTTTTTCATAAAGTTATGATTTCTAATATTTATTTTCCTAAAATTTGTAAAATTCCATAATTTTTTATAAAAGTTAGAAAATTGATGAGAAAAACTAAAATTAAAAAATATAAACTATTTTTTGTTTTTTAATCATAATTCTATTTACGTAATTAATTAACGTTTGAAAAAGAGGAGAAATTTTTATAAAATAACTATTTGTTAACAAAAATTCTGTTCTTAAAAAAAAAATTTACATCATTTTTAATAATTATAATTTGTATAGTTTCTTATAATTTTTTATTACAATTTTTCAACAAAATTTCGAGTATTTTTTTTAAAGAATTATAAAATTTTTGTAAACTTTATTTTTTAATTACATACTTATTAATTGTTATTATAGAAATTAAATATTGTTAGGAAAAGAATTTTTTGACATTTTCTTTAATTTAATTTTTTTCCTCTTTTAAAAAGAAATTTTTAGAAAATCACCTTTATTAGAAAAACCTTTTTTTTTTAGAAATTCACCTTTATTAGAAAAAAGTTTTTTTTAGAAATTCACCTTTATTAGAAAAAAGTTTTTTTTAGAAATTCACCTTTATTAGAAAAAAGTTTTTTTTTTAAATTCACCTTCATTAGAAAAAAGTTTGTTTAGAAATTCACCTTTATTAGAAAAAATATTTTCAGATAATAAAAAATTAGAAAATACGTTTTAGACAAACTGTACTTCAATCATAAAATCTAAAATAATTAAATCGTGAAGCTTCAATTGTGCTATTAAAATAAATGTTCAACAAAAATCCTAATTATAAATAATTAAATTAATTAAATATTTATGTTAACTAAATAATTGCTTTAATAATTAAATATTTGAAGATTTTAATTGTGCTATTAAAATAAATAATCAAAAGAAATCCTAATAATAAATAATTAAATTAATTGAATATTTCTTTTAATTAAATAATTACTTAAATAAATTATTATTTTATGATTTTGATTATTTATATTTGTATTTAATATTTACAATTTAATTGACTATTTAGACTAATTCATTAAATTTATTTGCATTTGTAAATAATTAATGTAATATATTTCGGATAAAAATTCGAAAACGAATGCGACTAATTAAAAAATCAAACAGCACATTATCATTGCGTTGGGATTATATAAATGTGTTTGTGTGTGTGTATGAAAATCAATATACATAGAGGGAATAATTAATCACTTCTTGAGGATAATTACGTACAGGTGGAAGATGACCGGAAGCTGAGGAGGCAAATCTGCCAATAGAGGGTGCCAACCTCGTTAATCTCAGCGATAAAAGTACCGCGTACATCTTCTCCTTACGTCGATTAGACTCTCGAGAGTCGAAGGAATGATCGCGGTGTTCAGCAGCACACTGACATTCATTACAAGAGTTCCACGAGACAAGAAACTCTTATCAATTTTGATTAAATTCTACAATGCTGGTGGGGGCTCAGTTTCCTAAGCGATGCATTGGCGTAATTAAGATTCAAGAAAATTGTTTACTCCAATATCAATACTTCTACACTGAAAAAAAAATTTATTTGATTCAAATAACCGATTATTTGTCTATAATCAAATAAATATTTACTATTTATATTTAATATTTATTTATATTTAATAAATATTTACTTAAATCAAATAATTTTTATTTGAATCAAATAAATTGTATTTGAATCAAATATTTCAGTATTTGAAGCAAATACTAATTAATTGATTCAAATAAAAATTATTTGATTCAAGTAAATATTTATTTGATTATAGACAAATAATCGGTTATTTGAATCAAATACATTTTTTTTCAGTGTATTATTATAATCATTATTATTATTTCTATTTTCATTGTTATTATTTTAATTATTATAATTTTTATCATTATTATTTTTATTATTTTTATTGCAGTTATTATTATCGCTAGCAATAGTTCGCGCCCTATAAAGTGCGCGGCTAACTTCGTGCTCACTTTTAAAAATAAAATAAGCAAAAAAAAAAGTAAAGAATTTTTAATTCAAATTTCAAAATTAATTCAATTTTAAAAGAATTGCGCTCAGAATTTGTGATATTTTCACAGAAAACAAAAAGTATTTTTTTTAAATCAAAATGATACAAAACATTTCTATTTGCTTTTAGGAATGTGTCCACCAAAGAACGAAAAAAAATATTATTTTTTATAAAAGTTATTGCAAAATTAATTTTTTTCCAACTTTTTAATGAAAATGTTAATTCTCCTAAATGAATAATGAACCGATTTAAGAAATGAATGAACCAAGCGGGAATATAAAGAGAATGAAAAATACTTTCCTTCAGAATTAGAAATTTTTTAAAAAGTTTATATTTTAATAACTATTTAATACATTTTTTATCAACAATTAATTTTTTTTAATGTTCTGCGCCTTTTAAAAATTTTAAAAATAGCTACTTATACTTAAAACTATAAGAAATCAAAATGCGTTGGGAAAATTTATGAGCGACAATTATTTTAAAGGTTATAATGAAAATTATATGGAACGGAGATGCGATTTTGATGATTTTCAGAATTAAAACATAATTTTTAACTACGAATTACGAAATGAACAAAACACTGTCGAATTAACATTTTTATTCAGTTATATTACCATAAAAATTATCAAAAAATAAGTTCAGTGTTGATGAATATAATTTCCATTTTAACTTTTAAAATAATTGTCGCTCATAAATTTTTTCAACGGATTTTGATTTCTTATAGTTTTAAGTGTATGTAGATATTTTTTTTTAATTTTTAAAAGGCGCAAAACATTTAAAAAAATTAATTGTTTATAAAAAAATTATTAAATAATTATTAAAATATAAACTTTTTAAAAATTTTCTAATTCTGCACGAAAGTATTTTTCATTCCCTTTATATTCCCGCTTGGTTCATTCATTTCTTAAATCGGTTCATTCATTTAGGAGAAATAACATTTTCATTAAAAAGTTGCAAAAAAATTAATTTTGCAATAACTTTTATAAAAAATAATTTTTTTTTCTGTTCTTTGGTGGACTCATTCCTAAAAGCAAATAGAAATGTTTTTTATCATTTTGATTTGAAAAAAAAATACTTTTTGTTTTCTGTGAAAATTTCACGAATTCTGACCCCAGTTAAATTCACTTTTAGTTTGAATTAAATTAACTAAAATTTTTTTTAAATAATTTCAATTAGTCGAATTTGGTTAATTTATTAATTACTAGTTTACTAAAACTTAAGTATTTTCTTCTAATAATATTAGATATTTTCTACTAATAATTAGTTTTGATTTCTTCCCTGACTCAATTACTCTGATTCACTTTAGAAAATCATTAAATTCTTAAAAAAATTTTCTATTACATTTATTTCCGAATTTCTTTAATTGTAAAATTACTCGAAAACATCAATAACTTGTTTTCTAAAGAAATATTTAATCATTATTATTTTCCCACAGCAATCAATTAATATTTTTAATAATTTTTGAAAAAAGTACTTTGAGAATTTTATAATCCATTTGTTTAAAAATCAATTTTACGAAAATTAAATGATTCAGAAATTTTTTAACTGAATAAGGTATTAAAAAATAAAGACTTTAAGTAATTTTGGAAATAAATTCAATTAAACTTTAAAAAAAAATTATACAGAATTGTTAGTTATAAATGTGAAAAATACCAATTTTCAAAGAATTTGTTTGGAAACCTTTTTAAAATTTAATTATTTCTCAAAATTCATGCTATAATGCTTTCAATATTCATTATTATCTAAAAGTTTAACTGAAATTCATATTTAAATAAATTTTTTTTAGAGCATTTAATAATTTAAATGCAAAAATAAATAATTTATTAAATATTTAAAATTTCTTAAAATTTAATTCTTATAAAGAATTTTATTAAAATATTTTTAAATAATTGATTTCTATAAACGACTTTTTATAAAATTCTCAAGAACAATTACATTTTGCGATAAATTTGATTAAAATTTAGATAAATAATAAAATTTTCCACAGTAATCCAATTGTATTCAAAACAATTTTAATAAACTTCAACAATAAAGTATTTAATTATAGTTAAATTTTTTTACATAATCGAAGCCCAGAGTTGAAAATTAGTATTTGATTAAAATTCGTCAAAAGAATTCATTTATTTACAAATTTGTTAATAAAGTTCTTCACAAGAGTTAAATTTTAGAAGCCATTCAATTTTTCAATAAATTATTGACTTTTGTATTTAAATTTTTAAATAATACAATTTTATACAAATTTCTCGAAAAATGTAAGGATTCTTAAAATTTTTATTAAAATTTCTCAAAAGAATGCAATTAGTAAATAAAAATTTTTATTGCAAAATTGTGTATGAGAATTCAATTTTAAGAAACATTGAATTTTTAAATAAATTATTTACTGTTGTATTGAAATAATTGAATAGTTTATTTTAAAAGGGGTTTCAAATTAAAATATTTGAAAATTTGAATTTTCTAAATTTTTAACTGAAAATTTCGAAGAATTATTTTTAGTAAAAAGTTTAAATTCTTTTTGTTTTAAATAATTTGAAGTTACATGGAAATTTTTCCAAATATGGGAATTTTTTTAAATACTCAGAAATTTTCCTATATTTTCAAATTTTTTAAGAACTTTTTAATAAAATATTTTTAAAAAGTTGATTTAGAGAAAAACTTTTGTTAAAAGTTCTAGAAAATCATAATTGAATTGAAATGATGAATATAATTTTTACAAAAGTTACAGTAAAAATATTCATAATATAAAATAAAAATATCTTTAAAAGTTGTTTTATTTAAAAATGGTATGAATTTTAATGTTTTGAAAAATCTTAATTCCTGTGGAAAAATAGTAATTAAATATTTATTTAAAACAGAAATTATTGATGTTTGCGAATAATTTTACTATTAAAGAAATTTGTAAAAAAAATCTAGCAGAACATGTTTTTAAGTAAAATTTTTTCCTTTACTTTCTAAAAATTTAAATGTTTTCAGTTTGAATATCAATTAATAAAATAATAATAATAGGTTGGGGGGGGGTGACAAGAATTAGTTAATAATATAACTATAATGTAAAAATAAATAAAGTAAATTTTAATTAATAGTAATAGAAATTCATCTAGTAATTTATTGTAAAATTTTAATTTTCCATTCGATAAAGCAAATTAGTCAGTTAATTAGTCACTAGAAGTCAAATTAGTTAAAACCTTTATTACTTCTAATTTAGACAGTAAAAAATTGAGTGCTATTTAGACGATAAATGAAATATCGAAAAAAATATAATTGTAAATTTTAAAATAATCACTTTTGTTATAATTTCTCTTTTTTCCTCCACTTTTCTCTACTTTATAATGTGATATCGACATGTAATCTTTGAAGGGACAATCTTCTTGGTTTGCAACGTATCTGACGCTGTACATGTGTATAGGGGGAAATGTTTCCGATAATCTCTGATTGCTGATTCATTGCTGGACAAATGCACCCGGTAATGAAATCAGATTTAATTGCATTGGGATGGGACAGAAACTGAAACCCGTTTATTGCTACCAATACTGACGTGGGTGTATATATATATATATATATATATATATATATATATATATATATATATATATCTTTATATATAAAGGGTTTATATATTATCCTATTATATAAATGAAAACAGCTGAAAGAGCAATATGCACATTTTTATTGTTATTTCAAAAATAATTCAATTATCAAAAGTATTTTTTTTAAATTAAAAAAAAAAATCACGAAATCAATTTTTTATTTATGGAAAAACACTAGTTTATTAAAACAGTAAAAAGTAACAAAAAGTGTAAAAAAAATTGAAAGAAAAATTAAAAATCTAGGAAAAAAATTAATAATTCAAAGCAGGACAAATTTTAATTTTTTATAATTAAATTTATGAAATTTCAATTTAAGAAATGACTTTTTATAGTCATTTCTTAAATTGAAAAAAAAATTGATGACTTGAATTTTTTTTTATTTTTGGAGAAATAATATGTAAAATAGCAAAAAATGAAAAAAGTTAAAAATAATAATCAAAGGGAAAATATTATCAATCGTAGTAAAAAAAATTTTAATTATTAAGTTTTTTTAAATTAAAAAAAAATACATGAAATGAATATTTTTATTTTTGGAATGACAATAATATTTACTAAAAGAGTAAAAATTAAAAAAAAGAGTAAAAAGTACAAGAAAGAGTAAAAAAGAATTACCAAAAAAAATTAATAATCGTCCTAACAAAATTTTAATTATAAAAAGTCTTTTTTTTTAATGAAAAAAATGAATGAAATGAATTTTTTATTTCTGGAGAGAGAATAATTTATTAAAACAGTAAAAATTAAAAAAAAGAGTAAAAAGTACAAGACAGAGTCCAAAAAAATAATATTCACGGAAAAAAATTAATAATCGACGAAAAAAGTTTAATTATTAAGTCTTCTTTTTTTAATTAAAAAAAATTGATATAAAATGAATTTTTTATTTTTGGAGAGACAATAATTTATTAAAAGAGTAATAAGTAGAAGAAAGATTAAAAAAAAATCTTCTTATAAAAGTTTTTATTAATTACATACATCGGTTTTTTAAGTTAAAAAAAAATTGATGAAATAAATTTTTTATTTTTTGAGATATAATAACATTTATTAAAAGAGTAAAAAGTACAGGAATGAGTAAAAAAAATGATCAAAAAAAATTAATAATCGTCTTAAAAAATTTAAATTATTAAGTTTTTTTCCAAGTTGAAAAAAATTGATATAAAATGAATTTTTATATTTCTTGAGAAACAATAATTTATTAAAAGAGAAAAAGTAAAAAAAGATTAAAAAGTACAAGAAAAAATCAAAAGAATTATCAATGAAAAAAAATTAATAATCGCCGTGAAAAAAGTTTAATTGTTAAAAGTCTTTTTTAATAAAAAAAAAAAATGAAATGAATTTTTTATTACTGAAGAGACAATAATTTATTAAAAGAGTAAAAATTAAAAAAAAGTGTAAAAAGTACAAGAAAGAGTCAAAAAATAATAATCACGGAAAAAAGTTAATAATCGTCGTAAAAAATTTTAATTATTAAGACATTTTTTTAAATTACAAAAGATTGAAATAAAATGAATTTTTTTATTTTTAGAGGGACAATAATATATTAAAAGAGCAAAAAGTAGAAGAAAAATTCCAGAAACAAAAATCATAATCGTCTTAAAAAATTTTATTTAATTTTTTTTAAATTGAAAAAAATTAATATAAAATGAATTTTTTTATTTTTGGAGAGACAATAATTTATTAAAAGAGTACAAAGTAAAAAAAATATTAAAAAGTACAAGAAAGATTAAAAAAATAAAAATATCAATCGAAGGAAAAATATTCATATTCGTCTTAGAAAAATTCCAATTAATATCAAAAATATTTTTTTTTACATTTAACAAAATTTATGAATTAGAATTTATTATTTTTGGAGTGACTTTTCACTATTTTTAATAAGTTTGTACTTATTAAAAATAGTGAAAAGTCAAAAACTAAGAGAAAGAGTAAAAAAAAAAAAATAAAAATAAAAATTGATGGAAAAAATCCATAATCGTAGTAAACAAATATTTAACTTGCACTTAAAAATAAAATGCCTATTAATAGAAAATAAAGCAAAAGAAAAAATTTATAGGTATATAAAATATTTAATTTTTATGGTAGTACAACTTGAGAATAATGATGACCTATCTCTTTTCCTTCATCAATTTAAAAACGCAACGAAGCGATGCTGCTTTCTTGAATATCAAAGGCTATGAAGCGAAAAACTGTTTCTTTATCATAAATATTTTTCAACGACGCTGACGTTCTATAGTGTAGATAAAAATCAATTTTTATAATAGAATTCTTTTCAACAAGAGGGAAGGAAAGAGAGAAAAAATATTCTGCAAATTATTGCTTCTTATAATGAATTGTTTTTCTAACCAGTTTTCTATGTAACCGATTTTTTAGTTTTTTTTGTAAAAATAGTTTTCTATGGAACCGATTTTCCAGTTTCTTTAAAAATAGTTTCCATGGAACCGATTTTTTAGTTTTTTTTGTAAAATAGTTTTATATGGAACCGAGTTTTTAGTTTTTTGTAAAATAATTTTCTATGGAACCGATTTTTTAGTTTTTTTGTAAAATAGTTTTATATGCAAAGGATTTTTTAGTTTTTTTGTAAAATAGTTTTCTATGCAACCGATTTTTTAGTTTTTTTGTAAAATAGTTTTCTATGGAACCGATTTTTTTGTTTCTTTAAAAATATATTTTTATGCAATCAATGTTTAGTTTTTTAAAATAGTTTTCTATGCAACCGATTTTTTAGTTTTTTGTAGAATAGTTTTCTATGGAACCGACTTTTTTAGTTTTTTTAAAAAACTTTTCTATGCAACTGATTTTTGATTAAACTAAAAAGGAAAAAAAATTGATAAAGAATGTTTCATTCATATGAAAATGAATTTAGAATTAAAGATTAAAAAAAATTGGAAATAAATTTGAAAATAAAGCAAATAAAGTTAAAAATAAATTTTCAAGTAAATTTGAATTAAACATTAAAACATAAATAAATTTAGATATAGAATTCAAAAAGTGAACTTTAATTCAAAATTAAATAACAAAATTTAGTTGAAAAAAGCAACGGTTTTAATAAAAAATAAAAAAAGTTGAAAATACAATATTATAACCCCGTAAGTAGAAAATGTCAAGATTTGATCAGACAAACAGTGATAAATTTTTTGCGAGAGACTTTTATTCTCTAAGTAGAAAAATATGTTGGGTAAGACGACGAAATTCGCATTTCAAGTAGAAAAATAGCGTCGAGTACCACGAAATTCTGTTAAGTAGAAAAAATGACAAAAGTCTTATAGACCGTACCTTGGAAATTACAAAAATAATAGTGATAATTCAAAAGAGCAGTTTAATTTGAAGAGCTCTTATTTATAAATGTTTATGGAAAGGGCAAGAGAGAGAGAGAGAGAGAGAGAGAAAGAGGAAGAATTAATTTTTCATGTGCGGCAATATGTGTCAAGACAAATAAAAACAGAAAACGAATCCGTAAAAAAAATCCATATTTCAAGTAGGAAAAGTTACTTCCTGCCAGACAAATGAAACTAAAATCAGAGAGGCAAAGAGAAAAAGAGAGAGAAAGAGAGGGAACTTTCATTTCATAAAAATAGAAAAATGTGACAAGTCAGAGAAAACTTTTCCTCCTGTCAATAAAAGAAAGTAAATAAGTAATTCAAAATTATTGTTTTTGTTGAAATTTATTCATTTTATTTGTAAACATGAAGGAAATGTTTCGAAATAAGAAGAAAATTAAAGTTCTTAATATAAATTAATAACATTAAAATTTATTAAATTATTATTTATTAATTTATTTAATTTTTTTTAATTAATTATAAATTAATAATAACAATGTTAAGACAAAATATGTACAATTACAGTATTTTAGGAAAAAAACGCCGAAAAGGAAACACGAAATTGTCAAAATTGTAAAAAAAAATCACATTTTTCGCCAACACATACTTTAACATCAAACAATCTGGAATAATATTTAATAAAATTTAATAAAATGCATGGCAAAATTTTAATTAGGTATTTTTAACATTTTTTTTTTTAAATCTGTTCAAAAGTTCAATTATTTTTATAAATAATAAACTTCTTTTCCAAAATTCAATTTATTTAAAAAAATTTAATAAAATGCCTGTCATAATTTCAATTATTTTTATAAATAATAAAATTCATCTCTATAATTCAATTATTTTCAAAGAATTTTAATAAAATTCTTGTCAGAATTTCAATTATTTATTTATTTCTGTACATTTGTTATTATCTTTATAAATAATAAAATTCATTCTCGAAATTCATTTATTTTCAAAAGTAATAAAATTCTTCGCAAAAATTCAATTATTTTAAAAACAATTTTTTTTAATTTCCCGTCAAAATTATCATTGTCTTTATAAATAATGAAATTAAACATGGAAATTTAATTATTTTCAAAAGTTCTAATAAAATTCTTTGCAAAATTCAATTATCTTAAAAAATAAAAAAATTCATAGCAGAAATTCAATTATTTTCAAAATTTTTTTTTAAATTCTCAAAATTTCAATTATCTTTATAAATATCAAAATTCTTCTTCAAAATTCAATTACTTTTAAATATTTAAAAAAAAATCTGTTCAAAAATTCAATTATGTTTATAAATAAAAAAACTCTTTTGAGTAATTCAATTATTTTCAAAGAATTTTAATAAAATTCTTGTCAGAATTTCAATTCTTGTCAGAATTTCAATTCTTTATTTATTTCTGTACATTTGTAATTATCTTTATAAATAATAAAATTCATTCTCGAAATTCATTTATTTTCAAAAGTAATAAAATTCTTCGCAGAAATTCAATTATTTTAAAAACAATTTTTTTTAATTTCCCGTCAAAATTATCATTGTCTTTATAAATAATGAAATTAAACATGGAAATTTAATTATTTTCAAAAGTTCTAATAAAATTCTTTGCAAAATTCAATTATCTTAAAAAATAAAAAAATTCATAGCAGAAATTCAATTATTTTCAAAATTTTTTTTTAAATTCTCAAAATTTCAATTATCTTTATAAATATCAAAATTCTTCTTCAAAATTCAATTACTTTTAAATATTTAAAAAAAAATCTGTTCAAAAATTCAATTATGTTTATAAATAAAAAAACTCTTTTGAGTAATTCAATTATTTTCAAAGAATTTTAATAAAATTCTTGTCAGAATTTCAATTCTTGTCAGAATTTCAATTCTTTATTTATTTCTGTACATTTGTAATTATCTTTATAAATAATAAAATTCATTCTCGAAATTCATTTATTTTCAAAAGTAATAAAATTCTTCGCAGAAATTCAATTATTTTAAAAACAATTTTTTTTAATTTCTCGTCAAAATTATCATTGTCTTTATAAATAATGAAATTAAACATGGAAATTTAATTATTTTCAAAAGTTCTAATAAAATTCTTTGCAAAATTCAATTATCTTAAAAAATAAAAAAATTCATAGCAGAAATTCAATTATTTTCAAAATTTTTTTTTAAATTCTCAAAATTTCAATGATCTTTATAAATATCAAAATTCTTCTTCAAAATTCAATTACTTTTAAATATTTAAAAAAAAAATCTGTTCAAAAATTCAATTATGTTTATAAATAAAAAAACTCTTTTGAGTAATTCAATTATTTTCAAAGAATTTTAATAAAATTCTTGTCAGAATTTCAATTATTTATTTATTTCTGTACATTTGTAATTATCTTTATAAATAAGAAAATTCATAGCAGAAAGTCAATTATTTTCAAATTTTTTTATTAAATTCTTACCTCAATTTCAACTATTTTTAAAAATATCAAAATTCTTCTTCAAACTTTAATTACTTTTAAACATTAAAAAAAAATCTGCTCAAAATTTCATTTATCCTTATAAATAATAAAATTCTTCTCTGTAATTCAATTATTTGCAAATAATTTTATAAAATTCTTGTCAGAATTTTAATTATTTATTTATTTATTTATTTCTGTACATTTGTAATTATCTTTATAAATAATAAAATTCATTCTCAAAATTCATTTATTTTCAAAAGTAATAAAATTCTTCGCAAAAATTCAATTATTTTAAAAACAATTTTTTTTAATTTCTCGTCAAAATTATCATTGTCTTTATAAATAATGAAATTCATCATGGAAATTTAATTATTTTCAAAAGTTCTAATAAAATTCTTTGAAAAATTCAATTATCTTAAAAAATAAGAAAATTCTTTGCAAAATTCAATTATCTTAAAAAATAAGAAAATTCATCGCAGAAATTCAATTATCTTAAAAAATAAGAAAATTCATCGCAGAAATTCAATTATTTTCAAAATTTTTGTCTTAAATTCTCAAAATTTCAATTATGTTTATAAATTAAAAAATTCAAAAAAATTGAAATTCTTTTTTTTATAAAATCTTATAATGTAAAATAATGATTTTATCACTTGGTCATCTTTAATTATTATAAGTAGTTTAATTTCAAAAAAGTTTGAATTTGAATCTTTTGCAAAGAATTTTAATTCTTATGGAAAAATAATAATTAAATATTTATTTAAAAAAGAAGTTATTGATGCTTTTTTGAAAAATTTAAAAGAAATCTGTAAATAAACTTAACAAAACATTTTTTTGAACTAAAACTTTTTTCTTTAACTTTAATTATCTGAAAATTTTTAAAATTTCAGTCGCATTTTACTAAAAAAAAATCTTTAAAAAGTCGATGAGTCGCATCTTTTCACAAAAAAGTCGAAAAAAGTCACATTTCCTTAGAAAATTCGAAAAAAGTCGAAAAAGTCACACAATCCGAGCCCTGAGTACTGTCTGACTAAAACTGAACTCTACTACTGCAAGTAAAAATTATTTTAAGTGTTACAATTACAAAAATTAAAACAATGAAAAAGAATTAAAAATTAAAATAAAATTAAATAAAAAATTAAACAAAATAAAAAAATTATTTTAAGTTTTACAATGACAAAAATTAAAACAATTAAAAACAATTAAAAATTAAAACAGTGATTTTAATTAGGTAGGAATTAATAGTTTTTAAATTTACTTTCACTACTGAAAGAAAATTTGAAAATTTGAAATTTTTTATTTCAAAGTCTGTAATTGTATTCTACTATTTATTGTTATACTACTTATATAAAAACCTGACTCTTCTTTTACTACCATTATAAATTCCCAGTCTGATTATAAACTGACTTTTACTACTGATACGAAATTTGTATACATTTTAAAGTCTATATTTTTATTTAACTATTTATAAAGCCTGACCTTCTTTTACTACTGTTATAAATTCTCTGTCTGCTGATAAACTGACTTTTACTTCTGAGACCAAAGTTTACTTGGAATTTCTCCGAATTTAATGTATAACAGTATTTTAATGCAAATATTAAAATTTAAATAAAATGTATAAAAAAATAAAAAAAGGCTAATTCAAAAAAATATTTCTAAATATTTCAACAATTCTAAATTTCATGTTTGACTAAAAACTGACTTTTACTACTAATCAAAATTTTTACATCAAATTTCTAACTACTATTGTCATTGTATTTAACTACTAATATCATAATTGTAGGAGAAATAATAAATTCCGTCTGAAACACTTTTTTTTTATTATAGAAAAAAATTACGTGTCTGGCTATAAATTGACTTCTACTACTGATAAACATTTTATGTCTGACTAGAAATGTTCTTTTCTTATAATACTTATTCGAAATCTGTATTGAATTTTTTTTGTAATTATATTTTGTTGCTTTTATTTTACAAGTTTAAATTAAAAACATAATTTTTCCCTTACAGTAAATTTCAAGTCTGATTAAAAACTGACTATTTCTACTTTTACTACTTTTACTACTTTTTTACTTTTACTTTCTCAGTTATATTGTCAAATTACTTTATTTTCATTAAAAAAAAAATTTTATTTATTTCAAACGTTTTTCGATTTTTTATACTAATAAATTTCAATTTCTGACAATATGTAATAATTTCCATGCCCAATAGATAGTAATCTCTACTAGTTTTATAAGAAAAATTTACTAATTCAAAAACAAAGTAAAATTAGTCACTAATTCAAATTATAACATTTAGCAACTAATTCAAATTTAGAGAAAATAATAAAATTTAAAATAAATACTATTCCTTTTTAGTAAGTAAAATGAATTTCGTTAAAAATTAAAATTTTTAATATTAATGACGTTACAATTTCAATTATTTTCATAAATAAAACTCATCGCATAGTTTTAATTAATTTTAATACAATTTTAATCGAATTCATCAAAAAATGTAATTGTTCGTAAAAATTTTATGAAAAATCGTCAAAAGAAATCAATTATTTAAAAAGTGTTTTGAATTTATTTAATACTTTTAAAAATAATTGTATTCTTTCGAGAAATTTTACTACAATTAAATTTAAAATAATAACATTCCTTTGAAGAATTTTATTATTATTGAAAACAATTGAATTCTTGAGAAGAATTTTATTAGAAATTTCCAAAATCCTGATTAAATTCATTTAAAGACTTTTTCTGAATTTTATTTCTTAATAATCTATTTTCTTTAATAATTTATTAATTTTAATTGAAGATTTTAAAGTATTTAAATTTTATGAAAAATTTCTTTCAAGTTTTTATAATATTAATCGCTTCTGTTAAAAATTATAATTAAATATTCTATTGTTGAAGTCTATTAAAATTGTTTTGAATTCAATTGGACTCCTGTGAAAAATTTTATCATTTATATAAATTTTAATCGAATTCATCGAAAAATGTAATTGTTCTTAAAAATTTGATAAAAAATCGTTAAAAGAAATCAATTATTTAAAAATATTTTGATAAAAATTCTTTATAAGAATTCAATTTCAAGAAATTTTAAATATTCAATAAATTATTTATTTTTGCATTTAAATTATTGAATTCTCTAATAAAAATCTATTTAAATGTGAATTTCAGTTAAACTTTCAGATAATAATATATATATTAAAAGCATTACAGATTAATTTAAAAAAATAATTAAATTTTAAAAAGATTTCCAACCAAATTCTTTGAAAATTTGTATGTTTCACACTTATAACTAACAATTCTGTAGAATTAATTATTTTTTAAAAGATTAATTGAATTTTTTTTCGAAATTATTTAAAGTATTTATTTTTTAATACCTTATTCAATTAAAAAATTTCTGAATCATTTAATTTTCGTAAAATTGATTTTTAAACAAATGGATTATAAAATTCTTAAAGTACTTTTTTCATAAAAATAAAAAAAAATATTAATTGATTGCTGTGGAAAAATAATAATGATAAAATATTTATTTAGAAAACAAGTTATTGATGTTTTCGAATAATTTTAAAATTAAAGAAATTCGTGAACATTTTTTTGGAGAATTTAATCATTTTTAGTGGAAATCAGAGTAATTAGAGTCAGGGAAGAAATCAAAACTAATTATTAATAGAAAAAAAATTAATATTATTAGAGGAAAATACTTAAGTTTTAGTAAACTAGTAATTAATAAATTAACCAAATTCGACTAATTGAAATTATTTAAAAAATAATTTAGTTAATTTAATTCAAACTAAAGTGAATTTAACTTATAAGTAGTAATTATTTTTTTAAATGCTTTTAACTAAAATTTTTCTATAAAGTTATTCTTTTTAATAATTAATTAAATATTTATTGACAAATTCAGCAAATTTCAAGAAGAATTTCAATTATTAACACTTTACAATAATCTGAGTAATTAGTGAAATAATCTCTTGAAATTTTAATTGGTAAATAAAAATGTTTACTAATTTGAATTATAGACTAACTTTTTCCTTCTGAATCCCAGTGAATTTTACTAAAAAAACTATTATACTAAAAATTTATTTTGCTAAAAAAACTATTTTACTAAAAAAATCTATTTTACTAAAAAATTCTTAGTAAATTTGACTACTTTTTAACTACTCTCCATAGTTCAATTAGTTCCCAAAGATATTAAAAAACTTATGTTAACCTTTAAAAAGTAGTTAAAATAATTAAGAATGTTGGTGCAACAAGACTTTGTAGTTATTTTTAAAATTTAACTACTTTTCTTAGTTGCTTGAATTCTAAATTTTTAACTACATAACAAGTAGTAAAATTTACTACACAAACAATATTAGATTAAATGAAAAAGTAATTAATTTAACTACTTGTCACTTCACTACCCAATAGTAGTTAAATTTATCTAACAAATTTTTTTCAGTGTATTTTACTAAAAAAAAATTGTAGAAATTACTCTTTATTAGTAAAACTTACAAATTCAAAAGCAAAAAATCAGTAACTAATTGAAATTCATAAAAATTCATACTAATTAAAATTTAATGTCGGCGTAGTTAATTAAAAAAGTGTCAAATTTTAGTAATAAATGATAATTTCTACTAATTTATTAGTAAATTTTACAAATTAAAAAGCTAAAAGTAATTCATTATTTCATATTAGTAAACACTTTCTGTTTCACTAATTTCGAGTGTGAACTGACTGGACAGAATGCGACGATTATTGTATTTAACAATAAAATAAAAAAAATCAATAAACAATAAAAGAAGATTAATAAAAGAAGTAAGAAAAAAGAAATTTTAGAAAAGTCTGACAATTGTTACTATTTATTTTACTCTATGTCATAATTAGCAAACATTACGATATTCATCGCCAAAGAGAATATTAAAAAACCGCTGCCAAGTTATATATTTTTGTTATATTTCTACATTTTTCAACAAAATATTCAAAAAAGTCTTATTTTCCAAAATTTTCGATTTTTAAAAGTTTAATATCTCTGGTGAATATGGACGAAAAATTTTCATTGAACGCTCAAAAGATGCGTCAAAAAAAACTCTACAAAATTACAGAAAAACATTCATAGGTGTCCTAACATTTTTTTAAAGTTATGGGCAAAAAATGGTTTTCTTGAAAAATTATAAATCAAAAAAATGCTAGGTGGTCACTTTTTCTAAAAAAAAATTTCTAATCCTTTTTGCCTAAAAAAAAGTGATTTCTAATGAAATCTGATTCATAAAATAAGTTTTTCTAATGAATTTTAATTTCTAAAAAGAGTTTTTCTAATGAGTTTTGATTTCTAAAAAAAGTTTTTCTAAAAAGTTATAATTTCTAATGTTTATTTTCCTAAAGTTTGTAAAATTCCATAAATTTTGATAGAAGTTAGAAAATTGGTGAAAAAAACTAAAATTAAAGAATATAAACTATTTCTCATATTTTCTGTTTTCTAATCAAAATTCTGTTTACGTAATCAGTTACCTTTTGAGGAAAAAAAGGGAAAATTTTATAAAACAACTATTTGTTAATAAAAATTCTATTCTTTAAAAAAAAAATATTTCCATCATTTTTATAATTATAATTTGTATAATTTTTAATAATTTTTTACTACCATTTTGCAACAGAATTTCAAGTATTTTTTTGAAAGAATTAAAAATTTTTGTAAATATTATTTTTTAATCACATACCTATTAATTGTTATTAAATTAAAAATTATTATTATTATTATTATTATTATTATTATTATTATTATTTTAATTAGAAATTAAATATTGTTATAGGAAAAGAATTTTTCGAAATTTTCCTTTATTTAGTTTTCCTTTTTTAATAAAAAATTTTTCAGAAAATAATCTTTATTAGAAGAAAGAAAATTAGAAAATCACCTTCATTAGAAAAAAGTTTTTTTAGAAATTCACGCTTATTAGAAAAAAGTTTTTTAGTAATTCACCTTTATTAGAAAAAAGTTTTTTAGTAATTCACCTTTATTAGAAAAAATATTTTTAGAAAATAAAAAATAAGAAAATACGTTTTAGAAAAACTGTACCCCAATCCAAAAAAATAGATAGTTAAACTTTATTAGTCTGTCTCAAAGTACTCTCATTTTATATCCGCAGATGAGACCTACAATTAAAAAAAATTCAGTCCACAAAAACTCTTGAAAAATGTCATTTTTGAACTCCTGAGGTCAAATAACATAAAGATATGTCAAAAAATCGAAGTCGAAAAATTTTGCTATTACAATATTTTCTCAGTATGAGGAAGCAAAATTATAAATTGAAAAATTTTTTTCAAAATTTATACTCTTAAAGTCATCTTAATTTTTCTTTTAATAATCCCTATATACATGTAAGTATATTATGTATAAAAACTTCATTCCTCGTTCGTTAACCTTTCACCTGTTTTTTTTCCAATTAAAAGTAGATTAAAAAAAAAAAAAAAAAAAAATTCGACATGTGGAAGAGAAGGAAGAAAAAAAAATTGACATTCTCAAGTAATATAATCTCTCGAGGGCAAAATAACGACACGAGCTCGTACTATTTGTAAAAAGCATCTATTCTGAATGAAGAAAGAACGATTGCCAAAGATGTGCAAATAAATGAGGATAAGAGAAAATAAGAGAGAGTGAGAGAGAAAGAGAAAAAGAGAGAAAAGAGAGAGAGAAAGAGAGAGAGAGAGAGAGAGAAAGAAAGAAACAGTGAAAAAGTATTATGAAAAAAAAGGCGGGCTTTTAAGAAACGCGTCTCTTTTCACCCTTCTCGTGTCTTTCGTCATCGTTCTCGTATATTTTCCTTTTTTTTCCCTATTTTTCTTTTTCGCTCGTTGGAAAAGCGCGTCTGCGCATTACGCGCACTTTACGTTTGCGTCTTTTCAACGTCGACGTCGACGCAAAAACTCCCCTCTCACTCACTCCCCCCCACCCCTTTTCTCAGTTTGACTGTAAACGAAGATGAGCTCAGTGCTCGACGAACAGCGCTGCGACGGGACCATGCCGCCGCGCCCTGCATCTCGAAAAATCCGATTCCAGGTAAAATGAAAAGAAAAACCGAGATACGAAAATAATTTTTCCTTTATCGATCTCTTAATTAAAAAAAAAATAAAAAATCCCGGTGATGATAAAATGAAAAAAAGTGCGCGACAATATTTTGGCTCTTCTTCTTTTCTCTTCTCCACTGTTTAGCATTGGAGATGAAAACAAAAAAAAATTGTTACTATTCGTGAATTATTTCGATGAAACAATATTTATTTGGAAATTATGACAATTGAAAAAACAGAAACTGTCAATTAAAAGAAAAAGTTGAGAAAAGGAGTAAAAAAAAATTGGATTTGGTTTTTACTTTTATCGCAAGTGGACAATTTGTAACTGAAGGTATATTTTGTGACACATGATGAGGATAATGAGACGGTGTGCTCAAGATTTAAACGCTTCTTTTATTTTTTTAACAATTTTTCCATAGACTATTAGTTGTCGGATTATTTTTTTCGTCTTTTGTTCTTTCAATGTAACAAAAGTATCAAGTGTTTTATTGTTTTTTGTTATTGAAAATTGGACAAGATTTTAATCACATGGACTTGTTTGTTTTCCTTTTTTTTCGGGGGGAAGAAAAGTCAATTTCAAAAGTGAATAAATAGTCATTGATATACATATTAATAATCCTAATGTCAGTGGTTTTAATAATTTTAATATTATAGTTATTTCTTTTTTTTATGCTAATTTTTTTTCTACTAATTTTTTTTTATAGTAATTTTTTTTATTCAAATTTTTTGAATTTCAATAGTTAAATTAATTAAATTCAATATTAATAATATTTTATGTTAATTTCGATGTAATTTCAATTTTTCAATATCTCTATAAATTAAAATTACTGAGTGACTTTTTTGTCATTGAATTAATAGATACTAATTTCTTTTTTTTCTACTATTTTTTTTCTACTAATATTTTTTAATACTAATTTTTTTTATACTAATTTTTTTTATACAAATTTTTTTTATCCTAATTTTTTAAATTTAAATCATTAAATTAATTAATTTCAATATTAATAATACTTTATGTTAATTTCAATGTCATTTCAATTTTTCAATATTTCTGTAAATTAAAATTAGTGATTGACTTTTTGCTTTCGAATTAATAAATTCCACTACAAAAATTACTGGAAATAATCATTTTCGAATTTAATATTTACTGTTTTTGAAAAATTTTAACTTTACTCGCAAAATTTGTGTTAGTGAAAATTTTCTATTTCATCAAATTAGTGACTGAATGTTTGCTTTTAAATAAGTGATTTTTACGAATAAATTAATAGAAATTACTGTTTTTATTAATAAAATTTACGTCGCGCTAAATTTACTCTACTTTCCGAATTTAGGTTAGTGAAAGTGTTTACTAATGTGAAACAATGAATTACTTTTAGCTATTTAATTTGTAAATTTTACTAAATTAGTAGAAATTATTATTTTTTACTCAAATTTGCTACTCTTTTAATTAACTTCGAAAAAATATTAAATTTTAATTAGTATAAATTTTCAAAAATTTAAATTAGTGACTGATTTTTTGCTTTTGAATTAGTAAATTTTACTAATAAAGAGAAATGTCTATTATTTTTTTTCCTAAAATATTTTTTTAAAAAACTAAATTGATTCAAAAATTAAATTTATTCAGAAGCAAAAAGTTAATCTATAATTCAAATTAGTCAACATTTTTATTTACTAAAGAAAATTTAGAGAGATTATTTCACTAATTACTGAGATTATTGCAAAATGTAGATAATTCAAATTCTTCTTGAAATTTGCTAAACTTGTCAATAAATATTTAATTAATTATGAAAAATAATGACTTTACAGAAAAATTTTACTTAAAAGTATTTTCAAAAATTTGAATTTTGGAGAAGGTACAAATGATAGTAATGACTAATTATTATAGTTAAATTCACTTTTAGTTTTAATTAAATTGACTAAAATTTTTTAAAATGAATTCAATTTGTCAAATTTAATAAATTTATTAGTTACTAGTTTACGAAAACTTAGTTATTTTCTTTTAAAAATATTAGTTATTTTCTATTAATAATTAGTTTATTTCTATTAATAAATAGTTATTTTTTACTAATAATTAATTAGTTTCTACTAATAATGAATTATTTTCTACTAATAATTAATTATTTTCTACTAATAACTACTTATTTTCTAGTAATAACTACTTATTATCTACTAATAATAATTACGAATTGCTAATGAAAATAGTTTTTCACCATTTTTCTAACAATTAGTCAGTTTTAACAAATTTACATTTACAGAAATATTATTGTAATTATTATTATTATTATTATTATTATTATTATTATTATTATTATTATTATTATCATTATTTTTTAAATATAACTTAAAATTATTCAAAATATAATTTAGAACATTAATATTATTTAAAATATTATTATTATTATTGGAAAAATTATTCATAACATTATTTTTAATAAAAAAAATTAATTGCGCATTACAACCATTTGTGATTACTAGTTTGTTATATTGCGAGGAAAAGTTTATTTTCTTTTATTTTATATTGGAATTTCTATTGTTAGCTTAAAAAAATTTTCCGACCTGTTTAACACAATATGATTTAATTAAAAAAAAATTTTCCCCTCAAAACGTAATTTTATTTACGGTTGAATGATTTTTTGAAGAATAATAAACTATTCGTATTTAATAACTATTTAAACTTTTTTTTCCGTATTTTTAGCAATTTTTTAAGTAAAGTATTTTCTACTTTTTTTATTGTTATTATTGTTTTATTTTGCTAAAACTTATATCATTGGAATAAACGGATTTTTTTTTGCTTTTAACCGATTTTTAATAATTTGTAGAACGAAATTAAAAATTAAAATAAATTCAATATTGTTAGAGAAAAGAATTAGTTTTCTAAATAAATAGAAACGTGTTTTTCTAACGAAATCCAAATTCTATCGAAATATTGAAAATATTTTTGTTGATTTGAAATTTTTTTTCAAATACGGTTTATTTGACAAAAAAAAAAAATAATTATTATAATAAAAATATTTTTTCGGCTAAAGAAAATAATTCTCTGAGTGTTTATTTATTTATTATTAACTTATTTTTTTATAATATAAAACTGTCAAAGTAACTAATTTATTATTATTTATTTATGCATTTTTTTATAAACGAAATTATTTATTTTAACAAAAGATTATAAAAAAGTATAAATATACTACTTTGCCAGAAGTATTTTTGTAAAATGTTTTTCCTTACCAAAAATAGTTTAATATTCTTTAAATAAAAATAATAAATAATTTATAGTGAATGAAAAAACAAATTCTACTCTTTTTTGGTCAATAATAATAAATGTCCATTACTCTCTTAATAGCCGCTCTACTAATAATATTTAATTTGCATTAATTTTTAAATATACATTTCTGCCCATAATTCATTCCCATTAACTTTCATCACATATTATCGCATACATTCATTTTAATTAAATGCTTTTTGATTTTTGATTTATTCAAACAAAGAAACCATTAGGAAAATCTAATCTAAAAATAGATAAAAAAAAAAAATTTTTCCAACTAGGGGAAATAAGAAGTTACTAATCTCCCCTCCTTCAAAAATCAATAATTTCCTTTCATTCAATAATTTCATTTCACCCTTAAATATTTGTTCTCCCTTCAGTCTTCATAATTTCTCACCAAATAAATTTTCAAAAAAGCAATATGATAAAAGTCACGTAGTAACAATTAAATAAGCGCCAAAAAAAAGAATGAAAATTCAACCACTTCTTTTCTTAACATCTGAATTTAATTTGAATTTTTTACCCAAAAAATTTCTCAACAAGAAAAACTTTGACAATATAGAAGAATTTCAAAGAAAAAGGAATTTCAGTTATTTCACGACAGTTCTATTTCAGAAAAAAAATAAAAAACTGAGGAAATCAAATAAATAAAAGAATTTCAATATATAATGTATTGTATTTCACTTTTGTAAAAATAAAGAAAAAGGAGAAAAAAAATAATAATATAAAAGAAAAAGAAGAAGGGCTAAAGTATTTGAAAGTTATTTTTATAAAACGTCTAAATATATATAAATCGAAAAAAAAGATGGTACGTGAGGAATTTGTTTGAATAAAGAAGAATGAATCACTGATGAATGATGTATAATAAAATTTCACAAAAAAAAAGATATCTGAAAAAATGACAGCTAAAAAGGTATGTCTCTTTTTTTTCTTTCTCTATATCTATCTTTCTCTCTCGCTCTCTCTCTCTTGTTCTCCTGTGGGTGGAGAGAGAGAGAGAGAGGGGGTTGAAACATCCCCTTTATAACGTCGGACCACGTGAACGCTTGGGTAGATCACGATGGAAACGGAGCGCGATAATGAAAATGCAACACGACCTCCGAGGTGTCCGACGTCCCGGAAATACTGGATAGAAATGAGAAAAGAGGGAAGTTTACGTTAACGGAAACTTTCGAATCAAGCTGAGAGAAACATAATCATACACTAGGGCAAGTTTCAGTGTTACGGATTTTCAAATTAAAACAAAAGAAGAAGAAAAAAACAGGAAGAAGAAAATAAAAGTATTTTTCAAGATTTTCGCGTGGGCGAAATTTTTATTGAAAAAGAAAATTGCTTTCCTTTACAATAAAATTGTTTTTCTCTTCAATAGTTGGTGCGGTAAACGTAGGCGCTGCGATTTATATAAATAAATAAGGAATTACTCCTTTTTTAATGAAGAAAAAATTACTTCGGTCAATAAAAGCTAATTAAGTATTTAATTCAATATTATTATTATTATTATTATTAATATTATTATTATTATTATTATTATTATTATTATTATTATTATTATTATTATTACCCTTCTTGTCAAGAATTATTATTATTAAAAGTGAATAATAATAATAATAATAATAATAATAATAATATTAAATAATAAAATAATAATAATAATTTTTTTAATAATAATTAATTAATAATAATAATAATTAAGTTCTTTTTTCCTTTAGTATTTAACTGTCGAATGATAAATTTACTTTCTATAAATTATTATTATTATTATTATTATTATTCATGATTATCATTCCTGCTATTATTTTATTATTATTTCATTATTATTAATATTATTATTACCTATAATTATTATTTATTATTATTATTAATACACTGAAAAAAAAATTTTATTTGATTCAAATAACCGATTATTTGTCTATAATCAAATAAATATTTACTTGAATCAAATAATTTTTATTTGAATCAAATATATTGTATTTGAATAAAATATTTCAGTATTTGAATAAAATATTTCAGTATTTGATTCAAATACAATTTATTTGATTCAAATACAATTTATTTGATTCAAATAAAAATTATTTGATTCAAGTAAATATTTATTTGATTACAGACAAATAATCGGTTATTTGAATCAAATAAATTTTTTTTTCAGTGTACCATATATTATTGTTATTACCACCAGCAATAATTCTAACTTCTTTCATGATTTTTTAAAATAAAATTATCAATCTAAGAAAACAAATTTTTAAATTTTTAATTGAAATTTTTTTTTTCGTTAATATAAAATACAAATTAAGATGCAGATTATCACTATTTTTACGACAAAAATCGGAAAAGTCAGAAAAAATACTAGAAAAAATTAATATTTAGAATTCACAAGAAACTTGCGAATTTTAATTTCTTTTATTTTGTTTTCATCGTAAACTATGAAATCACCACAAGTTCTAATACAGAACCATCAATTTTTTCTACTTCTGACAAAAATTTCATTTTAAATACGATATTTTTTTTAAATACGAATACGATAAAAAAACTTGCATTCTAAATAACTAATTCTTGAACATAAATAATAAGTCAGCCATACAAAAGGTTTTTTATTTTGAACTTTTATAAAATTTCCATTTTTAATGAATTTAATTAGAAATTTTAAAATGCTAAGATTATTGCAAAATGTAAAGAATTCCAATTCTTCTTAAAATTTGTTAAATTTGTCAATAGATATATTTAATTAATTAATAAAAATAATGACTATATAGAAAAATTTTAGATTTTAGAAAAAATTGACTTTTGGAGAAGTTACAAATAGTTGCAGAAATTCAATTATTTTCAATCGTAATAAAATTCTTCTTACAAAATTAATTTTTTTTATGAAATTCAAGAAAAAGTCAGAAACAAAATAGTAGAAGAAATAAATATTTAGAATTCAGAAGAAAATTATGACTTTTCGTGTCTCTTTTGTTTTCATCATAAACTATGAAATCACCACGAATTCTAATACAAAAGTATCAATTTTTTTATTTCTGACAATAATTTCAGTTTAAATTCGATTAATTAAAAACCTTTTGTTCTAAACAACTAATTCTTAAGCAACAATCATAAAATTATTACTTAGAAATTATTTAATAAAAATTTTACTCAATAATTTCAAAATTAATTCAATTTTAAATAAATTGCGTTCATACACTGAAAAAAAATTTATTTGATTCAAATAACCGATCATTTGACTATTATCAAATAAATATTTACTTGAATCATATAAATATTTACTTGAATCAAATAAATTGAATTTGAATTAAATATTTCAGTATTTAAAACAAATAGTATTTAATTGATTCAAATAAAAATTATTTGATTTAAGTAACTATTTATTTGATAATAATCAAATAATCGGTTATTTGAATCAAATAATTTTTTTTCAGTATAGTATTCATAAATTAATCAACTTCAAAAGGTGGTAGTTTAAAATTTTATAATACGTCAATTTTTAATGAATTTAATTAGAAATTTTAAAAACCTTAGATTATTGCAAAATGTAAACAATTCAAATTCTTCTTGGAATTTTTTAAATTTGTCAATAAATATTTAATTGATTATTAAAAATTATTACTTTATAGGAAAATTTTAGTTAAAAACATTTTTAAAAATTGAATTTTGGAGAAGTTACAAATGAGTAGCAAAAATACAATTATTTTCAATCGTAATAAAATTCTTCTTACAAAAGTTCAATTATGTTCAAAATTTAAAGAAAAATTTCCATCAAAATCACAATTATTATCATTATAAATAACAAAATTCTTCTCTAAAATTCAATTTAAAAAAAATTTTTTTCTTATTTTATGTTCAATATCTTCTATTTTAATAATTTTTCTAAAAGAATTGAATTAATTAAAAAAATTAATAACATTGAACTATTATATAATTACTAAATTGTATCTAATTATTTTTATAAATAAAATAAAAATGTTAGAAAAATTCAATTAATAACATTTTTTTATAAATATCATGTCAATAATTCAATTAATTTCATAATTAATGCATCTTTTTATAAATTTAATTAATTTTACAAATAATGCATTTTGTTATGAATTCAATTATTTTTATAAATTACATTCGTGTGTGAGAGAGAGAGAGAGAGCTGCACAAATTCAAAATTTCTCAATCGTATGCTTGTAATTTTTATATAATCCTTTTTCCAACTTTTTTTTAGAAATTTTTTTTGCAGATATTTCAAGAAAATAAAAATTCTAATCACAAACGAAGTTTTAGTTCTTATATGCTAGTAAAGAAGGAAAATTATAATAATTAAGAATTAAGTTCAAAAAGGGGAAATAATTTTCCTTTTTCTTTTTTAATTTTGTTCAAGAAAATTTTATTAATATATTGAATAATTATATTCTCCTGTTTGTAAAATTTTGTCAGATCGTGAAAATTTATGCTCTCAGCCAACGCTCATATCACGATGTGTTCACCAGTTCTCGTTCGATCACTGAAGTTAAGCATCGTTGAGCGCGGTTAGTACTTGGATGGGTGACCGCTTGGGAATACCGCGTAGTTGTTGGCTTCTTTTTTTTATTTTTTAAAAATTTTATTGCTTTTCAAATCGAAAGCGTCGAAGCCCAGAGTTGAAAATTAGTATTTGATTAAAATTCGTCAAAAGAATTCATTTATTTAAAAATTTGTTAATAAAGTTCTTCACAAGAGTTAAATTTTAGAAGCCATTCAATTTTTCAATAAATTATTGACTTTTGTATTTAAATAATACAATTTTATACAAATTTCTCGAAAAATGTAGGGATTCTTAAAAGTTTTATTAAAATTTCTCAAAAGAATGCAATTATTAAATAAAAAATTTTATTGCAAAATTGTGTATGAGAATTCAATTTTAAGAAACATTCAAATTTTTGAGTAAATTATTTACTGTTGTATTAAAATAATTGAATTGTTTATTTTAAAAAGAGTTTCAAATTAAAATATTTAAAAATTTGAATTTTCTACAATTTTAACTGAAAATTTCGAAGAATTATATTTTTTAAAAAGATTAAATTCTTTTTTTTTAATAATTTGAAGTTTCATGGAAATTATTTCGAATTTAGGAATTTTTCTATATTTTCCTAAGGAAATTTTCCTATATTTTCAAATTTTTAAAGAACTTTTTATTAAAATATTTTTAAAAAGTTGATTTACAGAAAAATTTTTGTTAAAAGTTCTAGAAAATAATAATTGAATTGAAATAATGAATATAATTTTTAAGAAAGTTCCAGTAAAAATATTCATAATATAGAATAAAAATACCTTGAAAAGTTGTTTTATTTAAAAATAGTATGAATTTTAATTTTTTGAAAAATCTTAATTCCTGTGGAAAAATAATAATTAAATATTTATTTAAATCAGAAATTATTGATGTTTGCGAATAATTTTACTATTAAAAAAAATTTGTAAAACAAATGTAACAGAACATGTTTTTGTGTAAAATTTTTTCCTCTAATTTCTAAAAATTAAAAAATTTTCAATTTCAATAAAAATTTTCAATTGACAAGTAGAATTTGTAAACGTTTGTTTCTCTATTTTTAAGTAATTCAAGATTTTATTAAAGCAATTGTAAATAAGAAATAGAAATGATGAAAATTATTTCCTTATGAAAATTGAGAATTTTCTAAAAAAAAAAGAAAAGAAAATAAGAAAGAAAAGATAGAAAGAAATGAAACGAAAAGAAAGAAGAAGAAAGAAAATTATTAGGAATTAAGAATTATTAATTAATTATTAACAAACGAAAATATGTAACTTTTTCCTCAAAGAAAAAATTAAATTAGTGAGCAATATTGTTATTGAGAAATAAAAATTTTGCACATAATGCATATATTTCCTATTTCTAAATAATAATTTTCAAACAATTTTCTAATATTTTAAATAAATTAAAAGGAAAAAGTTTAATATCTACAGGACAAAATAATGACATTAGTAAAATTAAAATTGCGTTAGAGTATTTTAGCAAATACAATAATTATTATTTAATTTTCAAAAATGCGTCAATGTCTGACTACAGATTGAATTTTACTACTGACACGAAATTTCCCTTTCACTACACTGAGAAAAAATTTATTTGATTCAAATAACCGATTAATTGACTATTATATTTATTATTGACTATTAAATATTTAATTTAATCAAATAATATTTATTACAGTCAATTAAATGTTTCAGTTCATATTTGCTTCAAATACTGAAATTATTGATTAAAATACCATTAAATTGACTCGAATAATTATTACTTGATTCAATTAAATATTTAATTGATAATAGTCAATTAATCGATTAATTGAATCAAAGAAATTTTTTTTCAGTGTATCATATGCTTATAAAGTTGTGTAGTAATAGAAAGAAAATAAATATATTAATAATAATAATAATAAATACAAAAAAAAAAAAAAATTCACAGCAACTTTCGTCCCTGAGAATCTCAGCGTTTTATGTACACAAGGACACGTTTCTGATCCCGAGCGAATTTTACCATATAGTATAGGAGGAAAAAGGCATAGGTTATTGATTATCGCGGAATCACTTTATAAATAACTCATATATAGGTATAGGTAAAAGGGTGAGGGGTCGGGGAAGGGGAAGGGCGGGGGGCACCCACTGAGGACGCGTAAATATCGCTCGGCGGCCTTCTTTAAACACGTTCGATCACCACAGCATCCACCCGTAAATCTCCATCAGCCACTACATCACACCTCTTTACGTATCTTCTTCTTTCCACGCGATTTCCCACATCGTATTTCAACAAATTTTTTTTTAACCCTTTTCTATTCTTTTTTTCTTCTTTTTCTTCTTTTTCTTCTTTTTTTCTTTATTAATTTTTCACTTCTTCAATTATTATTATCAATTCGACGAATTATTAAAATTTTTACTTTGAAAAAGAAAAATTCTACGTATCTACTTGAATTATATTCAATTTTTTCTTCAATTTATTTCTTTTTTCTATTTTCCTGGCATACATGGGTAAACAATTTTATGGAAAATTTCTCTAGTGGAATAAATAATTTTTTTTTTTATAACAATAATCGATAAAGGGGAAATTTTGCTTTTAAAGGAAAATATTGACTTGGGCGAATTAAAAAAAATTTGTCTTTTGAAAATATACTTTTTTGGTAAAAATTGACTCATTTCTAGAATAAAAAATTGAAAAAAAATTAGTTTTTATTTACTGTTGAGAATTTAGAGAAAAAAATTAACTTTTGAAACATTTTTTTTAGTAAAAACTGACTTATTTAAAAATTAAAAAATTAATAAGAAATTTTTATTTAAACTAGAAATTTTTGTTATCTAATGAACATTTTTTATGTTAACTAGAAAAAAATACTTTGTTTTCAAATATTTTCTTAAAATTGATTTCTTTTTTCAGTTAATTTTTACTAAAAAATATTTACTTTAGTGACTTTTTTATTAATATTTTTAATAAAAATTGATAAATTTGTAAGATAAAAAATTAATTACCTATTTCTTACTATCAAAAATTTTTTTTACTGTCACAAAATGTTGAAAAAAATATTTTCTTAGAACAATTTTTTGGTAAAAATTAACTACTTTCTAATATAGAAATTAATTAGTCATTTTTTACTGTAAACAATTTTTTAAAAAATATTTTTAATAATAATTAACAAGTTTGTAAAGTAAAAATTAATTATCTATTTCTTACTATCAACAATTTTTTTTAAAAATATCTTAGTAAATTTTTGTAAAATTTAAAATATAAATTTATCATTAATTTTTTCCTACAAAAAATTGTTTTTCAAATATTTGTAGTATAAATTGAATCATTTATTTAGCAAAACTAAATAATAAAAATTAATTACTTATTTTTTACTGTCACAAAATGTTGAAAAAATGTTTTCTTAAAACAATTTTTTGGTAAAAATTAACTACTTTCTAATATAGAAATTAATTAGTCATTTTTTACTGTAAAAAATTTTTTTAAAAATATTTTTAATAATAAATAACAAGTTTGTAAAGTACAAATTAATTATCTACTTCTTACTATCAACAATTTTTTTTTAATTTTCTTAGTAAACATTTGTAAAATTTAAAATATAAGTTTATTATTAATTTTTTCCAACAAAAAATTATTTTTCAAATATTCGTAGCAAAAATTGAATAATTTATTTAACAAAACTAAATAATAAAAATAAATTACTTATTTTTTACTGTTACAAAATGTCGAAAAAAATGTTTTCTTAAAACAATTTTTTGGTAAAAATTAACTACTTTCTAATATAGAAATTAATTAGTCATTTTTTACTGCAAAAAATTCTTTTTAAAATATTTTTAATAAAAATTGACAAATTTGTAAATTAAAAATTAATTATCTATTTCTTACTATCAAAATTTTTTTAAAAAATATTCTTATTAATAGTTTGTAAAATGTTAAATATAAATTTATTAGTAATTTTTTCTTACAAGAAAATTGTTTTTCAAATATTTGTAGTAAAAATTGAATATTTTGGATAAAAAAATGAATAAATCACAAAAAAAAGTTTTTTAAAAAATATTTTTAGCGAAAAAATAATTAATTTGTACCATAACAATTATTTAGTCATTTTTACTTTTGTAAATTAAAAAAAAAATGTTTTAATATTTCCAGTAAAAATGGATTACTTTATTTAATAAAAATTAATTACCTATTCATTTTGTACTATCACAAAATGTCTAAAAAATATTTCCATAAAACTATATTTAGTAAAAATTTGTAAAAATAAAGTTAATTAGTAATTTTTTCACCACCGAAAAACGTCAATCAAAAAATAGAAAAGACTGAATTGTTCTCTATTTTTACAGTAAAATTTATTGCCTCCTTTTAATAAATTTCCATAGTGAAATATCGATTTTGGTGAATTTAATCGAAACTTTTGGTAAAAATATTTTTATAACAAAAACTAACGAAGTAAAATAAATATTTAATTATATTTTTCTGTTAAAAAGCAGACTAATTGAAGAACAGAGACGACTGACCAGTTGTACATTATTTTAGTAAAATTATTTTTTCATTTTATTTTTAAAGTAATTGAATGGTTTTTATAGGACAAAATTACAAAGAAAAAAATTGATTGAGAAATTTTATTTAATTTTTCCACATTTTAGAATCTATTACATATGGATAATTAACGTACGCCTGCCGTAATTTATACAAGCCAACAATGTGCGTGACTTTCTTAACTGATTTGAAAAACACGTCATATTAAGTCATTTTTGTATTATAGTAATTTTTGCTAATTTTCACATCCCTCTCAACAACATAATGGTCAATTAAATATAAACTGCAAAAATTGTAAATTAATTTTATTTTTCTAAATAAATCCCGTTTTAATTAGTTGGAATCGGAAATTATTATTCTGATTTATATTCATAAGTATTTAAATTTCAAATAAATAATATCTTTAATCAAAGACTTAATTATTTTAATAATGATTACCTATTAATAATTTAATAATCATAATTTAATAATTAATAATTTTAAGTTAATAATTTTAGTTAATTTAGTTAATAATAAATTTTACTTAAAACTAATTAATAATAATAATAATAATAATAATAATAATAACAATAATTTATTTATTTACTTTATTTCTATATATAATTAATAATTAACGATTATTTATTCAGTCAATAACAATTGTTTTAAATTAATTATTAATTAATAATTAACTATTTAAAAAAATTCCTTATTCTTGATAGAAATATTAAATATTATTTATTGTCAAATATTCTTTTACTATTTTAATGATTGACATTAATTGATTGATTGCCTATTGATTATAACTATTTAAAAAATAAAAAATTATGTCATAAAAACCGAAAGCATTGAATTTAAAAAGATTATAAAAAAATCTGAAATTAATTTATTTTCAAATAATGAATAAAGTCAGTAGTATTATTATTAACCTCATTTTATTATTGTACATACATTCCAAAAGTTTTTAACGACGTTAATATATATACATGGTTTTTTTTGCGCTTAATTATAATTTCATTAAAACTTTTCACTCCATTGACTTTATCGTAATAATTTGTTATAGAAGTCGTAATTTAATTTTTTTCAGATTAATTTTAATAAAGAAGAAAAATTCTGCTAAATATATATATACGTATAAAAAAATTAGCGTTAAAACAGCGATAAAAATAATAAAGGAAAATGTATTACTCTCTCGGATATCTACATAATTTAATTAATTTTTATTATAAAAGAATATGAATAAAACAAAAAAAAAAAGGAAGAAAAATACTAGAACGAAGTTTTCATTTCCTTCACATAATGAGAAAATAATTAGAAAACAAATTAGGTAGTCTCACATACTCTTTTAATTTTCTAGTTGTTTTTAGCGAGATAAATAGTTTTTCCAATTATACATTGTCCTGCTTTTAACAATAAGAGTATATTATAATAGTTTTTTTTTTAATAACAAGTCAATATTTTATGTATTTTTTAATATGATATCAATTTATTTTTTATTTACTATTTACTGTTTACTATCTACCATTTATTATTTACTAATTATTTTTTACTGTTTTCTATTAATTTTTTTATTGTTTACTATTTATTATTTAGTATTTACTATTTGTTATTTATTGTTTCCTATTTATTTCTTTATTGTTTACTATTTATTTTTTTATTGTTTACTATTTACTATTTAGTATTTACTATTTAGAATTTACTATTTAGTATTTACTATTTACTATTTAGTATTTACTATTTACTATTTATTTTTTATTGTTTATTGTTTCCTATTTATTTTTTTATTGTTTACTATTTATTATTCAGTATTTACTATTTATCACTATTTATTTACTTTTATCAAAAACTATCTATTGTTCAAAAAAAAAAATTGCGACATTAAAAAATACATCAAGAAAATAAATTGATAATCAGAGAAATAAATATTCTGGTCGCTATAAAATTTTGGCAATATTCCAGATTTTTACTGGCATAAATATATAGGAGAGAGAAAGCGGGATTATCAATTTGTAAATTTTCGAGGCAAAATACAATATAAAATATAATGGGTCATTGCTTTCTAGCACGAAAGACCAATTCTTTCTTTTTTTTATAAATTGAAAACCAAATTTTAACACAAAAAAATAGTGAATAAAATTTTTCCATTTTAATTTCTCCCACAAAAATAAGAAAATAATTTTTTCCACAAAATCCAAAAAATTCTATTTTCAAAAATATTTTTCTCTCATTTTCTTCTATATTTTTTTTCTCTTATTTTGATGATTGTAATTAGTATTCTTTAGTTAATTAGAAATTTTTTAACAATTCCTTTTCATTCGATTTTATCTGTAAATATAAACGAAAAGAAATAATGGAGAAAAAAATACAATTTGTGTAAAATAATACTATTTATTCAATATTTTCTCTCTATCATTGCGTATAATAATTTTTTTTTTTATTTTTTACAACGTATTTCAAATTTTCAAAAGAAAAATGTTGAGTCCGAAAATAATTACTAACATTCATGGGGAAATGAATATAAAGATGAATATTTTTGTATAAGCAGGAAAAATGTTTGTTAATTAAAAATTTTGTGTTTATTTTTGCAGAATTCTGTATTTTCTCCACAAAAAATTATGTTTATGCAAAAACTCTCAATATTCTTCAAAGGAATAAAACATAAGCTAAACAAATATTTTTTAAAATTAATAATAATAATAATAATAATAAAATACATAAAGTGTATTTAGTTAATGGAGAAAAAATTTCAACAATAATAGTAAATGATTAATAAAAAAATAATCATTGTCAATAAATAAGAAAAGGAATACTAACAATAGTAATTAAATAATAAAAGAATATATATAATATTAACAGAATATAAAATAAGAAATCAGTAGATAGAAAAGAATTAAAAAAATATTAGTAATAAAAATTAAATAATAGAAATAAATAGTAATAGTAGAGAAATATTTTAAATAATACTATTAGTAATTAAATAATAAAAGAATTAATTGTAATAGTAAATAAATAATTAAAAAAAGTACTTATAATTGTAAATAAATAATAAAATAATGGTTAATAAAAATAATTTTTAATAAAAAGAAATTAAAATAAATAAAATGTTTTTTCCAGTAATGCGTATTTTTTATGCAAAAGAAAATACTTCACTTCTTCGTTAAAATTTAAATTAATCGCAGGAAACATTGAATTGAGAGGATCCTTTCACTGTGGGAAAAAAACAAAATTGACAAAAGTCTTTCTATCCTAAAACCGAGCGTTCTTTATATATTTGCAAAACTTGGCGCAAACAGTATATATTTAACTATTTACGAATGTGTACCGAGTCAAGTAAACATTTAGTAACGTTTAGTTACCAAAACTAAGTTTTAATTATTCCACCTCGCTGAATTTCATTAAACATCACTTTCATTACTTTTCATATAATAATTCGGAGCTAAAATTTACATTAAAACCCTATACGACATAAAGAATAAATTATTTACCAATTCAGATTTCTAAGAAGTAAATTTATACTTTTTTTTATTTTGGTTTTTTATTTATATTATTTTTATTTATTTTTTACCTTTTTTTATTTCTACTTTGTATTTAAATTCTATTATTTACAATTTTATTTTAGTACCTACAATTTTTTTCTATTAAAGGTGAATTTCTAAAAAAATGTTTTCTAATGAAGGTGATTTTTTAATTTTCTTTCTTCTAATTAAAGTTATTTTCTAATAAAGAAAAATTTCAAAAAATTCCTTTCCCAACAATATTTAAATTCCATAATAACGTAGGTATGAGATTAAAAAATAAAATTTACGAAAATTTTTTAATTCTTTAAAGAAAATACTTGAGATTTTGTTTTAAAATTATAATAAAGAATCGAAATTATACAAATTATTTAACAAACTTTAAAAATAATACATTAAAAAGTAACATACAAAAATAACATAACTTTTTAAAAAAAATTTTTATAAATAAATTAATTTTAAAAATTTAAAAAAAAAATGATGAAAATTATTATTTAAAAAAAACAGAATTTTGTTTACAAATACTTATTTTGGAAAAAATTTTCTTCTCCATTACATTTCATCGGAAATCACTTTTTAGAAATTATAAGCATTTTTCCTAAAGATATTTAAAATTTGCTAAAAAAGGGTTTTATGAATAAATTAATTTTGGAATTTTTTTTTTATAAAAATGATGGAAATTATTATTTTAAAAAATATATTTTTTTAAAGAAATACTTATTTTATAAAAATTTTTCTTCTCTTTCAAAAGGTAACGTAATTACGTAAACAGAATTATGATTAACAAATAGAAAAAAATATGCAAAATAGTTTCTATTTTTTAATCTTAATTTTTTTAAAACAATTTTCTAATTTTTATAAATATTATTGAATTCTACAAATTTTAGGAAAAGAAATATTAGAAATCATAACTGTTAAAAAAAACTTTTTTTTTACATGAAAACACAATAGAAAAACTTTTTTTAGAAATTACATTTCATCAGAAATCACTTTTTTTATGCAAAAAGGATTAAAAAATACTTTTTAGAAAAAGTGACAACCTACCTTTTAGTACTATTTTTTTAGATTTTGTATTTATATTCTATTATTTACAATTTTATTTCTATTTTTTATTTCTTTTTTTTTTGTTTTTACTTCGTCATTTCTATTTTTTCGTAATATTTTCTATTTTCCATTTTTTATTATTGTTACTATTTTATTTCCATTCTTAAAAACTATTTTTTCCCAATTTTATTTCCATTTTTAAAAAATATTTTTTCCCAATTTTATTTTAGTACAAAAAATCGAAAAAATAATAAAAAATAATTTTTGTATTAAAAACAAAACCATTAATTGTGCAATTAAATTCACACAATTTTAATCCAAACGTTGAAAAATTAATTTTAAACGAGAACGATTTCAATAAAAAATTCAGAGAATAGATAAATATTACTGAATTCGTTTAATGAATTTACCATAAATAAATAAATAAATATAATAGAAAAGACAAAGGAAAAAAGTTGGCTCACTGATCTAACGCACTAAAAAAATAATTAAATTCCATTTTAGTATTCACTGAGTGTTGACCAAGTTTTATTGGAGTGACGACAATAGAAGCGAATTAGTGAGCGAGTATTATTTGCCATTTTTACAATATATACTATTAATCGAAAGAATAATAGATTCAGAATGAAACTTTTGCTCTGGCCTTTTATAAAACTCTAATTAAACATTATTAGAAATTTTACATAATAGAATAATTCCCTCACTATATCTAAATTCACCTAATTTCTTATTAATTAAAAATTCTCTTAATTGGAGCAAAAAAAGGCTCAATTAAACAAAATTTCAACATTAGGGGAAAAAATTAATTAATAAATAGTTAATTAATTTAATTAATTAGTAAATAATATATTTGGTTAATATAATTAATTAGTAAATAATATATTTAATTAATTAGTAATTAATTTGATTAATAGTTAACATAATTAATATATAATATAATTAATTGCTAATTTAACTAATAGTTAAAATAATAATTAATATAATATCATTTATTAATTATTAATATTAATTATTAATACTTTTTTATTAATAATTAATTATTAATACTTCTTTTATTAACAATTAATATAATTAATAACTAATATGATTAATAATAAATATTATTAACAATTAGTTAAATAAATAACCAATACTTTTTGGTTTTTAAATATTAATAATTAATATAATATAAAAATACTACTAATTATCAAAAGCGAATAAAAATCAATTAATTACTAATTAGTTAATTAAATATTAATATTTAGTTACTTAGAAATCCACAATTTTGTTTTCTTGCGTCATCCGATAAAAAATTTACCAAACAAAAAATAAATTCCCTTCAACTTTGCCCCTTTCTTTTTACCATCAGGGAAAATTTAACAAAGATTTCGCTAAACTTTTGTAATTACTTGGAAAAGCTTAATTAGTCGAGTTAATTAGTCGAAATTTAGATGAACTCAAATCGTGAAATGAGCTTTTAGTAAAAGCTTTTCTGACAAATAAAGCTTTCATAAAAAATTACAGTAAAAATTATTTCCATAGATAGAAAAAAACGCAGAAATTTCTTTCCATTCAGAAACAGTTGGGCAAAAAAAAAAAATATTCCTGAAAAAAATATTTATACATAATTTGCATATACAAAACGGAAAATATAAATTTTAAGATACTAAAAATTTTTTTTCCCTCTGTTTATAAATTATCATCTTATATTTGAATAACAAACAAACATAAAAAAAAAACAAGAAAATGTGAAACAAAAAACTAGTTCACATCTGTCATATTTTATCAGAAGTTTTTTTCTCTCATTTTTTTTCTATTTCTCTAACATAAAGCTAAAAGACAACAACAAAAAAAAAAGAAGAAAAAGAAAAAATTTCTCGTAAAATACACAAATTCTGTGACTAAACATTTTTCACTAGAAAAAGAATCACAGAGTCGATGAGAAAATTTATGCAGAAAATTTGCATTCCGCTATCTCTAGTGGAAGGCACTCTTTTTATTTTATATACGCCTTATTATGGTTGAGGGATATGTATTGTATAAAAGTTAAAAAGGTAGAAAACTTTTGTAATACTGTTTTGCACTTAAAACAATAATTCTTTTTGTCGTAAATACTTGGGGGATTTTGTTTTTATCTGTTTTCCAGTTTTTCTTATTTTCCTGCCGTATAAATAGGTTTATATATGTGACCAGAAAACATTTCTTTTTCCTTTCCATTCTTTCTTAGAAATTCAAATCGAAAATTTTTAATCGCAAGTTTATTCGATTTCGGTTAAATAAATAGAAAGATAAATTTTTTTTATTAATAATTTATTATGTAAAATAAAATATAAAAATGAAAAAAAATATATTTTTCTTCTAAAAATTATTTTAACTAACTTTTTATTATTATTAACTTTTTAATTATGAATTAACTTTTTATGGATTCATTCAGTTTTATGAATTAATTTTAATGAGTTTATTCATTTTTGAATTGAACCGATTTGGATTTATTCATTTTTCTTGGAATTAAAAAAAATTGCATATTTAATTTTCCACTAATAATAAATATAAATATATTTGCATTGTTTTTGAAATTATTTCTGTTCCATTTTCTACTGCATCTTTTTAAATTTCTTTTAATTAAATAATTTAATTTTATTTATTTTTTTAATTAAATAATATAATTGTATTTTATTTTTTTAATTAAATACTGTAATTCTATTTTCAACTTTTTAATTTAATAAAAAAAATTGTTTTAAAACGAATATGTACTCACTAACATTTTTTTTATGTACAGACGCCTTAGATTTTCTGAAAAAAGAAAATTCGATTAATTAATAATTAATAAATTCGTATTTAGAATTTTATTCGAAATTTTTTATCATCAAAATGTATATTAAATGTATGCTTTTGTAAAAGCATTTTGCAATTTGGGGAAAAAGTGCAACGAGCCAAAATTTTTATATAAAAAATACTAAATACTAAAAAAATTTATGTGAAATTTATTAAACTTATATTAAAATTGTATAAAAATTCTTGATATTTCATAAAATTATACTAAATTCCACAAATTTCTTTTTAATGTTTAGTATTTTTTATATCAAAATTTTGGTTTGTTGAAATTTTTCCCAAAATTGCAAAATACTTTTACAAAAGTTAATATACATTTTTTTTTCAATTTGCAAATTTTCTGTTAAAAATTCTAAAACTTAATAAAATACAAAACAAAATGTGATAAATGTAAATGAATTAGTAAACAAAATAAAAAGGTAAAAAAAAAATAATTTCTTCCTTTATTAATTAATTTACTTAATAATTATTAGCAATTACTTACTATTCTAGTTTAATTATTATAATCAATAAATTAATAAACAAAATAAGAAGCTTGTGATAATTATTTTAAATAAACATTATTTTCATTCTAGATATTTATTTATTTATAACATTAGTGGTATCGCTAAATTTTGTTTTCGAATTTTTCCATTATTTATATGTATGTTTCTAAAGTTTCGAACGTTCAAATGAACGACAATATTTTTTTTACTTCTTCTAATTTTATTTATTTACAAAAAATTATTTTTTAAATTAAAAAAAAATTAAAATTAAAATTTTAAATTAAATTAATTAATTAATTAAAAATTTTTTTTGTTTTAAATTCATTCTTAACTAAATGTTATTTAGTTTCAATTATTTTTCTTTTTTAGATGGCAATTTTCTAAAAAAATTAAAGTGAAAAAAATTTCGTTCATTTGAACGTTCGAAACTTTAGCCACATTTATTTCTACAAATTCAATGTAAATTATATTAATAAAATTTATATAATTTAATATAAAGGAATTATTATTATTATTATTATTTTTATTATTTTTATTATTATTATTATTATTTTTATTTTTATTATTTTTATTATTATTATTATTATTATTATTATTATTTTTATTATTATTATTATGTTTTTGATATCTCTACTTATTTTTTATTTTTTTTTTTTCAATAAACGTTTTCATTATGCATTATTCGCTCGCATATTGTTTGTTTATTTCCAATTGAAATACAATATAATGGTAAAATTATTTACTGTTTTGATTGTAGATAAAATTTATTAAAAGTAACGTATATTGCATGTCATAAATAATAATATGTATATATTCGATTAAATTTCAATGCTGTTTATTCAATATAACATTATTATGTAAATCAGTAGCGTCTGCTATTGAAGAATAGGCATTACGCGTTCACCGTAATAATGTATACAATTTTTCTTGTCAATATTCTTTTTATTCTTTTTTATTCATTTTTTACTCTAAAATGATATATATTTAAAATATCGACATTTTTAATATCTCTCATAGGAAGAAAATTTTCTTCTCAAGATTTTGCATCGACTCTTGAAAATATATATTCTTATTTTCCATCTTGTTCCCTTTTTTCCACTAAATAAATATATGCATAAAAATGTGAAATTTGTATTAAGAAAAGAAAAGTTTATATTATCGTTTTTTTTTGAAGAAATTGGTTTTAAGACGAGTTGCAAAAAAGGAAATGAAGGATTTAGTATAAAAATATAGTACATAGTATTCAATATAGAAAAAAAATATTTATTCGCAGTAGTAAAAGTCAATATCACTGTTTTTCTTAAAATGTCAAAATAATCCCCAAGTGGATCGAAATAATCAAAAAATTAAGATCAAATGATGATTTGATCTACTTTTTGAGATCAATTTGTTGCAATTTCATACTTTTTAGGTAACAGTGATATAGTCAGACTGACAGTTAGAAAAGAATTAGTACAGGAAACAAGTAGTAAGGTCAATTTACGTCAGACAAGTAAACAATTTAGTTAAATGTAAATACTCGACGTAAGATCAATTTACGTCTGACAAGTAAACAATTTATTTGAATATAAATACTCAATGTAAGGTAAATTTTTGTCAAACAATTTCATTATATAAATTAAAGAAAATAAATACAGGAAATAAAACAAATAATATAGGAAATAAGTAGTAAACGTCACTTTTCGTCAGACAATTTTTATAGACTTATTATAGTAAATAAGTAGTAAAAGGCAATTTCTATCAGCCAATATTATAAACTTTGTGTAGTAAATAAGTACAGTAAAAGTCAGTCAATTTTGAAAATTTATTACTGCTCATAAGTAGTAAAGGTCAATCTACAACGTACAATTTTATAAACTAAATAATATAGGAAATAAAAAAATCAGACAGTTTTGTAAATTTATTCTTTACTTATTTATTTATTATAAGTAGTAAAAGTCCGTTTTTGTCAGACAATTTTCTTAAATTACTTTTGTAACTAGTAAAAACTAATGTAGGTCAATAAAATTTTTAATGTCACTAATAAATAAGTAGTAAAATCCAATTTTCGTCAGACAATTTTTAAATCTCACTAATAACTAAGTGGAAAGAGCAAATTTAAGTCAGACAACTGTTTAAAATCACCAATAACTAAGTAGAAAAATCCAATTTAAGTCAGACAATTTTTTAACACGCCAAGAACTAAGTAGAAAAAGTCAATTTTCGTAAGACACTTTTTAAAACGCACTAATAAAGAAGAAGCAAAAGTCAAGCATTTCGTAAAGAAAATAAATTTCACATCGACAGAATCGATTATTAATTTTAGTAGTGTAAATCAATTTAAGTCAGACGGACATATTTCGATTGTAAAAACATTTACTTCTAGTGGTAAAAATCAATTTTCAGGTAGACGTGTGTGCGTAATAAATTTATCTTTTCGTTTCGAGTAGTAAAAGTAAGTTTCTCAGACAGGAAGATTTATATTGTCGCAATAGTGGAAGTAAATTTGCAGTCAGACATTGAAAATTAGTTAAGAACTAAATTACCTAGTAGTAGAAAGTGCATTTACAATCAGACGTTAAGTTTTTAATTACTTAAACTTTATACTTGTAGTGTATATATACCAGCAGCAAGTCTTTTGTCATGAGATAATGGGAATTTATTTACAGAAATTGTCTTCGGAAGTCAAAGTCAGTTTTTAGTCAGACGTGATAAATATTTTATTTAAATATTTAAAAATCAACAAATTTAAGTAGTAAAAGGCAGTATTCAGTCAGACGAAGGTATTTATTTTCGATTTAGTAGTTATAGTCAATTTTTAGTCAGACATGATAAATATTTTATATTATATTATATTATTTTTTACACTGAGTAAAATTTTAGTTTATTAAACCTTTTTATAATTATAAAACATGAAGAAATCGAAAACTCCGAGTCTTCGACTCAGAGTAATCGATTTCTTCATATTTTTTAATAATTAAAGATGACCAAGTAATAAAATCATTATTTTATATTATAAGAATATTATACTTCTTCCAAATTATTTTCATTATTTCAATTCAATTATTATTTTCAAAAATTTTTAACTACAATTTTACTTTAGATCTATTACTTTCAATAATACTTAATTAATCAATTTCACGAAATTTCAATTATTCGTACATTCTTTAATTAAATGCATATTAGAAAATAAAAACATCAAATAATATTTAAAAAATTCAATTAAACTTTTTCAAAAATATTAATTTCAAAATTCAATTATTTTAAACAAGTTGACTCTTTATTTCTTTTAATATACAATTATAATCTAAAATTTTTACTGAAATTCATATTTATGAAATAAAAATCAATTTTTATTTAAAAATTCTACAAGAATTTAATTATTTAAATGCAAAGGTAAATAATTTATTGAAAAATTGAATGTTCTCAAAATTCGATTCTCATAAAGAATTTTAGTAACAAATTTTTTAATAATTCAATTCTTTTGTCGAATTTTGATAAAACTTGAATGAACATAATTACTTTTTTTAAGGAATTCAATTATAATTGTATGAAAAATAAACGCTGCGATGAGTTTTATGAGAATTTTCAAATTTATTCGTTTACAATTCAATTCTACAAAATTTCAATTATTCGCAATTTTTGCAATTAAATATATATTGAAAAATAAAAATTTGAAATAATTTCAATAAAAATCCTATTCAACTTTTAAAAAAAAATTAATTCTACAGAATTTTTTGTCAAAAATATATGAAAAATTAAGAATTTCAATGATTTTAGTTTGAAACTTTTTGAAAATTTAATTATTTCTAAAAATCCACGTTATAATGCTTTTAATACTTAAGTATAATTTAAAATTTTAACTGAAATTCATTTTTAAACCCATTTTTATTAGTAAATTCTACGAGAATTCAGTTATTCAAATACAAAAAAGAAATTTATTGATTCATGTTTCTTGAAATTAAATTCTCATAAAAAATGTTATCAACAAATTTTTTGAATCACAAAATTCTACATTTTTCGAGGAATTTGATTAAAATTGCATTTAAAATAATTTCAATTGTGCAATGAGTCTTATTATTTATGAAAATATTTTAATTCCTAAAAGAATTTAATTATTTAAATGCGAAGGTAAATAATTTATTGAATAATTGAATGTTCTCAAAATTCGATTCTCATAAATAATTTTAGTTATAAATTTTTTAAAGATTCAATTCTTTTGTCGAATTTTATTAAAACTCGCATGAACATAATTATTTTTTTCAAGGAATTCAATTATAATTGTATAAAAAATAATTGAAACGCTGCGATGAGTTTTATGAGAATTTTCAAATTTATTCGTTTACAATTCAATTTTACAAATCTGCAATTATTTAAAAATACTGCATTTAAATATATATTGAAAAATAAAAAATTGAAATAGTTTCAATAAAAATTCTATTAGACTTTTAAAAAGAATTAATTCTACAGAATTTTTTGTCAAAAATATGAAAAATTAAGAATTTCAATGATTTTAGTTTGAAACTATTTCAAAATTTAATTATTTCTAAAAATCTACGTTATAATTCTTTTAATACTTAAGTATAATCTAAAATTTTAACTGAAATTAATTTTTAAAACAATTTTTATTAGTAAATTCTACAAGAATTCGATTATTTTAATACAAAAATAAATGATTTATAAATTTCATGTTTCTTGAAATTAAATTCTCATAAAAAATGTTATCAACAAAATTTTCAAATCATTAAATTCTTAAGACGAATTTTAATAAGATTTTTAAGAATAATTACAATTTTCGAGGAATTTGATTAAAATTGTATTAAAAATAATTGAAATTCTGCAATGAGTTTTATTATTTATGAAAATAATTGAATTTCTAAAGAATTTTATTATTTATAAACATAATTTAATCCCTGTAGAAATGTTATTTTTTATGAAAATAATTGAATTATTGCGAAGAAATTTATAAAAAAAATTGTAAATAATTGAATTCCTGTAAAAATTTTTATTATTTATGAAAATAATTGAATATTTTCGTTGAAATGTATTCAAATTTTTTTAATAATAAAATTCTTTTAAAAAATTTTATTGAAATGTACTAAATATTGAATATTATGGAATTTTAAAAATCTTTTGAAAATAATTCAAATTTTGCCAAGAATTTGATTAAAATTTTCTAAAATAATTGAATATCAGAGAAGAATTTTATTATTTATAAAGAGACTTGAAATTTTGACGAGAATTTTTAAAAATTTTTGAACACAATTGAATTTAGTAACTATGTTAATAAGTTATAGTTAGTAAAACTAAGTTAGTAACTAATTTACTATTCACCCTCGAGAAGCTAAATTCGTTGAATTTTTTTTTCTGATGTTAATTTTAACAACTTGCGTTTTACTGTGAATTTAAGTAGTAAAAGTCAGTTTTTAATCAGACGAAACTATTCATTTTTTTAGTAGTAACAGTCGCAAAGTTTAGTCAGACACGATAAATAAAATAAATAAAAAAACGATAAATTAAAAAATTAAAAATTTTTTAAATTTAAGTAGTAAAAGTCAGTTTTTAATCAGACGAAACTATTCATTTTTTTAGTAGTAACAGTCGCAAAGTTTAGTCAGACACGATAAATTAAATAAATAAAAAATAAAGATAAATTAAAAAATTAAAAATTTTTAAAATTCAAGTAGTAAAAGTCAGTTTTTAATCAGGCGAAGGTATTTATTTTTGTTTCAGTAGTAATAGTCAATTTTTTACTTCTTTAGGCAAACATGATAAATATTTTATTAAAAAAAACTAAATTAAGAAATGTAAAAATTAAAAAATTTAAGTAGTAAAAGTCAGTATTACGTCAGGCGAAGTTTTTTTACTTTTCTTTTAGTAGTAACAGTCAATTTTTAGTCAGACCTAATTATTCTCCTGCGTTGCAGTGATAAAAGTCATTCTTTAGTCAGACGCAGTGATTAATTTTCGTTCCAGTAGTAAAAGTCACTTTTCAGTCAGACGTAATTATTCATTTTCGACCAAGGTTTAAGTATTAAAAGTCAGTTCTCACTCCAGAGGAGGCAATAATTCACTTCCGTTCAAGTAGTAAAAGTCAATCTTCTGTCAGACGTAATTATTCACTTTCGCTAAAGTAGTAAAACTCAGTCTTCAGTCAGCCGCAATTATTCACTTTCGTTTAAACTTTAAAGTTTAAGTAGTAGTCAAAGTCAGTTTCTATAGTCAGAAAATTATCATTACAATACGAAAAATGAATAATTATATTCATTTTCTCCTTATAAATAGTTTTAAAACGATTAGCTTTAATTTGAGAATAAGTAGTTATCTCCCCTTTCGGTCAGACGAAATATTAACTTATTTCACCCTCTTTTACGTTTTAAATGACCATGGAGAATGGAAAAATGAGAAAAAATTTACTAAAACGCAATCAAAGTAGTTAAAACTTTAAAAAAATAGATTTCCTTAAAATTTAAAATAGAAAATAACTTTGAAAATAAGTGAAAAATTGTGGAAGAAAAAGTATGTAAGTAAATTGAAAATTTCCTTCTGTTGACCAAGTCGGAAGTAGGGTCCTTAATCAATTTCGTGTTCAATTAGAGAACGTTGGAGGAATTTCCTTGTGTGTAATTTCCTCCGTTTCTCTTCTTGTGCCCAGTTCCTGTTTCCGTGTTAAATGGCTGAACTGAATGGTTTGAAAATGGAATGTGAGTCGAGAGATGGTGTGAGATAGGTAAAGATTAACATTCTCCACTAGTTAATTGATCAATATGGAATTCCAAACCTTTATGATCTTCGTGTCTATTTAGCAGTGAATCAATTTATATATATATATATATATATATATATATATTATACGAGAAAATTATTTTGGACAACTTGCTTTGAAACACTGTAATATTTAGATTATTAAAACATAACTACTGAAATGTAAATTTTTATTCATTAATTGCTTCCTCATACTGAGGAAGTATTTTAATTTTTAATTATTTAAATTTTTATTCATACTTTTTTTTATTTATTTTTAAATTTTAGTAAAATAATTTTCGGAATAGTTTTTAATTTATTTCGACCATTTTTTTAAGGACTACAATATTTTTTCTGAATTTTTAAACTAAAGATAATTCAAAATTAATTGAATTCTTATTAAAATTAATAAAACTACTGTCTATTAACTATTAATAATTAACTATTAATTATTATTGTCTATTAACGTAAAAATGAATAAAATTGATGGAATGAAAAATAAAAAATAATAATAAAAAAAATTACTGATTATTTACTGACAATTTACTAAGAAAAACTAAAACAAAACTAAATGAGTATTAAAAAAATAAAATAATAATAAATATAAATATTATTAATTAACATTGCTAATGATAATAATAATAATATAAATAATAGTAATAATAATAATAATAATAATAATAATAATAATAATAATAATAATAATAACAATAATAATAACAATAATTATACTATAATAATCTTCTTATTCATTCTGTCCAGTCTGTCCACACCTGAAGTTTGTCATGATTATGCATTTGTCTTATTGATATGTTTTGATAGATAATATTATTTTTCTTTATTTTCTCACTCTTACTTTTTAAATTTAATAATAGGTATTTATTTATTTTATTTAGAAATATTATTTTTATTTTTCAAATAATACAAAACTATTTTTATTAATCTACAAAAATTATTGTTATTTTTCAATATTTCTCTTTTTTTTAGAATAATTAGCACTTTGTAACAAAAATTTTTGAAACAGGTAATTACCTATTTTATTTAATTCTCTTTTTTTATTTTTTATTACCTATTTTTAATCTTTTCATTTTTTCTAAAAAAAATGGAAAAAAACAGTCAAAAAATTAAAATTAGCAAATATTTCGGACATTTTCTGCTTCTCAATGACAATTTATAAACAAAGTACAAGTTTTAAGTAGAAAAAAGTTATAAATAAAATTTTGATTAAGAAATTTGATATTTACTTTGGAAAAAATATTTACAGAATTTCTGTTTGTTAAAAACTATATTATCGAAATTACAATAAAAAATAAATTAATAAAACAATTTTTGGATAACCAAATTTTTTAATAATATTTTCAGATCTTTTCAAATAATTTAAATATATTACGATTATTCTTATTCTGACTTTTGGGCAGGAATATTTTTATTTTATTATTTGTTTTGATTGAGAAATTTATTGAACACTTGATCAGGGTTGTCACGCATTTGTTCATTTGAAAGTTCCTGATTTTTTCAGTTAAAAAATTGGAAATTTTCCAGGTTTTTAAAATAACATTATTTTTTACCACATTAATAATACGAAATAATTGATTTCGTTTGACGATTTTTAATAACATTTTTAAGAAGAAAGAAATTTATAAAAAATTTTGTAAATAATAGAATTTACATGAAATTGATGAAAATTTTTGAAAATAATTGAATTTTTGGCAAGAATTTTATTAAAATTTTTTAAATAATTAAATTTTGCCAAAAATTAAAAAAAAAATTTTTTGTTAAGAATTTTTAAAGTAATTGAATTTTCGACGAGAATATTAAAAAACTTTTGAACATAATTGAGTATTTAGAATCATTTATAATTTTTATGAAATTCAATTTCTTTAGTGTTTTAAGTAGAATTTATCTATAAAGCCATTATTATTTTTAATAATGAATGAAATGTATGTTAAAAAATATAACGAATATTATCAGAATTTGAATAAAGTTTTTTATAAACCTAAATTATCTTTAACATCTGTAAAGTTCAATTGTTGTTAAAAATAGAAAAAGTTTGAAATAAATGAAATATTTTTAATCATGAGGAATCTAATATTCAGAATTTTCTTATGAATTTTCGAAATTGAATATTGTTTCAGTACTTTTGACAAAATTTTCTGACTTTTTTCACGATTTTCTTGAATATATTTAGAGAAATTGAATTTTTCAATGTTAATGAAACAAGAAACTTCACGCGCGCTTTAGCGCGCGCGTTATTTAAGTTAGTAATAATAATAATATTAATAACAATAGTAATAATAATAATAATACTAATAATAATAATACTAATAATAATAATAATAATAATAATAATAATAATAATAATAATAATAATAATAATAATAATAATAACATGAACTAAAAATTAAATAATTTTTAATAAACGAATGCTGGAAAGCATAATTCTGAATAATTATGCTACACAAATATTTCTACTTAATTAAATGTACTCACATTTTTTTTAAAACAAAAAATTGAACATTCGCGACTAATTTGAAAAATTAAATACCATCAGAATTTTTCAAATTTTCTTCTAAATATATGTAAAATACTTTTAAAAGGACACGTAAATTTTTCTTCATCAAAAAAGCATATACATACAAATTTAATAAAAAAAACAAATTCCGTACATTTTTATTTAATGAAATATGTTTCCAACTTTCCAACAACTTTTTTATTCTATAAAAATTGAATAAAAACATATTTTCACAAAAAACAAATTTTATTTATTTATTTTTTTTTAAATGAAAGAAGAAAAATAATATTAGATATGATAAAAATTAAGTAGAGATATGATAAAAATTCGTAGATATTTTGAAATTAATGTATTGAAGGACTTTAAGTCTTTTCAATATATTTGAAGCTTAAAAAAACTATTTGACCGCACATGTTCTATATTCATATATATATATATATACACACATTTCATATAAGAAGAAAAACTGAAGGCTTTCAAAGCGTATTGAAAATACTTTCATTTCGAATATTACCCAATTTTGTCTGAATGGGCATTTTCGAGGGAAGTCGCTTTAAATTGGTGGCTCTAAACCGACTTATATTTTCTTTGCCATTGAAACGGCCACTCTTTTTTTTCCACCCTTTAATCAAAATTTAATCAACCATAATATTATTATAAGCTTCAGTCGCGTGGGAAGAATTTTTCAATTAATTAAATCTTAAACCTTTTGCTCAAAATAGTTTTGAATATTATTTCGTTATTTCTAAATTATTGTTAATTAAGTTATAATATTTCTTATTATATCCTCTTTGATGTTTCTATTAATTTAATGCTACCATTAATAATAATGTTATTATTTTATTTAGAATTAAAAAAAAACAAATTTAATTCACTTCGAATTATTCTTTTTATTACTACAATTATTATTAATATTATACTAGCAACAATTCTAACTTTTTACATACTTTTTAAAAATTAGCAAATTCAGAAAAAAAGGATTTAAAAACTTTTAATACAAATTTTTTTTTCTTAAATATAAAATATGAATTGGTATGTAGATTATTACTATTTTAGCCACAATTATCATATATTCTGAGACAGGGAATTCAAGAAAAAGTAAAAAAAAAAATAATAGAAAAAAATAAAAAATAAAAATGAAATAAAAAATAAATAAAATAAAATAAAAATATTTAGAATTCGCGAGAAAATTATGAATTTTAGTGTCTCTTTTGTTTTCATCATAAACTATGAAATCGCCATGAATTCTAATACAAAAGTTTTAATTTTTTTTATTTTTGACAATAATTTCATATTAAATACGATAAATTAAAAAAACTTTCATTCTAAATAACTAATTCTTGAACAACAATTATAAAATTATTACTTAGAAATTATTTAATAAAAATTTTACTTAATAATTTCAAAATTAATTTAATTTTCAATGAATTGCGTTCACAGTATTCATAAATAAATCATCTTTAAAAAGTTTTAATTTAAAATTTTATAAAATTTCAATTTTTAAACAATTTTATTAGAAATTTGAAAAATCTTAGATTATTGCAAAATGTAAATAATTCCAATTCTCATTAAAATTTGTTAAATTTGTCAATATATATTTAATTGATTATTAAAAATTATTACTTTACAGAAAAATTTGAGTTAAAAACATTTTTTAAAAATTGAATTTTGGAGAAAGAAAAAAAATTCCCGTCAAAATCACAACTATCTTTATAAATAACAAAATTCAACTAAAAAATTCAATTATTTGCAAAAAATTTCGTCATTTTATTTTCAATATCTAGGATTTTAATAAATTTCCAAAAAGAATTAAATTATTAAAAAAAAATTAATAAAATTGAACACAAACATTTAACCACTTTTCTGAATAAAATTAAAAATTTGCCGAACAATTCAGTTAATAAAAAATTTTCTATAATTTTCATCGCAATAATTCAATTAATTTGATGAATAATGTATTTTTTTATGAATTCAATTATTTCCATAAATTATAAAACTCATAGCAGAATTTTAACTATTTTTAGTGGAGTTTTAAAAGAATTCTCGGAAAAATGTAATAATTCTTAAAAATGTGATTAAAATTCGTCAAAGGAATTTAATTATTCAAAAATCTGTTGATAAAGTTCTTTACAATAATTAAATTAATTATTGTAAAATTAATTAAATTAATTTAAAAATTTTTTAAAAACATTCAATAATTTAATAAATTATTTACTTTTAAAGAATTACTTTTTTTAAAAAAAGTTTAATTTAATTTTTTAATATTATTTAAAGTTCCATGAGAATTTTTCCAAATTCTCAAAAATTTGCAATTGACAAAAAGAATTTATAAACATTTTTTTCCTATAAAAAAAAAATTGAAAATTTTCTATAAAAATATTAAAGATACAAGAATTTGTCTAATCAGACACGAAGTTTTAGTTCTTATGCTAATCAAGAAGGAAAATTATAATAATTAAGAATTAGGTTCAAAAAGGGGAAATAATTTTCCTTTTTCTTCTTTAATTTTGTTCAAGAAAATTTTATTAATATATTGAATAATTATATTCTCCTGTTTGTAAAATTTTGTCGGATCGTGAAAATCTATGCTCTCAGCCAACGCTCACATCACGATGTGTTCACCAGTTCTCGTTCGATCACTGAAGTTAAGCATCGTTGAGCGCGGTTAGTACTTGGATGGGTGACCGCTTGGGAATACCGCGTAGTGTTGGCTTCTTTTTTTTATTTTTTAAAAATTTTATTGCTTTTCAAATCGAAAGCGTCGAAGCCCAGAGTTGAAAATTAGTATTTGATTAAAATTCGTCAAAAGAATTCATTTATTTAAAAATTTGTTAATAAAGTTCTTCACAAGAGTTAAATTTTAGAAGTTATTCAATTTTTCAATAAATTATTGACTTTTGTATTTAAATAATACAATTTTATACAAATTCCTCGAAAAATTTAGGGACTCTTAAAATTTTTATTAAAATTTGTCACAAGAATGCAATTATTAAATAAAATATTTATTGCAAAATTGTGTATGAGAATTCAATTTTAAGAAACATTCAAATTTTTGAGTAAATTATTTACTGTTGTATTAAAAAAGTTGAATAGCTTATTTTAAAAAGGGTTTCAAATTAAAATATTTGAAAATTTGAATTTTCTATATTTTTAACTGAAAATTTCGAAGAATTATATTTTTTAAAAAGTTTAAATTCTTTTTTTTTAATAATTTGAAGTTACATGGACATTATTCCGATGTTGGGAATTTTTCTATATTTTCCTAAGGAAATTTTTCTAAACGTTTAAGAAAATTTTTCCAAACTTTTAGTATATTTTTCTACATTATTTTATGGGAATGTTTCTAAATTCATAGTAACTTTTCAGTTGCAAATTCTCAAAGAACTTTTTCAAAAAATATTTTATAAAAGTTGATTTAAAGTTACAGTAACAATATTCATATTAATAAACATACCTTTATAAGTTTTTTAATTAAAAAATTTGTTAATAAAGAGCTTTACAGGAATTAAGTTCTAAAAAACATTCAATTCTTTAATAAATTATTTACTTTTAAAGAATTACTTTTTTTAAAAAAGTTTAATTTAATTTTTTTAAATTATTTAAAGTTAAATGGAAATTTTTCCAAATTTTCAAAAATTTGCAATCGACAAATAAAGTTTATAAACATTTTTTTCTTTATTTATAAAATAATTTATTTTAAATTTAAATTTCATTAAAGCAATTGTAGAAAAGAAATAGAAATTATGTAAATTGTTTTTTTATGAAAATTAAGAATTAAATTATTTAATTATGAATGTTTTAGAAAAATATTAAGAAATACTTAATATAAGGGAATATGTAATGTTTTTTTTCGCCAAAGAAAGAAAGAAATTTTTTAACAATATTGTTATTGAGAACTAAAAATTTTGTACAAAAATGGATATATTTCTTATTTGTTAATCATAATTTTCCCACAATAACCAATTTTCTAACATTTGAAATAATTTAAAAGGAAAAAAATTTGCGTAGTTTAGATCAGACAAGCGAAATTTGATATAAAAAAATAAAATTTATTTGTTAATCACAATTTTTTTAAATTTTTAAATTACAAATATTATTTTATTACAATAAAAGATTATTATAGTTAATAATTATTATTATTTTATTAACACAATTATTTACTACTTGTGAAAAATGTACTTTTCAATTAATAAAATTTTTTTCTAGTTTTTTTTTGTTCATTATTTTTTCATTTTAGTTAATTTTCATTATTCTTTTCTAGACAAAATTATTTATTTTATTATTAATTAATATTATTATTAATTAATATTATTATTAATTAAAATTATTATTAATTATTATTACTATTATTTTTTTTTTCAATTAGGTGCCTAAATTTAATTTCATGTGAATTCGAGTTTATTAAAAAAAATTTCTAATGCAGTTAGTAATATGTAGTTGTGATAAATAAGAAAGAAATGAAATAAATAATTTAATTGTTAACCAAAATTAAATAAAAAGTTTAGAACTACACTGGAAAAAATGTGTATGAAATTTTGTAAAAGTATTTTGTAATTTAGGGAAAAAGTGCAGTAATCCGAAATTTTGCAATATAAAAAATACTACACTTAAAAAATTTTGTGGAATTTAGTATAATTATATCAAATATCAACATATTTATTTAATTTTAATATAACTTTACTAAAATTCACATAAATTGTTTTTAAGGTTTAGTATTTTTTATATCAAAATTTCGGTTTGTTGCTTTTTTCCCCAAAATTACAATTTAAATTTAAATTTTCTTTCAGTGTAGTTCATGGTGGGAAAATAAGGTTTCAGTAGTAAATCTTTAGTAATAGTCACTTCACATTAGACAATAAATTTAAGGAATTAAAAAAAAAATTTTTTCATCTTTCAAAAGAATAATTTAAAAAAAAATTCTCTTCTTTCCCCCTTTTTCGGTTTTTGTAAATATCTCTTAATTCGATTTAATTCGTCACTGAAGAATTGAAAAACAAGCTTTTGTGTCTGTAGAAAAAAAATATATATATAGAAGGAAAAAAACGAGGGGAAAAAATATAAAAAATAGAAAAAAAAATATGTATAGTTGGAGAAAATTGAAAAAAGGTATGAATTCTCTTTCTGTGGAATTCAATTGTTATATAACAGGTACTTCCTGGATAGGTTTTCGTTCAATATGTCCAATCATGTATTCTCACGATCGTGCCACAAACATCAGCTTGCAAATAATTAAAGCTCCTGATGCAATTGCCTCGTAAACTATGATATACTCATTTTACAATATACAGCCGACAAATTAGAGAATTTCGCACGTTTATATACAACATTTATTATATCATCAAACATTTAATATTTAATCAGATTTACTTGGAAATTTCGAATAATATGCTTCTATTAAAATATTATTTATGAACGAAATTTTCCAAACATATATTATCATGTCTCATGCGATGTTCAATATTTATATTAAGTGATGAGTTATTACCATTTTATCTAGTCAGTCATTTTTTTTTATTTATTTATTCAAGTTCTCCAATCACTTAATGAGAATTTAATAACGAATTATTATTAATTTATAAACAATCTGTTTGAATTATTAATTTGAAAATTTATATTAAATTCCCTATTACAGTGAATCGTTTACTTTAAATTTTGAATTACTCACAAATATTTTGAACTTTTTCTAAATCTATTATTAACATTCGATAATAATTGAAATTAATAAAAATAATTGGGTGAGATTTTCATTTAGGAAAAAGTAGAATTTTCATTTTAGTGAATAATTTTTCTGTTTTTTATTCTTTACTTTTTTTATTATTTTTTCTTTTATTTCTCTATTATTAACTTTCGTTAATAATTGAAATTAATAAAAATAATTGGACGAGATTTTTATTTAGAAAAAAGTAAATTTTCATTTTAAAGAATATTTTTTTTATTCTTTACTTTTTTATTATTTTTTCTTTTATTTCTCTATTATTAACTTTCGTTAATAATTGAAATTAATAAAAATAACTGCACGAGATTTTTATTTAGAAAAAAGTAATTTTTCATTTTAGAGAATATTTATTTTTCTTTTCTGTTTTTATTCTTTTTTTCTTCTATTTATCTATTATTAACTTTAGTTAAGAATTGAAATTAGTAAGATAATTGGACGAGATTTTTATTTAGAAAAAAGTAGAATTTTCATTTTAGTGAATAATTTTTTTTTTACTTTTTTTATCGTTTTTTTCTCTTATTATTCTATTATTAACTTTCCTCAATAATTTAAATTAATAAAAATAATTGGATGAGATTTTCATTTAGTAAAAAAGTAGAATTTTTTCGGTGAATAATTTATTTCGAATTTAATTATTGACAACAAAATTCTCAACTCGATTATATTTATTTTTCATTTTTTTTTTGACATGATTTATTGAAGTTAATATTCTGAAGAGATTTTTGTTTATGAGAGAAAAATGGTGAATTTTTTTAATGATATTTTTTCGTTAAGTCAACTTTTTTTTCACATTGCTTTTCCAATTAGGCAAATGAAGCTTCTTTGGAGAAAAGTCGCTTTAAAATATGTTTTCCCTTTTGCTAAAGCTTCCACCTTTGCTTGTACATCGTTTTAATACCTGTTGTAAATTCTCTATTCATATATTTACATGCAAAAAAAGAAGGAAAAAAAATGTGTTGAAACGTCTTATAGAAAATTATATCCAGAGAAACTCTAATTAATATTTTCTTATTATTTCTTTTGGTTCTAATTACTAGATTAAAGGTTTTTCATCGGGAAAATAATAATTAGGTTTTGGAATTTTTAATAATAAATTAAAAGTATAAGATAAAATATTAAAAATATTAAAAATATTAAAAATATTAAAAATATTAAATTAAACATTTTTTAGATTTTCCTTTATGAAGAACGATTCTTTTTTGCATTAGAGGAGAAAAACTACTGTTATGATAATTAATGTTTGACAAAAAATTTCTATTATCTTGCACACACAAGAAAATATTTTCCATGTACACGAAGTAAAGACAAAAAAGAGATTTTGTAAGATTTCTTTCACTACAAACAAAAGATTTTTTTCCTAAATTAGAGAAACATTTCTTTTCAACTAAATATGTAAAAAATATAATGTCCATAAATGAAAATTTTCTTTGGTTATATTTTCATTTTTTATACAAAAATTTTCTTTTATTAAAAAAATTTATAAAGTTATAAAAATTTTTTTTTTCATTATTACTTGATTTTATTATTTACTAATTAATATTTTTTCCAAATATTTATATTTTTTATCAATATATTCAAATAGTCATAAAACTGTTTTTAATTTATTTTCATCGCAATAATAACATTTATTTTTAGTTAGACATTAAAAATACAATAACAATTATTTTCCAGCAAGAAAAGCAAATTTTCAGTCAAAAATTTTTTATTTTCATAAATAAATGTCTAATTTTTGGTTAGACTTTAAAAAAATTATTTTCATAAGTAGAAGTAAATTTTCATCCAGATATAGGAATTTTATTTTTTATTCAATTTTCAGTATTTAATTTTCAGAAATAAATTTTTGTCAAACAAAAATTTTAATTTTGCTGAGAAAAATTATTTTTCAGCAGTAGAAGTAAATTTTAAGTCTGACATAATTTATTATTTTATTTATTAATTTATTAAAAGTATTTTTTAGATAAAAAATTCTATAGATTTAATTTAATTAGATTTAATTTTTAATTTTCTCTATCTTTTATTCCTTTTATTATTGATTTATTTTTATACATTTATTAAAAAAAATTTTTTCTTTTTATTCTTTGATTTGTTGACAATATTCGGACATTATTTGTTATTTCCAATTTTTCACAAACTTCTTTTTTGCGAACTATTTTCCCCATTGGAAAAAAATGTTTTTTACTTGTTTTATATGCAAAAAATTTTCTCCAATTTAACCGAAAATTTGTATTGTCAGAATGGTGTAGGAGATAGGAATTTGCACTATCAAAATTTACTTTGCCTACTATTCAGGCCAGCCAGCAATGTGGTAGGCCAATAATTTGATTTCTGGAAAATTTGCACATCGTGTCTAGAATGTGGGGGTCACTATTTCTAGTTTCAGTTAAACTTAATGTTGTGGACTGAAATTTATCAAATTTATTGTTTTTCCTCTACGATCAAAAAAAAACACGTATAGGAAAATAAAATAATAAAATTTAAATTTTTTATTAAATATTCAATTATAACACAAAATGTTCTTCACTTTTTTTTTGGCCCTCAATTGAAAAAATTTAGTTCATAATGTGCTTTTTTAATTAAACAATTTTCCACTTTTGGCTTCAAAGGGAAAATTTAATTCATAATGTATTTTTAATTATAAACATTTTTTACTTTTCTTGGTTTTAATATGAAACAATTTGGGAAAAATATTTTTATTAATTAATTATTAAACGATTTTCCACTTTTGGCTTCAATGGGGGAAATTAATTTATGTTTTTTTGAATTATAAACGATTTTCCACTTTTGGCTTCAAAGAGAAAATTTAATTCATAATGTATTTTTAATTATAAACATTTTTTACTTTTCTTGGCTTCAATATGAAACAATTTTGAAAAATATTTTTATTAATTAATTATTAAACGATTTTCCACTTTTGGCTTCAATGGGGGAATTTAATTTATGTTTTTTTGAATTATAAACGATTTTCCACTTTTGGCTTCAAAGGGAAAATTTAATTCATAATGTATTTTTAATTATAAACATTTTTTACTTTTCTTGGCTTCAATATGAAACAATTTGGAAAAATATTTTTATTAATTAATTATTAAACGATTTTCCACTTTTGGCTTCAATGGGGAAATTTATTTCAAGTTTTTTTTTAATTATAAACATTTTTCACTTTTGGCTTCAATAAAAGGATTCGATTCCATAATATTATTATTATTTATCCAACTGTAACAAATTATTGTTCCCTTTGGCTTTAGTGAAAAAAATTAATTAAAAAACCTTTTTTTAGTTAAAACAATTTTTCACTGTTGGCTTCTATAAAAAAATAATTTTTCAATTGTTTTTTATTTTCATAAGAAAATAATTATTTTACTAAAAAAAATTTTTTTTCTAAATAAAACTAATGTTGACAAATTAAAATAAAAAAGTATTTACAAAATGAAATCAGAATAGTGGAAAATAAAATATTTCAATCAGAAAAAGATTTCAGTTGCAATTTATTTGTAAATAGAGTAGAAAGAAAAGAACTACAAAAAAGCTACGTTTATTCTTGAATAGCGGCCAAGATATCATATTTTTAAATATAGATTATAATTTTTACAGAAATTATCTCGTAATTTGGACTAAAAAATAAAGAAAAAGCAGAAGGATGAAAAAATGGGATAACCCGGTTTCTATTCTAAAAGAGTGGTTATTAAGAACTTGAATGCAGGACATTATTCTTTGTGAGACGTTTTACAAACGAGAAATAAACTTCAGACTTATATTCATAATGGATATTAAGGAAAGAAAGGACATTTTTTTTTCTCAAAAGTACTTTTTCCATGCAATTTTCAATCTTTTCTTGTGAGTCTTAGAATGGAGCCAGATGCATCGATTAAATATTAAGTAGATGCGCACTTTCTGACATTCACACACGTCAATATAATATTTCCAAGGTAAATTTGAGGTTAATATAAAGAAAAATGTAATTTGGAAAAAAAATTGTAATTTTCATTTTTCAATTCATATTTCTATATAAAAAATATGATTTTTTTTGCTTTTTGCAGAGAAGAAAAATTTATCGTAATTTTCATTTCAATTCATATAAATAAAATAATTTTTTTTGCAGAGAAGCAAAATTTATCGTAATTTTCATTCTAATTCATATTTATAAAGAAAATAATTTAATTTCTTGCAGAGAAGAAAAATTTATCCAATTGCAAAAAATTAGTTTTTAAATCATATGGTTTAAATTTTTAAGTTCAAAAAGTTGTAATTTATGTTTCATATATAAAAACTAGGTGCACTGACGAGAATTTTATTCACTTGGTAGAATATATTACTTCAATTCTTTTTTTTTATCTTTTTTTGCTAATGTAAAGAATAAGTGTTCTCGGTTATTCATGAATAAATTACCTTAATATCGCACTTTGTCATTCTTTTATAATTTTACATAAAGTTTGAGCGATTTTTTATTGCTGAAAAAAGAATTTAAAAATATTACCAACTTTTATTGCTAATATCAGAAGAGAATTGCGGATGTAGAAGTTGAAATTCTACTTTGAATATTGTACCAAATTTTTTTTCTCTGAAAAAATGTAATTAATGGAAAAAAAAATTTTTAGGGATTAAAAAATAATTTTAATTAAGTACTTACAGTGTATTTCGATCAGACTTAAGAAAATAGTTCGGAAAAATGTTCCTTTCAGTAGTAATAATTTATAAAAATACAACTAATGGAAAAAATAATCAAACTCTTAATTTTTCAAATTTAATTCAAAAAAATTCAATTATATAAAATGTAAACATGTGAAAATTAGTTCAAAAAATATTCTCTTTCCAAAAAGGAAAAAATAACAATTATACATGAAGAGAAAACCCACAGAGGAGTTGACAATAATTTAAAATGTTACGAGTTCTCTCCTAAGAACTTGTGTTTCGTTTTTTGTTGTATTTTTTTTTATTTTATTATCCAATTAGACCACTTTAGAGGCTCTATAAAAAAAAACACTCAATTATATTGAGAGCAAGGAAAAACATAAAACGCTTAAATGTTCCATTTACAGAGCAAATCCACTCTCATTTTCACCTCTTTTGTCTATTTAATTAAACACACATGGGACTTCTCAAGTACTCGGGGTTGAATTCCTATTATAGCCAAAATGGGAATTCACCAGTTAAACGATAGACAAATAAACAAATGCGGGGGAAAATTTTTCCGAACGACGACAATTTTTTTTTTTCACCAAACGAAAAAAACAATTTTCTTTAATTGAAACTTGTTCGTATGCAAATGAAAGAGAACAAAAGAATTATCGTACTACTTTTTAAATTTAAATTTTGTAAAAAAAATTTTGTAAATTTAAATTAGCAACTGAATTTTTGCTTTCGAATTATGTAATTTTAATAATAAACAGTAATTTCTACTAATATTACTTAAATTTGTAATTTATAAGATATAAATGATCCTCAAGTTTTGAACGTTCAAGTGAACGAAATATTTTTTTTATTGAAGATATCTTAATAAATTACTATTTATAAAAAAATTTAAAAACTGGACTTTTATATTCAGAAACTCACTAATTAATTTTTTTGCTAGTGACGCAAAATAATTGCAATAAAAATTTAATTTTTAGAAGAAATAAATAAATTTCGTTCATTTGAACGTTCAGAACATTAGGATCTTAGATATAGTAATAATAATAATAATAATAATATTAATATTAATAAAAATTATATTAATAATAATAATAACAAAAGAATAATAATAATAATAATAATAATAATAATAATAATAATAATAATAATAATAATAATAATAATAATAATAATAATAATAATAATAATAATAATAATAATAATAATAATAATGATAATAGTAATAATAATAACAAAAGAATAATTATAATAATAATGATAATAATAGTAATAATAATAGCAAAGAAATAATGATAATAACAATAACAAAATTTTGTTTTCTTTTTTGCTGAAAATAATTGCAAATTTTTCTTCTTTTGCTTATTAAAAAAAAAGAACGAGAGGCAAAAATTCACGTCTCAGTATGAAAAACATTATTAAATATAAAGTAAGTAACTTTTCTAATTTTGCAAATATTAGAAGAGCTCCCTCCACCCTCTAACAACCATAATTATCGTTATAAAAAGCTTTTCTTGGGAAAAATTATTTTTTTTTTTTAATTTTCAAGTCATGATGCAATTTATTATTCCTATTTAAAGCCGCCTTAAGGAATCTTGTTGGCGATGAAATGAGCCCCATTCGATATTTAAAAAGCAGTCTATTAAAATAGAAAAAAGAAGTAAGTGAAAAAAAAAAGAATAAAAGAAAGCGAAGAGAGGAAAAAAATTGAAAAATGCAACGTTAGAAAATGAAAAAGATTTTCTATTGTAATCCCAACATCAATACATAACTTAAAATTACTTACATCTTTAGAGAAAAAAACTGGGTTAATTCTACAGATTTTTATCATTTTTCTGTTCTACAAATTTAATTAAACATTTTTTGCTCTAGATATATATGATTTTATTTACGTTTTGCTATTTTCATTTAATTTCATTGTCATTTTTTGATGTTATGCTGAGAAGGTATGCGAAGAATTCGGTTGATAATTTCCTTGAAAATATTAATCGCAATTACGAGTGACTTAAATATGGGAAAATATTTTATGAATTGTCCTTCGAACGGTAACAATTATTTTTAAACTTAAATGCAAATAATTGAAATAATTAAAAGGTTTTAAATTCTTTTTTGTTTTTATTACATTTTCACTTATTATTTACAATAATAGGATATAATATTAAATAATAGAAAAATAAAATTTTAATTTACTTATTTATTTAGCTTATATTTAATTAAAAGCAACGCAATTGTATAGAGAATTTATTAATTAATTTTCTATTTTTCTTTGTCTTTCCACTATTATTAAAAATTTTGTTAATTAATTTAAATTTAATTTTATTAATTTAAATTAAATTCAACAATTTAAATAAAATATATTACTTATTATTTAAATTAAATTTATAAATTTAAATTTAATTTTATTACTTTGAATTAAATCCATAAATTTAAATAAAATTTATTATTAATTTAAATTAAATTCATAAATTTAAACAAAAGTTATTAATAATTTAAACACTTTTTAGATTAAAAATAAATTGTTATAAAAAAGTAATGAATTAATTTTCTGCTTTTTTTCCCTTACCAATTTTCAATGGAAATTTAATTAGACTAAAGCAATTTTTACCTTTAATTTTGTTGAATGAAAAAAAAATTCTATTTGCTAAACATTAATTGAGAGGAAATTCAATAAAAGTTAAATTTTCCACATTTGGGTCAAGTAAATAATAATCAAGTGTATTTATCAAAGAATTTTTCATATTCGAATTATATATTCATTAGATAAACGTCAAATAAAGCAATAAATGAAATAATTATTTTTCATTATGTTTCCTTTCATGTCTATAAATACTTAACAAATCATTCAATAATTTTCAATGGTAAAAAAATAAACGAACTTCAAATGAAAAATTTAAACACAAGAAATAAAAAAATATAAACAAAAAATGAATAAAATAAAAATATTGTCAAAAGAGAAAATCAAAAATATAAAAATGTAAAAGTATAAAATCAAAATATAAATAATCAATAAAATATAAATATGAACAAAATAAATAGAAATGTAAACGAACAAATAAATTAAAAACGTCAAAAAAATAAATTAAAACATAAAAAAATGAATAAAAAACATCACAAAAATAAATTAAAAAATAAAATAAAATATTAAACCAAAAAATAAATAAAAATTGAATAAAAGAATAAAATAACGAAAATAAAAGGAATAGAATAAATATTTTTAAATCACGTTAATTTGTTTTGATTTTGAGAATATTGTAAAATGAATGGAAAATCGAAGTGTCATTGACGTGCGAATATATCTAATTAATTTTGTAATAAATTGACGTGAGTGAATTTAGTACTCTAAAAGCGGGCAATTGAAACTGACGAACATTACAATCTGAATTCTATCTCTCTCTCTATATATTCACTGAAAAAAATGTATTTAATTCAAATAACCGATTACTCGACAATCATCAAATAAATATTTATTTGTATCAATTTTTATTTAGGCCAATTGAACATTATGTGCTTCAAATACTATGTTCATTGGTCCATGTAAAAATTATTTTATTGAATTAAAAATTTTTTAATTTACGTAAACATTTGACTGATGTAAATATTTATTTATTTTTTTATGAATAAATATTCTGTAGAGTTAATTAAATTCAATTAAATATTTATTTAATTAAATAGTAAACAATTTTTTGCTTCAAGAGAATATTTATTTAATTAAAGTAAATAATTTTTTGTTTCTGGAAAATATTCATTTAATTGAAAAAAATAATTTTTTGTTTCAAGAAAATATTTATTTAATTGAAGTAAAAAATAATTTAATTCAAGTAAATATTCTTTTCAATGAGAAAAATATTTTTTTTAATGAGAAAATTATTTTTTTTCCTGAGAAAAATATTTCTTTCCCTGAGAAAATGATTTCTTTCAATGAAACAAATATTTAGTTCAGTCAAAATAAATATTTATCAGAATCAAGTAAATATTAATTTAACTGAAGTCAATAATTATTTGATTCAGGTAAATATTTCTTTTGACTGAACTAAATATTAATTTCATTGAAGTAAATAATAATTAAATTTAGGTAAATATTTTTTTCAATGAGAAAAATGTTTCTTTCAATCCAATAATTATTTCTTTCAATGAAACAAATGATTAGTTTAGTCAAAATAAATATTTATCAAGTAAATATTAATTTAACTGAAGTGAATAATTATTTTATTCAGGTAAATATTTCTTTTGACTTAACTAAATATTTATTTAATTAAAGTAAATATTTTTCTGATTGAGAAAAATATTTATTATAAATTTATTTATAAAACAATTGAATTTATTTTTATTTATTAAAATTATTTAATTTATTTATTCATTAAACATTGAAAAATTTTCTGATTAAGAAAAATATTTATTTGATTAAAGGAAATATTTTTCTGATCGAAAAAAATATTTATTTGATTGAAGGAAATATTGTTCTGATCGAAAAAAAAATTTTATTTAATCGAAGGAAATATTTTTCTAATTGAAAAAAAAATTATTTACTAATAGAAAAACAATCAGTTAATTGAACAAAATAAAAAAATTTTCCCCTATATTTTATAAATTAATTGTCTATTATTGAATATTTCAGAAACTTCTTTGTCGAAATTCATAATAATTCACTGTAGAGAAAAATTCATTTTTCCACTTTTCAGGAGAAATTATTTTATTAAAGGAAAAGTTATATAAGAAATAGTTTGCATTCTTCAGGAAAAAGAATTTCAACAATAAAGATCAGATTTCATTTTAAATAATATATAGAAGAATGAAAGACTGCACACTTTTTTTTGCTTTCTTTTAGGAGGAGAAAAAAAAGTCTTAATTTACCGCACGAAGCGTAAAATTAACATTTAAACTTTCATTCATTAGAAAGTTAGAAGTAGCGCTCTTTTAAATTAAAGTGCTTTTTAACAACTTCATGATGATGAAGAATGTAAAAGATTTTTTTCGACTCTTGATTCACAAACTGACTAATAAAGTTAGAAAATATTTTTTTGTCCCCTGAAGTTCAAAAAAATATGTTCGCAATTTTTTTTCCCTCTACTTTTCAATATGTGGGAAAAAAATTATATGCAAATTTGTAATAAATCTTTAATTACAAAATGTAGTAATTAAATATTCGGGATTTTTCTAATAAAGTCGAGAACTGTGGGAAAATATTTTATAATTCGTTCAAAAGGGAATATTTTTTTTCGAAAAAGAAAATAAAATAAAAAACCAATTAAAATTGTTAAGAGAAAAAGAAGTGTTCATTCGCTATAAATATTTTTTATCCTCTCTCTCTCACAAACGTTTAAACTTTTTTAATTTTTGTTTTTAATGGCTTTCAGAGTCGAAACGATTTTTACACACATATTGAAACTTTTTATATTATAGTCTCTCTTCTTTAAAGTTTGATAAATGGCTGTTATTTTTTTTTTTATCAAAGTGGTTTATTTGAAAGTAATTAATTGAATGAAAGTAATTAATTTATAACTTTTTTCCCTCCTCTTTGTTTTCATTTCAACTTAATACAATTTCGATTGTTCAATTTTCCATTCAGAATATAGAATAGAATTTTTTGTTTCTCTTCGAAAATATTTAAGAACTCTCTTTGAATTGTAAAATTCTTTTAAAACATTTTTTATTCAAAATTCTTTTGAAACAAAAAATTTTTTAAATTTTTTTATAAAACGATTTTTCTTTTTGAACTGTAAAAAAATTTTTCCTTTTAAGAGGGAAATTTTTCCTTTAAAAACGGGAATTTTTTCCTTTAAAACGGGAACTTTTTTTTTTTAATTTCAAAATTGTTAAATAGAGAATTTTTCAGGAAATGTACGAGAGGAAATTATTCCTTCAATTTATCAGAGAGCGAAATGAGTATTTGTCTTTTTTTTTAGTGTTAAACAAATAATAATAAAAAATGTGTCAGTATATCGAAAAAGAAATTAACTGTCACAAAGAGCATTTTCTATTGGAGGGAAGAAGAATGACTTTTCATTTGTCTCTTGAGAGGAGACATTTTATGAAGATAGAAGGAGAATATTTGACATTAAATAACTGACGAGGCCATTAATGATTTTAGTTCAGCATTGTTCCCCATTCTTTGAATCTCCCAGATGTGCACTCTATAGCAACTAAACTCTCTGATGAAAAATGTGCGTTTTACAAATATTGTCTTTTCAGAATTCAAAGCTTTTTTTTTATTTAAAAAAAAAACTTCCCTCTTTATTTAGGACAAGAATTGAAAAATCTCTTTCTGAAACGCTGATAAATGATTTTAATTTTTATTCCGATTTTTTATTCATTAGAAATTTTTCCTAGTCACTATTTTTTTCTCCTTAAAAATCTGTATTGAATTTTTAATGCCAACTTTTAAATTTTAAGATAAAAAATTTTTTTCATTACTGTAATTATTAATTTTAAAAAACAGTTAAAATTTTTTAAATGACTATGAAATTAATGTCAATAAAAATATTTATAATTAAAGGGGAAAAAGAAAATATTCTTTCGTAGTGAAAATAGTAAATAATTAATTTTTTTCCCCAATATTTACATACATTTAATAACAATTGACGAGTTTTTACAAATTAATTATTTATTATTATTATTTATTAATTCTTATTTATTAATTATTATTTGTCAATTTTTATTTATTAATTTTTATTTATTAATTATTATTTATACGTTTTAATTTATTAATTCTTATTTATTAATTTTAATTTATTAATTTTAATTTATTATTTTTAATTTATTATTTTTAATTTATTATTTTTAATTTATTATTTTTAATTTATTATTTTTAATTTATTAATTTTTGTTTATTAACTGTTATTCATTAATTGATACTTATTTAAATTTCCCTCTACACTGAAGTTGACAAAAAATGAAAAACCTTTCGCCTCGCGCATAATTTGGAGCTTAAAATTTAAATAAACCATTTAATTAGTGAATTTAAAACAATATAGTTTATGAATAAGCTTGTAATAAAATAATTGTTACTTTATTATTCTCAGGAAATGAATAGACTTACTTTTCTGCATAATTTAAAAGCATAATGGGTGCTAAACTTTCAAATCCATTTCACTTTAAAGCGGTTTAACTTTTGAGCTGAGGTCGAATCTCCGATTTAGGAAAGATTTATTAACCTACTACTGCGAAGGCAGATGCAGCATTTAAAAGTTTATTACGAGAGAAATCAATGTTCAAACTTTCATTTAAATTCAAATTTCGAGCATAAGTTTTTCTTTTTTACTCGAATAATAAAAATGTCACACTATTTTGGAAAAAAGAAAAAAAAAGAAAAGAAAAAAACGAGAATCAATTTCTTTATAATTAATATTAACCTCAAGAAAAAAAACTGTGTGAATAAAAATTAATGTTTAGCAAAAATTAGTAAACAATACTAATAGATAAAAAATAAAAAATAAAAAAATAAAAAAAAAATTTCTACTTTCATCTTAAAATATAATTAAACACGAGGAGTAGCTCATATTTTAACAAGTGTTTTTGCATTAAAGTTTCATAAAACAAAAACAAAACAAAAATTCAAAAAGGAGACTCTACCGATTGTAGCTAAAATTATCCAAGGGAAACAAACTTTGTTTTAGATTATCTGAAAAGTTTTTGTCCTTCTAGAATAATTGCCTGTAACTTTTTGTAAACTTTCCAGATCTTTAAGTTAGTGTAAGTAGTTTAAAATTAACGTTGCTCTATAGCTATCTTGCTGTACTTCCGCCAAATGGAAATAATAAAAAAGAGAAATGGAGACTGCAAAGTTTATCTTGTTATGGATCATTACTTTCAAAAGATACTATTTAGTGTACAACAAATTTTTTTTTTTTGCAAAAAGAAATTCTCTTTTCCTTTGAAATTCAAAAAAAAAAAAAAAAAAATGTAAACAATTTCTTGGGGGAAATAAATTTTACATTCCTCTAATTATCTTTTAAATGAACTCTTAGTTAAGAACTGCTTTTTACTCACTAAATGAATACGAATTTTCTTATTTCTATTTAATTAAAAATTATATTAATTTTCATAATTTAAAATGTTAATATTTTTAACAATTAAATTGTTTAAAAATATGAATAAAATTCGCAGCACTTTAAAAGAAAGAAAGTAAAATATTTTAATTGCAATTAAAAAATGTACTATTTTTAAAGAAAGAAATAGCAATATAGGTTTAAGTTTCAAAAATTTTAAAAGCTAAAAAATAAAAATGCTAAATTAAAAATTAAAAAATTAAAATACCAAATTAAAAATTAAAAAATTAAAATACCAAATTAAAAATTCGAAAATTAAAATACTAAATTAAAAATTAAAAAATTAAAATACCAAATTTAAAATTAAGAAATTAAAATGCAAATTAAAAATTAAAAAATTAAAATACCAAATTAAAAATTAAAAAATTAAAATACAAATTCAAAGTTAAAAAATTAAAATACAAATTAAAAATTAAAAAATTAAAATACTAAATTAAAAATTAAAAAATTAAAATACTAAATTCAAAATTAAGAAATTAAAACACCAAATTAAAAATTAAAAAATTAAAATACTAAATTAAAAATTAAAAAATTAAAATACCGAATTAAAAATTAAAAAATTAAAATACCAAATTAAAAATTAAAAAATTACAATACTAAATTAAAAATTAAAAAATTAAAATACCAAATTTAAAATTAAGAAATTAAAATACTAAATTAAAAATTAAAAAATTAAAATACCAAATTCAAAATTAAGAAATTAAAATACAAATTCAAAGTTAAAAAATTAAAATACAAATTAAAAATTAAAAAATTAAAATACTAAATTAAAAATTAAAAAATTAAAATACTAAATTCAAAATTAAAAAATTAAAATACCAAATTAAAAATTAAAAAATTAAAATACTAAATTAAAAATTAAAAAATTAAAATACCAAATTTAAAATTAAGAAATTAAAATGCAAATTAAAAATTAAAATACTAAATTCAAAATTAAAAAATTAAAATACTAAATTAAAAATAAAAAAATTAAAATACCAAATTAAAAATTAAAAAATTAAAATACCAAATTTAAAATTAAGAAATTAAAATGCAAATTAAAAATTCAAAAATTAAAATACCATTTTTAAAATTAAGAAATTAAAATACAAATTCAAAGTTAAAAAATTAAAATACAAATTAAAAATTAAAAATTAAAAAATTAAAATACTAAATTCAAAATTAACTTTATTAAAGTCTGTGGTTTTTCATTCTGTCCGTCCGCAGTATGAAGTTAGTTTTTGTATACGCTTTTGATTTTTTTTCGTTTTAAAAACACATTTTTCTTGATAATAAATAATGTTTGATTTATAAATTTTATAATTATATTTTGTTTATTTGTTTTAAATTCTTAGTTTCTTTTGAAATAAAAAGTTGTGAAATTCTTATTTTTTTATTACAATTTTTAACAAATTTTTTCTATTTTAAATTAATAAAAAAAAATGTGTAGGAAGAATTTGTGTATTTCATAATTACAATTTTTATTTTCTTCTTTAAATGAAGATATTTTATATTTTACTAGCTACAAAAACTCTCGTGTACTTTCTCATATAATTATTAAAAAACAAAATATTTAATTTCATTCGAAGAATTTCTTTAATAAGATTTGATTTTTTAACCTTCTAAAAATGAATTTATTTTGAGTTTTATCTAGAAATTAATGAAAAAATTTGAATAATTTCTTTTTCTTTATTTAAATTTGAAGGAAAAATAAAGTAATTTGAGGTATTTTACAAAATTTGTAGTATTTTTTTTAACAAAATCAGAAATATTTTTTTTTAATATGTATTAATTAATAACTTCTTTCATTTTTTATACAAAAAAAAAGTTTTTAAAATTTTCTTTATCTGTTATAAAAAAAAAATTTTTAATTATTTTACAGAATGTTAAATTGTATTGAGAAAAAGGTAAACAATTTGTAAAATTTCTTTTCTTAACTTTTCAATCAGGACTTTCAATAAAAATCTGATTTTTTGGAAATAAATAATATAAATTATTATAATTTCCATTTAATAATCATAATGTTTGTTATGCTATGTTTGTACTGCGGACTGACACTACGATAAAAATTGTATACTATGAAAATAACTTAATTCTCGAGGAGAATTTCGTTTAAATTTTTTAAAATATATTGTAATTAAATTCTTTTTGCAGAATGTCTTTGAATTTTTTGTCAAAAAATGGAGTTTCTTTAATAATTTTAATTAAATATTTTAAAAATAATTGAAATTTCATGGAGAAGAATTTTATGAAAATTGTATTAAAAATAATTGAATTCTTGCGAAAAATTTTACTATTTATAAAAATAATATAATTTTTACGAATTATTTAGAAAGATTTGTTAAAATTTTAGGAAATATTGGAATTATTTCGTGAAATTTCATTAAAATTTTTAAAAATATAAACTTAAGTTATTTTTTTTAATTTTGATTATGAAATTATTTAAAAGATTTATGTTTGTTAATAAAAAAATTTGTAATTTGTACGACAGTATCATATTGAATACTACGTTCCGCGCGCTGGCGCGTATCGTTTGCTAGTTAAAAAATTAAAACACTAAATTCAAAATTAAAAAATTAATATTAATTGAATTATTATTTTGCTCAAGTTAGTATCGATCTATTATTTTGACTTTTTAGTGATAAAAATGTTAAAAATATTTAAGTGGCACTTTTTTATCCTAAAACCGTAGAAAAAATAATTTATTCAATTTACCAAAAATGTTTAGCTACCAAAAACGTGGATTATAACAAAAATTGTTTGGATTTTAAAATAACAGTGTGAAAAAATTTATTAAAAAAATAACAAAAATTAATCAAAATTAGTATTAATTACAACTTTTAGCATTAATTTGATACTTTCAAAAAAAGGCGCTAAAATAAACATTCAATCAACTTTAATAATTAACAAATTTTGAAATTCATTGACAAAATTTTCCACGTGAAGCAAATTTTTCCTTCGAACCAAACAAATATTTTGTTATTTAAAATAAACTTCTCTCACACTATTTTTTTTAAAATCCAAACATTTTATTTTATCGAAAAATTGTTATTGTTCTTATAAAACCATTCCAATCCGTTAAATATACGACGAAAAACAAAAAAAAAAACATGAAAAAAAACCATATGAATATAAAAATGTTCAACTTTTCGATAAGGTTGTTATCACGTAACAAATATTGGATAATAATATCGTATTTTCCAAGTGTATTGCTTTCGCGAGGATGAAAATGGGTCTTTTTCGGGTAGAGAGGGGGAGCAGGGGGTTTAAGAAGAGTTTTCTCACATATATAGCGAGAATGGAACAACCATAGGGAACTATCTTCTCTTTTGACTTTTAAACGAACTTTCCATTTTTTTTTCTTTTTTTTCCTTTTTCTCGTCTTCGTTTTTTATCGAACCTTAAGTACGTGATTTCGTTGAAACGTTCAAAGTAAAACCATTCTGATCACAAGAAATGTCTTCTCAACTTATATAGTTGAGTATTTGCTGTGCATTGGTCGGTTATAAAGTTCGAGAATCGAGTTTAACTGCTGTAATAAAAATACACGACAAAGATATGATGGAAAATTTTTCTATTTACTGTGGTGATAAGAAAAGAAGAAATTTTTTTTCTTCCTTTTTTGGCGATAGAGAGGGAGTGAGTGAGTGGAGAAGAAAAATTTCTATTTCTCTTGAAAATCATATAACTAAAAATGGATTACGGTATTAAATTCTGGTATGAGAAGAAATTTTATTTTATTTTACTATTTTCAAGAAAGATAGAGAGGAAAAATATTTTTATCGATGGAATTTATTTTAATTTATTAAATATAAATAATATAATCGTTATATTTATTCTGTTGTTCATGGCAAAAAAATTTTTATAAATAATTCTTTCTTTAAGTAGCATATAAGTTTGTTTAGTCAGACGTAAATAGAAAAACGATTTTTCAATAGTGGGAGTAAATCTTTAGTCAAGCATTTTAAAATTTATTTCGAAAAATAAAAAATAACTTTTCATTAAACATCAATTTTCAAAGAGTTACGTTTGATTTTATAAATAATTGAAAAAATAATCTATACAATAATTTTTTATTTCTGAAATTTTTGGACTAAGTAGTAAATGTTTGTTTAGTCAGACTTAAACAAAGTCGATTTTTCAGAAGTAGAAGTAAATTTTACCCAGACAAAAAATTTTAATTTCTAAACATTTGCAGCAGTGGAAATTAGTTTTAGTTAGAAAAATATCTCAATATTCCCAGAAATAATTATAATAATTTTACAATTGAAGATCATAACGAATAAATGTACTGGAAACATTTTTTTCAATTTCTAATAATTTTTCGAGTGCAACAGAATTTGCTTCCAATACAGGGAAAATGATAAAAGTTCTGCGTCTCCAAAATCGGGAAACATTTCAGGAAGAATAAAATATAATATTTTTCTGACAGAAGAAAAATTCCGTCAAGTGAATTTTGAGAAATGTTTCCTTCACTCTTTTCAATATAATGTGATTTTTCGATATATATATATATAAAATGAAAAAATTCAACCGTAAAGAAAGTTTCTTTCAGTGCCCTTGACATTTATATGCGCTTGATCTTCAACATCTGGGTCAATTAAAATTCAAAGGGATTTCAATCTACATTTTCACAATGCAACTTTTTAAATTCCATTTATATTATATTTATAATTATAATTATAAAAATACATCGTCATTTATTTATAATATAGATTTTCTGGTCATATCGAATTTAGACAAAAAAACTAATCAAACACCAAAAAAGATTAAAATAATCAATTTTGGTGTTATTTTTTTACAATAAATGAAATTTTAGTTTATTAAATTTTTTTATAACTATAAAACATGAAGAAATCGATAACTCTGAGTCTTCGACTCAAAGTGATCGATTTCTTCATATTTTATAATAATTAAAGCTGACCAAGTAATAATATCATTATTTTATATTATAAAAATATTATACTTCTTCAAAATTATTTTTATTATTTCAATCCAATTATTATTTTAAAAAATCTTTAACTACGATTTTACTTTATATCTATTATTTTTAATAATAATTAATTAAATCAATTTCACGAAATTTCAATTATTCTTAAATTCTTTAATTAAATTCATATTAGAAAATAAAAACTTTAAGTAATATTTTAAAAATTCAATTAAACTTCTTCAAAAATATTTATTTCAAAATTCAATTATTTCCAAAAAGTTCCCTCTATATTTCTTTTCATATTCAATTATAATCTAAAATTTTAACTGAAATTCATTTTTATGAAATGAAAATTAATTTTTATTATAAAATTCTACAAGATTTTAATTATTTAAATGCAAAAGTAAGTAATTTATTGAATAATTAAACGTTTTTCAAAATTCAATTTTCATAAAGAATTTTAGTAACAAATTTTTTAATAATTCAATTCTTTTGTCGAATTTTATTAAAACTTGCATGAACATAATTACTTTCTGCAAGAAATTCAAGTATAATTGTATGAAAAATAATTGAAACGCTGCGATGAGTTTTATGAGAATTTTCAAATTTATTCGTTTACAATTTAATTTTACAAAATTTCAATTATTCGGAAATTCTGCAATTAAATATATATTGAAATATAAAAACTTGAAATAATTTCATTAAAAATCCTATTCAACTTTTAAAAAGAATTAATTCTACAGAAATTTTTGTCAAAAATATTTGAAAAATTAAGAATTTCAATGGTTTTAGTTTTAAACTTTTTGAAAATTTAATTATTTCCAAAAATCCACGTTATAATGCTTTTAATACTTAAGTATAATTTAAAATTTTAACTAAAATTAATGTTTAAAACCATTTTTATTAGTAAATTCTACGAGAATTCAATTATTTAAATACAAAAATAAATAATTTATTAATTTCATGTTTCTTGAAATTAAATTCTCATAAAAAATGTTATTAACAAATTTTTTAAAAATTCTTCGGATGAATTCATTAAAAATAATTGAAATTCTGCAACGAGTTTTATTATTTATGAAAATAATTAAATTCTTATTTATAAAAATAATGGAATCCCTGTAGAAATGTTATTATTTATAATAAGAATTGAATTATTGAGAAGAAATTTATAAACAAATTTGTAAATAATTGAATTTCTGTAAAAATTTTTATTATTTATAAATATAATTGAATGTTTACGTAGTATTGTCTTCAAATTTTCTTTAATAATGGAATTCTTTTGGAAAATTTTATTGAAATAGTAGATATTAAAATTTATGGAATTTTAGAAAACTTTTGAAAATAATTGAAATTTTGACAAGAATTTGATTAAAATTTTGTAAAATAATTGAATATCAGAGAAGAATTTTATTATTTATAAAGGAGAATTGAAGTTTTAAAGAGAATTTTAAAAAATTTTTAATTTTTGAACACAATTCAATTTAGTAACTACTAACTATGTTACTTTGTTAGTTAGTAACTAACATATTCACTGAAGAAGCTAAATTAATTAATTTTTTAGTTGGTCTTAATTTTTTAAATGCAAAAATAAATAATTTATTAATTTCATGTTTCTTGAAATTAAATTCTCATAAAAAATGTTATCAACAAATTTTTTAAAAATTCTTTGGACGAATTTTAATAAAATTTTTAAGGATATAATTACATTTTTTGAGGAATTTGTTTAAAATTGCATTAAAAATAATTAAAATTCTGCAATGAGTTTTATTATTTATAAAAATAATTGAATCCCTACAAGAATTTTATTATGTATAAAAATAATTGAATTCCTGTAGAAATGTTATTATTTATGAAAGTATAATTGAATGTTTGCGAAGAAATTTATAAAAAAATTTGTAAATAATTGAATTTCTGTAAAAAAATTTAATAATTTATGAAAATAATTGAATGTCTGCTTAGAATTGTATTCAAAATTTTTTTAAGAATGGAATTCTTTTGGAAAATTTTATTGAAATAGTAGATATTAAAAATTATGGAATTTTAGAAAACTTTGGAAAATAATTGAAATTTTGACAAGAATTTAATTAAAATTTTGTAAAATAATTTAATATCAGAGAAGAATTTTATTACTTATAAAGAGATTTGAAATTTTGACGAGAATTTTTTTTAAATTTTTTAACATAATTGAATTTAGTAACTATGTTACTAAGTTAGTTAGTAACTAAGTTAGTAACTAAGTTAGTAACTAAGTTAGTAACTAAGTTAGTAACTAAGTTAGTAACTAAGTTAGTAACTAACTTACTATTCTCCCTGAAGAAGCTAAATTAATTATTTTTTTAATTTGTGTTAATTAATTATTTTTTTAAATAAATTAAGATTAAATTTTTACAAATCGTTAACTTTAGTGTTTTATTAAAAATAAAATTTCATTCATAGTTAAAAATAACACCAAAATAGATTATTTTAATTCTTTTTAGTGTTAAATTTTAATCCTAGAGGGGTTAAACTGTTGCAGATTGTTTTAATCCATTTAGGTGTTATTTTAACTCCTTACGCTTTACTCTGAATTCTGAAAGTGTTGTTTCGTAATAGTTTTGATTCATTTTTTTTCTCAATTTCACATCCTTAGCAAGAATGCGAATTTATTATTGATTTACATTTTTAATTTATAGTTGTTTATATTTAGAATTATATTTCTGTTTATAATATAGTTAAATTCACGGTAAATCGTTAGGCATTAAAATAACACCAAAATGGATTAAAATAACACTAAATTGGATTATTTTAATCCTTTTTGGTGTTATTTTAATACCTAACGATTTACCGTGTTATAATTTTATATTTATTAATTTTATATTTACAGTTAAATTTTTTATATTTATAGTTAAATTTTTTATAGTTCTTTTTATATTTATAGTTATATTTTTATATTTTTTTTATATTTATAGTTATATTTTTATATTTATATTTATATTTTTACTTATATGTATATGTATAACCCCCCCAAGGATTTTCCAGCATTTGAATTGAAAAGCGGTAGTTGTTTAGACAAAAAGAAAAACTCTCTCTCCCTCTCTCTCTCGTTCTCTCTCTTTCGCAAGCTTGACAAGAAAGCCGGGAGATTACTGCTGCCCTAAATGGCGCCTCTCATCAGACTTAGCCCAGGGCAAGACATCGTTTTCTTTAGCCAAAAGTCATCTTTTCCATCTAATATTGTCCCGTGCGTATTTTGTACGGTTAGCAATTACTCAAACATATAACCAGTATATATCCCTTTGAGATGAGATTTCTGTGAAATCTTCTTCGCTTATTTATATTTTATATTTATATACATGTGCACTCGACAAGAGATCCTATGCAAACAAACAGAGATGTCTTTTTTTCAAAAAAAAAAAACTAAACGAAAAATTCTCTCTGCATTTCCCTTCTGAAATAAAAGTCAATTTTACGTCAAAGGAGGAAAAAAAACAGTTGATAATTAAATCATGTTTGTTTGTTTCAATATTAAATATTTGATTTTTATTAATATTTCATTTTTAATTCAATTAATTTTGGTAAAAAAAATAAATCAAATTTCTTTCAAAATTAAAATATTTATAAAAATTCTAAACTCAACACTTATAAAATTGTTTGTTTGAACAATAATTAATTTCATTTACTAAAATAATTTTTGCTGTTTAAACAAAAGTTAATTTCACTTTCTGAAATAAATTTAAAATTGTCTGACCAAAGATTTACTTCTACTACTGAAATATCGATTTTATGTTTACGTCTGACTCCAAGAACTTATACAATTCCTAAAGTAAGAATTATTTATCAAAATTGTTAGAAATGGACGACAGAATAAATACGACGAATATATTATTTATATTCAATAATTTAAAATAAATAAAAAAAAATATTTTTCTCTTTAACTATTTTCAAAAAATAAAATAAAATTTCTTCGCATACCTACTTATTTTTAAATAAAAAAAAATTTCTCAGTGTATGATTTTCAAGAGAAATAGAAATTTTTTCTGATTATAATTTATTTCTACTACTGAAAAATTGATTTTATATTTAAATTTGACCTAATAAACTCTTACTAATGAAACTAAAATTTAAATTAGATAAAAATTTGTAACTAAGCGAAAACTTACTATAATTCATTAAAACAAATTTTAAAATAACAAATTTAAATTTATGTCTGACTTAAAATTTACTTAGACTACTGTAAAATAATTTTTCTCCTAATCTTAAAATATTTGTCAAAATGAAATTCGGTTTTACTGCTAAAAATTTTATGAAATTAGAATTTTCCTGTTGGATTAAAATTTACTTCTACAACTGAAATTTTTATTAAAAACGAATTTATTTTTTTTAAATTACGTTAATTATCAATTAAAAAAAATAATTTTTCATTAAATAAACGAATCGAAATTTTTTATTTATTCTTTTGATAAAATTATATTTTACTTGCAATGTGTAATTACATATATTTTAATATACACTTACTTTCTAACGAAATTAAAAATTTATTCACTCGACGGAAAACATAATTCAACTCACCTGAAACAAAAAAAAATTTATTATATTAAAATAAATGGATAAAATAAATTGCGCTCATTTAAATATTTAGAATTTTTTTAGTCATACAAATTAAAAAATTAATAAATTACTCTCTAAATTTGAATTAGTAATAATGTTTATTAATTGAATTAGTAACTGACTTTTTGCTTTGAAATAAGTAAATTTTACTAATAAATTAGTAGAAATTACTATTTATTAGTAAATTTTACTTATTTCAAAAACAAACTATTTGTCAATTAGGCAAATTTAAATTGAAAGAGAATTTAAAAATTTTGAATTTTTATCAAATAAAGGAAAAAAAATTATTAAAAAAAAGTTCTGTTGCATATTTATTTACAAATTTCTTTAATTTTAAAATTATTCGAAAACATCAATAGCTTCTTTTTTAATTTTTCGAAATTAACAGTTTTTAAAAGTGTATTATCATTTTTTTATATTTAAAATATTGTTACTGTTCCTTCTACAAGATTATATTTATCATTCCAATCACAATTTTTATTTTCTTTAATTTCTGACTAAAATTCTTCTCTAAATCAACAATTTTTAATAATTTTTAAAAAAAGTTCTTTGAGAATTTTTGTTTTTTTAATCAAATTTCTAAAACTAATACATTTTTAGAAGAATTTATTATTTTTGAAAATAATTAAATTCCATAAAGCAAAATTTATTATTTATAAAAATAACTGAATTAATAAAAAAAATTGATTATTTATAAATATAAATAAAATAAACTATAAAACTAATAGAATCGTGAAGAACAAATTTCTTAAAAAATTTTTAATAATTTAATTCATGAGCAATTTTTATTGTTTTCGAAAATAATGAAATGTTTGAGTACAATTTTATAGAAATTTTTTATAACGGTTCAATTATTTTGTCAAATTTATTAAAATAGAAGATATTGAAACTAAAAGTCATTAAAGTGAGGAAAATTTTTAAAAATAATTTAAAGAATTTTATTATTTATAAAAATAATCGTAATTTGGACGAGAACTTTTTTCTCTAAAATTTTGAACATATAATTCAATTTTCGTAAATAGAATTTTTTATTTTTGTAAATAATTGAATTTCCGCAATTGTTTGTAACTTACTCCAAAAATCGATTTTTTAAAAATGATTTTAACTAAAATTTTCTATCCTAGTTTCTCATTATTTTTAATAAAATTAATAAATATATTAATAAATTTGACTAATTTCAAGAAGAAGTTGAATTTTATTAACACTTTGCAAAATTCTAAGTTTTTAAAAATTTCTAATTAAAAATTGAAAATTTTCTATACTTTCATTATTTTTAATAAAGTTAATAATATATTGATAAATTTAACTAATTTCAAGAAGAAGTTGAATTTTATTAACACTTTGCAAAATTCTAAGTTTTTAAAAATTTCTAATTAAAAATTGGAATTTGAAATTTCATAAAATTTTTAAATCGAAACCTTTTGAAGTTCAGCTAGTCATGAAAATTTTAAACCCAACACTTTTAAAACTGAATTAATTTTGAAATATTTAAGAAAAATTTTCATTAAAAAATTTGTGAGTAATAATTTTGTGATAGTTGTTCAAGAATTGAGTTATTTAAAAAGAAATTATTTTGTAAGAAATAGGAAAAATTGAAGGCGTTTGTATTAGAATTCGTAGTAATTTTATAGTTTACAAAGCAAACAAAAAAAAACAAATTTTTTTAATAGTTTTTAAAAATTTAATTTTGCAGTACTTTTAAGAAAAATCCCAGACTTTTCCCCGACCAATTTTAATTTCACTTAATTGCGAAAAAATTTATAAAAAATGTCTAATAATGTCTAGTAAATTTTACTAATAAATATAGTAATTTCTACTAATTTATTAGTAAAGTTTTATTTTATTTTATTTATTATAAGTAAATTCAAAAGCAAAAAGTCAGTCACTAATTAAAATAAGTAAACATTTTTTCGAATTCATATTTAGAGAGTAAATCAATAAATTGATAAGTTAAATAAATTAATATACGGGTGAATTTTCTGAAAGAGACATTTTTGATGTCTCGATTAATTTTACAAAATCTACTCTTTAATAATTATTATCAATTTCCATAGTGAAAATTTAGCACTTATTTATCATTTTTAAAAGAAAATTAAATAATTTTATTCAACTTAATTTACGTAATAACTAAATTACTTTCATCTCCGAAGCCTTTTCAACATGTCTCCAATAGGACTTCTACAATAAAATTAAATTTTTATGGTTTTTTTCAAATTCTCAGAAATTTTTTTTAAAATATTGTCAGAAAGTACAATGTTTTTTCTATCATTATGTGCATTTTAAAAATTTGTAGACCTCACTTTTATTTTTGATAAAAATGTTTAAACTTTGTCTTCAGTTTTAGGTTAAAATTACTTTACAATAATTACTGACATTTTATACTTTTAAAATATCTTAAACAAAATTTTAATGCACATTAAAATAAAGCTGAGAATCTGACGTTAAATTTTCCTATATTTTATCTACAAAAAAGAGAAAAATTATTGCTGTTATAAATAATCGAAATTTACATTTTTTTCCGAGTAAAAATTAATTTCATCTCCGAAGCCTTCCTTTTTGATAAATAACTGAATGTGGAAGTATATTTAACGGAATATTTCGATGGTAATATAAAATGAGGGTGTGAGATTTGTGTTTTACTAAAAAACGTATTTCAATTGCGCCCTAGTGTATAAAAATATGAAAGAAAATTTATTTTTCATCTCCGAAGCTTTTCATCTCCGAAGCCTTTTCCTTGAAATATGCTAGTTTTTCTTTTGTTTTTAGTATTTATCTGCATTGCTTTGAAAAAATTAACCCAAATTACCATTAAATCAAATACCTTAAATAAATTTATATTTTCATCTAATTGAATATATTTGGCATTAAAATATGCAAATTATTAATTTTTAAGCAGTGTAATTTTATTTGCGATTTCGTGAACGCGATATTAGCGTGAATTTTTAATAGAAAAGCTCGCCAATTAAATAAAATTAATTTAATGGAGCAACAATAATATTTTTCAAATGAAAAAAACTTTAATATTTTTAAGAATTAATTTTGCGTAACCTAAAAATCTTACTCTTGAGTATAAAATTAAGTAGTTTTAATAGAAAAAAACCATATAATTGAAGAAAAAAATTAATTGAAAAACTGAAATTTAAAAGTGTCACTTTCAGAAAATTCACCCATATAATAACTATAGTTTCTTTTTAGAAAAAAAGCTAATTTTTGTTTATAAAAAATTATCATCACTCGCATAATAATTTCTTGTACAAAAAGAAGTTTTCCTTAGTAAAATGTTGATATATATATTGAAGTGAATTTTTGTGTTTCTTTGCTCGTAAATACATTAACTTTTTCGATTAGAATAAAGCACGTTGGTAGTTAAATAATTAAGGATCTTGTTGGGGTTTATTTAATGTGTCTCACGTAGAAACCTCAAAGAAAAGAGGAGTTTTACTTCGGTCGATGTTAGCTGTGAAAAGTGGCGTGATAGTAGAAATTGCGCAAAGGTAAACCACACTATACAGAAAAAGAAGGCTGAAAAAAGGACCAACAGATATATTTCCTAGTTTTTTTTCTCTATCTCTCTATCTCTCTCTTTTTTTTATCCTTCCCATTTTCTTTTTGTGTCTCTTGAAAAGTATTTTCTAGCAATAAGTGTAAATGTATACGTGTGTAATCGATTGCAAGCCACTTACTTAAAATAAATTGACCCTTTATCAAATATACAAAAGGGGAGATAAAGAAGGGGAAGGAAGAGTGAAAAAAAATTATTTTTTCTTCTTTTTTGCACAGAAATTCATGTAAATTCAATGGAGCTTTTTCTGCTTTTTTTATTATTGAATTATATTTTCAAATGGATTTTTAATTTACTTTTCATTATATTGAGAGGTATTTTTTAGAGGGAATGAATTTTACTATTTCTTCTACTTTAATTTTGTTTTTGTTTTTGAAAAAAAAATTGTTATTTATTTACAAAATTTGTAATTCGTTTCTAATGGTGATTTGTCAAAGGAAAACTTTGATTTTTAAGAGAAAAAAAATTCTCTCTCTTTTCTCTCTCTCTCTTTTTATGCAATTTTTTGTTGTTTATCCGCATTTTTCTTTCTTCAGTCATGATATTTTCTTGGCGGGGGGTGAATTTTTTATATTTACATAAAGTAAAGAAGAATAAATAACCGAGAGAAGATTAAGGTAATGTGCAAAAAGTGCTAAAAGGAAATTTCTTCTTATCGTTATGAATCAAATGTTACTGAAGCTAAAAAGCAGGAGTTCCGCTTGAGACAAAAAAAAACTAACACAAAATGCTTGTGAATCGATAGGAATAAAAATTAGAAATTTTATCCAGTCGAATATATCAAACGAGGGAAAAAAATAAATCCCTTCAACATTTAACCTACTTCTAACACTGTATAATCATTCTAGTTTATCCAGGAAATTTTATTCCCTTCTTTTTCTGTTTTTTTTTTGCGCATTTCTCTTTTCACTGCTTTACAAAATCATTTTTATCGATTTGATAAAATATTTTTTGTTAGCATCAGTTTTGCAGTAATTTAAAGAATTATTTTTCCTTGTTTACCAAATTTTATTTCTTCCCCCGATGTACAGAAAAATTTTTATTTAATAAAAATTTCTTCCTTCTTCGATTTCAAGAATTATTTTTTGTTTATTGAACAAACTTTGCTTTCCTTTTCCGATTTTTAAAGAATTTGTTAATTTTCTCAATTTTCTCAATTTTCTCTTTCTTCGATTTGAAGATTTACTTTTATTTATTTAATATTTTTTTCTTCTCTGATTTAAAGAATAATTTTTATTTGTTTAATATTTCTTTTTCTTTCTCTGATTTAAAGAATAATTTTTATTTACTTAATAATTATTTTATTTATTATATTTCTTTTGATTTGTCAAAAAAAACTAAAAAGTCATCTTTACAAACAAGAAAGCTTAGTGAAATCAAAAAAATGATTCTTTGACAGTTTGACTTTATATTATTAATATAGGAGAATTTCTTTGATTCAAAGAAAACTGTTCTCTGAGGGAATGTTCTATATAGACTCATAATTATTAATAAACCTCATTTTCTCTCGTGATCCTGGCAAGATGCAACATTAAGAAGGCAATTAAATTGAAAATGCAATACCGAAATACAATTAAGTTTTGTATCTTTGATGTAATAAAGAAAAAAATTTTTAAAAACAAAAGAGAAAAATCAATTATAGATTGCAAATAAAATATTGAAAAACAATTAGTGTCGAAGAAATTCCCATTAATTTCTAATGTAATTCATTAAACGAATCATTGTCAATTAGTGTGTCGACCGTTTTGAAATAAACTGTTTCTACATCGAAAAAAAATGTTAACTACAAAAAAATTTATTTAAAAAAAAAATTAGCAGAAGAAAAATATTTTTCTACATGGAATAATTTTATTCTATTTCAAGAAAATAATTAATTGTTATTAAGATTATTTACAATAATAAATATTTCCATTAGATTATTTTTATATAAAAAAATTTATATTTAAAAAAAATAATTCATAATAAAGTTTATTTTATTATAATAAACGATTATTCGCCTAATTTTTTTTAATTGAATAATTTTTATTTAAATCAATTATTTCGAGAGAATAATAGCAAAAAATAGTTAATTGTTAGTGAAAAAAAAAATATCCAAAAATGGTAAAAAGTAAAAAATATTTAACAAGTATTAAAAAATTAATTAAATAAATAAATGGTCTTTAAAAAAAACAATTAATTTCCTAATTAAATACTCAAAAAATTGTAAAAAGTAAAAAATATTTAATAAATATTAAATAGTGGGGGGAAAATTAGTAAAAATTAGAGAAAATTAATATAAAATTAGTAAAAAATAGTAAATGTGATTCCAAATTAGTTAAGTATAAGCATAAAAAAATAATAAAAAGTAACTAGAAAATTACTAATTATTATTAAAGTTGTAAAAATATAGGAATTATAATTCGTATAATAGATAATAAATATACTCAATAATTAAGGAGATAAAAAGTAGCAAAAGTTAGTGAATAATTAGTAAAAATGAATAAACATTTACTAAAAGTTAGTAAATAATAATTAGTAAACAATAGTAAAAAGTAATTTTAAATAATTAAACATTAAGCAAATAATTCGAACAAATTAGTGAGTGCTTAGTAAAAATTAATAAATAATTAAAAAACAATAGTAAAAAGTAATGCATAATTAGTAAATAATTAGTAAAAAAATAATAAATTAATGATTAAACTACGTTAATTAACTAAATTAATTTAAAATAAAATAATGATTAATTAATGAATAACGAAAAAATATTCAATAAATAAATAAATAATTAATAATAATAATAAAAATAATAAATATTTAATACAATTTTAATAAAATTAGAAAAATTAATTAATAAATTACTAAATAGTGAGAAATTAATTACTACAAAAAAGTAAGAATACAGTTTTTAAAAAAGCAAAAAATTCAGTGACAAATCAAAAATTTTTTGTTTATTTCTTTGAAGCAAAAAATTAATTAAATAAATAAATAAATGAACTTTTCTTTCTAAAAAAACAATTTATTTTCTATTCTAATTGCAAGAATAATATGAGTAGATTAAATTCTTAACTTTTAGAATAAATATCGTTTTCTCACTGTTTCTTCATTGCGGACCACAAATTAAAATGTTTTCAAGCCACAAAACGGTCCAGTATTATTTTTAATTTACGAAACTTGCCCAAGTAATGAAAAGGAGAATGAAAAATTTACTTTTTAATTAGTGGATGTACTCCGCGAGTCTAAATTAATAAAGTTAGTAATGAAATGCCGAGGAATCATTTCATGCAATTTGCAAAAAACATCATTGGAAAACTTTTCGTTTTTTTTATCACGAAAGCTTAATATAGAAAAAACTATTTTGCTTTCAATTTATTTAGAAAATTTCTTTTTTTCAAATGTTTCACGTCGTTTAATTGATAAAAAGGGAAAAATTATTTATTTATTTTTATTTTTTTTTAATAAAAGTAAAAAAAAATATTAATAAAAAATTTTTTTTCGAATTTTTTCCGTTAGTGGAAATTAATTATTATTAAAAAAATTTTCTTTATAGAAATAATTTCTTATATAGAGAAAAAAATTTTTTTGTTTAAAACTTGTACTGTCTCGAAATTAATTACAATTTATTAATTTTTATAATTGTAGTTTACACTGAAATAAAATAAATATACAAATTTAGTAAAATTTGAGTAGGAAAAAGATTTTTCCTAATTGAATATTATTTTATTATAAAAAAATGAAATTAATTAAAAATTCTGTTAAATTTCATTTCAATTCAATTGTATAAAGTTTCTTTTCTCAAAAAATTAAAACTAAATTAATTTAATTAAAAGTAAAAAAATATTAGTAAAAAATTTTTTTTTTCTAACTTTTACCTTTTGTAGAAATTAATAACAATTTATTTATTATTTTAATTGTAATTTACACTAAAAAAAAGTAAATATACTAGTAAAATTTGAGTAGGAAAAAGATTTTTTCCTAATTGAATATTATTTTATTATAAAAAAATGTAATTAATTAAAAATTCTGTTAAATTTCATTTCAATTGAATTGTATAAAGTTTCTTTTCTCAAAAAATTAAAACTAAATTAATTTAATTAAAAGTAAAAAAATATTAGTAAAAAATTTTTCTTCGAACATTTTTCTTTTGTAGAAATTAATAACAATTTATTTATTATTTTAATTGTAATTTACACTAAAAAAGTAAATATAGGTACAAATTTAGTAAAATTTGAGTAGGAAAAAGATTTTTTCCAAATTGAATATTATTTTATTATAAAAAATGTCATTAATTAAAAATTATCTTGAATTTAATTTCAATTAAATTGAATAAAATTTCTTTTTTCAAAAAATTAAAACTAAATTAATTTAATTAGAAGTAAAAAAAATATTAGTAAAAAATTTTTTTTTTCTAACTTTTACCTTTTGTAGAAATTAATAACAATTTATTTATTATTTTAATTGTAATTTACACTTAAAAAAAGTAAATATACTAGTAAAATTGGAGTAGAAAAAAGATTTTTTCCTAATTGAATATTATTTTATTATAAAAAGAATGTAATTAATTAAAAATTGTGTTGAATTTCATTTCAATTAAATTGTATAAAGTTTCTTTTTCTCAAAAAATTAAAACTAAATTAATTTAATTAAAAGTAAAAAAATATTAGTAAAAAATTTTTTTTCGAACTTTTTTCTTTTGTAGAAATTAATCACAATTTATTTATTATTTTAATTGGAATTTACACTAAAAAAAGTAAATATACTAGTAAAATTTGAGTAGGAAAAAGATTTTTTCCTAATTGAATATTATTTTATTATAAAAAAATGAAATTAATTAAAAATTCTGTTAAATTTCATTTCAATTCAATTGTATAAAGTTTCTTTTCTCAAAAAATTAAAACTAAATTAATTTAATTAAAAGTAAAAAAATATTAGTAAAAAATTTTTTTTTTCTAACTTTTACCTTTTGTAGAAATTAATAACAATTTATTTATTATTTTAATTGTAATTTACACTTAAAAAAAGTAAATATACTAGTAAAATTGGAGTAGAAAAAAGATTTTTTCCTAATTGAATATTATTTTATTATAAAAAGAATGTAATTAATTAAAAATTGTGTTGAATTTCATTTCAATTAAATTGTATAAAGTTTCTTTTTCTCAAAAAAATAAAAATAAAAAATAAAAAAGAGACTCATTTAATTAAAATGGAAGAAATTCGATATTTTTTTACTTTGTTTTATTTAATTATCGTGATTCTTTTTTTCCTGGGGAAAAAGAAAATGAAGAGAATAAACTCAACAATTTCCAAAGGGAGAGAAAAATTCTGATTTGAATTTCAAGATAAACATCATGTGACATTCTTTACTTTGTCTCTCTCCCTCTCTTCGTCTCTCTCTCTGCTTTCGCAGATACTCAGACAAATACTATTTTTTTTCCTAGAAATCGGAAACAAATCCACTTTTTTCTTCTACACTGGCTTTTAAATGGAGTTCGAATCTGTGTTTTTCATTTGAAACTCGAGATATATTTGCCATGAACCAATTCACTTTGTATTTTTACAAAAATTTCGTCTACTTTATTTAGACGCGAAAGCGAATTCGTTTTTGGAAATAATTTTTTTTTCTTGCTCTTCTTTATTTAGAAAAATATCTCCAAAGGCAAAATTCACGACTTTCTCGCATCTATTTCTAGAATATTCTAAAATATTTCTCACCTGCCCGGCATATTTTGACAAATGTAACTCATTTATATTTAGTCAGGTTTCTAAAAACAAATCGATGTCAAATATTCTATTTATAATTTTTTGTTACAATATTTCCTCATTTCTTCAAACAATTCTCGTGCATTTATATTTATTATTGTTCCTCCAAATGTATGTCACACTGAAAGAAAGAAACAGGAAGAGAAAAAAAAACATTTCTTTAAATTATAGCCGTATATATATTTTATTGTAAAAAATTTTTTCTCATTCGATTTGTAGTCTCTTTCCGGTTGCGTTGGACGGAATACTTTATCATAAGCTTGAGAAATTTATTACAACAGTTGCTTTTACTTTTTACATGTAAAGAGTACAGAGCTGTGAATTATGTTTCTTTTTATTTATTTTTTTCATTTTTTTTTTTAGTTTAATCGTTATGCCATGCGCTCTTCCGTTTGCGAATGGAAAATAACGCAAATGCATAATTTTATACAGCAAAGCTTCGTTAAAAAAAAACAAAAAAAAAATCTGGAATTAAAACTTGGGAGAAAAATCAAATAAATTTGTTAAATAAATAAAAAATATTGATAAATTCTGATCGCTAATAATTCTTTGCAGGAAAAAAAGACTTTGTGAAAATATCCACATGAAAAAAAAGAATAAAAAAAGACACGTAAATTTATACTTTTAATCATCAACAAACTTTGAAGTTCAAATAGGAAGAAATTTTGATAGAAAATATTTCAAAGAATTACTGAAACTTAAAATCTACACTAAAAACTAACTTTTTATACCAAAAATGCTTTTTTCCAAACAAATATTTTTAGAATAATGAAAAAAATATAAATTCATTATTAAATTACGTTATTAATTATAATTATATTTTTAATTCAAAGAAAAAATAAATTATTTTTGTTTATTAGAATATTTGAAATTTTCGGTAAATTATGAATATTAATTTTTTTTATAATAATATAATAATTAATATTAATTTTTATAATAATGAAAAAATATTAATTCATTAATAAATTGCTGTAAAAATATTTTTAATTCAAAGAAAAAATAAATCATTTTCGTTTATTTAAGGGAATTTGAACCACTATGACGTCACAATGTGTGAAAAGCATGAGTTTTAAAATTGTGACGTCATAATGGTTCAAATGCCCTTAAATATTTAGAATTCTTGGTAAATTATGAATATTAATTTTTTTATAGTAATATAATAATAATTAAAATCAATTTTTCTAATAATAAAAAATATAAATTCATTATTAAATTACTGTAAAAATAATTTTTAATTCAAAAAAAAAAAATAAATCATTTTCGTACATATGAATATTTAGAATTTTCCGTAAATTATGAATATTAATTTTATTATAGTAATATAGGAATAATTACTATTAATTTTTATAATAATGAAAAAATATAAATTCATTATTAAATTACTATAAAATAATTTTTAATTCAAGAAAAAAATAAATTATTGTCGTTCATTTAAATGTTTATAATTTTCGGTAAATTATGAATATTAATTTTTTTACGATAATATAATAGTAATTCATAATAATTTTTATGACAATGAAGAAAATATAAATTCATTATTAAATTACTGCAAAAATAATTTTTAATTCAAAGAAAAAATAAACCATTTTCGTTTATTTGAATATTTAGAATTTTATAGAAAATTATTAATATTAAAATTTACAATATTGATTTTAATAAAAATTTTTGTTACAGATTGTTGTGTTACTGATTTTAAATTTAAAAATAAATGTATTTATTACAAAATAAATTATTAGTATCAATAATTAATTATTTAATTAATTATTGATTAATAATAATTATTAAATAAGTTATTATTAATTATTAATTTATTAAGTAAACTATTATTAATAATAATAATTATTTCTTATTAATTAGTTATGACTGAAAAATAACTAAGTACAAAAGAAGGAAAATCAATTTTCAATTGATGGAAAATTATCAATTTTCCCCCAGAAATGGAATTATTAAATTGAAATCGATTTATGGAAATTTAATTCGCGAATCATATTGAGAAAATTATTATGATTGGCAAGATAGTAAACTAAGGCAATCATTTCTGAATTGAAACTGTTTTGAATCATAAATATCATGATTAAATTTAGATTTCATACATATAGACTATGTACTACGCTAATACAGATGCTGATAAATAATGCAGTAGTTATTATGATAGTCATTCATTTTAGCATAAAATATATAACTACCAGTAAATATGCTTGAAGAAAAAAAAATTCAATTACTACAAACAAGATAAGAAAATAGCAACAAATGATACAAAAAAGAAATTTAAAAAGAAAAAATAAATTTACGTTTAGAAATGTTATGCTTAGAAAAAAAAAATTAATAAAGAAAAATAATATCAATTTTCAAAAATTACAAAAAAGTAAATTTTTAAAAATTAAAAAAATTTTTTTTAAATATTATAAAAATTGAAATATTTTTTTTTAATTATTTTATAAAATAGAATTAAAAAGCAAATTTTTATTTAATAATCTTAAAATCAACTGAAATCAATAGTGTTATTAAATGTTTGCCACCAATCAGCATCTGCGGTTAATTTTCCTTTTTTTCTTTTGTTTTCAGTTATCTTTAATTCAACACAAATTATGGATTTATGAGACTTTACATATTTGATGTATGAAAATTGTGAAAAATTCAACATTACAAAATCCCTCGGAAACATTCATTTCACTAATGACATTTCTTTTTCATTAACGGCTTGACTCATTTATATTTGAAAGCAATTTAATCATTTTTATTCGTCTAATTAATTATTTATATTCATGCAAAACTATTTTCTTTTTAAGTTGTCATTTAAAAATTAATATGCATCAACAAAATTAATAAATTATTTCTATTATTATTAAATTATTGCTATTATTAATTTATAACCTTTATTATAATTAATATAAATTTATTATAATTAATTATTATAATTTACATTATTATAATTAATTATTATAATTAACTTTATTATAATTAATTATGAAATCTTGTTAAAAATACTAATCATCTTTAAATATTAATTGTTTTGTTTGAAATATTACGGTTTTTGCTAAATTTAGTAAAAACCTAAAAACATGATTTTTTATAAATTTTTTTATTATTATTTACTAATTTTTAATAATTATTTACTAAATTTTTAGTACAAAGAATTATAAATATAAAGCCCAATGTTTTAGTAAAAAATGGAGAAATATTTCAATAAAAGTTAGTGAACATTAGTTTTTGATTAAAAATTAATTTTATACCTTATTTTAGCACAATTAAAAAAATACTCATATTCTAGAATAATATTAATGTCGAAATGTTCAAAATAATTTAGTAAAAACTTTAGATTAATTAATAATCAGTGGACATTAACATTTTGGAAAAAATTTATTTTTTCACTATTTATTAAAGAATTACAGAACTTTCCATTTTTAAATATTTTACTTAAAACTAGTAACTTATAAGTTTTTAATAACTTTCCTTTAAAACATAATTTTATACTTTAATTACAAGAATAAAAAAAATTAACTTTGTATTTTAATTACAAGAATAAAAAAAATAATTTTATATTTTAATTGCAAAATTAAAAAGAACTTTCCATTTTTAAATATTTTACTAATAACTTGTAACTAGTAAGTTTTAATAAATTTCCTTTCAAAATTAATTTTATATTTTAATTACAAGCATAAAAAAAAATTCACTTTATATTTTAATTACAAAAATAAAAAGAAATTGATTTTATATTTTAGTAACAACAATAAAAAGCGTAGATTAAAATCTCAACTTTTCGGGACAAATTAATGAAATTTAAGACACATATTTAACGTATTACGTATTTTTCTTTTTTACTAATTTAATAAAAAAAATTTTTGTAGTTATAAATATTATAGTCACCATTTCAAAAATCTTTAATAATTATTTATTGAACTTTAGTAAAAAAACATTAAATCTACTTAACAAAACAGTTTTGTGAAAATTTCAGACATTTTTTTTACTAAAATTTGGTTAAAATTAACTTTTTAAAAAAAATTTTTTATTATCATGGCAAAAATAATATCTAGATTAAGTGATCAAATTTTAGAATAAATTAACAAAAGCTTTCCCACTTAATTAAAAGAATAAGAATTTTTATTAGTGTCCAGTTGGTTTTTTAATCAAAGTTTAAATAATTTAGTAAAATTTTACTTAAAATTTAGTAATATTTCACTAGAAATAAGTAATATTTCCCTAGAAATTAGTGAATATTTCACTACAAATAAGTGAATATTTTATGCCCCTAAAGTTCTGAATGTTCAAATGAACGAATTTCTTTTTTCTACTTTTTTTATATTTGAATTTTACTAGAAAATATTAATTCACAAATTTAAAAATGAATTATTCTCTGAATATTTATGTTAATTCTTTTAAATTGTCATTTAAAGATAATAATATTGAAAGATAAATTCTACATTGAATAATTTTATTCTAATTCTTAAAAATAATTTATTGTTATGAAGATTATTTATATAATAAATATTTCAATGAGATTATTTTTATATAAAAAAAATTTCTATTTTAAAAATAAAATTTATAATAAAATTTATTTTATTATAATAAACAATTATTTGCTTAAATTTTTTTAATTAAATAATTTTTATTTATATTAGTTATTTCGAGAGAATAATCAATAATAACAAAAAAATAGTAAATGGTTAGTAAAAATATCCAAAAAATTGTAAAAAGTAAAATATATTTAATAAATATTAAATAGTGAGAAAAAAATTAGTAAAAATTAGAGAAATTAATATAAAATTAGTAAAAAATAGTAAAAAATAGTAAAAAATAGTAAAATATAATTCCAAATTAGTAAATAATAAGAAAAACATATTTAAAAATAACTAGAAAATGACTAATTATTATTAAGATTGTAAAAATATAATTATAATTCATATAATAAATAATAAATATAGTCAAAAATTAAAGGCATAAAAAGTAGAAAAAATTAGTGAATAGTTAGTAAAAATGAGTTAACATTTACTAAAAATAAGTTAGTACATAATGAGAAAAAAATATTAAAAAGTAACTAGAAAATTGCTAATTATTATAAAAATTGTAAAAATATAATTATAATTCATATAACACATAATAAATATCCTCCATAATTAAAGAGATAAAAAGTAGCAAAAGTTAGTGAATAATTAGTAAAAATGAGTAAACATTTACTAAAAAGTTATTAAATAATTAGTAAACAATAGTAAAAAGTAATTTTAAATATTTAAACATTAAGCAAATAATTCGAAGAAATTAGTCAGTACTTAGTAAAAATTACTAAATGATTAAAAAAACAATATTAAAAATTAATGCATAATTAGTAATTAATTATTTTAAAAAATAGTAAAAGTAATGATTATTTGGTAAGTAACGAGAAAATATTTAGTAATAAAATAAAAAGAATTAATGAAAAAATTAGTAAATAGTGAGAAATTAATTACTAAAAATAATTAAGAATACAGTTTTTGAAAAAAAGTTCTGAACATTTAAATGAACGAATCTTTTTTTTACTTTTTTTATTTTTTGAATTTTAATAGAAAATATTAATTTACAAATTAAAAAATGATTAATTTTCCTAAATTTTATGTAAATTTTTATTTAATTGTCATTTAATCATAATAATATTGAAAAGTATTGAAAAGAAAAAAAATTCTTTCATTCGAACGTTCGAAATTTTAAAGACATAATTTTTTCATAGATTAAAACTAGTTGCTCTGTCTTTATTAATTTTAAAATAATAAACGCAATTCATCTGGTAAATTCGAAATTCAATAAATTCGGTAAAAATTTTGTGGTTTTGAATTTGAAAAAAATTTTCAATTAAAATTACCTTTTCGACACTAATCACGAAGAAGAGTAAAAAGTAACCCCGAGGTCAATGATTAATAATTAATAAAATGCACCTTGACTCTTGTATCCACATTCAAAATTGTGTTTGTTGTAGAAACAAGGTTCAATTGTACTCCAGTAGAATTGAACAATTGAACCTTGAACCAATACCGTCGATTCGAGTCAAAAAAGATGAAAAATCACATATTTCCATTAATTTCTGCCAGAACAAATTTTAAAATTCGTTTTTGTCGCAAAAAATAATTTCATTAGAAAGTTGCTTCTATTCATTAAATTGAAAAGAGAAATGAAGAAAGGGAGATGTGGAGACGAAAAAAGGAATGAGAGGGAAAAAAAAGGAAAAAGGAATGAGAGTTAAAAAAAAGAAAAAGGAATGAGGAACAAAGTAAAAAAAAGGAATAAAACAAAAAAAGAAAAAAGAAGAAGAAGAAGAAGTAAAAAATTTAACATCCGTGAAATGTGCTGGTCTGTTAGTTACATTGAGATTCAGTAGTGAAACAGTGCAACAATAGATTAGAGATAAAGGAACTTCAACACACCAGTAAAGTGAAACCAAAGTACGGAAAACAATGACAGGGCGGTGGTGTTGCACCAAGGAAATGCGACGAGCTATTCAGCGTTATACTTGGGTAACGTTATTTGAAACTCTGCACCTGACCATTCATAACTTAATCTCAGTATGACCCAGAAAGGGGTGCATTTTCCAATTTCAGAACACTTGCACTTCCTATCAACGCGAGCAGACCCACAAGAGTTTGTTGCAGTCTCGCTCGCGGCTAGTGACCCAGGTATTGACATTTCTGTCGCCAAGAGAAACAATTAATAACACTGTTTCATTGTTATGTATTTCCCTTTCTCTCTCTCTCTCAGTGCATATATACTTTTTCCAAGTGTATCGAGTTCGATGACTAATTTACTGCAAAAAAAAAAAATTTTCCACTTTTTATTGCATATAACTTCAATTACTTCCTCTGGGTAATAAAATTTTCCCACACTCTTCCGATTGCAAAAGATGGTGCCTCTGATAGCAGTCGATGATGGTTTTTATCAAAGAAAAACTATGAATTGTATTTTTAAAATTATTGTGTGCAGTGGCCGAGGGGATTAAGGCACAGTAGTTGTTGAATAGACGCGCGTTCGATTCCGCCCACCTGAAGAAATTTTTTTACATAAACTATTTAATAAAATCTATCCTCAAAACTACTGAAATTAAAGTAAATTTAACATCCGTATTATTATAAATACTATTAATATAAAAATATTAAAATACTGTTAATATTGCAGCTAACGATTTTTTTACATAAACTATTTAATAAAAACTATCCTATAAAAACTATTAAAATTAAAGTAAATTTAGTATTATTATGAATACTATTAATATAAAAATATTATAAATACTATTAATATAAAAATATTATAAATACTATTACTATTACATCTAAGTATTTTTTACAAAAACTATTTAATAAAACCTCTCCTATAAAAACTACTAAAATTAAAGTAAATTCAGTATTCGTATTATTATAAATACTATTAATATAAAAATATTACAAATACTGTTACTATTACACATAAGGATTTTCTTAACATAAACTATTTAATAAAAACTATTCTATAAAAACTACTAAAATTAAATTAAATTTAGTATTCGTATTATGATAAATACTATTAATATAAAAATATTATAAATACTATTACTAGTATTTTTAAAGTAAACTATAAAATTAAAGTATTTTTCTCACTGAAATTTACTTAAAATACTGAAAAATAATTTTCCCTGTAAATATTCAAAAATTTCTCTAAAAGAAACCTATTTTTACTAAGCTATAAAAGTATAAATGTTAAACAATGTTGTTTACCCAAAATTTTACTACTTAAAATAAAACTTATGCTAAAAGTATAAAATCACTGTTAAAACTAAAGCTAACATTAGGATTTAAAATAAAGTGAAATAAATTACCTAAAAATTATATAAAAGAATTTTTTCTATTACTTTTAATAAAATATTTTTGTTATTTCTCTTTTAGTGAGAATTAAATAATTTAAACACAAAAATTCTATTTTCTTTCATAACAATTGTAACTATAATTTCTGATCGTTCGTTTTTTCCATATTATGATATTTTTGATATTATGATTTTTTTTTATAAAAAATAGAGCCGGAAATGTTAAAAATAATAATTTTAAAGAAAACAAAATAAAAAAGTATTTTAAAAAGTTTCTTAAAAATATTTAAAAGAGAAATAAAATTTTTGAATAATTGAAATTTAGTAAAAATTTTCAATAATATTCAAAGCTATGCTCAAATTTTATAAAAATTTTAACTAAAAAGCAATTTTTTAAAAGTCGATAAATCCATTTTTCAAAGAAAAAGTAAGATAAACACATATTCAAAATATTAAAATTCTTTAAAATCGATTTATCATTGTACAATTAAAAAAAAATTCTTACCCAAGATTTTTCAATTTAAAAAATATTTTGGCCTAACTTTGATAAATTTAAAATCTTCAATTTACTATTTCAGAAGAAATTTGATTTTTAAAAAACTATTACTAAGATTTTTTAATAATTTTTTAAAGAATCTTGTTTTTTAAATAACCTTAAATGAAATAAAAATTAAAATAATTAATTTTATTAAACAGCTTTTAAAGAATTTAGAAGATTAGTTAATTTTCTTTAAATTGAAATTTAAAAAAATTGTTAACAAATTAAAAGAATTCAATTTTTAAAAAATAGTTTATTATGATATTTTGAAGTTATGTTTCATTAATATTTACTTACATAATTTTGTTTTAAGATTTTTCATCAAAATTTTTTAAAATTCAATTATTTTCAAAATTTTAAAAATGAACTAATTAAATTATTTCGAGAATAATTAATTTATTTTAAGAACTTTTAGATAATTTTAAACATTAATTAATTTTTCAAAGTTGAATTTAAAGAAAAATCGTGATCAAATTGGAAGAATTCAATTTCTAAAAAATTTTGTTTTTTAAATGACCTGTAATGAAATTACAATTAAAATCATTAAATTTTTTCAAGAACTTTTAAATAATTTAAGACATAAGTTAATTTTTTTTAATTGAATTTTAAAAATATCGTGCAAAAATTGGAAGAATTCAATTTCCAAAAAACAGTTTATTATAATTTTTTGATGTTAAATTTCATTAATCATAGATTTGCATAATTTTGTTTTAACATTTTTCATTAAAATTTCCAAAATTCAATTATTTTCGAATTTTTTAAAATAAACTGTAATGAAATTATTTTGAGAATAATTAATTTTTTTAAGAACATTTATATAATTTTATGCATTAATTAATTTTTTTAAAATTGAATTTTTAAAAAACTCGTGAAAAAACTGTAAGAATTCAGTTTCTAAAAAAAAGTTAATAATAATTTTTTGACGTTAATTTTCATTTATTTTTCATTTTTATACATTTGCATAATTTTGTTTCAAGATTTTTCATTAAAATTTTAATGAATTTTAATAATAATTGAATTATTTTCAAAAAATTTTAAATGAACTGTAATAACATTATTTCGAGAATAATTATTTTTTTAAAGAACCTTTAGATAATTGTAAACATTTTAATTAATTTTTTCAAAGTCGAATTTAAAAAAAAAAGTGAAAAAACTGTAAGAATTCAGTTTCTAAAGAAAAAGTTAATTATAATTTCTTGACGTTAATTTTCATTATTATACATTTGCATAATTTTGTTTCACGATTTCTCATTAAAATTTTCCAAAAATCAATTACTTTCAAATCTTTCAATTAAAATTCCAGAAAATATGATTTTAAAAAATGTTAATCAAAATACTTTTACAAATACAAATTAAATTGCATTTTTCATTTCTTAATTTAAATTTAAAGATACATTTCGCAAAATTAAAAAAAAAACTTTTAACTTTCAAAATCTTTTTGAAAAATAATTTTTGAAATATTTAACTTCAATTTATTTTCCATACTATAAAAAACGAAATAAGTTGCACTTATTTAAAATCAGCAAAATGTACCACTCTCTTGAAATATTCAAAAAAAGTCTCACTCTTCAAAAAAAAACATATTTCAAAATATCGCCTTTCCGAAAATAGTCAAAAAATAAAATAAATAAGAATTTCGAAATAAAAAAACCAAACTGCAGACATCAAATTTTTTTCCTTACATTTAAATGAATGAAAAATCAAATACGAGATATATACTCAACTCAACACCGCAAACGTTAATTAAAATGTTCAGTTCAATTGGAAATTGTAACCATTACGAAAGTTTTTTTCTATATAAAAAAAAATCCGCACGAATACACACAAACAAAAGTACATAAAAAAGTTTTCTATCAGTTTATAACGAGCGTCTCGTAAAAAATATATATATTCATTTTATCTTTACGATATTAATCTATTTCCAAAATTAAAAAAGTTTTCCAAATAGAAAAAATGAAGAAAAAAGAAAAATGAGAAATTTTCATGTAAATTTCGTATTCAAAGGTTTTTTACATATATACATGATGAAAAATTCATTTGGCTTTACAGTCAATTTTATTTTTCTTCCTATATAGATATGTTCGTATGTACGTATGTATAATAAAACGGCTAGAGAGCCAAATGAGATTCTTCGAAAATATATATAGAGAATGGAGTATAAAAATAATGACAAATATAATAAAGAGAAAAAAAAAATTCAAATCACAGAACGAATGTAATTTAGAGTTTTAATTTTAGTACAATAATTTCAAGTTGATAAATATTAATTAATAATATTAATAAGTTAATAATAATAATAATATGAATAATATTATTAATAATAATAACGCAAATAAATATTAATAATAATAATAATAATAATAATAATAATATGAATAAGATTATTAATAATAATGACGCAAATAAATATTAATAATAATAACGATGCAAATAAATATTAATATTATTAACAAATATTAATAACCAAAGCTAATTGAAAAAACAAATTTGTCTCTGATGAATCAATATATTTGGAATTAAAAATTTTAAAAATATAAAATTTTATAAAAATATTAAAAATTTAAAAAAATAAGAAAATTTTTTTTCAAAATTAAAATTTTTAATTTAAAAGATTCATTTTGTTTCCCTCTTAAAAAATTTAAATTAATTTTAATTAATACATAATAAATTTGACTCACTAAAAATGATGTTTAATTTAATTAAAAGATTCATTTTGTTTCCCTCTTAAAAAATTTAAATTAATTTTAATTAATACATAATAAATTTGACTAACTAAAAATTATGTTTAATTTAATTAAAAAGTATGTTTAATTTAAAAATATTTTTTTTGGTTAACTATATATATTTTTAAATTCCAAAAATACTTCTCAGTTTTTTAAATTAAGTTATCTGAATTAAACATTTTTTTCCATAAATATTTTGTCATATTTTCCACTGGGAAACATTTAAAAAGAAATTTTCGCGCTTCAATGGAGATTATTGAGAATGGTAAAATATGATAAGAAAACATAAGGTATCGAGAGGTATTTTTGTTCACTAGTTTTTTTTTTATTTTTTTTAGTTTTATTTTTATCGCCCGACAGGTCCAGACCATGATGGTTGATTTTATTCATTGTCATTTTTCAAACTGCTGCCTATCGTTTATATAGTGCAGTTGAATGCATTTGAAAATAATTGTACATAAAGGATTCATGTTCATACATGAAAAATAATAATAAAAATAAAGGGGGAAAATAAAAGAAAATTATTTTATAAAAATTCTCCTCATCTGCTGTTTATCGCGTTCGAAAAATAAAATCCGATTGACTTTTAAAGCGCCCCGAAAAAAAAACAATATGGTATAGAAATCTTTTTATACTATTTTTTATTCTAATTAATCCTTTTTTGTTTTTTTTCATTTATTTATTTATTTAAATACAATATTTATACTCTACCTACCTACCTAACGGATAATAATACTTTTTTGTTAAAATAATTATTTACGTATGAATATATTATAAAATGAAATCTATAACTGTTTTAATTTTCTTCTCTCTTATTATTTCACTTGTTTTATTAATTTATAATACAATAGTAATAATTAATAATAATAATATTATAATTAATACAAATTATTTATTCATACTTATATTTTTTATTATTTAATTTTATAATTTACCATTATTTATTTAAATTTTTATTTACTACTTATTTATCATAATATTATGCAAATAAATAGTATTATTATTAGTATTAATAAAAATAAACAATATTTATTATTAATAGTATTAATGAAAATAAACAATATTCATTATTAATAGTATTAATAAAAATAAATATTACGCTACTGTGAATTAATAGAAACATTAAATATAAATATAAATAAATAAAAATAAATAAAAATAAATAAAAATAAATAAAAATAAATAAAAATAAACATATAATAAATAGGTAAATAAAAAGTAAAAATAAAACAGAAGTGAAAAAAGTCAAACAATAAACAAGTAAACAAAAATAAATAGTAAAAAAATAGAAATTCCTCTTCTTTAAAAAAAATTTTTATTTTGTCTGACTAAATATTTCGTTTACCTACTGATTTTGATGAAAGTGACTAAGAATAATAAAGGCATATTGTCTTACTAAAGTAGTCTTATACTACTGAGAGTGCGATAACATTAAAGTTTTAAATCGATATGTCTGACACTAACTGTACATTATCACTTAACATTTAGTCTGACAAAAACTGACTGCTACTACTGAAAATAGAGAATATATTAAAAAATTTTCTCCTCTTCTAGATAGTAGTTACTTTTTGTACACTTTTTAATTAATAATTATTTTTCAATCATCAATGTCTGACTGAAATTGCCTCATAATACTAAAAATAAAAATTAAACAAAATCTTACACTACTTCGCGAGATTGAATTTTTCACTTTATGATTTTTTGATACTTATTATTTATCAATTTCATTAAGAATTAACAATTTAATAATGTCTGACCGAAAATGCCGTTTTCTACTGCAAAAATAAGATAACAGAAGATACTTTTTCTTTGATTAAATCTTTTATTTCATATTACAAGATGAAATTTTTAAATCACTTAACGAATGTCTGAGTAAAATTATTTTTTACTACTGAAAAAAAACATGACAGCAGATTTTTTTACTAAAAGAATTTTTTTGCGAATAAAAAAGAAATTCAAAAGTTATGAACAGTTCTTATCATCCATAGATAAAAAAATATTAATTAATAAATAAATATTCAAAAAAATTCAAATTAAAACAATAATAATTATTAACTCTTTCCGAAATAAAAAGATTTAATTGGTAAAAATGATGAAAAATCTTTAACATATTTTTAGTAGTAAAGTTAAATTTTAGTCAGACATTCCAAAATTACAAATTTTTACTAATTGAAATAATCAATAACTTTTTACATATTTCATACTTTTTCCACTCAAAGCACTTTTTTCTACTATTAATTTAAGTGGTTAATAAATTTGTCTGATTAAAAAATTACTTTACTACTGAAATTTAAAAAATTTCTCCATAGTTTCAGATATTTTTTTTAATGTACTAAATTGATACCAAAAATAAGGATCAATTTTAATTTTCATCTACATTTTTGGTATCAATTCATAGCAATTATATATTTTTAAGCTCTGAAATTTAATAATTACTAAAAATTAAAACAATAACCCTTCCAAAAATTTAATTATTTACTACAATTTTCAACAAAACTTCATCTCTAAATCAATTATCCATATAAATTTTCAAATTTTCAGTTTTAACAATTTCTTTAAAAATTTTACAACATAAATACAAAAAATCAAAATTTGTTTATAATAATTAAAAGTTTGAAGTTGAATATTTTTAAAACCTTTTTATAAAGAAATTCGTAAAATTAACTGTTTAAAAGTATTTCTAAATAATTTTTTGAAATACAATAATTTTACAATTAAATGCAATTAAACAATTGTCCAAAAAATTGAAATTTGGTAAAATCTTTTAAAAAATTAATTAAATTTAGTAAAATCTTTGAAAAAATCATTGAAAACTTGACAAAATCTTTTCAAAATAATTGAGTTTTCAAAAAAAAAAAAAAAAATAAAAAAAAAACAATCAAATTTTTCAAAGAATTTTAATTCTATATAAAAATAATTTATAAAAAATTCTAAAGTAGTAAATTTAAAAAAATTTTAATTTATCAAAATTTTATCAAAAATGTGGATGAAATAAAAAATTGATACAGACTTTTGCCATCAATTTGATCCACTTTAGCATCAATTTGATACTGAAAAAAATCTGTTGAAAATATTGAAAATACTTGAATTTTAAAAAATAAGAACGTAATAATTTAGAGATAATAAAATACTTAAAACCATGATTTAGTTTGACTTAAATTTTACAGAATTCCAATTATTCAAAATCTTTTAATTGCAATATTTTAAAAATTAAATTAGAAAACTTATTGAAAAATAAATTTTTAATGATATGTCTATAGTTATGCTTTTCACACTATGGAAATCGAAAATCGAAAAATAGTTGCGTTTTACAGTAGAAACATGGTACTTATTATGTATATGGGCAATTTCACGTGAAATTTTTCTATGACATTTTAGAATCGGTTAAACATATTTTTTCTCGTTCCTTATAGAAAAATATTAAATACGTATTTTTTTATTTTTCCATAATTGTCAAAATTTTCGAGATATGAATTTTCGAAATTTTGGACTTTTAAAAGCAGACCTATTTTCAATAGCTTATAACTTTGAAAGTTATTGAGTTTCGAAAAAAGTTGTCAAAGAAAGAAAACTTTTGGTTTTTCTTCAACTTTTAAAAGATTTAAAAAAAATATATTTTTTAAAATTTTTTAGAAAAAAAAATTATTTTTTTATAAACAAATTAATTAAAAAATTTATAAAACGAAAACTATGAGTCGGCCCATCTCGGATCTTTTTAAAAAATCTTCTGTATATTGGCAGGTATAAATAAATAAGAAATAAATAAAAATTAATCGCGCACAAATTAAAAATAAATTAATTTGTTTATAAAAAAATAATTTTTTTTTCTAAAAAATTTTTAAAAATATATTTTTTTAAAATCTTTTAAATGTTGAAGAAAAACCAAAACTTTCTTTCTTTGACAACTTTTCTCGAAACTCAATACTTTCAAAGTTATAAGCTATTGAAAATAGGTCTACTTTTAACAGTCCAAAATTTCGAAAATTCATAACTCAAAAATTTTGGCAATTATGGAAAAATAAAAAAATACGTATTTAATGTTTTTCTATAAAAAAAATATGTTCAACCGATTTTAAAATGTCATAGAAAAATTTCACGTGGAATTGCCCATATGTAAATTCATTTTTACACATTGGGGTGAATTTTCTGAAAGTGACACTTTTAAATTTCAGTTTTTCAATTAATTTTTTTCTTCAATTATATGGTTTTTTCTATTAAAACTACTTAATTTCATACTCAAGAGTAAGATTTTTAGGTTGCGCAAAATTAATTCTTAAAAATATTAAAGTTTTTTTCATTTGAAAAATATTATTGTTGCTCCATTGAATTAATTTTATTTAATTGGCGAGCTTTTCTTTTAAAAATTCACGCTAATATCGCGTTCACGAAATCGAAAATAAAATTACACTGCCTAAAAATTAATAATTTGTATATTTTAATACCAAATATGTTCAATTAGATGAAAATATAAATGTATTTAAAGTATTTGATTTAATGGTAATTTGGGTTAATTTTTTCAAAGCAATGCAGGTAAATACTAAAAACAAAAGAAAAACTCGCATATTTCAAGGAAAAGGCTTCGGAAATGAAAAGCTTTGGAGATGAAAAATAAATTTTCTTTCATATTTGTATACACTAGGGCGCAATTAAAATATATGTTTTAGTAAAACACAAATCTCACACTCTCATTTTATATTACCATCGAAATATTCTGTTAAATTTACTTCTACATTCAGTTATTTATTAAAAAGGAAGGCTTCGGAGATGAAATTAATTTTTACTCGGAGAAAAATGTAAATTTCGATTATTTATAACAGCAATAATTTTTCTCCTCTTTGCAGATAAAATATAGGAAAATTCAACGTCAGATTCTCAGCTTTATTTTAATGTGCATTAAAATTTTGTTTAAGATATTGTTAAAGTATAAAATGTCAGTAATCATTGTAAAGTAATTTTAACCTAAAACTGAAGACAAAGTTTAAACATTTTTATCAAAAATAAAAGTGAGATCTACAAATTTTTAAAATGCACATCATGATAGAAAAAACATTGTACTTTCTGACAATATTTTTAAAAAATTTCTGAGAATTTGAAAAAAACCATGAAAATTTAATTTTATTGTAGAAGTCCTATTAGAGACATGTTGAAAAGGCTTCGGAGATGAAAGTAATTTAGTTATTACGTAAATTAAGTTGAATAAAATTATTCAATTTTCTTTTAAAAATGATAAATAAGTGCTAAATTTTCACTATGGGAATTGACAATAGTTATTAAAGAGTAGATTTTGTAAAATTAATCGAGAAAAAAATGTCAAAAAAAATGTCACTTTCAGAAAATTCACCCATATATTAGTTTCGTCTTTGACATTTCTCCTATGAAAATCTATAAATTATTAATAAAAGAATAATAATTTATCTTATGTGGTCTATTTTTTTGTCATTTATTTGGGTGAAATTTATTCCGCCTGTGGGATGTTTAGAATATTTCCACACAGATATTGTGTGCCCAAAACCAACATAAACCTTGTTGCATAAGCTCCGGATAGACTTCATCCTCTCTTGGAACTTTGTAAGGGTCAAATCATGATTTCGTATAGTCCTCACCTCTCCAAGCAGTTACTATATCTATATATGGTATGGTATATATATATAAATATAGTATGGTATATATATATATATATATATATATATATATATATATATATAAACAGCCCCCTACTTCGTACCATATACCGTTCTATATCCCCTTGTAAAATTCCATCTCCAATGTCAAAGTTGAAAACAATTATCTTTCTTCAAAAGGAAGAGACAATATCATGTCATATAAAATATCCCCTTTGTTCACAAAGGTAGAAAACTATTATTATTATTATCATTATTATTATTATCATCATCATCAAAATTTATATTACACGCACTGGCTCAATTGAGCGGAAATATAAGTCAAAAAGAAATCTTTCTGTTTTTAAAACGAAAGAAAATAAATTTTTCTTTTTATTTAAAAATTAATTTCCCGTTAACTGAGGAGAATTGACCTTATCGCAATATTGGAATATAGGAATTAGATAGTGCTCAAAATGCGAGCAGTAAATCGAAACGACGCAACTCAAATTACCCTGACGGATAGTAATAGCTAACGTAACTTGATTCTCCCAACTAGATGAAAATGGACAAAATTTTTTTTTTTTTTTTGTGAAAACATATCCGAACTGATAAAAAGAAAAAGGGTGTGAGTGTATCAACGGCCTCTGGAATAAATCAAATAAAAATCGTATCTTAACGATTTCTTTCAGTTTGTTATAAACACTGTTAACTTAAAATTAAAAGTATCAAGTTGCAACAAATTGATACCAAAAATTAGGATCAATCCAAAAATTGCTGTAAATTTTTTACTGTTAACTTAAAATTAAAGGTATCAAATTGCAACAAATTGATACCAAAAATAAAGATCAATCCAAAAATTGATGTAAATATTTTACTATTAACTTAAAATTACAGGTATCAAATTGCAACAAATTGATACCAAAAATAAAGATCAATCCAAAAATTGATGTGAAAAATTTACATCAATTTTTGGATTGATCTTTATTTTTATCATTTTCATCCACTTTAGTATCAAATTCACAGAAAAAAAGAAGTGTTGTTTTAACACTAAAAGTAGTGTTAAAACAACACGCAACATTTTTAACCAAAACGAGGTGATTTTAACCTAAATTTTGTGTTAAATTAACTCCATGAGTGTGTTAAAATTAATGCACATTTTTAATGGCTGTTAAAACAACACCATCTTGAAAACTACACGCAACAAATTTAACACTTATTTTTTTGTGTGTTGATACTTTCGAGAAAATCGTGAATTTGTCAATATTTTACATTAGGAAATTCACCAAAATAAAAAAAAATGAAAATTTAATTTAAAAATATACGTTATGAAAAAGATGAGAAAAAAAATTAATATAAACTCCCCAGTGTACAATTCACGTACATTTATAATTCAAACGTGCACATATACATATATACCACTCAATATTCTTCCACCTAAATCCACACATGGATTTCCGTGTGTACCTAATTTAGAAATTCGTGGTCAACTAACCGATTTTGCTTAAGCCGAGAGAAAATGAAATTTTCGTTTGCTTAAGACGAAAATGGTACGTTTCATTTGCATAAAATATTATATTCATGAATTTGCAATATTAAAATATATATGTAAACTGCAAATATTTAACGCGCAGACTTAAATTATTTACATATTTAAAAATATATTCACTTTAAATTAAATTTTATAAATTTAAAGGAGAATAATAATAATCCTCTCTCATGTGTTTTATTTCAAATAAAAATCCTTTTTTCACTCCGAGCAAAGTATTTATTTACATAAAGCTGTTAGCTATTAGCAGTAATTTATTTTCTTTTTGATAAATAATAAAATGTGAAGTAAAGAATTCAAAACGAATTTATTTATCAATGTAGTAATAAATTTTTTATTTAAAAAAATATTTCTACAATATTTCAAAAATTTTTAAATTACATTTCTAACGAATTATTTTTCACAAAACCACTGCTAAAATTATTAACAATATTCATTAATCAAATGTCCGAATTAATCAGTTAATTAATTAATTCTTAGAAAAATTTTTTTCCTTTTTTTAGAAAATTTTTTAATTTTCTTTTGAAAAATTTTTTTATTTCTTTTTTTTTGAAAAATTTTTTTATTTCTTTTTTTTGAAAAATTTTTATTTTTTTTTTTTTAGAAAAATAAATTTTGAATAAGTAATTTACAACATGGGGAAAAAGAGCAATAAACCGAAATTTTGATTGAAAAAATACTTTTACAAAATTTAATATAAATTTTCTTTCAGTGCGTACGACTAAAATTGCAGTTTACTACTTCGAAAAACAGAATTAAATCTTTTATTTAATTACTACAAGACATTTTGCTGCCAAACAAACAAATGTCCGGGAAAAATTGTCTTTTACTACTAAGAATAAAACTTCACAGGAATTTACACAACTTTAGATGTTATTAAATCTTTCATTTAATTAACTATAAAAAATTTTTATCGCTACTAACGAATGTCCGACTAAAATTGTCGCTTACAACTAAAACTAAGTTTTCACGGGACTTTACCCCACTTTGGTAGCTATTAAATCTCTCACTTTATGACTAGAAGAAATTTTAATACGAATAAAAAAGAAAATTTAAAAATCATGAACAACTTTTTTTATTGAGCAATAAAGAAAAATATTAAAGATTCTGCAGGCAGTAAAGTGAAGAATTTTGATGAGACAAAAATAGTGTTAAATCCGCCATTACCTTATTTTTAGTACAGTAAAGTTTAGTTTTAGTCAGACATACAATATTCTTAAATAACAAACTTTTATTAACCAAAGTAGGTAACGAATTCTAAAACTTTTAATAATTATTTCCATCAACGTTGCTTTTTACTGTTAATCATAAAAAAAGTAAATTTTTTTATTAGAACACGGTAAATCGTTAGGTATTAAAATAACACCAAAATGGATTAAAATAACACTAAATTGGATTATTTTAATCCTTTTTGGTGTTATTTTAATACCTAACGATTTACCATGAATTATAATTTATTAAATTCTTTTAGTATTGCAAGTAGAAAGCCAAGTATTTCATTAAATCTTTTACTAGAACAACTAATGAATGAAAGAATAAAGTTAGAGATATAACTGTCTGACTACAAATTAATCAATTCTACTGAAATTAATAATTCAAATTTAAAATACTTTGTAAATATTTTTGCCTGACTAAATCTCGTTTATACTACTGAAAGGCAGGAAAATTACCAATTTTTAGTAATACTGTTAAAAAGAAAGTAAGTTTTTTTTTAGTAAGTAAGTTTTTTTCTTAAAAGCATTAAATGGCAACGAATTAATACTAAAAATGTGGATCAAAAAAAAATTTATCCCGATTTTTGGCATTAATTTGATCCACTTTAGTATTAATTTGCTACTTTTAAGAAAACTGTGAATGAAACTATAAAATTTCCAAAAAGTAGGTAAAAATTAATCCTTTCCCCCTGACCATAAATTGCGAGTAATTTTTAAAAATTACACCCTGACCGAAAATCACTTTTTATTTTATTTTATTTTATAATTTAAAAAATTAATAAGTAACACCAAAATGGATTAAAATAACACTAAATTGGATTATTTTAATCCTTTTTGGTGTTATTTTAATACCTAACGATTTACCGTGATAGTTAAAATTGAGTTACTAATAAAAAGTTAATAAAACAAGTTTAAAAAGTTAAAGTTGTTCGTGAGAATATAGAAATTTTTTTTGTTATTGTAAAAAAAAATATTTGTCATTACAAAACAAATTTTTTTGCTAATAAAACCATGAATATTTTTTACTAATACAAGTAAAAATTGTTTATTAGAAATAATAGAATAATTTCCATAACAGAAGACAAAAAGTCTTCGATTTGAATTAAACAAATTTATTTTTCAATATTGAGTTGTTTTTCTTTTAGAAAAAATAAATGAAAACTTTTATTCGAGTTTTTCTTATCAAAAGATATAAAAGCTGTGGGTGTAGTTGTGAATTATATTCATTTTTATTCGAGAGATTATATAATACTTAAGTTGGTAAATTCCAATCGTAAACAGCTTTTAGTTCGCTTATCTAAATGGGCTTTTATTAGTTGCAGGTGAATATTTTATTAATGTAAGCGCACGCAGAACTTTATAATCTCCAATTAGTTAAAATCTCCGTTTTTATTTTTGTTATTCCACACATATATATTAAAGTTAATAATTGTTTCACTAATTTCCAAAGGAGGAAAATAAAATAATTCTTGTAAAATAGAAATGTATATGAATTTCCATTGTTTTTGTCTATTTGCTATTTTTTAAAAGTTTGTTTTTTGTCAAAAAGGAAAAAAATATAATTTATAAAATTTTCCCACATGGTTTTAAAATTAATAAATTACTCTCTAATTTTGAATTAGTAAACATGTTTACTAAGTTGAATTAGTGACTTAATTTTTGCTTCTGAATTAGTAAATTTCACTAAACAAACAGTAAGTTTTACTAGTTTTTTAATGAACTTTACTAATTCGAAAGCAAAAAGTCGGTCACTAATTAAAAAAAAAATTAGTAAAAATAGTAAATATTTTTACTAATTCAGATTTAGAGAGTATATAAATTTTATAAGTAAGACAGTTTTCTTGAAAGTGTCAAATTGGTATCAAATTGGTATCAAATTGATATTAAAGTGGATCATATTGAGGCCAAAAATTTGGATCAATTTATTATTTGATAAAAAAATTTTGTATTATCAATTGGTTGAATTTTGATAGTTTTATGTTTGCAGTGACTTGTTAAGGATTGAATAATAATTGTTATGAATTATGTAAATGTTATGAATTGTACAATATTCAGGATAATATGATTGTTCATGATTATATAACTGTCATTGATTATACAGTTCTATAAAAATTATATAATTTTCCTTAATTTGAAAGTTGATAACTGTAATAACAAGGGTTCTTAAGTAAGAATGTGGAGAAAGTCATTGCGCTATCTCCCCTTTCATCGTAAAAGGAACTTGTTATAAAATTCAATCGATTCATTATCTGATTCTTTTCTTGTATTTTCCCCCTTTGTGTTTTCCTAATTTCGAAGTTAAAGGCAATTTTCATTTCAAATTAATGATTTTAAAATTATAAAATAAAATAAAGAGTGATTTTCGGTCAGGGTGTAATTTTTAAAAATTACTCCCAATTTTAATAATAAGAAGTAGAATAAGTTAATTTTAGTCAGACAACAAGTACTAAATCCTATTTTTGGTCCAATAATAATAATTATTATTATAATTATAATAATAAAAATAATAATAATAATAATAATAATAATAAGTAAAATAGTAATAATAATAATTATAATAATAAAAATAATAATAATAATAATAATAATAATAATAATAATAAGTAGAATAGTAATAATAATAATTATTTTAATAAAAATAATAAAAATAATAATAATAAGTAGAATGAGTCAGTTTTAGCCAGACAATAAGTAGAATATTTATTGTAAAATAAACAATTATTTCACCAAAATATTTGAAAAAAAGCTTATTTCAACTACTTATTTTACTTATTTTAAAGTACTTACTTCAAAAACATCGAAATAAGTAATAATAATAAGTATAATAAGTAGAAAAATATGGTTTTAGTCAGACGACAATCACTAAATCGTTTTCTTGGTAAGGTTAGTAGGATAAGTCAGTTTTAGTCGGACAATAAGTAGAATACGCCAATTTCAGTCAGACAACAAGTAGAATAAATCAGTTGTTATCAGACAAAAAGTACTATATTTATTATTAATTATTAAATAAACAATTATTTCACCAAAATATAAATATTTATTCTCATAAATAAAAATTATCCCCTCAAAGTAAACATCAATTCCACAATAAACAACAAGTACTCTATACACATTGAAACGAATAACTTCTTTCCGCACTAAAATAATGCATTTTTTCTCTTACAAAACGTACATTTAAACTTTTATAGCAAAAAAAAAAGTAAAATAAAATTGACCTGCATTTTCTTTATTCGCTCATCTCTATACTCTATACATAAAGTACTTTGTTATTGACACTAAAATGTATATATAGAGTAAAAAAGAAAAATATTTACGACTCGTAAATATATTTTATTCTCCATATTAATTGTATATTTGCCTTTACAGAGGATGTTATGTTACGTTATCTGCCAATATACATATAAGGATGTAGAAAAAAAAGAAATTTTTCTCCTCTTGTTGTTGGTTTTTTGCAAAAATATTTCTTCTCTGAAAACGAATGGAAATTGTGTTAGAGGCGAAAATTGAAAATGTTTATGGGAAATTTCCTCTCAATTTTATACTCTTCATGTAGCACAACAGAAGTACTTATGATTCTCTTGTTTGCAGAATCGTGCACATACATATAATACATTGTATTGTAGCAGATGCTCAACCAACGTTTATCGAAATGTGTTCATGCAACCTCATACATATACGCGTATTATATGTGTATATAGCATATATATATATATATATATATATATATATATATATATATATATATATATATATATATATATATATATTCGCAGCAACAAAACACCAGGTTCGATGGCCTGGCTTTTCAGTCGAATAACAGTAACTAGAAATTGTCACTCGTACTAAAGAACACTATGGTTATGATAAACATCACAATAACAACATCCACAATATTTTATACAATAAAAATAAAACTCTGTTTTACAATTTTTTTTCAAACTGTTATCATCCTTAATGCCATCTCCCCTTGTTTCCATTTTTCTTTTTTCTGCACCGAAAAAAAAATATTCTTGTTTTGAGAGGATTCCTCTTATTTTGATGCATATTTTCCTTTTGTATGTTGACCAAAAAAACGTCCTCTTATTTTAAGAGGATTATTCTCCACTTAAGAGTAATTCCTCTTAAAAATAGAGGAATAGTCTCCAATGAAGAGTAATATTCTTAATTAAAGAATAAAATGTAAGAGGATTTTAGAAGAGGAATTGTCCTCTTAAAACAAGAATATTTTTTTTTCGGTGTGCACTTTTTCCCAAAATTAATATTTATTCTCAAAAAAACACTTTCAGAACTAATATAATTAATAATTATAATTAAAACTATTACACGCCTCCTTTTCATTGTTTTCTTTTCATGAATTTTCGTCCTTTTTACAGTCTTTTTATTTAATTAGCAAAAAAAAAATTTTAATCAAGAAATTAAATTAAATTACATTCTCAACCTAATTTCACTCTTTAAACCATTTTCACTAATTCTTAGTCAATAACTATCAGGGCTGATAAAAATCATGATTTTTTTTAAAAAATCAAAAAAATCAGATTTTTTAATTTAAATCGGATTTTTTTGATTTAAATCATTTTTTAATACTATTTTTTAAATATTTATTTTTTTATATTAGGAATTAAAAAATTAATAATAGGGTGCATGCAAAATTTCATTTTTAGAATTTCCTAATTTTTCCTGACTAATTTTTCATTTTTCCTGATTAACAAATTTTTAAATTAATATTTAATACTCTGCATTACTAATTAAAATTTTAATAATGCAATTCAATTCAATTCATGTTTATTCTGCATATAAAAATACATTTTTGTGGCAGAAGAGTTCCGCTTAACTTTACACTTAAAAAAAATCTTATACAAATTTATTAATGCGTTTTAAGTAACAATTTTATTTATAAAAAAAACATAAGACATTTAAAAAATGTTTGTTTAATTATTAAATATTATACAAAAGAAGTCTAAATACAAAAACTAAGTTCATCAAAGTTTTTTAATTTGTGGTTTCTTTCGATTAAAATTTTCTGACTTTTAAAGAATTTTTAAAAATTCCCTGTATTTTTCTGACCAACTAAATCTCTGATTTATAATTGTTTTTATAATTTGTGGCTACCCTTAATAAAAAATACATATATAAATTCTTGTTACAATAAAATTTGTTTTAAAAAAGTTTAGGAAATCTTAACAAAATACTGATATTTAATGCTTCTTTGACTCAAATATAAAATACAGATTTTTTATCTTTCAATAACTTTCGCCAAATAAACAAAAAATAATAATTATTATTTTCTGATATTCATTATATTATCTTTATAAGATATTCTTTTTTACTTTTATTTAATTAAAAACTTTTAACATAAATTCTAATTTTGTATCCTTTTCGGTTTCTAATGCATTTCGCAGTTTGATTTAAATCATGATTTAAATGTCAAGATTTAAATCAAGATTAAAATCATGATTTAAATCAACTTGATTTAAATCATTGCAGCCCTGATAACTATAACTAAATATTTGTAGAAAACTACGAAATTTTTGGAGAAAACTACTATTTTATTACGGTAAATCGTTAGGTATTAAAATAACACCAAAAAGGATTAAAATAATCCAATTTAGTGTTATTTTAATCCATTTTGGTGTTATTTCAATACCTAACTATTTACCGTGACTACTATTTTAATTATCAACTTTTTATAAACCTATACATTATTATTTTTTATTTTTTTTATTTTTTATATTTGTAATTTTTATTTCATTATTTAATATATAAACAAATCAACGTCTATTAAATTAATTTAATCAATTAGTATTTTTAAAAAATGAATTTTTACATTCTTTTCGACTAACAAATAGCGTTTTTTTTAGAAAAGTAACTAAATCGAATTTAAATAGTAGGCATTTAAATTAATACAAAATCAATTAAATTACTTAATTTACGTTATTTATTAATTTAGTGGAAATATCTAAAAATTTATATAACAAATGCAATTATAGTTAAATTTGACTTTATTCTTAGCTACAGAGCAAAACGTGAGGTGTTAAAATAACGCCAGGATGGACTAAAATAATTTGCAACAGTTTAATCCCTCTAGGATTAAAATTTTATTCTAAATAGAAAACCAAAGTAAAGGTTTTGGAAAAATTCAACGAATTTAGCTTCTCCAGGGAGAATAGTACGTTAGTTACTATCTTAGTTAGTAACTTACTAACTAAATTAGTAACATCGATACCAAATTCAATTGTGCTTAAAATTTTTTTTAAATTCACGGTAAACCGTTATGTATTAAAATAACACCAAAATGGATTAAAATAACACTAAATTGGATTATTTTAATCCTTTTTGGTGTCATTTTAATACCTAACGATTTACCGTGTTCTCGTCATAATTTTAATTCTCTTTAAAAATAATAAAATTCTTCTCTGATATTCAATTATTTTACCAAATTTTAATCAAATTCTTGTCAAAATTTCAATTATTTTCAAAAGTTTTCTAAAATTCTATAATTTTTAGAATCTACTATTTCAATAAAATTTTCCAAAAGAATTCCATTACTAAAAAAAAATTCAATACAATTCTACGCAAATATTCAATTATTTTCATAAATAATAAAATTTTGTACAGGAATTCAATTATTCACAAAATTTTTTAATAAATTTCTTCGCAATAATTCAATTATTTTCATAAAAAATAACATTTCTACAGGGATTTAATTATGTTTATAAATAATAAAATTCTTTAGAAATTCAATTATTTTCATAAATTATTATTTTATTATTATTTATTTATTTACTCTCCCTACAATAGGTAGGGTTCGAGACTCCCAAATACATACATAATAATCTTAACCTATATTTACAACAATCCTTACAACTAAACATTCTCTTCATACAACTTAACCTAAACGCAACTCAACCTACATACAACTCTCTCCACGCTCTCAACCTTACAAATCGCCAGTGCCGGGCTTCCGTTTCCAGTTCCTTCTATGCCCATGCTGGCTTCAACCCAATTCGCCCACCCTTTTTCAAAAAACCTTCTACTCCTTTTTCACCTCTCCTACACCCTTCAGACATCCACTTTTACCCATCCATCCATCCATCTAAGCAAAATCTTCTCAACTCATTCCCAGTCTATCCCTGTCTATCACACTTTACATGCTTCCATCACACCTCCTGTATCCTCTCTCACAACATACTTTACCCCATCCACCCAAATACACTCTTTACCCATTCTTACCTGTTTCCCACTCGCTCTCTCCATCCACGCTCTTTCTCTCAATAACCATACCATTCTTCTCTCCCTCCAACTTCTATCCTCATCTATTCTTATTACACTTCCTTTCAGTCTTCCTTTCACCCTCATCACATCCATTTTCTCTTCCTCACTACCCAACTCCACCAACCATAACTTTGGTATCCCATATTCTCCCCTTCCTAACGCTTTTACCATTCCAACTGAGACATTAACCCCCACCCACGCCAACACTTTTTCCACTGCTCTTTTACCCTCCATCACACCTACATTCATACCTCTAATCACAATATTCCTTTTCCTTTTTTCCTTTTCCACCACATCTACTCGTCTTGACAAATCTCTCACTTTCCACTTTACACTCTCATATTCACTTTCCTCAATTTTCTCAGATCCCTCATTTACTTCCTTTATAAATTTTTCCAATCCATTCATTCTTCTCCACATGCTTTCCTTTTCCTTTTTCCACTTACTATCCCATTCATTCCACATTTTCTGCAATTTCTCTAACCCCTCTTCAATTTCCCCTATCTCTTTGTCCCTTGTTTCCCCATCTTCACAGATATCCATCATATTTCCCTTCACTCTCTTAGCTCCTTCATCCATCTCATCCTTCAACATCCATATTAACTCCAGCAAATCCATGCAATCCTCACACGTCATCTTTTTACCATTCTTTCCTATCCCCCTTTCAAATACTCGCGCCTTTTTCTCATTCTCGCTATCACTACTTAAATCAAACTCAGACATTCCAGAAATCTACCTTATCACTCAAATGCTCAAAATTTTTCCACTCTCTCTACCTCCTCTCTCTCTCTCACTTCAAGCAACCTAACCTCACTAAACACACTTCACTTTTTTACCTTTTTTATCACTCATACATTCACCACTCTATACAAACATACCTTTTCTTTACACTACCGCAAATTATACTACACAATCAACACTCTACACTACCCACCCTTTTTTCAAACCTTTAAATTTCTCCAAAAAAATCTTAACTTTTCCAAACGCGTGTACACCGAAACGGTACCGGAAACGGAAGCCATTATTTTCATAAATAATAAAACTCATTGCAGAATTTCAATTATTTTTAATACAATTTTAATCAAATTCCTCGAAAATTGTAATTATCCTTAAAAATCTTATTAAAATTTGACCAAAGAATTTAATGATTTAAAAAATTTCTTCATAACATTTTTCATGAAAATTTAATTTCAAGAAACATGAAATTAATAAAGTATTTACTTTTGCATTTAAATAATTGAGTTCTTGCATAGAATTTACTAATAAAAATGGTTTTAAAAATTAATTTCAGTTAAAATTTTAGATTATACTTAAGTATTAAAAGAATTATAACGTAGATTTTTAGAAATAATTAAATTTTGAAAAAGTTTCAAACTAAAATCATTGAAATTCTTAATTTTTCATATTTTTGACAAAAAATTCTGTAGAATTAATTCTTTTTAAAAGTTGAATAGGATTTTTATTGAAATTATTTCAAGTTTTTATTTTTCAATATATATTTAATTGCAGAATTTCCGAATAATTGAAATTTTGTAAAATTAAATTGTAAACGAATAAATTTGAAAATTCTCTAAAAACTCATTGCAGCGTTTCAATTATTTTTCATACAATTAGAATTGAATTTCTTGCAGAAAGCAATTATGTTCATGCAAGTTTTTATAAAATTCGACAAAGAATTGAATTATTCAAAAATTTGTTACTAAAATTCTTTATGAGAATTGAATTTTGAAAAACAATTAATTATTCAATAAATTATTTACTTTTGCATTTAAATAATTGAAATCTTGTAGAATTTTATAATAAAAATTGATTTTCATTTCATAAAAATGAATTTCAGTTAAAATTTTAGATTATAATTGAATATGAAACGAAATATAGACTCAACTTTTTGGAAATAATTGAATTTTGAAATTAATATTTTTGAAAAAGTTTAATTGAATTTTTAAAATATTACTTGAAGTTTTTATTTTCTAATATGAACACGGTAAATCGTTAGGTATTAAAATAACACCGAAATGGATTAAAATAACACTAAATTGGATTATTTTTATCCTTTTTGGTGTTATTTTAATACCTAACGATTTACCGTGAATTTAATTAAAGAATTTAGGAATAATTGAAATTTCGTGAAATTGAATAATTAATTATTATTAAAAATAATAGATACAAAGTAAAATCGTAGTTAAAGATTTTTGAAAATAATAATTGAATTGAAATAATGAAAATAATTTTGAAGAAGTATTATAATAGAAGTATATATAATATTATAATATTCTTATAATATAAAATAATGATTTTATTACTTGGTCAAAATAAAAATTTCAAAATTTCAAAGAAATTCACTGAATTATAATTACTGGGAAAAAATGCAGTTAACTAAATTTGCAAAGAAAGACATTTGTAAATGTAGAAAATTCTATTTAAAAGAGAATAAAAACATTTTTTTTCAAGTACATTTTTTATAAAGTTTTGACAAAACGTTTTTTCCGAAAAGAAAAAAAATTACGCGCTCATATTAATTTTCATTTTAAAGCGCAAGAAAAAAGTTTTTAAATTCCAACTCAAACTGTCACCCTGATCACAAAACAAACCAAAACAGACTAGTTAAGCTGAGACTGTGTACTGTTTCAATGTACATAAAAAAAGAGTATAAAGTAGAAAAGTCTCTTTAAAAAAATCGAAACATTTACTTTAAAAACTGTATAATAAGGTAATAAAAATTTTTTTTATCTGCTCTAATAAAATGTTCTGTAATGAATTAATAATAAATATTTATTTATTTATTACTTTCACAATTTTTGATAAAATTTCTAAAAATTATTCAATGAATTGTAACAACTCAAAAGAATTAAATCATATTGAAAAATTTTCCAAACATTCTTTACAAAAAATAATTTTTTAAAAATAATTTTTTAAAAATAATTTTTTAAAAATAAATAATATTAAAAGTGAAATTAACTTAAATAATAATACTAATAAAAAATATATTCCAATAATTACAATTAAAAGAGTAATAACTATCATTTAAAAAAGTAGCAAAAGCGTCTAAAAAAGTAATATTAATACATTATTAATAATAAAATTCGCTAATAAATTAAAAAGTAATAACAGAAAATATATAACAAATTTAATAAAAAAAATATCTATATAAAAAGCAAAATAAAAACTGATAGAAAACTGAAAGATAAAAGTCAATATAGTGATAAAAACAGATTCTAATAACGGATATTACGTTTTTTTCTTATTAAAGTACAGAAAACGGGGAAAATTGAGGTAATCTATTTCCCCCTGTACATTTTATTGTGAAGAATCTGTCAGAAATAATATAAAAAAGAATTTTTAAGTCCTGTGTAAATGTATATATGTGCGTGTGTGTGTGTCAAATATAAATTTTTAAAATGTTCTGTCATATACAGCTGTGAACATCCAATGCTTTCAACCTACTGTGACTAAGATTTTTTCTTTTTTTTCTTTTTTCTTTTTTTTTTTTTTATTTTTTGCCAACCATTTTACGCTAAATTTATACGTCGGATACACATTGCAACGAAAATAGATATAATCTGTCACATTTTTAACCATCAAGTAGACAAAAATTACAAAACGAGCAAAAAAATGCGAAAAAAAGATTGAAACATTTTTTTTTTTGGACAAATAACGTCGAGTAAGGAGAATTTTTGAAAAATATTTTTTTACGGTCTGTCATTAAATAGTCGACTAAGTAGTGGAGGAAATTTATTGGAATTGTAGTAAAAATCGTTTCCTTTTTTATTAAATACTATTACAACTTATTTAAAAGTTAAATAAAATTTAAATGGCGATTATTTGTAAATTTTTTAACCTAAATGTATTCGGTTGAGAAATTCTTGAGCAAAATTTCTTTTAAAGATTTTTTGAATTTTTTTCTAAATAATCTGATTTCATTGACAATTTTAATAAAAAAATGTTAAAGTAATTGAATTTTATAAAGAACATCTTTCAGGTTTTTAAAATAATCGCTTCTGTTAAAAATTAAAATTCAATACTTTATTGTTCATTTTTATTAAAATTGTTTTGAATATAATTCAATTCCTGTGAAAAATTTTATTATTTACTGAAATATTTTAATTCATGCGAAGAATTTTACTATTTTTTAAAATACTAGATTTGTTTCCAAGAATTTAATAAAAGTTTGAAAAATAAAAAAACTTTTAAAAACATTTTATTAAAAATTGGACAAAACTTTAATGAATCGTTCAGTGAAATTTTATAAAAAAATTGACATAATAAAATTTTTATAAACAAATTTTGTGATTTTTTAATTCCTGAAGCAAAAAATTTAATATTTTACAAGAATTTTCTTAAAAATTTGGAAAATAATTAAATTTTTAAAATAAATTTAACAGCCAATCTTAGAAATAATTGAAATTTGAAGATAAAATCACTTTTAGAATTATTTTTAAGAGAATTGAATGTTTGCACAAAATTTACTAAATAATTGAATTATTTTACTACATTCATGCAAATTTCAGAAATAATATTTTAATTCTTTTGTAGAAACTTTTTAAAAATTGTATTTAAATTAATTTAATTTATGCGAAGAATCTTACTATTTGTAAAAATAATTCAATTCTTACGAAGAATTTTATAAAAAAATTTCAAAATTCTAATTAAATTCTTTGGAAGACTTTCTTTTAATTTTCTTTAATAATCTATTTTTATTTAATAATTTTAATTAAAAATTTGGAATGTAATTGAATTTTACAAAGAATTTCTTCAAAATGTTTTAAATAATTACTTGTGTTAAAAATTATAAGTAAATTCCTTTATTGTTGATGTTTATTAAAATTGTTTTCAATATAATTGAATTCCTGTGAAAAATTTTATTATTTATAGAAATAATTTAATTCTTGCGAAGAATTTTACTATTTTTAAAAATAATTGAATTGTTTTAAAAAATTTATTAGAAGTTCGGAAAAGAAATGAATTTTTTCGAAAAATTTTATTGAAAAGTGGACAAAATTTTACTGAATTATTCAGTAATCCTTTTTTATAATCTTTCAGTAAAATTTTATTAAAAAATTGACAAAATAAAATTATTATAAACAAATTCTATTCTTTTGTAATTTATAAAGAAAATAATTTAATGTTTAACAAGAATTTTGTTAAAAATTTGGAAAATAATTGAATTTTTGAAATAAATTTTATTGGAAACTGGAAAAAAATTTACTGAATCATTCAGTAATTCTTTTTCCTTTAATCTTTCAGTAAATTTTATTAAAAAAATTGACAAAATAATATTATTTTAAACAAATTGTGTTATTTTGTAAATCCTAAAGAAAATAATTTAATATATAACAAGAATTTTGTTAAAAATTTTGAAAATAATTGAATTTTTGAAATAAATTTTACAATCTTAGAAATAATTGATTTCTTAAAATTACATCACAAGACAACAAGTAGAAAATATGAATTTCAGTCCGACAAGAAAAAAATATCGACTTTAATAAGACAACTCGTTGAAAATATTAATTTAAATTCACAAAATATGTGAAAAAATTCATTTAAGTAGCAAAAACCAATTTTGCGCCAGACAACCCGAAAATTTCAGTTCCTCTCCGAAAACAAGTGAAAAATATCAATTTCAGTCAGATACGGAATAGCAATCGAAATTAAAAGTCAAAAGGAGCATTTTAAATTTTCAAAGTTTCAATATAAATAACAGTAATAAAAGTGTACTTTGCATATAAAGAACACCTATTTCTCTACTTTTAAAGAACATAGAAAAAAATTACCTTTTGAACTCGATTCCTAACGGAAAATATATATTTACAAAAAAAAAATAATAAAAGACAAATAATAAAAGGGAAAAATCATGAATCCTCTAATATGGAAAATTAGACTTGTAATTTTTTCAGAAATTTTACTCTCTACTATCTCTGAATTGATAATCAGAAGAAATAACTTTGAAAGGAACATTTGCATCTCATTTTCTATTTATAGAATTCTTTTCGAGACCAAAATGCAAAAGTGTCTCAAGTAGATACACACGTATACATATATACAGTAAACAGCAACTTCAGAAACTCTTTTCTAATATTGAGATTGTATATATTAAGGTATATAATATAAGATATTAAGGTATATAATATAGAAGAATTAAATTAAATGTAAAAAATAATTTAAGTAAAATATATTAAACATAATATAAAAAAATATTTTCCTTTTCTTGTTTATTCTCTTTTGTCTATTTCATTATCTTTTTATTACAATCATTACAATTATTTATATTATTTTTTACTTTTTTATTATTTGTTTATTTTTTGTTCATTTTATTTCTATTACAAAAGAATTCAACTATTTTCAAAATTTTATTTAAATTCTATAAAACAATCTATTTATTTTCAAATTTTATTTAAATTCTACAAAAGAATTCAATTATTTTCAAAACTTTATTCAAATTCTACAAAAGAATTGAATTATTTTTCAAATTTTATTTAAATTTTACAAAATAATTCAACTATTTTCATAAAAAATAAAATTTTTCTTATGCATTAAATTATTTTTAATACAATTAAAAATAAAATGGCAATTATGCAGTTTACATTAAAGTCTTTGAAAAAAAATCAAAAAAATTCTTTGCATGAATTCAATTCTTTTTCCATGTATATTTGAAATAAAAATATTTTCATAAAAAATAAAATTGTTCTCAGGCATTCAAATGTTTTTAATACAATATAAATTAAAATTTATTTATTAATTATGCAATTTAAATTAAAATTTTTGAAAAAAAGAAAAAAGATTCTTTGCATGAATTCAATTCTTTTTCTATGGAGTTTGAAATAAATTTTTCAAAACCTTATTTTATTTCATTAAAAAATTAATTAATCTCAAAAAAATTCAATTATTTTCAAAAACAAAATTGAATTAAATTTTTTGAAAGGATTATTTATTTTTTTAAATTTAAATTAATATCGAAAGAATTAAATTGTTTCAAAAAATTTGTATATATTTTCTCCCCAAAAGTTCAATTACTTTAATAAAAAAAACAAAACTATTCTCAGAAATTAAGTTATTTTTTAATCAATTTTGAGAAAATTTTCGAAAGAATTCAGTTGTTTTTAAAAATTTTCTTTTAATTCTTTCGAAAAATTCAATTATGATAAAAAATCTCCAATAAATCTTTATATTTTATTCATTTTCCCTAGAATTTTAATTATATTTCTGGAAAGAATTTAAATAAATTACAAAAAATTCCAAACTTATTTCTTCGCTGAAATTCAATTACTTTAAAAAAATTTAACTTTTATTTTAATTTTTACATTCAAAACTTTATTTAAATTCTGCAAAAGAATTCAATTATTTTCAAAAGTTTATACAATTTTCTATAAAAGAATTGAATTATTATCAAAATTTTATTTAAATCCTACAAAAAAATTAAATTATTTTTCAAATTTTATTAAATTCTACGAAAGAATTCAATTATTTGCAAGATTTTCTTTAAATTCTACAAAAAAATTCAATTATTTGTAAGATTTTATTTAATTTCTACAAAAAAATTCAATTATTTTTAAAATTTAATATAAATTCTTCAAAATAATTCAATAATTTTTATAAAACATAAAACTTTTCTTAGGTATTCAATTATTTTTAATAGAAAATACAAATCAAAATTACAATTATACAATTAAAATTAAAATCTTTGAAAAAACCCACAAAATTCTTTTTCCATTGAATTTTAATTATATTTCTGGAAAGAATTTAAATATTACAAAAAATTTCAAATTTATTTCTTCGCTAAAATTCAATAAAAAATTTTAACATAATTCAACAATTCAATTATTTTCGAAAGATTTAATATAATTCTGTTCTAAAATTAAATTATACTTTTTTTGTTTATTCTTCTTTTGTCTATTTTTTTTATTTTTTTACAATCATTACAATAATTTATCTTATTTTTTACATTTTTATTATTTATTTATTATTTGTTCAGTTTATTTGAATCCTCCAAAAGAATTCAATTTTTTTAAAAATTTTATTTAAATTTTACAAAATAATTTAATTATTATTTTAAAAAATTTAATTTAAATTCTACAAAAGAATTTAATAATTTTCAAAAGTTTATTCAAATTCTACAAAAAAAATTCAATTATTATCAAAATTTTATTTACTCTCTAAATTGGAATCAGTTAAAAATAACTGACTTAAAAGAAAAAAGTCAGTCACTAATTCAAATAGTAGTATTTCTACTGACAATTAGTTAAATTAATTAATTAATTAATTAATTAGTTAATTAGTTAATAACTGATTGTCAATTAAAAATAACTGATGTTACAGTAAATTTTTTTTTGACTGATTCAATTAGTCAAGTTTAACTAAATTTTATTTTTTTTACTGTAAATCAATTATTTTTAAACTGAAAATCAGTTGTTTTTAACTAATTCAGAAGCAAAAAGTCAGTCACTGATGGTCAGTTAAAACCATGATTTTTAACTGATTTTTATTCAAATTCTACAAAAGAATTCAATTACTTTTAAAATGTTCTTTAAATTCTACAAAAAATAAAATTATTTTCATAAAAATTAAATTTTTTCTAGGCATTGAATTATTTTTAATAGAAAATACAAATCAAAATTGCAATTATACAATTTAAATTAAAATCTTTGAAAAAACACACAAAATTCTTTGCATGTATTTCTTTTTCCTTAGAATTTTAATTATGTTTCTGGAAAGAATTTAAATATTACAAAAAATTCCAAATTTATTTCTTCGCTAAAATTCAATTACTTTAAAAAATCTTAACATTATTCAACAATTCAATTATTTTCGAAAGATTTAATATAATTCTGTTCTAAAATTAAATTATACTTTTTCTGATAATTCTTTGTTTGTCTATTTTTTTCTCTTTTTTTTATTACAATCATTACAATAATTTATCTTATTTTTTACTTTTCAATTATTTGTTTATTTTTTGTTTATTATTTGCTTATTTTTTGTGTATTATTTGTTTATTATTTGTTTATTATTTGTTTATTATTTGTTTTTTTTATTATTATTATTTTGTTGTATATTCCTTTTTTAATTTTTCCTCTATTTAATTTTTCTTTTAATAATTTTTTCATTTTCTTTTTTTTTGTGTGAAAAATTTTTGCAATATTGGTGACAACTCAACTATAAAGTTATTTGATCGGGAAGGTCCGAAATTGCAACAGAGAGTTGAGGAGTATAGTTGTAGGTCACCATATAACGGTGAATGAGGGAGATGTGCACAAATCGTGCAGTAGATTAATGCGGTTTTGGTCAGCCGACTAGGTGAGAGAGAGCGGATGCTACGACCCGCTGAAGCAGCACGTTTCATAGTGCTTTAAACGAATGAAACTGATACTCGGAGAGAAAATTTCAAAACTTTCACTCTAAAGTTGACGATAGGTGATTTCTATTTTCAAAAAGAAAAAAAAATCATCTCTCGCTCGCTCTCTTTCACATAAAATCAATTAACGAAATATTTTAAACCTTTCGCCGAAATTTATTTACAAATCTCTTGTTCTTTATGAAATTCAAAATAATTCCTGCTGCGCATCGATAGATTAATTTTTTTTAAAAATTCAGACTTTTTTTGTATTTTTTGGTTAAAATGAAAAAATTTTTCTTGGATTAACAAAAATAAATGCATTGCTATTAAACATTTATTAAGTTACATTGAAAATTTGCTTTCAGAGAAGAAAACTATTTCTTCGAACGGAAAGTCTAATATGTTGAATAATTTTTTTTTTTTTTGTAAATCAAACAGAAATCATAATTTGGATAAAATAAAATTCTAATCTTCACAAGAGAAAACTACATTTTTATAAATACTAAAATACTTCAAAAGAATTTAATTATTTTCAGTAAAATTATAATAAAACTCTTTTTAAAAAAATTTCTTTCTCTTTCTAAACAATTTTAATAATTTATTCAATTATTTTCAAAACTGTATTCAAATTCTACAAAAGAATTTAATTATTCTCAAAATTATATTCAAATTCTACAAAAGAATTGAATTATTTGCAAAATTTTAATTAAATTCTACAAAAGAATTCGATTACTTTCAAAATTATCTTTAAATTCTACAAAAGAATTCAATTATTTTCAAAATTTTATTCAAACTTTACAATAGAATTCAATTATTATCTAAATTTTATTTAAATTCTACAATAGAATTAAATTATTTGCAAAATTTTATTTAAATTCTATAAAAGAATTTAATTATTTTCAAAATTTTAATCAAATTTTACAAAAGAATTTAATTATTTTCTTCACAAGAGAAAACAACATTTGTATAAATACTAAAATACTTCAAAAAAAATTAATTATTTTCAAAACTTTATTCAAATTCTACAAAAGAAACCATTTGTTTTAAAAATTTTATTTAAATTCTACAAAAAAATTCAACAATTTTCTTAAAAAATAAAATTTTTGCTAGGCATTCAATTATTTTTAATACAAAATAAATCAAAATTGCAATTATGCAATTTAAATTAAAGTCTTTAAAAATAAAACCAAAAAAATTCTTTGCATGAATTTAATTATTTTCCATGCAATTAGAAATAAATTTTTCGAAAGCAGTACTTATTCTTAAAAAATTTAATTATTTTCAAAAGAATTGAATTCTTTGCAAAATTTTAATTAAATTCTACAAAAGAATTCGATTACTTTCAAAATTATCTTTAAATTCTACAAAAGAATTCAATTATTTTCAAAATTTTATTCAAACTTTACAATAGAATTCAATTATTATCTAAATTTTATTTAAATTCTACAATAGAATTCAATTATTTTCATAAAAATTTTTCTTAGGCATTCAATTATTTTAAATATAATATATAAATAAAAATACAAATCAAAATTACAATTATGCAATTTGAATTAAAATATTATTAAAAATTTATTTCATTTCAACAATTTTATATAACTTCATCGTGGAATAATTGAATTCTTTTAATAATAATAAAATTATTTTGAGAAATTCTATTACTGTCAAAGTTTCAATACAATTTAAATAAAACTCTTAATGAGAATTCAATGATTCTGAATACTATTTTTTATTAAATTCATCGATAAAAAATTTAGTTATTTTGAACAATGTTAATTTACTTTTTCGAAATAATTCAATTATTTTCTAAAAGTATAATGAGACAAAATTTTAATCTTTGCAAGAATTCAATTATTTTTATAAATATTCAAATTGTTTTAGGGAATACAATTATTTTTTTTAAATTTCAATAAAATAAAATTCCAATCTTTACAAGAATAGAATTATTTTCAAAAACAGCAAAATTCTGCGCATGAATTCAATTATTTTCCATGCAATTTGAATTAAATTTTTCGAATGGATTATTTATTTCTCAAAATTTAATTAATCTCGAAAGCATTCAATTGTTTCAAAAAATTATTATATAGTTTCTCTACAAAAGTTTAATTACTTTAATAAAAAATAAAATTATTCTCAGAAATTCAATTACTTTTAAATCAATTTTAATAAAATTTTTCAAAAGAATTCAGTTGTTTCTGAAAATTTTCTTAAAATTCTTTCAAAAAATTCAATTATGATAAACAAATTTCCTATAAATCTTTAAATCTTATTCATTTTCCACAGAATATTAATTAAGTTTCTGGAAAGAATTTAAATATCACGAAAAATTCTAAAATTATTTCTTCGCTAAAATCCAATTAATTTAAAAAATCCTAATATAACTCTACAACAATAATTCAATTATTTTCTAAAAATTTAATATAATCCTGTGCTAAAATTAAATTATTATTTCACATTCAAAATTATAAAAACTACAACATTTTTTATAATTCTGAATGTAAAATAATTTTTTATAGAAGATATTTTATAAAAAATTTTTGAAAGATTATAAACTAACCCAAAAACTTATTGAAAATAAAATGAATGCTTAATTTTTCATTCAAAAATGCTATTACAAAATATTTCATAACTATTTAGCTATTATAAACATTATTTAGAAATTTATTTTCCAGACAAGTTAAAAAAGTTATAAAATTATTGTTATTACCTATAACAAAAAATTTTACTAAAAAATTTGTAAAAACAATTTCGTCTGAATAAAAATAATTAAAGATGTTTATTCTTTGCCCTACGAGTATTTTTTACTACAACTATTTTTAATTATTTTCACTTTTTTTTTATTTAAATTTAATTTAAAAATTACAAAAAATTCGCAAAGATAAAAATTTTAATCTAACTAGAGCTGTCTGTTATGTAATCATAAGAAAAAAGACAACAAAAAATACAAAAAGAGGAAAAAAAATACAAAAATAGAAACAAAATATAAAAAAAATTAAAATTTGAAAAAAGATTAATTAGTAAAATCTATTATTTTATTTAATAGTGTTTGTAAAGATAAATTATACGTAATTAAAGTTTGATTTCGAATTTTAATTTTTGGCACAAAATAAGCAAAAAATTACAAACATTTTTCTTTATTGGAAAAAAAGGCAATTTTTACTACTGAATTCCGAAAGCAATTTCTGAATGTCACATTTGTTTTCCAAAAACCATCTCTCGTTATAAATTATTCATCCTACTTCTTTTTTGCTCTACTTTTGCCTACATTGTTGACACACGATAAACATCTAACATTTTTCTCCAAAGCAAACTCAATTATAGACCTGAATTATACAAAAATTATTCCAATCAATTTACCCATTAACTCTATGTCTACAATTAAAGTAACCCATTAAAAACACAATTAAACTAATTCATCGAAAAATGATAAATGACAAATTATTTCAGTCAACTGAACGAAAATTATTTTTCTATGCAAATCCCAATCGTATACAATAGAATAGAATTAAATTTTCACCATCGCCATTGCTATTAAAGGAAAAAATATATATATAGTGAATAAAATAATACAAAAAATCCACTAAAAAGTATTTCATTATCGCAAATACATGACAAATACATTTATCGCAGAATAGAACAATTTTTATTTTTAAAATGGCAAATTTAACCGTTTTTTTCTTAATTGCATTGTTGACAATATTTTTGAATACAAGTGATGCTAAATGTTGCCAAGGCAAACAAGTGTGGTTCAAGTCAAGAGAAAAACCCTGCAATCACTATGATGCAGTGAGTGATTACTATAATCCAGATAATGATCAAACTGTTATTGAGGACGAGAGAAGTTGTCAAATGCTAATGTGTGACGATGGCAGATCAGCAGATGACGTGAATTTTTGTGGCAAAGCAACGTGTAATTGGTTTGGATGTAGATGTAACGGTGGTTGCAGAAATGGATCATTTATCGCAACATTTAAACAAATTCACGGAGACGAAGTCTACAATGTGATCCAGGAATAATTTTCTTCTCAACAACTTTTGCTTCTTTTTTGTAAATAGAAAAATCTTTTTAAAAAAAAAATAAATATGTTTTCAAGGTTAATTTTCATTTTTTTAACTTTACTACCAATTTAACATTATATTTATTAATTTTTGGATATTTTTAGTAATAATATTATCAATATTACAGGCTTCGCACTCTTCTACTAAAAGCTACTATTTGCTACTTTTTTGATACGAGGCTACTTTTTGACTACTTTTTTGAGCCTAATGCTACTAAAAGCTACTTTTTTCAACAAATAGTGTTAAAACTAAAATCGTTAATGAAAAACGACCGCCAATAAGATAATAGGAAATAATTTTACCGACATTTACTCTATCAATAGTGACTGATTAGAAATTGTGTTTAACCTTTAAATTCCCTGTTTTTCCCGGTTTTATTTTCTCATCAAATTTTTATTTATTTCATTTCGAACATGAATCTACAATTTGGAAAATAATTGAATTAAACAAATTTTTTTAAACATTTTTTTCAATTTTTCAAAAAACAATCTTTGACTGTTCATAATTGTAATTGAAAAATTTGATTAATTCAATTTCATTAAAATTTATTGATACTAATTGAATTTGTACAAAGAATTTTACTATTTATAAAAGTAATTGAATCCTTCAAAATTACGTCAGTGAAGTTCGCAACGTTTATGATCAACGATTGAAAGAAAAAAAATATATTTTTCTACCAAAAACAATAAAAATTATTGTCCACAAATAATTTTTTGGTAAATTATTATTAAAAATAATGAAACGTATTATTTTCTGTACAAAAATTTATCAAAAATTGCATAAAAAAATACTTTTCATCAGAAATCGTTGACTATAAACGTTGTAAACTTCACCAACGTTCAAAATAATGTTATTACATATTTATGAAAATAATTAAATATTTGCGTAGAATTTTATTAACATTTTTGAAAATAATTGAATTGTAGAGAACAATTTAATTATTTATAAAGATAATTGAAATTTTGGAGAATTTCAAAAAAATGTTAAACATAATTGAATTTCTGCGAAGAAATATATTACTTTTGAAAATAATTGAATTATTTTTTTAATTTTACGGAAATTTATGAAAAGAATTGAATTCTTATGAGGAATATTTTTTTCAAAAATAATATTTAAAAGAATTTAGTAAATCGGAAAAATTTTGGTATTTATGAAAATAATTAAAATAATTGAATTCCTTAGACAAAATTTAATACCACTTTACTTTTTTAATTATCTACATGCTTTGCTAAAAAAACAAAAATTTTATAAAAATTTGAAAAACCGAAATTCTTAAAATTCATCTGTTTCTCCTTTTTTTCTAGTTTTGCTTCTTTATTTTTGGGTTTTTTAAAACCACTTTACTTTTTTAATGATCTACATGCTTTGCTAAAAAAAAAATTTTAACAACAATAATTATAATAATAATAGCTATTATTTTTAATATTGTTATTATTATTTCCATTACTAAATTGTTAGTAATTGTTAATGGTACTTGTGCTCGAAGAACAGAATTCAATTATTTAATTTCATTTTTTATTCTTTTACTACAAAATTTTAAACTTGCGGAACGTAATGTTAAATCTATTATAATACAAATTAAAAAAAATTGTATTTTCAAACTTAAATTTTGGGATAAAATAATCAATGCTTAAAAAATTCACTTAGTAAGTAAATATTTAATTATTATTTATATTTTAAAAAATTTTTATTCAAGTTTCCGCAAGTATTCAATTATTTTCATAAATAGTAAAATTCTTCGCAGAAATTAAATTATTTTCAATAGAATTTTAATAAAATTTCACGAAAGAACTCAATTATTTTCTGAAATTTGCATAAATCCATTAAAACAATTCAAGTATTTAGTAAAGTCTTTGCAAACATTTCATTCTTCTAAAAATAATTATAAAAGTTATTTAATCTCAAAAAATGAATTAATTCTAAGATTGTCTGTAAAATTTATTTTAAAAATTTAATTATTTGCCAAATTATTATGAAAATTCTTGTAAAATATTAAACTATTTTCTTTGACAATTAAAAAATGACGCAATTTGTTTATAAAAAATTTATTATGTTAATTTTTTTATAAAATTTCACTGAAACTTTTAATAAATTCTTGAAAATTCAAATCAATTATTTTTAAAAATAGTAAAATTCTTCGCATGAATTAAATTATTTTAGTAAATAATAAAATTTTTTCGAGGAATTCAATTAAATTCAAAACAATTTTAATAAAAATAAACAATAAAGTATTGAATTTTTATTTTTAACAGAAGAGATTATTTTAAAAACCGGAAAGATGTTCTTTATAAAATTCAATTACTTTTAAAATTTTTAAATTAAAATTATTAAAAAAACATTATTTAGAAAAAAATTCAAAAAAATTTTTCAAAAGAATTTAATCAGGATTTTGAAAATTTATAATAAAATTCTTTGTAAGAATTCAATTATTTTCATGAATAATTAAATTCTTCAAAGGAATGAAATTATTTCTAATTCAATTGTATAAAATTTTTTCGAAAGGATACAATAATTCTTAAAAATATTAATTAAATTCAATTATTTTTAAAAAGTCATATAAAATTCCTCGGGGGAAACTGAATTATTTTTTTAAATAGTATAACTTATCGCAGAAATTCAATTATTTTTCATAGTATTTTAATAAAATTTCTCAACACAAAACATTTATTTTTAAAAATATATTTAAAAAGGTTTGGATTGAATACAAATATTTAAAAAATTTTTTTAAAATTCTTTAAAAACGTTCAATTATTTTTAAAAATTGTTTTACAATTCTTTAAAACAATTTAATTATTTTTATAAGTTGTAAGATTCTTCACAAGAATTTTAATAATTTTTAAGTTCAACTACAATATTTTTTCATTTTCATATTCGTCTAATTCTAATTTTTATATATATTAGAATTAGAAAAACTTGAAATAAAAAAAAATGCAAACACAAACATGAGAAAAATTCACAAACAATCGACATTTGAATTTTATTTAACATTTAAATAATTTGAAATGGTGTTTAATAAAAAAGGAAATGATTTTTATTAAAATTGCAGTAATAAACAATTATTAAAAAAAGTTGGGAAACAAAACAACAAAAAATTGATACAATTTTAATTATTGTCATAAATAAAATATTAAAATTCTTCACAGGAATTTAAATACCTTTAATACAATTTTAATAATATGTTTCAGGAGTATTCAATTCTTAAAGAAATTTGAATTAAATTCCTTCAAAGAATTTAATTATTTATGAAACAAACGAAACATTTTAATCTAAAAATAGTTATAAAATAATGAAATTGTGATAATGCCAATCAATAATAATTATTTGCTAAGAACCTAAAACCTAAAACACTTTCAAACAATTCAATGATTTTCAAAAATTTTAAATAAATTCTTCAGAGAAATTCCATTACTCTAATAAATCCTAATAAAATTCTTTTTATGATTTAAATTTTTTTCGTTTTAAATTTGAATAAGATTTCTCAAAGAAATTCAATGCTTTTTTTTAATTTTAATAAAATTCTTTCCAAAAAATTCAATTATTATGTAAAATTTGACGCACAATTCTTCATAAGAATTCAATTATTTCCCTCAGAATTTAATTATTTCAGAAAATTTTATTATAATTCTTCAAAAATAATTTAATTGTTTTCAGAAATTTTAATCTCTGAAAAAATTGAATCTTTCCAATAATTCTATTATTTTAGTAAATAATCAAATTCTTCTGACAAATCAATTATTTTGAATACAACTTTAATTAAATTCTTCAAAAGATATTAATTATTTCCAAAAATTTTAATGAAATTTTTCAAAATAACTTTAATTAAATTCTTCAAAAGAAATTAATTATTTTCAAAAATTTTAATGAAATTTTTCAAAGTGACCCAATTATTTTCAAAAAATTTAAATAATTTATCCACAGAAATTCAATTACGCGTTAATACACATTTTTCCAAAGAATTAAATGTTATATTCAGAAATTTGATATTATTATTATCGTTGCAAATTTGAATAAATTAAAAATAAATGATTACTAGCTAAATGTTAAGTAACTTTTAGTACGTCGGTGAAGTTTGAAAAGTTTATGATCAACGATTGAAAACAAAAAATGTTTTTCCTACTAAAAAAAAAAAATTTGTGTTCACAAATATTTTTTTTTGTAAATCATTATTCAAAAAATTAATCTTACAATAGTAAGAAAAAAAATTTTCAATTCTTTTAAATAATTTATAAAAATTTTCGCAAAAAAATATTTTTTCTCTAAAGTTGTTGACTATAAACGTTTTTTTTTCTTTACCAACGTTTTTCAGCTTTAACAATTAATAAAAAAAAACTTGGACTATAAATAAACAAAATTATATTTATAGTATTTATAGTCAAAGTTTTTTTTATTAATTGTTAAAGCTGAAAAACGTTGGTAAAGAAAAAAAAACGTTTATAGTCAACAACTTTAGAAAAAAAATATTTTTTTGTGAAAATTTTTATAAATTTTTGAAAAATTTAACAAAAAAAACAGTCAAATTTAGCTATATTCGATTCAAAAAATTTTAGTTATTTTAACACAACGTTAAAAATAAATTTAACTAATAATTATAATAATTAATAATTAATTAGTAATAATAAAAAGCAAAATTGAACGAATGACTGACTTTTCACTATTTCTATTGAAATATTTTCAAAATGACATATATTATTTAAATATTATTTAAAATGCCATTTTTGATTATTGAAGTATTTTAATAACTCTTGAGGATATAAACTTAGCAATGTATCCATCTACCTATTAGAGTATGTAATTATATTTTGTGACACCTTTGAGAGGAGGTTGGGGTAGGGGTGATGGGGGGGGGTGACAATATTTGTCTGTAAATGTATGCATGTAGCAAACACACAGTAATACTGTCGTAAACAGTTAACATTTGAACGTAAACGTAACAGGAATTGTGCTCAAAAGCAAACCAGTTCAGAAACAGTGAAACCTAGACCACGTTATTGAAATTCCGACAGCTGTAACAATATCTCAAATGTTACAAACAGAATAATTATAACACTAGAGGGTTCTACTTCTCGTTACGCGAAATATAATTAACGTACTTTACGTATCTTCAACACTTCTCTCTCTCTCTCTCTCTCTCTTTCTCTTTATCTCTCTCCTTTTCTCTTCTCCATGTCCCATTTATACAGTAAATATTCTCAAGAGGTAAATTTTAATTAACATCAACATTTATTCGTTTTAAGGTAATTTTCGCGTTACATTCTCATTGCGATAAAAGTCAATAGCATTTGAGGAAAAGGATTCGAAGCAATAAAGATAACATTGTGTTTCTATTTTGTTACCTTTTATTTTTCGTACCTTTCATTTTTCGTATTTTTTTATTATTTGGGTGAATTTTCTGAAAGTGACACTTTTAAATTTCAGTTTTTCAATTAATTTTTTTCTTCAATTATATGGTTTTTTCTATTAAAACTACTTAATTTCATACTTAAGAGTAAGATTTTTGGGTTGCGCAAAATTAATTCTTAAAAATATTAAAGTTTTTTTCACTTGGAAAATATTATTGTTGCTCCAATAAATTAATTTTATTTAATTGGCGAGCTTTTCTATTAAAAATTCACGCCAATATCGCGTTCACGAAATCGAAAATAAAATTACACTGCTTAAAAATTAATAATTTGTATATTTTAATACCAAATATATTCAATTAGATGAAAATATAAATGTATTTAAAGTATTTGATTTAATGGTAATTTGGGTTAATTTTTTCAAAGCAATGCAGATAAATACTAAAAACAAAAGAAAAACTAGCATATTACCATCGAAAAATTCCGTTAAATTTACTTCTACATTCAGTTATTTATTAAAAAGGAAGGCTTCGGAGATGAAATTAATTTTTACTCGGAGAAAAATGTAAATTTCGATTATTTATAACAGCAATAATTTTTCTCCTCGTTGCAGATAAAATATAGGAAAATTTAACGTCAGATTCTCAGCTTTATTTTAATGTGCATTAAAATTTTGTTTAAGATATTTTTAAAGTATAAAATGTCAGTAATCATTGTAAAGTAATTTTAACCTAAAACTGAAGACAAAGTTTAAACATTTTTATCAAAAATAAAAGTGAGGTCTACAAATTTTTAAAATGCACATAATGATAGAAAAAACATTGTACTTTCTGACAATATTTTTAAAAAATTTCTGAGAATTTGAAAAAAACCATGAAAATTTAATTTTATTGTAGAAGTTCTATTGGAGACATGTTGAAAAGGCTTCGGAGATGAAAGTAATTTAGTTATTACGTAAATTAAGTTGAATAAAATTATTTAATTTTCTCTTAAAAATGATAAATAAGTACTAAATTTTCACTATAGAAATTGACAATAATTATTAAAGAGTAGATTTTGTAAATTTAATCGAGACATAAGAAATGTCACTTTCAGAAAATTCACCCATTTATATTTCTAACTATATATTTTTATTATTAATATCTATGCTATTTTTAATATTTAACAAAACTTTTTTTTCTATTATTTACATAATTTTAAAAAAAGATACAAATTTTTAACACAAATAAACGAAATATTTTTTTTATTTTCATATTTTTATGTTTGTTATTCTTTATGTTTCTATCTATACATTTTTATTATTACTTATAAGTTATAAGTTACACAATTTTAATAATAAGTAAAGTAATTATAATTATACTATTTTTAATATTCGACAATATTTTTGCCTATTATTTAAATTATTAAAAAAAACATCAAAATTCCTGACACAAATGAATGAAATATTTTTCGAATATAAATATTTATAAAAATTAATCACTGAAATAAAAAGTGGATGATAAAATGATTTGAAATTAGTTAGAAAAATAAAGAAGTGAATTTTCATATAAAAAACTTGAATAATAATGGAATTTTTTTAGCATTTTCAACCTAAAAACAAATATTTCTTTTCTTTTAAAAAAATGCTTTAAAAATTGTAAAAACAAATATTTTTTTCATTTAAAAAAATGCTTCAAAAATTGTAAAAACAAATATTTTTTTCTTTTAAAAAAATGCTTTAAAAATTGTAAAAACAAATATTTTTTTCATTTAAAAAAATGCTTCAAAAATTGTAAAAACAAATATTTTTTTCTTTTAAAAAAATGCTTTAAACATTGTAAGAATTATTTTTTTTTCTTTTGGTAATTTTTTCTTGTAGGTACAAATACACATTTTTCGCAAAATAACAAATTGATTTCAAAATCTATGAATTTTTAAGAAACAGAAAGTTGTTTGTCAAGTTAGAATATTTTTTGACTATTAATTTCCTTTGTTAAAATTATTATTAAAATAATTTTATGGGAGTTTTTTATATTTTTTTATTTTTATTTTTCCTTTATAACTTTAACTATATAAGAAAATTAAAACTCCCATAAAATTATTTTTTTAATAATTTTAATAGAGAAAATCAATGGTCAGAAAATGTTCAAACTTAACTAATTACTTCCTGTTTCTTAAAAATTCTTACAATTTTTGAAGCATTTTTTTAAAAGAAAAAAATATTTGTTTTTACAATTTTTGAAGCATTTTTTTAAATGAAAAAAATATTTGTTTTTACAATTTTTAAAGCATTTTTTTAAAAGAAAAAAATATTTGTTCTTAGGTTAAAAATGCTAAAAAAATTCCATTATTATTCATTTTTTTTGTATGAAAATTCACTTGTTTATTTTTCTAACTAACTTCAAATTATTTTATCATAATTTTATTTTATATTTTTTATTTTAATAAATTATGATTTAAAATAAGTTTTAAAAAATGAAGATGTGAATTTACATGTAAATAATTGTATAACAATGGAACTTTTTAGATTTATATGTAAAAATTATAAATTTTTTTAAAAACAATGTTTTCTTTTAAAAATACTTCAAAACTTTTGAAAATCAATTTTTTTTTGTATACACAAAAATCAAAAAAACGTGAGAATATTTTCTGACCATTAGTTTCCTCTCAAAAAATATTTATAAACCTTACTTTACTTTTCGCGTTTCTTCCTTTATTTTACATACATTTTTTCCGTTTCCTAAAAATATTTTTTTCAACATACGCTCGTAATATTAATCATTAAAATTGAATAATACTTTTGTCTATTATTTATAATTTCAAAAAAACATGTTAAAAAAATCTGAACATGCAAACATTTTTTTCAATATAAATTTTTAAAAACTGTTCTTCTTTTGACTTGAATCTACAAAATTTTTTTAAATTACTTATTAAAATAAAAAGTAAAAGTTAGAATTAATATTTCACAACAATAAAAAAATAAGACAGCAATCATTGAAATTAATTTCTACAAACAATTGTTTTTTAATATTAATTTTCAAAAAACGTTAATTACAAAAATCAATCGAAATACTTTACTAAAATCATTTAATCATTCTCAATTGAAAACTTGTCATTATAGAGCATATTCGCCAAAAAAAATTTCGTATAGATTAAATTCAGAATAAATTTTCATATAATTTTCATTTCAATAATAGTATTAAAGAGATATTTTATCAAACACACAAATGAATTATTATCGCAATTTACATTTTCATAGCGAAAAAAAAGAATTATCGACAAAAGCACTTTAGAAATAGAGAAAATAAAGAATTGAATTTCAAATACAATTTTGACAATATCAATAATTCCAAACATATTGTGATTTTCTTCTTTTCTCATCGAAACAAATAATTCTTTTCTCCGTTAATTTGTTTTTTTATTATTATTATTGTAAATTAAATTAATCTATATATTATACTAATTTAATCTATTCTATAAATTATTAAACAAAAAACATTTCAATTTCACAAAGAAACATTCCCGCTATTCGATTTTATATATAAATACAGAGAATAATTTTTTTTCTCCAATTAGTAAAAAACTAAAAATTATCTAAAAAAGGAATAAAAGTGAGAGTTTCATATAATGAGGGAATTTAAGAAATTTCTAGAAATATTAAATTTAAGCTCACTTCTGTTTATGGTAATTTTCGTAACATTTCCATTAGCAAGTAATGCGGAATGTTGTCTCAAGCAATTAGTACGTTTCACAATGTCGGACAAGACTTTGAGTTGTGATGAAGATTTTGATGGCAATGTCGAGGGTTCGAGTTTAGGGGAAATTCTTTATCCGAATAATGATATTTTTTTGGACAAAATTGGAAAAGGAAAATGTGAAATTAAATTATGTGGCGATGGAAAGCCAGTAGTTGAAGGAATTTATTGCGGTAAAGGACCATGCAATTTATTTGGCTGCAATTGCGAGGGTGGTTGCATTCAGGGGAATACACTTCAAAATTTTCGAGCAATTCACGGAAAGAACGTCTACAATGTGCACTATCCTCGATGAAATATTTAGAAATCATGTTAGAATTCAGTAATTAGTCAATATAAATTTTAATTATAATTAATCAATATAAATTTTAATTATAATTAATAAATATAAATTTTAACTATAATTAATCAATATGAACTTTAATTATAATTAATCAATACAAATGTTAAAGATAATTAATAAACATAGTTGTTAATTATAACTAATTAATATAATTTTTAATTATAATTAATTATTACAATTATTAACTGCAAATAATATCATCGTTATTTATTAATTATTCAATAATAAATTAATTGTTAACATTTATCTAAATAAAAAAAAGAAAATTAAATCTCTGAGTATAATTTGTTTCCACAATTTACTTAAGTTTAATTATTTTTAAGTTAAATTAAACTTTAAGTTTAAAATAATAAAATAATATATTTAAATTAGTTACAAAATTATCATCAATAACTATAATTAAAATTGTAATTGTTAATGATAATTAATATAACATAATAGTAATTAATTAACACAGTATAATAATAGTAGTTAATTTCAAAATTCATCCAAATAAACAAAAAAGAAAATTAATTGTCTGAGTAAAATTTATTATCACAATTAACTTTCGAGTTCATTGTTAAATTATTATTAAATAAAATTAAACTTAAACCAAAAAACATCCAACAGAGAAAAATATTTTTCGAAATGAAAAATTTCTTCTTCAAATTGAAACTAAATAAAAAAAAATGTTTACATATTAAAACGAAAAATACCTCTTTGCAATCATCATTAATTAATATTCAATTAATAACATTATTAAAATTAATAATAACAAAATTTCCATTTGCAAGATTTCTCAACAACATATTATGCCATTAAAAAAAATAAAAAATTTAAATAACTATTTATTAAAGTTCAAATAACAAACATCCGTCTATAGAATTAAATAAAAGCGTTAAATTTTTTTGTCTTTTAAAAAAAAATATATTTTTCAAATTGCAATTATGTGTTGCAAAAAAAAAACTTTTTAATTACTTTATCAATAAAATTTGTTCCTAATTTTATAACAACCAGTCATGCTATTCAAAATAAGCACAAAAAATATCCATTTCATTAGTCGAATAATCAATTAAAAGTTTAATAAAAATTTCTTATAAAACACCTAAAAATAACGCTTTAGTAATGGAAATAAATTGGAGCATCTCAATCTTTTTCACGTTATCTTCAATTAGCATAAAGAACAGAAAAGGTCAATAATTCCCTTTCAACGAAGAAAAAAAATAATAAATACATGTCTCTTACAAATTTATACTTTTAAAAATATCTAAATAAACAAATCACTCGAGTATAAATACTGCGATTAAAATTTTTAAATTTAATAAAACCAAAACGAAAATTTCCCTTTTCAAAAGTGCAGTCCTAAATATAAAATAAAAGAAAAGGCGAAACAGAAAATTAATAAAAAATATACTTAACTAAAAATTTAATTAATAAATTAATCAAAAAAATTTGTTCTTTAATCACAAAAAAGTTTCAAAATTAACGAAAGTTTAACAAAAGTTAAGAAAAAGTTAACGAAAGTTTTAAAAAAAGTTAACAAAAGTTTTAAAAAAAGTTAACAAAAAATTAACAAAAAGGTAACAAAAGTTAACAAAAGTTAACAAAAGTTTAAAAAAAGTTAACAAAAAGTTATTAAAAATATTTATCGAGTAATTAAAAAATATTTCTAAAAAAAAATTACAGAAAAATGTTCAAATTGAGCCTAATTTTGACAGTAGCGATTTTCGCCACATTTTTCCATGGAATTAACGCCGATTGCTGTCATAAAAAAGTTGTTCGCTACCAAATGACCGACAAGAACAAAAATTGTCAATATTTTGGCGGAAGTTTGGCCGATATACGAATGGGCGATCTGGACAATCCAAGGAGTGATTTTTGCTTGGGCAAATCTGATGACAGAATATGTGAAATCTCCGTTTGTGATAATGGCGAGAAACCAAAAAATGGCGGTACCTATTGTGGTCAAGGAAGTTGCAATTTATTTGGCTGTAATTGTGACGGTGGTTGCATTAAGGGGAACGCACTAGAAAATTTCTTCGCTAAACATAAGAATCAAGTGCGAAGTATCTAATCTATTGTACTATTAAATTTTAATAATAGGTAAAAATTTACTCACTAGCAAATTGTAATGTTTAATAATAAATTAATGAATTAAAAATAGAACTTTAATATTTTATTAATTTATTTCACAAATCAAAACCAATTATTAAAACGATAATAATAATCCAAAAACAAATCCCAGACAATTTTATCAGAGTTATCCCATTGCCAAGATTCGCCCAAGTTTGCAAGAGTAGAAACTAGAAACGAATATCAAGTCTCGAATTTAAATATTAGACCATGATTCAATCTAACATTCCAAATATTTTAAACAAAAAAAACAATTTTCAACTGAAGATAAAATTGAATGATAAAACGATAACGAAAAACAACTTTTGCCAAGATTGGCCCAATTTTGCAAAAATAGAAACGAAAAATTTTGTTTAAATTTTGAATATTCATTTCAAGATTTCAAATAATTTTCGTAAAAAACTAATTTCCATCTATGAGAATAAAATTAACTATAAATAGAATAATTGAAAACAAAATTTACTCTTGCCAAGACTAAACCATGTTTGAAAGATTAAAATCTAAGAAAAATATTTTAGATTGAAATAAGAGATCAATATTCTAAATCCAAAGATTCCAATTGTTTAAAACAAAAAAGAAATTGTTATTTAAGAATAAAATTTAATATCGAAACAAGAATTCAACATAAATTCCAACTTGGCCTAGATTGGACCAAGTTTATAAGACTAGAAACGAAAAATTTTCTCGAAAATTAAATCCAAAATTCTAAATGTTTTACAAAACTAATTTTCAACTGAGAATAAAATTAACTAGAAAACAATAATTCCAAATAAAATCAACTTTTGCCAAGATTGGACCACATTTGCAAAAGTAGAAACGAAGACAAAATTTTTAAATTTGAATATTAGACAAATCTTGAATCTAAGATTTCGAATAATTTACACAAACAAAAATCATTTTTAACTGAGGATAAAATTTAATATGAAAACAATAATTCAACAAAAATTCAACTTTTGCCAAGATTGGACCACTTATCAAAAATAGAAACGAGGGAAAAGTTTTGAATTTGAATATTAAATGAATCTTAAATCCAGGATTTCAAATAATTTACAAAAAAATCATTTTTAACTGAGAATAAAATTTAATATGGAAAACAATAATTCAAAAGATAAATTCAACCTTGGCCAAGATTGGACCAAGTTTGCAAGGCTAAAACGAAGAAATATTAAAGCAAATATTAAATATAATATTCTAAGTGCTTTAAAAAACTAATTTTCAACTGGGAATAAAATTAACTATAAATACAATAATTCGAAATAAAATTAACTCTTGCCATGATTAGACCATTTTTGCAAGAGTAGAAACGAAAAAAAATTTTCGCATTTAAATACGAGATCTATATTCTAAATCCAAAGATTTCAAATATTTTATACGAATAAAAAAATTTGGATCTAAGAATAAAATTTAATACGAAAACAATAATTCAACATAAATTCCAACTTGGCCAAGATTGGACCAAGTTTAGAAGACTGGAAACAAACATGTCTTAAATATTAAATCCAAGATTCTAAATGTTTTACCAAACTAATTTTCAACTGAAAAAAAATTAACTAGAAAACAATAATTCCAAATAAAATAAACTTTCGCCAAGATTGGACCACGTTTGCAAAAGTAGAAACAAAGAAAAATTTTTAAATTTTAATATTAGACAAATCTTGAATCTAAGATTTCGAATAATTTACACAAACAAAAATCATTTTTAACTGAGGATAAAATTTAATATGAAAACAAAAATTCAACAAAAATTCAACTTTTGCCAAGATTGGACCAAGTTTGCAAGTCTAAAACGAACAAGTCTCAAAGATAAAATACAAAATTCTAAATATTTTACAAAACTAATTTTCAACTGAGAATAAAATTAAATATGAATTTAAAAACTCGTAACAATTTTCACTTTTGACAAGATTGGGCCAAGTTTTCAACGGTAAAAACTAAGAAAAGGTTTCGAATTCAAATATTAGACCAACATTATATATAAGATTGAAAGCATTTTACAAAAAATAATGATTTTGAACAGAGGATCAAATTTAAAAAAATAATAATTTAAAATAAATACAAATTTTTCCAAGATTGGCCCAAGTTTGCAAGAGTGGAAAGCTAAAAATCAACCCTAAAATTTAATATTCAACTAATAATTCAAAGCGTTAGATTTATAAAGAAAAAAAATTGTTTTTTTAAACAAAGAGAGTAAAAAATTGTTTTTTTTAAACAGGGGGATTAAAAAAATTGTTTTTTTAAACAAAGGGAGTAAAAAAATTGTTTTTTTTTTAACAGGGGGATTAAAAAAATTGTTTTTTTAAACAAAGGGAGTAAAAAAAATTGTTTTTTTAAACAAAGGGAGTAAAAAAAATTTTTTTAACAAAGTGAGTAAAAAATAATTTCATATTGCAAAAAACTGTTAAAAACAAAAAAAAATTAAAAAGTAAATAAAATCGGGACTATAGATTTTCTTATTGAAAGCCAACTTTAAAAGTAGTTTAACAAAAGGAGTGTCAAAAATAGAAAACAATAAATTTCTCGTGAGTGAAATTATTCTCTCTAATTCTTTAGATTCGAATTTAAAAATAATCCCAATTATTAAACAAAATAATTATATAATAAAACTTTCTTTACTAAATCAAATGATTTTTGCAAATTTATATTTTTCTTTGTTCAGTGAAATAAATTCAACTGCGTCAATATTATTTAAATAATAAACATTCTTTTGATTTTTAATTTTTTTACATTCACTAAAAAAACATCTATAAATTTACAAATATATTATCGTAATATTCAAATCAAATAACAACAACAAAAAAACACTGACGTCAAAAATATGTTTTCTTTGTTTAAAAAAAAACAACAAGCAAAAAAGTACATTTTTATCATAATTTATCATTTGAATGATTTTCAGACAAAAATAGAAGGCAAAATTTGCAAAAAAAGAATCGATAAAATTAATTGACATATGCGATTGGAATTAACCCCTCTTCCATTTTTTTTACCTAATACATTTCAATTGGGCTATTGTCATTTTTTAATTATTATCATAGCGATCATTATTATTTTGGCAAATATTAATGAAAAATATTAATGAAAAATATTAATGAAAAATATTCATGATAAATATTAATGCAAAATATTAATTAGTCGAAAAACATAATTGCCAGTCATATTCGAGTATAAATATTGAGGAATTCTTCCAAAGAGATACAAGTACAAAAAAAGGAAATACAAAAAAAACAATCAAACAAAAAATTACCAAGAATTAAGGAAAAAATGTTTAATTTTCCATTACTGTTTATTGTGACGCTTGCAATATTTCCTTACGCTATAAATGGGGAATGTTGTGGAAAGACGAATCTAAAGTTCGAACGAAGGGACACTTCACTGAGTTGTCAACATTTTGGAGGAATATTATCATCAGACAATGTGGTTATTGTACATCCGTTTTATAGATTTCCAGTTGGTCCCTACGAAAAAGTTGACGATTGCTTAATTTCGGCATGTGGCGATGGAAAAAGACCTCAAGACAAAAAAACCTACTGTGGCAAAGGCTCGTGCAATATATTCGGCTGCAATTGTGATGGCGGTTGCATTCCCGGAAATGCACTAGAAAGTTTTAATGCATTACATGGAAATAAAGTGCGCAATGTGAGACTTTAAATTTTCTATTCTTCGAACTGACAAAAAAGTGACAAAAAATATGTATTACAATTTATTTACGATTTTTTATATTTTGTAAATTTCTATTGATTTAATAAATTGATAAATTGATAAATTAATTAGTCAATAAATTAATAAATCAATAAATTAATAAATTAAAAAAATAATAAATTATTAAATTAAAAAATTATTAAATTAATAAATTAATTAATTAATAAATTAATAAATCACTAAATTAATAAATTGATAAATGAATAAATATAAAATTAATAACATAATAAATTAATAAAATAATTTATTATTTAGCTATTAAATTTCATTAATCAATACAAATTTTAACCCGACTTGAATCAGTGAAAGAATATTTTTTCAAATCTGCTAAAATTTATTAATTTATAAGCAAAAATTTTTTTTCTAAACTCAAAATAGTTTCAACTGATTCAAATGCAAAAATTAGTTACTGATTTAAATTTAAATAAATTACAAATTTAATGATTCAAATTTGGAGAGTGCATTATTTATAAATAAATTATATTCGGGTTACAATAAAAAATATATTTTGTTTTTCAATGACGTTTTCCTAGTTTTACCAAATTTCAATTATTCTAAAAATTTTCAATTACTTTATTGTTTTTGAAAATTCAATTATCTTTAAAACAAATAGAATTGAAATATTAAACACAATTTTTTCCGGAATTATAAACAAAATAATTCAATTTTGAAAAATGTATTTCTTAGATTTTTAATTTAATTTAACAAATAAAATTGAGTAATTAATGAAAATTTTACTTGTAATTGAATTTAAAAAATCTATTCTTTTCAACAAAAATTTTTGGCAATTTCAATTATTTTAACAATTATTTCTTAATATTTTAATAAAAATTCAATTATCTTTAAAAAAAAATTTAAATATTTTATAAACCTAATTTTTCAGAACTGTAAATAAAACTTTTCTAAAATTCAATTTTTATTAATATTTAAAATTTTAAACTCTTTAAAATTAACCAATCAATTAGAACTATTAAAAACTATTTAACTGATACATTTAAAAAAAATTTATTATTTTCTGTAGAATTTTAGAAAATTTCAATTAATTCAAAAATTATAAATAAAGTGTTTAAAAAAATCTCATCATCTTTAAAAAATTGAATATAAATGCTTAAAAAATATATTTTTCAGAATTACAATTAAAATGATTCGAAGATTGAGTTTTTTTTAAATTTTATCTTGAAAATATTTTCAAAAAATTGTTAATAAAAATATTGAGTGCAATTCATTCAAAATTAAATTATTTTCTATTTAATTTGGACCATGTCAATTAAAATTTTCTATTATTTTTTACACTTACAATCACTCTGTAAAATTTAATTATTTACTAATTATTTAATTTATTTCAATCAAATTTAATCAAATTCAATCGAATTTAATCAAATTTAATCGAATTTAATCAAATTCAATCGAATTTAATCCAATTCAATCAAATTTAATCAATTTCAATCCAATTTAATCAAATACAAAATGAAATTCTTGAAAATTAGATTCTTATAAAATTTCTAATGAAATCCTTCGACAAAAATTACTCTCAATTGGATTTTATAAAATTTCTATTAATTCTTCATTTCTTCAACCAAATCTGTGTGTGTTTTTATTTAAAATAAAAATATTTTTTGAATTATTAAATATCCCGCATTTTTATTCATTTCTTCATAGGTATTGAAATTTACGAAAAAATTTTGTTTAAAAACATTTCGAAAATCAATTATTTTTGAAAATTGCAACTGTTTTGAACTAAAATCTTTCCCAAGTTAGTAATAATTTTGAAAATTTTGAAAATTCTTCCTAAAAACTATTTAAGAACATTTTTTATGTGTCTAAAATCGTTGAATAGTCGTTAAAGTGAAAAATTTTAATAAAAATGCCAATTTCTTGATTTTTCTTTAATTTTTGCTTAATAAGAAATTATTAAGCAAAAGTTTTAATAATAATAATAAAACAACAATAAGAATAAAATTTATTTTTAGTTTATTAATAAGCAAAAATCAATCACGACTCGTAATTTTTTATTTTATAGCTAATTCAAGATCTGGAAGTGTTTAAAAAATGTTTTTAGAGACCAAAAGCCAAATTTTTTGTAGGAATTTGTTATCTTTTCAGTACGTCTGACAAAATTTTTTAATACTTCCCTGATAATTTTAATTTTAGAATACATTTTAAGTGTGATATATTAAAAATATGCTTTAATTATAAAACATAATCAATCAGCGAAATTGTTTCTAAAATCTTTTTCCCTGCACTTTTCAAAATCAAATATTTAATTTGGTTTGATTCAATTTAATTTTAACACCTAATGATTATTAGTAATTTAATTTCTAATTAACTAATCATAATTTTAATAATTTACTTTATAATTAATGAATCATAATTTTAATAATTTACTATCTAATTAATTAATCATAATTTTAATCATTTACTTTCTAGTTAATTAATCATAAATAAACTCACAACTTTACGTCATATTAAAAATTAAATTGAAAACAAATAATTGTTAAATGCAAATTTAAATAATTAATGTCGGTGAAGTTCGCAACGTTTATCATCAACGATTAAAAGAAAAAAATTATTTTCCAACGAAAAAAATAATATTTATTGTTCAGAAATATTTTCTTTTGTAAATCATTATTAAAAAAAATTAATCGTACAATTTTCTTTACAAAAACTTAAAACAATTTCCTCAAAAAGATATTTGTTTTCTAAAATCGTTGACTATAATCGTTGTAAACTTCACCAACGTAATAATTACTGAAAATGTATTACAAATATGAAGTTTCCTTATTAAAAAACAAGACTAATTTTTCAATTTCAAAATTAGAAACAAAAGAAAAAAATAACTCTTTTTTTAAATAGAAATTCCCTTCTTTTGTTCATTGGCAAATTTTTGTTTCTCCAAATTTCTACACAAGTTTCTAATGATACTAATTAGCGTTCGGAAACTTAATCACCCGGAGAGATAATTTCACGGGAGGAGATGATAATGATGATGATGATGTGCGAGAATTATTAAACAACATTTCAAACAAGCAGACTATTGTATCTTTCAAAGTATAATGAAAATTAGCATTCTCCAAAAATTCTCCCTCTAATCAAATAAATCTTGTAATATTTGACTTCCGTTAAAAGGGAGGGAAATTTCGTCTTAATAATAACTGATATAGACGCATTAATGACTAATCAATCAATTCACCAAATGGAATCACTCTATACCAGAGTCCTCTCTCTCTCTCGTCTCTCCAAAATCAATAGAATAGATTCAAAGATTAATTTGCCGCAAGAGTGACCATTATATTGAACCCAAAGAACCGAAGGGAATTGAAATTTTCCTGCTATTTATTATTTATCATTTTCACTCAACAATTCACAAAAACACACTCTAAATATTTATAACAAACAAAGAAAAAAAGAATAACAAACAACAACAACAACAAAAATAATATTCTATTAAATACCGTTTTTGTCATTAAAGCAAAATAGATATGTATATTTATAGAACAAACGAACAAAAAAAAATAGAGAAAAAAATAACGGTCACTGCGTGTATTATTTTAGAATGGCAATCGAATAAAAGCATTACTATCGCACTTGAATTCGAGTGGCAAATAAAAATCTGCGGTATGTCACTAATTTTCCCCGGAATTGCGATTCAGTGATTTAAGCATAAAATGGAGTTAAAATTTTATCTGCACTTTGATTCTAGAGGATTTATTTAACGCGCAGATAAGCACAACAATAAAAAAAAAGCCAAAGACAACAAACAAAAAGAAAATTCGAGGTAAATCTCACATATATAAATGCGAAATAATAATCATTTAAAAGCATTTCTCAAAAAAAAAAAAAAATATTCAAAGAGAAATAATTTCTGCTGAGAATGAAATCTAGAGTGAATAAAGAATAAACGTCGAAAGCTCACGGCAGAATTGTGAAGAATTATTTATAAAACCACGCTAATTACCATAATACTATTGATAATAATAATAATAATAATAATAATAATAATAATAATAATAATAATAATAATAATAATAATAATAATAAAAACAATAGGTAATACTAAATAATAATATAATATTATTAATTAATTTTTTCATATTTCTTCTAGAAACTTAAATTTTTATTGCAACAATTTTAAGTCATTATAAAATGACAATAATAATAATCATAATAATAATAATGATAATAATAATCATAAAGTTTCTAAATATATATTTGAAATATTTAACTTCACATTCAATTATAGCAATTCAATCATTTTTTCAATTATTTTCAAAATTTTTAACTGAAAATAATAATAAAAATAAATGAATAATAATAATAATAATAATAATAATCATAATAATAATGATAATAATATTCATAAAGTTTCTAAATATATATTTGAAATATTTAACTTCACATTCAATCATATCAATTCAATCATTTTTTTAATTATTTTCTAAATTTTTAACTGAAATTCATTTTTAAATCAATTCTCCTTAGCAATAATTATGCGTTACTATAAAATGAAAATAATTACAAAGATTCTAATTGTAAACTTTAAATTTTAAGAATTTAACAATCATTTATTTCAATCAGTGATTTTTCCAATTTCTTTTTGAAATTTTACCTAAAATTCATTTCTAAATAAATTCTTCTTAGAAAATTTCCCACGAATTCAAATCATTTCAATACAAAAATAAATTTTCAATTACTTTCTTAAATTTTAACTAAAATTCATTTTTAAATAATTTTTTTTAATTTTTCACAAATTCACTTATTTATAATTTTAAATACAAAAACGAAAAATTGATAGTTATTAATTTTTTTCAAATTGAAAAACCATAAAGTATTTTATTAAATTATTAATTTTTATTATTATTTTTTCTTTATTTTCTAAGAATTAAAAAATTTTCAGTTTCAATATCAATTAAAATTTGCAATTGACAAACGGAATTTGTAAACCTTTTTTCCTTTATTTTTAAAAAACTGAATTTTATTAAAGCAATTGTAAATAAGAAATAGTGATGATGCAAATTATTGCAAAAATTATTTGTCTAAATAAAAAATTATTTTCTAAATTTTTAACTGAAATTAATTTTTAAATCAATTCTCCTTAGGAAATTTTTCCAGAATTCAATTATTGAAATACAAACATTCATAATTGATGAAGATTAATTAATTAATTCTAAAATTGAATTGTAATTTTATCAAAATTTTTGAAAATTTAATTCTTCGAGAAACATTCATGACATAATTTATTTCCATTGAAACAATTAAATTCATGAACTAAAAATTTTAGTATTTTTGAAAATAATTGAATTCCTGTGACGAATTTTAATAAAATTATTGAAAATAATTGAATTTTTTTCGAAAAAGTTTTATATGAACAATTTTAAAATATTTTAAAAAATAAATGTTTAATTTTTAAAGATTTTTATTCCCAGAAAATTTTTAAGTGTTTAAAATTTTCCTATCATTTAAATAAACAAAATTTATTCATTTTTTCTAGAGAAATTATAGATTACTATAAAATGAAAATTATAAAGATTCTAAATGTAAAATTTAAATTCTAAAATTTAACATTTAATTATTTGAATCAGTAATTTTATCAATTCATTTTTAAAACTCAACTTAAAATTCATTTTTAAATAATTTTTCTTAGAAATTTCTCTTGATTTTAAATAATTTAAACACAAAAATAAAATTTTAATTACGTTCTTAAATTTTAACTAACATTCATTTCTAAATAATTTCTGCTTAGAAAATTTTTCACAAATTCAATTCTATATAAAAAAATTTCCTACTAATTCAAATCATTTGAAAACAAAAACAAAATTTGCAAGTACATTTTTAAATAAGAACTAAAATTCATCTTTAAATAATTTCTTCTTAGACAATTTTTTACGAATTCAATTGTTTATAATTTTAAATACAATAACAAAAAACTGATAAGGAAATACATTTTTTTCAAATTGAATTGTCATAATGAATTTTATCAAAATTTTTGAAAATAATTTAATTCTCTCGAAGAATTTTAATTAAATTTTTAAAAACTGAATTTTTTAACGAATATTTATGAAGAAACTTAAAATTCTGCAAAACGTAATTATTTCTTTTTAAATAATTAAACTTTCGACGAAAAACTTTAATATTTCTGAAAATAAATATTTTCTTTTCAAGAATTTTATTGAAAACAGTTAGAAATAATTGAATTTTGTCAAAAAATTCTGTATAAAAATTTTGAAAATACTTAAATTCGGTATACTTTAATTTTTTTTAAGGAATTTAGTTACAATCAACGATAATTACTCTAAAATTTTATTGAAATTCGGTAAATTAATTTCTTATTCATAATTTCTAAAAAAAAATTTATTCCCAGAAAAATTTTAAAAGTATTAAAATATTTCTAAATATTTTCTAAACGTCTAAATGAACGAAATTTATTTATTTATTCATTCTAGAAAATTAAAAAACAATTTTGTAGTTAAACAACAATTTTTTATAACAAGAATGCTTCTTTATAAAAATAATATATAAAAAAAATATAATTTCTAGATAATTTAAGTTTTTAATTTTACATTTTATTCCTGTAATCAGTTAATTTAGTGAAAATATTTTCAACTATATTATAAAATCAAATTAAAGCACTCGATTCTTATCATTTTTTAAATAAATAGATTAGAAAATAAAACAGAAGCTACAATTTTCTAAAATACAAATAGAATCTAATATAAAAATAATTTAACAAATATGTCAAATTTAAATAATCAATCATTCATTTTCTTATCTAAAAATTTTATCACCTTTTTTGCTAATTTCAAATGAATAAAATTAATTGAAAATTATAACATTTAAATATTTAAAAAAATGTTTAGAAATATTTATATAAATAATTCTATGAATTGAATAAACTATTTAATTTGGTCCATTATTGATTTATTAATAATAATAAATTAGAAATAACAATAATAATAATATTAATAATAATAATTCTATGAATAATTCTATGAATAATTCTATGAATAATTTTGTGAATAATTATATGACTATTTGTATGAATAATTCCATGATAAATTCCATGATAAATTATTATTTATTGAGTAAACTATTTAATTTATCGCTTATTGAATTATTGATAAAAAACAAATTTATATTGCTACCTTCTACATTGTAATATAAATACAACTGCACAAACTAAAATAAACTTAATATCTATTTTGTGAACCATCAAAAAAGTAAGAAGAGAGAAAAAAATGTTGAAAAGAAATTTAATATTATTTACCATCACTTTATTATTATATCCATCACTATATAACGCTGAATGTTGTAAATCGTATCTAGTGTCATTTACATCGAGAATTGAAAGTTGCGAATATTTTGGTGCAATAAATGACTATTATAGAGATTCAAATTTCCAACTTCGAAGCAATAATGCACAACAATGTGTAATTCGTGTATGTGGCGATGGCTCACTAGTAGAAGAAAGAAAATATTGTGGCAAAGGAACAAATTGCAATATTCATGGTTGTCATTGCAGTGAAGGCTGTATAACGGGAAATGCATCTAGAAATTTTGAAGAACTTCATAAATATGATGTACTCAAGGTGAAAGGAAATTATTAGGAGAAAACAACATTTTCCAAAAAATTACAACAAAATCAAAAGTATTTTTGTCGATTTTCCACAAAAGGGAAAATAATAAAAAAAACCATTAGTTTTATACTTGAATATGTAATTATCTTAGAAATTAGTAATAATCAATTTTATAAATAAAATTCAACTTCGAAGTTAATTTTTTTGAAATAATTTTTTTAACCCAAATTTTATACTTTTATACTCAAATTATTTCCAAAAAAGATTTCTTAACAAAAATAAGAAAAATTTACTTCCAAATTAATAAAATTTACTTTGATAATATAAATATTTCAAAACATTTACATTTCAAAATATTTGTAATTTTGTATCTAAAAATATAAGAAATAAGAATCAAAATAACAATTATCTTTATAATAACAAAATCATTATATTATTTAATAAATTATTAACCTTTGCATTTAAATAATACAAATTTTACAAATTCCTAGAAAAATGTAAAAATTCTTTAAAATTTTATTAAAATTCGTCAAAAGAATGCAATTATTTAATAACAATTTTCTTTATAAAATTCTTTATGAGAAGACAATTTTAACAAGCATTCAATTTTTCAGAAAATTATTTACTATTTTTATTGAAATAATTGAATAATTTATTTTGAAAAAGTTTTAAATTAAAATATTTGAAAATTTGAAATTTTAATTAAGAATTCTAGACAATAATAATTAAATTGAAATGGTGGAAATAATTTCTAAGAAAGTTGCAGTAACAAAATTATTAACAATTATTAATTATACACGGAGAAAAATAGTTAGCTATTTCAGCTAATTTTTAGCTACCTTAGCTAACCTTATTTGCTATTATATGGATAGCAATTATTGTTAGCTAATGCAGCTAATAATTAGCTAAAATAGCTAATTTGTTTTGCTAAAACAGCTAATTATTAGCTGTAATAACTAAAAATTCGCTATCCATATAACAGCAAACTCATTTTTCTCCGTGTAATAATTTTATTAATAACTTTTATTAATTAACTATTAATTTGGTCATAACAAAATTATTTTATATTCTAAATATAAAACAAAAAAACCTTTATAAGTTGTTTAATTTCAAAAAGGTTTGAATTTGAATGTTATGAAAAATCTGAATTCCTACATGAAAAAAACCTTTAACTGGAACAGTGGTAACTTTCGCTAAAATAGCGAAAGAATTCGTTGCAATAACTAAAAATTTTCGCTAATATAGTGAAATTTGTTGTTGTTCCAGGTGAAGATTTTTTTTCGTGCATGAACAAATAATAATTAAATATTTATTATTTATTTACAAAAAAAGTTATTGATGTTTTCGAATAAGTTAACGATTAAAGAAATTCGCAAAAAAAATGTAACAGAACATGTTTTTTAATAAAATTTTTTCCTTTATTTTCTAAAAGTTTTAAAATTTGTAATTTCAATATCAATTAAAATTTGCAATTGACAAATAGATTTTTTTTCCTAATATTTAAATAAACCAAAATTTTTTCATTTTTGCTAGAAAACAAAATTCTTATTGTAACAATTATGCGTTACTATAAAATGAAAATAATTCTAAAGATTCTAATTGTAAACTTTAAATTTTAAAAATTTAACAATCATTTATTTCGATCAGTGATTTTTCCAATTTTTTTTTGAAATTTTACCTAAAATTCATTTCTAAATAAATTCTTCTTAGAAAATTTCCCACGAATTCAAATCATTTCAATGCAAAAATAAATTTTCAATTACTTTATTAAATTTTAACTAAAATTCATTTTAAAATAATTTTTATTTTTAATTTTTTCACGAATTCACTTATTTATAATTTTAAATAAAAAAACGAAAAATTGATAGTTTTTAATTTTTTTCAAATTGAATAATCATAAAGAATTTCATTAAATTATTAATTTTTATTCTAATTTTTTATTTATTTTCTAAAAATTTTAAAGTTTTCAATTTCAATATCAATCAAAATTTGTAATTTTCCAAAAGAAAAGAATAAATTTGTGAATTTATTGAGGAATAAAAATTATGCACAAAATGGATATATTTCTTATTTTTTAATCATAATTTTTAAACAATAAACAATTTTTCAATATTTTAAATAAATTAAAAGGAAAAAAATTTAACTTAGATCATTCAAACAAGATTTGTTACAAAAAAACATAAAAGACAAAATTTATTCGTTAATTACAATTTTTTTAAATTTTCAAATCACAAATATTATTTTATTATAAATCATGAAAAATATCTGCATACTTTCGATTTGTCAAGCAATATTTTCTGAAGAAAAAAGAATAATTAATAATTTAGAAAAAAGTTATAAATTTAAATTCAGACAAAACATTGAAATTTAAATTCAGAAAAAACATTTAAATTTAAATTTAGAAAAAACATTTAAATTTAAATTTAGAAAAAAACTTTTAAATGTAAAATAAGATAAAATATTTAAATTTAAATTTAGAAAAACATATTTAATTTTAAATTTAAAAAAATATTTAAATTTAAATTTAGAAAAAAACATTTAAATGTAAAATAAGATAAAATATTTAAATTTAAATTTAAAAAAATATTTAAATTTAAATTTAGAAAAAAACATTTAAATGTAAAATAAGAAAAAACATTTCATTTTAAATATAGAAACGAAAAGAAAATACTAAAGTACAAAAACTAAATTTAAGATAATAATCTGCCAATAAATGGTATGGAAAAAATGGAGAAAATACTCAACGAGGATAATTATACTTAAAACTAATTTTACGGAAAAATAATTATTGTTCACACCCGAGAGGCTACTTCCTCATTGAATATGGTTGATCATAAATAGAGCCGCTTCCTATCAGCATCCTCTCAGGATCGAGCAAGTGTCATATAAACATGATGCATATCAGATTACTTCAGTTAATCATAAGAGAGAAAGAGAGTCTCAGACAAAGATAAATAGAGAGAAAGAGAAGCTTTAATATCAAAATATTTTTAACACTCAAATTTAATAAACAAATTACTCTTTTCTTAAATTTATCTTATTTATTTAAGAATAAAAAATAAAATTTAAATTTTAAACAAAATTTACTCGAAAACAAAATTTACTCGAATCAAATAATTACTTGTTTGTTATCAAATAAATAGTAACTTAAATCAAATAATTTTTATTTGCCTAAATAAAATGTCCTTTGAACCAATAAATTCCGTTTGAAACAAATACGAATTGAAATAAATACGAATTGAATAATTTAATTGACTCAATTCAAAATTATTTCAAACAAATTTTTATTTGAAAAAAAGTACTAAAAATACTTGAAAATAAAACAAATAATAGTTTCTTTGAATTAAATAATTCTTCTTAAAATTATAATCACAATTTTTTTTATTCTGGAAAAATTCTTTGAATCAAGCAAATATTTCTTTGACAATAGACAAGTAAACGTTTCAATGAATCAAATAAATTTTCTTTCCAGTATTCAAATTGAGATAAAAAAAACTTTACGAAAGTTACAAAATAGTTACGAAGCAACATTTTGTTTGTTTTTTTTTTGTCTCAATTTAATAACCTTACACTGAAAAAAAAATTTATTTGATTCAAATAACCGATTATTTGTCTATAATCAAATAAATATTTACTTCAATCAAATAATTTTTATTTGAATCAAATAAATTGTATTTGAATCAAATAAATTGTATTTGAATCAAATATTTCAGTATTTGAAGCAAATACTAATTAATTGATTCAAATAAAAATTATTTGATGCAAGTAAATATTTATTTGATTATATAGAGAAATAATCGGTTATTTGAATCAAATAAATTTTTTTTTCAGTGTAGAAAAGCTGTGATTGTAGAATTTTATTTTAATATTAAAAAAAATTTTTTGTTAATATTAAAAAAAAAATTCCACAATTAAAATGTTAATACTTGGAACATTCGCATCGATGAACGGAATTCTCGATAATTGAAATTCATTTCTAAATTATGTCCCTGACGAGATTGAATTTATGTATCGAGAGTCGACTGTATTAGATCAAGAATTATTTAATAAATTTCTTTCCAATAGAAAACCAAACCAAAGGTATAGGTACTAAAATTTCGGTATAGAGTTTCGAGACTAGTGGTTAAGGACAAACCCCAATCAATGGTTTCACTATACACTCAAAGCCATAGAATACAAGAACAAATAGTCGAATACTTCTCATGAAGTTACATTGGAAACCCACCACACTGATGTTCAAAGAGAAGGTTTTCCTATCATTGCCTTCTATATACAAACATGTCAATTTTACTTTAAATATATATATACACTAATGACTTTCTGACTGCAGTCACTTACAGTTAATTCATCAACGTTTAGTAATAAATTAATAAAATTAATTGTAAAAAACTTTTTTTAAAGTCTTGTTAATATTTTTTTGACGACTTTCTGATTATTGGCGGAATCAATTTTTTCCTTCAATAATAAATTATTTATTTATTCAATTCTATTAATTACGCATGAAGAATATTCCACAAAATTCAACAAAAAAGAAATTTATTTCATTTTATAAAAGAAATTATTAAATAAAAAAAATTAATTTAATAAATGAAATATTAATTACTCAAAAAAAAATTAATTTTACTACCAGGTTTCGCATTTGATGTTTATTTTCTTTTAAAGTAACAAAGGACCGAAATATTAAATTTAACAATAAAAAATTTTATATTTCCAGTACTTTTTCTTGACTTCAAAAAAAAATATATTTATATATTAACTTTTTTCCTTACCCTGGTTTCTAAAATTTAATTATTTTCCAAATTTTTAATTAGAATTCTTCAATAATACAATTAAATATATTTTTTTCTTGAAATCAGGAAAAAGTCCAGGAAATAGAAAATTTTTATTATTGTATTATTAAAGAATTCTAATTAAAAAATTTGAAAAATAATTGAATTTTAGAAATCAGGGTAAGGAAAAAAGTTAATATTTTCTTTTTTGAAGTCAAGAAAAAGTACTGGAAATATAAAATTTTTTTTCCTTACCCTAGTAATAATTTTAAATCTACTAAACTTTTCTAAAATTCAATTATTTTCCAAATTTTTAATTGGAATTCGTCAATAATACGATTCTATTTAAAATAAAAACTATTAAAAGTCAAAACGATTTTCAAAAAATAATTACAATTTTTTAAATATTTACCAACTTTTCTAAATCAAATTTTTCGAAAAATAAAATGTTACTATAAATTCTTTTCGGAAATTCAACTATATTCGAAAAATGTTAATTACACTTTTTTAAATATTTACCAAATTTTCTAAATAAAATTATTCGAAAAATAAAATGGTTTTATAAATTCTTTTAGGGAATTCAACTATATTCAAAAAATGTTAATTACAATTTTTTAAATATTTACCAAATTTCTAAATAAAATTATTCAAAAACCTTACTGTTTTTGTTAAATAAATCTTCAAATATTTATTGTTATTTATTTTTCACAGAAATTAAAATTAAAAATACATAATTTCACTGCAAAACATTTTCAAATTTAACAAATTTCTAAAATTACAAGTGCAATTCTTTCAAAATTAAATTCGTTTTTAGAATTTTCAAAAACAATTTTTCAAAAATAATTGAATTTATTTAAAGAAATTTATTAAAATTTTTAAAAATAATTGAATTTTTCGAGTGATATATGGTATGGAAAAAAAAGAAATTTTACAAAAAGATTGTTATTAATTTTTGTAAATAATTTAAATCCGTGAGAAAAATTTTACTGTTTCTTATAATAATTCAATTTTTTTAAAGAATTTTTGTTTGAAAAATTTCGAAAATAAATAAAATAATTGAATTCAATCAACGAATTCAATTGCAATTGTATTGAAAATAATTGAATTCTTTAAATAATAATAATAATTCTTTCTTTTAATCTGAAAAATAATTCAATCAACAATATTTATAAACAAATTTTCTCAAAATTATTAAAATTACGGATTTATTTCAGAAAATACATATTGTTAAAATTTTCTTTTTATCTAAAAATTTATTTTAATTGAATTGTTTCGAAAAAATTTTAACAAACAGATTTCTGGCAAAAAATATTATTGAATAGAAGAAAAAAGTTCGTCGCTTCATTCCCACCTCGTCTAAATATTGAAAATAAATAAATTCCTGTAGAGAATTTTATTATTTGTGAAAATAATAAAGTTCTTTAAGAAAATGTTATTACAATTTTTAAAAACAATTAAATTCTCTAAAAAATGTACTACAAATTTTTAAAAACAATTAAATTTTTAGGAAAATGTTATAATAATATTTTTAAAAATAATAATTTTAATTGAAGTAAATTTAATTAAATCCTTTCCAGAAAATTATTAAAATTAACAAAAATAATTTAAATCATACAATAAATTTGTTGTTTCTTTTGAAATAATTAAATTATTTGGATGAATTGAACAAAAATTGAATTCTTTTAAACAAATTTTATAAAAATTTTTGAAAATAAATAATAATAAAAAATAGTAGTAATAATAATAATAATAGTAATAATAATAATAATAATAATAATAATAATAATAATAATAATAACAATAATAAATAAACTCGAAGCCTGTGCGACATAAAATAAATTAATTCCATAAAAGAAATGAATAAAAAAATTTTATGCATCAACATAAAAGAAAATCACATTAAAATCAACGCTTTAGTTTATTTCATTCAAATATTTCGTAAATAATTTCAACTTTGCAAATAATAAAAATCCATTTATTGGATAACATTAATTGCAAATTTGCATTTCTCTTTATCAGTGCGAAATAAAGTAAACTTTGGATATTAATTTTTCAAATAACAAACACTTTTTAACTTCTATATTCATTAAAAAAAAAATGTGTTCCATTCTCAATTGCAGAAACATTATCGTAATATTTAAATTAATCAACAGCAAAAAAATAACCAATGACATAGAAAATATGTCTCCTTTGTACTGAAAAAATGTAAAAATAAACCTTCTTATCATAATTTATCGTTTAAAAGTGTTTCAGACCAAAACATTATTCAAATATATCGACAAAAAAAGCAATAAAATTACTAAAAATTTGATTCTAAAATTTTTAATCTTATTAACAATTAGTCGAGTATAAATAATCGTCAATTTATCTAAAGACTTAAAAGTTTGTTAAAGAAATAGTAAAAGTATCGAAAAAATTTTTAACTTTTTCTACAAAAAATTCTCGAGAAAATTCTCGAAATAATTGAAGAGATAATTTTATAAAGAATTCGAGAGAAAATTTTAGAACAAATTTAAGAGAGAATTTTAGAACGAATTCAAGAGAGAATTTTAGAACGAATTCAAGAGAGAATTTTAGAACGAATTCAAGAAAGAATTTTAGAAAAAATTCAAGAGAGAATTTGAGAAAGAATTCTAGAAAGAATTCTAGAAAATAAAATAAAAAACAAACAGAAATTTTTTCAATCAAGAATTAAGGAAAAAATGTTTAATTTTTCATTACTGTTTATTGTAACAATTGCAATATTTCCCTGCTTAATAAATGGGGAATGTTGCCGAAGAACAACAATAAGATTCGAACGAGTGGACAATTCGAAAAGTTGTTATCAATTTGGGGGAATGATATCGTTCGACAATATGTTTGTAATGTATCCCATTTACAGTTTTCAAATAAAATCTTACGAAGAAAATGGAGATTGTATAATTTCGGCATGTGGCGATGGAAAAAGACCTCAAAACAAAAAAACCTACTGTGGCAAAGGCTCGTGCAATATATTCGGCTGCAATTGTGATGGCGGTTGCATTCCCGGAAATGCCACCGAAAGTTTTAAAGCATTACACGGAGATCAAGTGCGCAATGTGAGAGTTTAATTTTTCAATTGTCAAAATTCGTAAAAAAACGTGTCAAGAAAGAAAAATTCAGTTGAAAGTTCAAGAAAGAAAAATGAAAAAAAAACAATTAAACTTTTTTAAACATTTTTATTAACAATTTTAAAAATAAAGAAAAAAAATGAAAATACAAAAAACAATAAAGAAACGAATTAGTTTTTATTGTTTCATTTATTTCTTTCTTCTCAATTTTTCATTTAACTTTCCATATTTTTAAATTTAACTTTTATATCTGTAACATTTAGAAATAAACTACTTTTCATAGAATAAAATATTTTGTTCTCTTTTCGACAATTTTTAAATTTTATTCTACAACTTTTTTTTAATTCAAAAAAATTGTTTATGAATTCATAACTTTCTCCCAACTGTACTTGCTAAGATAAAATATACAAATCATTAATTAAATATTTAAATTTGACTTATAAATTAAATATAATTAATAATAAAAATATTCCATAAGTTCCTGAAGTTTTAAACGTTTGAATGAAAGAATATATTTTTCCCCTTCTTTTAATTTGCTTTTTTTGCAAAAAAAAAAATATTTATATGTATAGCAAAAATTATTTCTTGAATAAGTAAATGAATTTAATTTTGAGAATTTCTCCCTTTCGCATTGTAATTTTAAAAAAATATTAAAACATGAAAATAATTTCGTTCACTTTCATTTTAATTAATATTTTAATTAATTAAATTAATATTTTAAAACTAATCAATATTTTCAAAACTATTGACATGAAAATAATTTTTTTCATTTTCATTTTAATAATTGTTTTAAAATTAACGTTCAATATTTTCAAAACTTTTGACTTTCGTATTCGTTCAAAAATGTCTTAGTTCATTGCGCATTACAGTAATATTCAAATTGGACAACGACAAAAATCGATGACGATAAAAAAATTAATTTGAATTGAAAAAAATAATACTTACATAAAATTAATTTTTTTATTTACAATTTCTATTAAGGAAAGCCAAATTCTTCGCAGAAATTAAATTATTTTCAAATACAATTTTAAAAAAATCTTTACCAAAGAATTCAATTATTTTCTGAAATTTGCATAAATTCATTGAAACAATTCAATTATTTAGTAAATTTTTTGCAAACATTCAATTCTCTTAAAAATAATTTTAAAAGTGATTTTATTTTCAAATTTCAATTATTTCTAAGATTGTCAGCAAAATTTATTGCAAAAATTCAATTATTTTCCAAATTTTTAAGAAAATTCTTGTAAAATATTAAATTATTTTCTATAAAAATAAAAAAATTGGCACAATTTGTTTAAAAAAAATTTCCATATGTCAATATTTTAATAAGATTTCATTGAAGGATTCAGTAAAAAATATTCCAATTTTCTATAAAATTATTCGAAAAAATTCATTTATTTTCCAAACGTTTAATAACTTTTTGGAAACAATTCAACTTTTTTTAAAAATTAGTAAAATTCTTTGCAAGAATTAAATTATTTCTGTAAATAGTAGATTTTTTAGGGGAATTCAATGATATTCAAAATAATTTTAATAAACATCAACAATAAAGTATTTAATTATAATTTTTAACAGAAGCGATTATTTTAAAAACTTGAAAGAATTACTTAAAAAAATGAATTACTTTCAAAATTTTCAATTAAAATTATTTTTAAAAATATGTTAATTAAAAAAAATTTAAAGAAATGCTTCGAAATAATTTAATCAGGATTTTGAAAATTTTTAATAAAATTTTTCCCAATAATTCAATTACTTTTAGGTATTAAGAATAAAATTCTTTAGAGGAATGCAATTATTTTTAATTTAATTGTAGTAAAATTTATTGAAAGAATACAATTATTTTAAAAAATATTTATTTATTTCAATTATTTTAAAAAATTCTAATAAAATTCTTCGGAAAAACTGAATTATTTTTTTAAAGAGTAAAATTCTTCGTAGGAATTCAATTATTTTTAACAGTATTTTTATAAACAGGATTTTGAAAATTTTTAATGAAATTTTTCCCAATAATTTAATTACTTTTAGGTATTAAGAATAAAATTCTTTAGAGGAATGCAATTATTTTTAATTTAATTGTAGTAAAATTTATTGAAAGAATACAATTATTTTAAAAAATATTTATTTATTTCAATTATTTTAAAAAATTCTAATAAAATTCTTCGGAAAACTGAATTATTTTTTTAAATAGTAAAATTCTTCGTAGGAATTCAATTATTTTTAATAGTATTTTTATAAACAGGATTTTGAAAATTTTTAATGAAATTTTTCTCTAGAATTCAATTATTTTCATTAATAATAAAATTCTTCAAAGGAATGCAATTATTTTTAATTTAATTGTAGTAAAATTTCTCGAAAGAATACATTTATTTCTAAAAATATTTATTTATTTCAATTATTTTCAAAAATTCCAATAAAATTCTTCGGAAAAAATGAATTATTTTTTTAAGTAGTAAAATTCTTCGTAGGAATTTAATTATTTTTAAGAGTAATTTATTAAATTTTTTCAACAGAATACATTTATTTTTAAAAATATTTAGTAAAAATTTTGAATCGAATACAATTATATTGAAAATTTTAAAAAAAATATCAAAATATTCAGTTATTTTCAAAAATTATGTTAAAATTCCTTAAAACAATTTAATAATTCTTATAAATTGTAAGATTCTTCTCAAGAAATTGAATGATTTTTTATCACATATTATTTAAAAAAATAATTATTAAAAAAGTCGGGAAACAAAAATGCAAGCAACTAACTTCAAACTGCGAACAGATTACAGGAACATATGTATACATTATTATTTTTAATTAATAATAATCAATATTTTCCTTTATTCCAAAAAAAAAAAATTATCCAAAAAAAATTATTTCATTCCATAAAAGAAATTAATTACTTTAAAACTGTTAATTTTACTAATTGATTGAATAATTTTAGTAATAATTAAATTTCGCTGCATTTTTATAATAATTAATTTTTGAGTCCTGCTGCTTCAGTTTATTTTATAATAAAATATTTCATAAACAAATTTAATTTCACAAATAATAAAAATTCGTTCACTAGCTAAATATTTTTTCAAATTTTCAATTTTCTTTCTAAGTGAAATAAAGTAAACTTTAGTGTTTGTTCATTATAAAATATCGTAATATTCCAATCGGTCAACAACAAAACTCAATGTCGTCAAAAATATGTTTCTCTTTCATTAAAAAAAAATTCAAAAAAGACAAATTTATCATAATTTATAAATTTAGATATTTTTTGTTCAAACTATTATACAAAATTAACCAAAAAAAAGTAATAAATATAATTTTTATTTGCAAATCAATGTTAATTGAAAAAACTCTTTTGCATAACACATTTCAAAATGTCAAAAGGAGTCAATTTCTTTTGTAATATATGAACAATAGTCGACTTGAAATAAATCATGAATTTATAAATTATTTGACTCTATAGTCTAATTATTCATTTATTCATTAATCGACTATAAATATTCGTCAATTTATCAATTATTCAATTCAACTATAAATATTTATCAATTCATTCGTTAATCGACAATTAATATTCGTCAATTTATCCATTAATCGACTTTATAGTTGATTTATTCATTAATCGACTATAAGTATTTATCAATTTATTCATTAATCGACTATAAATATTTATCAATTTATAAATTATTCTTTTATTACTATTCACCAATTTATTCTTTATTCAACAATAAATATTCATCAATTTATCTATTCATCGACTATAAATATTCGTTAATTTATCTTTTAATCGACTATAAATATTCGTTAATTTATCTATTCATCGACTATAAATATTCGTTAATTTATCTATTAATCGACTATAAATATTCGTTAATTTATCCAAAGTTTCAAAAGTCTGGAAAAAATTCGTTGCAAGAATTCTAGAACGAATTCTAAAAATAAAGAGAGAAAAGAAGAAAAAATTATAAATCACCGAAAATGTTTAATTTTTCATTACTATTTATTGTAACGCTTGCAATAGTTCCGTACGTAATAAATGCAAAATGTTGTGGCAGTAAAAAAATTATGTTCGAACGAGTCGACAATTCAATAAGTTGCCATCATTTTGGAGGAATTAATCCAATAGAAGATCAGATTGTAATTTATCCGATTTACCGTCTTCGACATGAATTTTACGAAAAACGTGGAGAATGTTTGATTTCGGCATGCGGCGATGGAAAAAGGCCCGAAGGAAAATATTCCTACTGTGGCAATGGTTCATGCAATTTATTCGGCTGCAATTGTGATGGTGGTTGCATTCCCGGAAATGCTACCGAAAGTTTTCAAGCATTACACGGAAATAAAGTGCGCAATGTGAGAGTTTAATTTTTCAATTGTCAAAATTCGCAAAAAAAAAAAAACGTGTCAAGAAAGAAAAATTCAGTTGAAAGTTCAAGAAAGAAAAATGAAAAAATAATAAAAACTACTTTTTGTATAGTTTTTCGAAATAAACTACTTTTAATATCAGAATAAACTGTTTTGATTTCTAAAGAAAATTTTAAAATAGAAAAAATTTTCTGTCACAAACATTGTTGCCAAAAAAAAATTCCAAACCTGTATTTAGAAAAAACTGCTCATAATAATTGAATAAATTACGATCCTAAACTTCTGAACGTTCAAATAAACGAAATTTATTTATTTCTTCTAAAAATTAAATTTTTATGTCAATTACTTTGCTCCACTATCTAAAAACTTAATTACTAAATTTGTAAAAGTAAAATTTATGTTTTAAAATTTTTTTATGATTAGTAATTTATTAAATAACTTCAATAATATATCAATTCAAATATTTCGTTCATTTCAACGTTCAAAACATGGAGATCTTAATAAATTGTATTCTTTCAATTTTTGTGTTTTAAAAACATTTTTTTTGCTTTTTCGCAAATTTTAAAATTAGTCACAAGACATTTTTTTAATCTGTAAATTTGTTTCTGAATTCAAATCCTTTTTTCCACTCTAGTTATTAAGGTTTATAAAATATGATTAATTTATTGAATATGATTAGGAAATAAAATATACTAAATAAATTGAATACAAAAAAGTTAATTTATTAAAATATTTTCTAAAGATTTTTTTTAATAATTTCATTGTCACTCAAATGTGTCATGAGCTCATTGTTCCATTTAAGTATTGAATTAATTACATTCATTTAATGTTTAACTTTAGTCGAACAAACTAAGTCTTATGACAATTTACATACATTGTCAAACTTATTTCAAATAAATGTTAGAGAGATAAAATAAATTTATTCAAAATTAAATTAAAAATTTGTTCTCCAATAAATTAAAGCTAAATTAAAAATTTAATTCGGATTTTAATTGTAATTCAATTATATTTAAATCCTAATGTAACAGAATTTAAATTTAAATTATTCAAAAAATTTTAACGCCAATTTTAATTTAAAATTTAATTGTAATTAAATTAAATTAAATTAATTAGTTAACTTATTCAATTAAAAATAAACAAAAAATTAGTTTTAAACTTTTAATTCTAATTTCAAATTTAAATATAATAAAATAAATATAATAAAATTTAATTTTAATTTAAATGAATTTAATGGAAAATTTTTATTTAATTCGAAAGTTAATTTTGAGTATAATTTCAATTTAAAATTGATTCGTAATTGTAATTCAATGTTAGTTTAATTTAAAGTTTAATTTTAATTGAATTCAAAAGTTAATTTTACGTCTAATTTCAATTAAAAATTTAATCTTTATAGTATTAATTTTTAATTTAATTTTTTAATTTTTATTTCAATTGTAATTAAATTCACAATTTAATTTAAATTCTTTTTCAATTTTAATACTGCAAAAATTTTTGAACGTTTAAACAATTGAACCGGTTCTTACTACAAATATTAAAAAAAATTACTGACTGCGTTGAAAATAAAAAGCATTAATAAAATATTTCGAAACTTTATAAATTAATTTTTAATACTTGACGCTATAGTAATGTAATAAAATATGAATTTGAAAAAAAGAAAAAAATCGTTCAATTCAACGTTCAGAATATTAGGGTGATTGATTTTAATTTAATTTAAATTAATTATTTTAATTATCATTTTAATTATTAATATAGAGATTCAGTTATTTTTTTAAATTTCTTCGCTTGATGAGCTAATATTAATTTAGTTGATTAATTAAATTAATTAAATTTAATATTATTTAGGTTAATTGAATTGGTTAAAATTAATTTCATTTAAATTTTAACTGAATTTATATTTATTCTTAATTTAAAATTTATGTCAATTTAAATCAGGGTTAAATTTAAGACTAATTCAAATTTATCTCAATTTGAATTTAGGTTTAATTCAAATGTTAACTGAATTTAAATTTTAAATTGAAGCCAAATTTAAAATTTAACTGAACTTAAATTTAAGCCTAATTTAAAATTTAACTAAACTTAAATTGAAGCCTAATTTAAATTATAAAAAATTTTAATTTAACTCTAATTTAAAGTTGATTTGAATTGAAATTAAAATTTGAAATAATTAACAGTTAAAATTTCTTTAGAATTTGCAAATAAACATTGAAAAGAATATTATTCGAGTCGTACGGTTATTTTATCCTTATGCAGAGAGAAGTATAAAAATTACCTTTATACAGAAACATTTTATATGCTGAAAGCATCTTGTCTATATATATACGTCTTACATCTTAAATACTAATGCATCTTAAGATATTACATTCTCATTTTGATGACATTTTGAAAGCTCATCTCGAAATTTACTACCAAGTAATAAAACTACAAAATATAAAACGAATATAATAAGATACAATAAAGTGTAGATATCTTCCTTTAAAAATTTTTTTTTAACTCTAAAAACTGTATTGACTTTCCAAAAGTCTCGACACACTTGTATGAATGACTAATCTAATTAACATAATATTGCAAAATGTTCACAATTATATCAAAAGCAGAAATCTAAAAATGTAGCTAAATGTCTTCATTAATAATAAAAAGGATAAAATAATAATTATTTATAATAATTATTATTTATAATATTTATTATTTTAAATAATTGTTCATTTTAATTTTTTTGAATTTTATACCTAATTAATGTCATAAGAATCATTAAAATTCTTGCGAAGAATCTTACAATTTACAAAGATAAATAAATTTTTTTAAATAACTGAATATTTCAGGAGAATTTAAAAAAAAATTTCAATATAATAGTATTTAATCCAAAATTTTTACTAAATATTTTTAAAAATAAATGTATTCTGTTGAGAAATTTTATTAAAATACTATTAAAAATAATTGAATTCCTGTGACAAATTTTACTATTTAAAAAAATAATTCGGTTTTTTAAAGAATTTTATTGGAATTTTTGAAAATAGTTTAAATAAATAAATATTTTTAAAAATAAATGTATTCTGTTGAGAAATTTTATTAAAATACTATTAAAAATAATTGAATTCCTGTGACAAATTTTACTATTTAAAAAAATAATTCGGTTTTTTTAAAGAATTTTATTGGAATTTTTGAAAATAGTTGAAATAAATAAATATTTTTAAAAATAAATGTATTCTTTCGAGAAATTTTACTACAATTAAATTAAAAATAATTGCATTCCTTCTGAAGAATTTTATTATTAATGAAAATAATTCAATTCTAGGGAAAAATTTCATTAAAAATTTTCAAAATCCTGTTTATAAAAATACTATTAAAAATAATTAAATTCCTACGAAGAATTTTACTACTTAAAAAAATAATTCAGTTTTTCCAAAGAATTTTATTAAAATTTTTTAAAATAATTGAAATAAATAAATATTTTTTAAAATAATTGCTCTCTTTCAATAAATTTTACTACAATTAGATTAAAAATAATTGCATTCCTCTAAAGAATTTTATTCTTAATACCTAAAAGTAATTGAATTATTGGGAAAAATTTTATTAAAAATTTTCAAAATCCTGATTAAATTATTTTGAAGCATTTCTTTGAATTTTTTTTTAATTAACATATTTTTTAAAATAATTTTAATTGAAAATTTTGAAAGTAATTCAATTTTTTAAGAAATTCTTTCAAGTTTTGAAAACAAACGCTTCTGTTGAAAATTATAATTAAATACTTTATTGTTGATGTTTATTAAAATTATTTTGAATATCATTGAATTCCCCTAAAAAATCTACTATTTACAGAAATAATTTAATTCTTGCAAAGAATTTTACTAATTTTTAAAAAAAGTTGAATTGTTTCCAAGAAGTTATTAAACGTTTGGAAAATAAATGAATTTTTTCGAATAGTTTTATAGAAAATTGGAAAAATTCTTACCAAATCATTCAGTAATTCCTTTTCTGAGTCTTTCAGTAAGATTTTATTAATATATTGACAAAATAAAATTATTATAAACAAATTGTGATAATTTGGAATTCCTAAAGAAAATAATTAAATATTTTACAAGAATTTTGTTAAAAAATTGGAAAATAATTGAAACTTGAAAATAAATTTTACAGAAATTTAAAAAATTAAAGTTAAAGAAAAAAGAAATTGAAAATTGAAAATTTTTAAATAAAATAATAATTTATTTTTTAATTTACTTTTAGACTTATTTTTAACAGAATTGAATGTTTGCATAGAATTTACTAAATATTTGAATTGTCTCTCTGAATTTGTGCAAAATTTCAGAAAATAATTGAATTCTTTCGTGAAATATTAAAATTGTATTGAACAAAATTTTAATTTTGCGAAGAATTTAACTATTTGTGAAAATAATTGAATTCTTCCAAAGAATGTTATTGTAAAGTTTTTGAAAATACAAACCATAATAATTAACCTATTTACTTAATAAATGAATTTTTTAAATGTAGGAAAATAAAACAAAAGCTTTCGAACAAATAGTTTTTAAAAATTAGTTTACTCCAACGGTTCAACCTTTCAAATTTTCCTACATTTCAAACGTAATTTCCAAACGTAAATGATTCATTAATAATGAATTTTGCAAATTTTGATTATGAATTTACATTATAATAAATTGAATGTCACGTTCCACGCGCGTAACATTTGCTCGTTACGATAATAATTTAAATAGTTACGATAACAATTTATAGAATTAAGATTTACAGAATTAAATAAATTATTAAGATAATAATTTATATTATACCGAAAGTAATTTAAATATCATCGTAATTACAGGATAAAAATTAAATTAGCTAAAATAATTACAACAATGATTAGAAATTTAGAATAATAATAATAATGATAATAATGATAATAATGATAATAATGATAATAATGATAATAATAATAATAATAATAATAATAATAATAATAATATTAATAATAATAATAATAATAATAAAAACAATAAGTTTCAATCAATTAAACCTCAAGTGCCACTTTAGCCGCAAATTAAATCAAATCTAACCCAATTTTCAAAAAGCATCAATTCATATCAATTCATTGAAAAAGATAAAAAAAAATTCTATTTGATCATCATTTGAATATATAATCAACAGACAAATAAAATTTCGCTATAAATACAAATCACCAGAAGGAATATTACATAAGAAAAAATACTTCCTCTTGTGTGATGAGAATAAAAGAAAAATTAATCCACTTCTGAATCTACAAAGAAATAAAAAATGGAAAAATTGTATTTTGTATTCTTCCTGGCAATCTCTACGATTCCGAATTTAAGTCACGGCGAGTGTTGCCCAAAGGAAAAATTATTATTTCAAAAGTCGGACAAGAATTTAAGTTGCACACATTTTGGCGGCAGAATAGCGGAAACAAATAATGGTGTGACAACTCCATTAAGATTAACCGAGTACGAATATAATGTTAAATATGGACATTGTGAAATATTTGTCTGTCAAAATGGAAGAGCACCGGGCGAAGGAATATACTGTGGCAATGGTCCTTGCAATATATTTGGCTGCAATTGCGACAATGGTTGTGTTCAAGGACACGCTCCAAGTTACTTCCAAGCCATTTACCGCGATGAGGTCTACAACGTAAGATAGGCAACGAACTTCGAATAATGTTTTTGCCTTTGTTAAATTTATGCGACTACTTGTAATGTTTAACCTCTTTTTTTCCAAATAAATTATTAATATTTTTATAAATTCTGCATTTCTTATGTTCGCTTCTGCCTTTTTGAACCTTTGCGCTACTGGAATTTTTTTTTCTATAACTTGGTAAGAATTCGTGAAGTTTTCACAGAAAACAAAAAAGTATTTTTTTTTTTATGATGAAAAATCATTTATATTAGGTCTTAGGAATGTGTCCACCAAAGAACAGAAAAAAATATCATTTTTTATCAAAGTTATTGCAAAATTAATTTTTTTGCAACTTTTTAAAATTTAAACAAAATGTTATTTCTCCTAAATGAATGAACCGATTGAAGAAATGAATGAACCAAGCGGGAATATAAAGAGAATGAAAAATACTTTTTTGTTTTCTGTGAAAATTCTACGAATTCTGACCCAACTGCTAGTGTGGCCTTTTTTTATTTGTACATTCCAAAAGACTTAAATTCATAATCAAGTTTTTCGCTCCTGCAATGCTTTTAATTTTTCCAAAAGTAATTAAAATTTTGTTCAGTGACTCAAAATCGTTGCGCAAAATTATGCAGACACTCGGTAGAGCAAAAAGTCAAAATTAAATTCGAAGCATAAAATTCTAATTAAAATCCAACTAATTTAATTTCTAACTTTAATTTAGGGCTGCATTAAATTAATAAAAAAAAACAAAAAATAACAAAAATAAAAAAATCATGATCATAAATTCTAAATTTTATGATTTATAAATAACAAAAATCAATTAAAAGTTAATCTATGATTAAAACCAGTTTAACGGCTTGTGATTCGTTGATTGAGGATTTAAATAATTGATTAACTTTTAATCGTCATTTCTGAAACACCCCCTTAACTTTAATTTTAACTTAAAAAAGTAAAATTCACTAAAATCCCAGAAAACAACAAAAAAAATCATTAATTTCGAAAATTAACGTTTATGCTAAGAGAAAAAAATGTGTCACTAGGTAAAATAATGTTATGAAGTAACATCCAGATTTCACGGAATAGTAGCGTAACAAGAAATTTTTTTTTTTTGATAAATTGTGCGACTAATTGTGCAACAAGATTTTGTACCATCTTTTATGGTAATCAGTAGCATAATGATAGTACCGCGATGCATCTTCTCTCCAGCATCCGTTTCTCTGAGTGCAGAAATAGAAGTGAGGAAAATGACGAACTAACGGATGAGCTTTGTTCGTATCTTGCTTCGAGTCTAGGCCAAAAAAAATAAATAAATAAACCAAAGGATTGAAAAAAGAGTTTTGACTTTTTCCACTTTTAAGCTGATTTAAGCTGATTGTGGAATTAGGAAATAAAAATTATCCTGTACCTATTATGAACGAAAAAAAATATATTTTACTGGGTAAAATAATGATGGTACTGCGGTATCAGGGATTACAGTCAGTTTTTTTTTATTTTTCAAAAGAGAATTTAGTTTCAAAAAGGGGATTTTTAATATTAAGCCAAAAATAATTGTACCGTAGCCAATATAGTTACGCCTTATGAAAAAAAATAAATGACAATATAAATGACAATACAAATATAAATTAGACTAAATCGCTTATAAATATGTTTGAAAAAAAATTTACCAAACGAATATACATTTTCCAATATTTTCATTCAATGGAAATAATTATCAATTTCACGAAAATACTGTACAATATAAAAGAATCTGAATTTTTCAATTATTCCTTTGCTAAAAATATTTTTCTTCTAATAACTATTTGTATTTATTGTTTACTTACGAAATAAACTCGACAAGAAGCATATTTTTAAACTCACCTAAAACAAAAAGAAAAGAAAAAACTTTATATATTGAAATTATTAAAAAAATTGTAATTATAATTCTATCTACTTAAAAAAATTTCCTCCAAAAATAGTAAAATTTACCATTAAAAATGTTATTTTCAGAATCATTTTTTCAGAAGCAATTAAAACTAAAAAATTCAAGTTCAAACCTTCTGGAAGTTTAATTACTTCTAAACATTACAATAGTCACTTTTCGAAAATTTAATTATTTTACAGAATTTTCAACTAAATTTTCTAAATTACTTGGTTTTAATATTTTTCCGATAGTTCGTCAAGATTTCCATTATTTAAGTGTTTAAATACAAAAATTAAGTAATTTAAAAAAAATTACTAAAATTAATAAATTACAATTATTTTAAATAATTTTTGGAAATTTTATCGAGAATTCAATTATTTAAGTACAAAAATTAACTATAATTAATAAAATAAAGAATTACAATTATTTCTAATAATTTTCTGAAAGTTTATCAAGATTTCAATTATTTGAGAATTTCAATACAAAAATTAACTAATTAACCAAAAAAAATTAATAAAAATAAAAAATTACAATTATTTCCAATAATTTTTGGAAAGTTTATAAATTAAGAATTCAATTATTTTAGAACAAAAACTAACTAACTATATATTAAAATAAAAAATTACAATTACTTCTAATAATTTTCCAAAAGTTCATCAAGATTTCAATCATTTGATTTAAAACTTAAATACAAAAATTAATTAATCGACAAAAAAATACTAAAAATAAAAAAATACAATTATTTTCAATAATTTTTTAAAACTTCATCAAAAATTCAATTATTTCAGTACAATAAAAATAATACAAATTCTTCAAAAATAGTAACTCTCTTCACAGTTTTCTTTTCCTTAAAAAAAGATATTCAATGTTTAAAAAATAAACCGTAAATATTGAAAATAATTAACATTTTTAAAAAAATTATTTTAAAAATCCTTAAAATTAGTTTAAAAATTTTTTTTCAAGAGTTATTTCTAAAATATTTTTAAATTTTTAATAATTTAAAATTCAATTAAGCAGAATTAAAAATTTCCCAAATAATTTACATTAGGAAAAATTATTCATAAACAATTGAATTTATTGAAAGAAGTTTTGGAAAAATGAAAAAATAATCAAGTTTTTGAAGAATTAAAATTTTTAATTTCATTTTTTTGCAAAAAGATTGCTTTCTCCAGCATTTAATGTAATCATTTTTCTGTAGTTATTTTAATTTTTAGAAGTATGTAATAAAAAATATTAAAATTTTTACTTTTAATAGGATTTCAATAAATTAAAACTTGTAAAATATTAATCTTAAAAAATTTCAATAAAAAATTCTAAGAATATTTATAAAAGAATAGTATAATACAATTTTTAATATAATTATTATTTAATGATTTGGATATTAAAAGTTTATTGACAATTATTAAATTAATTTTCGAATTTTCTATTAAAGTATCACGAAAATTTAATAATTTCCAAAAATTTCAAAGAATTATTTTTAAAGAATCAATTATTTTTCATAAAATTGTCAATCAAAATTTTAATTATTTAAGAACTTTTTAATAAAAATGTGTTTCTTAAATTTTATAGTCTGAAGAAATTGAAAAATAATTTTTAGAAGTTTTAACTATAGTTGTTTTTCACACTGCTAGAGAAATTGAGATAATTAGTGTTTTGTACACAAAAAAGTGATTTGATATAAAAATCAAGTAACATAAATATTCTCATGAAATAAAAATTATTTACATACATAAATTTCTTTTGACAAAAAATTTATTTGACGTAACTTTTAATTGGTACAAAATTTATTTGTCAACAATTTCATTTGGCAGAAAAGTCATTTAATGTATAATTGTCATATGACACACAATTCATTAAACTTAAATATCATTTTACATAAAATTTACCTGACATAAATTTTATTTTACGTAAATATTATTTAACGTAATTCTTATTTAACATAAAGAATTATAAATTCGAATTTCAAAATTGGCGAATCACAAACTTGTTTATAATATCTGATTAGTTACTTTTAAAATTCATGCCGATATTTTTTATGTAAAATATAATTATGTGTTAAATGAATTTTATGTCAAATGAGAATTTTCTTAAATAACTTTAACGTCTAATGAAATTTATATCAAATGACATTTATGTCAAATAAAAATTATGTTAAATGTCTTTTATGTTAAATGAACTTCATGTCAAATGAATTTTATGTCAAATGAATTTTATGTTAAATGAATTTTATGTCAAATAAGAATTATATTAAATGGCATTTATCACAAATGAAATTTTTGTCACATGAATTTTGGGACAAAATAAAATTTCTATCCAATTCTTATGTCAAATGAGGTCACGGTAAATCGTTAGGTATTAAAATAACACCAAAAAGGATTAGAATAATCCAATTTAGTGTTATTTTAATCCATTTTGGTGTTATTTTAATACCTGAACGATTTATCGTGGTATGTTAAACAAATTTTACCTCAAATGTATTTTCTGTTCAATAAAACTTATAAACTTAACTTAACTTAACTTAACTTTGTTTCCTTAATTCTATGTCAAATTAATGTTTTAAAAATATATGTTATATAAATTTTATGTTTAATGAAATATGTGTCAAATGGATATCATATAAAATGCCATTTATGCATTAAAAATTGTAAGTTTAACGAAATTTATGTTAAAGTAATTTCAATCTAAATGTTTTTTATACCAAATAAAATTTTATGTCAAATGATATTTATGTTAAATTCAACATTTTTTCCCCACACCTTGTACTTTTCTGTATTCTTTACTATACATTATTCAAAAAAGATTACTTTTCAGCATTCTTTACTGAACGCTGTACAGAAAGTTAGACTTTTCTGCATTCTTTGCTATACTTTTCTTGACACTGTACAGAAAATTGTACTTTTCTATACATTCTTTGCTATACTTTTCCACATACTCTACAAAAAAGTATAAATTTCTGAATAAATTTTTTGCACACTTTTTTTGCACTTTGAAATGTTTACTTTTCTTCTTACTTTTCTGTATATGGCATAATATGCACTGTAATCAGCATAAAGTTATCTTTACTCCTGAAAACAGTCTTAAAACAATGTCTTTAATACTGTTTCTCTTTTAATCCTTTTTTCCGGGTACAAAACACAAAATATTTCCATTTTGATACACGCAATGTCGCACGCACGCTGTACATTGGGAGATACAGTTCTCAACTTCCTTATACACTAAACTCGAGAAATTTTCTGAACTTGCGAGAAAGTAATATTTTCTCAATATTTTTGTTGGAAGGTAAAACACTAATACAGTTTCTTTCATTTAAAATAAATAGAATGTTTATTAAAATAAAAAAAATTTTAACTTTTCTTTCAAACAATCTTTCTTTCGCAGCTAGCTGCCCATTTTCGTTCTCTTCGCGACGCTTGCCTTATCTAATCTATCTATCCGTTTTACCGCCTAAAAACTCTACGAGCTATACTAGCTCCGTCTTTTACTTCAAAACTAAATTAAAATATAGCGCTTAATTTTAAAATGCTAACATTCGGCCATCCTTCTTTTGTTTGGCCCTCCAAACATTAAAACAAAAAAAACTTACAATTATTAATTACTATTCTTTGGCTTTTAATAAATAACATAATTGCCATATCGATCTGGTGGTTTTACATTTTCTCTTTTTGGTCTCGAGGTAACAATTTTATCTGCACTTCCAAAACTTACTTTCTTACACTCATCCTCTACTGACATATCACAATTTTTAGTTTCACGCTGCTTACAAAAATCTTCACTCGAATGTTCATCTTCAAAATCGTTATCCAAATTCAATTCTAAGCCATCGAACTGTTCATATCCCTTCCATAGTTTTAATTGGCTAACATGAGCAGTCGTTTCGTAACCTCTATCGCCCGATTCGTTTAATTTTTTAACCCGGTATACATCGCTTGGCAAAACTTCGAAAATTACCAACGGACCAAAATATCTAGGCTGTAATTTAGTCGACTGACCAGTTGAAACTGGATTTCGTTTCATGTAAACAATATTCCCAATATCAAATTTTACGTTTATATTTTTATTTTTATCATACTTCAATTTATACTTATTTTGTTCAATAGCTAAATGTTCTTTTACTTCCGTTTGTACAATTGCCGGTAATTTATAATCAGAATTTCTTTTTATTATTTCGCGTAAACCATCAACTTCATAACGCGGTTTAAACCCGTACAATGTTTCAAATGGACTTTTGCCAGTCGATCGACTTATACTTGAATTTAGATCATTTTGTATTTTAATTAATTTTAAATCCCAATTGTTTTGTTCTGGCGAATCTACAGCCATTTGCATAATCGGTAAGACAGTTTGATTCAAACGTTCTATCAATCCATTAGCTTTCGGATGTCGACTCGAATTAAGGGTATGCTTAATTTCATAATCCGTACATAATTTTTGAAAGTCCTGACTGGTAAAACAAGTACCCCTATCCGTGACAAAACGTTTTGGAGCAGTAAATTGACTAATATATCTTTCGCACATTTTAACAGTTTCTCTCGCACTTACATTTTTAACAGCCATTAAAACCGCATATTTTGTCAAATTATCGATTAAGCCAAGTACATATTTGTTCTTTCTACCCGTCGTTGGAAATGGTCCCAAATGGTCTATGTGAACAACATCAAATGGTTGTCTACCGATCGGAATTGGATGCAATTCGCCTTCAACTTTGCCAACTTTTCTTTTTGACAGTATACATGATAAACAATTTCTTATGTGAAACTTAACATACGCTTTCATTTTTGGAAAATAATAATTTTCGGATATGCTATTAAAAGTTTTATCTACTCCAAAATGACTTTTCAAATCGTGATATCTGATAACAATTGATTTTCTCATTGACGCTGGTACAACATATAATTTTCGCTTTCTATTATCTATTATTACAATCTTGAATAATAAACCATCTTCTAAACAATAATCAACAACTCTTTGTTTTTCATCTTTCGTTCGATTACTCTCTTCTTTTAACAAAATATCGACTAAAACTTTACTCTTTGGATCAGATCTTTGAAACATAAGCAACTCATCTTCACGTGTATTTATAATCATAACTTCAACATTCTGAGATTGATCAACTGAATTTTCAGAATTTTCAACAGGTGCCCTTGACAAAGCATCAACATGCAACATTTGACTGCCACTTCTATGCTTAATGTCAAAGTCATATTCTGAAATTTCACTTAACCATCTTGCAATTTGTGCATTTTGGGTTTTCCACGCACTCAAATGAACAAGACATTGACAATCAGTAACAATCACAAAATGAATACCAATCAACATCGATCGTAATCTTTCTAACGCCCATGCGATAACTAATAATTCCAATCTACTCGAATGGTATTTTGACTCAATTTCCGCTGTTTTTCTACTTATAGCATATACCAAATGCAGTTTATCACTCTCAGAATCAGCTTGCAAGATCATAGCACCTAAGCCCACTGCTGAGGCGTCTGTGTGCAATTCAGTTTTATACGCGTTTGGATTAAAAATTTTCAAAACAGGTTTTGAAATTAATTTTTGTTTAATTAAATTAAAAGCTTCGGCTTGTTCTGTTTTCCATTCAAAATTATAATTGTTTCTCAGCAAATCTGTAATAGGAGCTATAATCCTGGCAAAGCTTGGGACAAATCTTCTAAAAAAGCTCGCCAATCCAACAAATCTTCGAGCCTCATGTACAGTTTTTGGTCTCGGAAACTGCTCAATCGCGATTATTTTCCTCTCTCCCGGTTTAATTTGACCTTCACCAATCTCAAACCCCAAATACTCAACCTTTCTCATTCCAAATTTACACTTTTCCAAGTTCAATGTTAAGTTTGCCTCCCTTAAAAGATCTAAGACCACCCTTAAATTGCACAATAACTGATCCCATGATTTAGCATAAATGCATGTATCATCAAAAAAAGTAAAAGCAATTTTATTTCGTCTTGCTTTTCCCAGAACCCTATCCATTAATTTAGCAAAGTATCTAGGAGCATTTGCTAAACCAAACATTGCTCTTTCAAAATGTCCCGTTTGGGTTTCAGTTATAAAGGCTGTCTTTTCCTTTGCACTTTCTGTCAATGGCATTTGCAAATAGCCACTTGCCAAATCTAAAAGTACAAAATATTTGACATCACTCAATTCTTCTAACAACTCGTCCAAATTTGGAATGGGAAAATTAACTTGCTTTGTTATTTTATTTAATCGTCTAAAATCGATTACCATTCTTAAATCACCATTTTTCTTTCTTACTAAAAATGCTGGACTCGCAAATTCTGAGTTAGTTTCCGAAACCAAACCTGCCTTTTTATACTCTGTGATGATTTTATCTAACGCTTCTCGATCTTTTTTATTTAGCCTATAAGGCTTCGCTTGAAAAGCTACCGCATTTGTTTTTAATTCTATGTCCATTTCAATTTTACTTGTACACCCAAGTTCATTTATATTTTTAGCTATACAACCTCTAAACTCATTTAATATTGACACGACTTCTTTTTTCTGTTTATCTGATAATGACTCATCCAAGTTTACATCTTTCACGCCAATATATTCATTTAATTCATCTATCGTTTCATCGTTATTTTCAATTATCATAATACTTTTAAAGATATCGTTATTATTTATACGCTCTGGTTTATTTCCAACATTAATAATCGGCCATTCATAATTAACATTTTCAACAACCACGTTTACAAAATATACAGTTCCGGGTTCAAGTTCTTGATTTTCAATCACCGCTAAATTCGCATTATTCTGTTTCTCATTTTCATCGCGTTTTATTTCGACGTTTTCAAACTTTAAATTATGACCAATTCTAGAATAACTGATATTTTCGTTTTCCGTAAAGCTTCGTCCCAAAATTAAATCGTAACCTTGAGAAAAATCAGGAACTACTCTGAATTCTAATATCATAGGTTTTAGATTTTCAAATTCGATAACGGCATCAACTTTCCCGGGTGATTCGATTATTGTTTCCCCAAAACCACTTAATTTTAATATTTTTGGTTCCATTTCGAAACCTTCTGCTAAAACTGTCGTAGCTTTTATAGTTGACACTGATGATCCCATATCAATTAAAGCTTTCAATTTTATTTTATTAACAAGAACTTCTCGAATAAATTTGTCTCCCAAATTATTTTTACTTGAACTCGTAACCATATTTACCTCTTCGATTTTCAGACCTTTTTTTTCATTATTATCATTATTATTTCGTTGATTACAACGACTAGCAATATGCCCCGGACGTTTACAAAAATAACAAATTATTTCTTGTTTTTCATTTTTACAATTTCGCGCCAAATGCCCTATTTGATTACATTTATAACACTTACGTTCTTCTTGTGAGCTCGTTGATATACCTGTTGTCGTTGATTTTCTACTCTCTGACCTTGAAAAGTTGTCATCCACTGAACTCGTCGATTGACCCTTCCATCTGCTACTTTGTTGAGGGATTTGTTTTCGCACCTCAGCAATCCTTTCTCGTCTTGAAATATCCATTCGCTCTATCATAACTAAATCTCGAAGCATTTCATCTGTTGATATATACTCTCGACCCATCAAATAGTTTGCCATATCCTTACTCCACAGTCCTCTAGCGACTTCGTTTCGAGTTTCGGTAACAGTAAAATTTAACACACTGCACAAATACACCTTTTCCAAAAAGTAGTCCAAAATTACTTCCCCAGCTTTTCACTTGCTGTCAACGCAAAAGTAAATGTTGACTTGAAAGCTACAATAAAAGTATCGAAAGTTGTAACTGTATCGCTTTTAGTAATTAGCCATTTAAAAGCACCTTTCTTTAATCTGGTTTTAATAATACTGTAAGCCATCGCATCTGTCCAATTGTTCATGATCTTCATATTTTCAATTTCTCGAATCCAAGCTCTGGCCGCTTCTGGTCCTTCATTTCCATGGAACTCGTGTATTGCTTCCGGCATAGATGGAAAAAATGACATTGAATTTGTCTGCATTGCCATCTGTTCGGACAAATTCGTAAGCGCTCGTGTTAAATCGCCTTCTCCACTATTCAATTGATGGTTCGGATTAACTGATAACTCATGCCTGTTGCTCGATGAATTTTGTTCAGGTAAATTACTTTGATTTGGAGCATGTGTAAGTGAGCGAGCTTGCTGCACAATTGTTTCTTGTTCAAGGAAAGCGCGCCGCATTTCCTCAAAAGCAATCTCTTTAGTATTTAGTTGTCTTTCATATTGTTGTTTTTCCTCGATTCTTCGTTGTTTTTGTCTCTCGATTTCATTTAACGCCTTAGACAATTTCTGTTCAAGAGTTTCCTCCTGGTTGCTCGTCATGTTTCGCACTTGGAGATTCGAATTATAGTTTTCTAAATAAAAACTTTCAAAGCTCCTTCTTTGATGCTCACCATTTTCCATCACCAAAACAGAACTCTCACCATATTTCAACAAAACAACTATAAAAGACACTTAACTTTACAAAACTACTTGTATAGTTTTTAAACACGTGCAACCACGCCGACGACTCGCTTCACAAACACTTCCTTTTTAATCCACTGAGATCTCTTACATCCACAGCACTTTTTATTATCCCACTTCTGATTTGTTGGAAGGTAAAACACTAATACAGTTTCTTTCATTTAAAATAAATAGAATGTTTATTAAAATAAAAAAAATTTTAACTTTTCTTTCAAACAATCTTTCTTTCGCAGCTAGCTGCCCATTTTCGTTCTCTTCGCGACGCTTGCCTTATCTAATCTATCTATCCGTTTTACCGCCTAAAAACTCTACGAGCTATACTAGCTCCGTCTTTTACTTCAAAACTAAATTAAAATATAGCGCTTAATTTTAAAATGCTAACATTTTGTTTAACAAAGTTCTTAATTTATTTTAAGTTATAAATAAATAATTTTGTATGCTGGGTCAAAATTTTATTGAGAAATGTTTCTCATAATACTGTTTTTAAAATTGTTTGTTTCTGGAAACTGATTTCTATTAAAGTTATATCCAATTTTAAGTTATTTGAAAAAACTCATCATTTAATTTATTGGCATAAGAATTTTTATGCATTTTATATAAAATGCAGCATTTCTTAAATCATTTTTTAATATCTTCTAATGAACTAGTTTAGGTAAAAACTCGAAAAAAAATTGAATTTTGAAGAAGTTACAAATGATTGCAAACATTAAATTATTTTCAAGGCAGTAAAACCATTTTTATAAATAATAAAACTCAACACAGAATTTCAATTATTTTTGACACAATTTTAAAAAAAATTCTTCGTAGAAATTTAATTAATTTCAATAATTTATCAAAATTCAATTATTTTCAATATCTACTATTTCAATAAAATTTCACAAAAAAATCCAATTATTTAAAAAGAAATATATTATTAAAATTCGTTTTAAGAATTTAATATTATTTTTCAAAAAGTAATAGATAGATTCCTTCGCAGAAATTCAGTTATACAGTCAAAAAATTAAAAAACTTCCCATCAAAATTTCATTTATTATTATAAATAATAACATTTTTCTCCAAAATTCAATTATTTTCAAAAACTGTTCTGAAATAAAGAATTTTTAATATCCAGTACTTTAATAAAATTTCCCAAAGAATTCAATGATTAACAAATTTTTTTTAACAATTCTACGCAAATATTTAATTGTTTTCATAAATAATAAAAATTTAATAAGAATTCAATAATTTTTTACAAAGATTCAATTATTTTTTATATAATTTTCATCAAAATTTCTCTAAAAATGAAATTATTCTTAAAAATTTTATTAAAATTCGTCAAAATAATTCTTTAAAAGTTCAACAACTTTAAGAAACATTCAACTCAGGGCTGCAATGATTTAAATCAAGTTGATTTAAATCATGATTTTAATCTTGATTTAAATCTTGACATTTAAATCATGATTTAAATCAAACTGCGAAATGCATTAGAAACCGAAAAGGATACAAAATTAGAATTTATGTTAAAAGTTTTTAATTAAATAAAAGTAAAAAAAATATCTTATAAAGATAATATAATGAATATCAGAAAATAATAATTATTATTTTTTGTTTATTTGGCGAAAGTTATTGAAAGATAAAAAATCTGTATTTTATATTTGAGTCAAAGAAGCATTAAATATCAGTATTTTGTTAAGATTTCCTAAACTTTTTTAAAACAAATTTTATTGTAACAAGAATTTATATATGTATTTTTTATTAAGGGTAGCCACAAATTATAAAAACAATTATAAATCAGAGATTTAGTTGGTCAGAAAAATACAGGGAATTTTTAAAAATTCTTTAAAAGTCAGAAAATTTTAATCGAAAGAAACCACAAATTAAAAAACTTTGATGAACTTAGTTTTTGTATTTAGACTTTTTTTGTATAATATTTAATAATTAAACAAACATTTTTTAAATGTCTTATATTTTTTATAAATAAAATTGTTACTTAAAAAGCATTAATAAATTTTTATAAGATTTTTTTTTAAGTGTAAAGTTAAGCGGAACTCTTCTGCCACAAAAATGTATTTTTATATGCAGAATAAACATGAATTGAATTGAATTATTAAAATTTTAATTAGTAATGCAGAGTATTAAATAATAATTTAAAAATTTGTTAATCAGGAAAAATGAAAAATTAGTCAGGAAAAAGCAGGAAATTCTAAGAAATGAAATTTTGCATGCACCCTATTATTAATTTTTTTAGTCCCTAATATGAAAAAAATAAATATTTAAAAAATAGTATTAAAAAATGATTTAAATAAAGAAAATCCGATTTAAATCAAAAAAATCTGATTTTTTTTATTTTTTTAAGAAAATCATGATTTTTATCAGCCCTGATTCAACTATTCAATAAATTATTTATTTTTGTATTTAAATAATTGAATTTTCGTAGAATTTTCTAATAAAAATTAATTTTGAATATGAATATTTTAGTTAAAATTTTAAATAATAATTGAAAACTCTCTAAATTAATTAGTAAAAATATTTACTAATTTGAATTGGCAACTGACTTTTTGCTTCTGAATTAGCAGATTTTACTAATAAATAGACGTTTCCACTAATTTAATCGTAAAGTTTTACTTATTTATATTTAAAGAGAAATTAAACTTAAATGTCCGAAATACCATGAAGTTTGGCTCGGATAATTTCGGAACTGCTCGACTAAAATGTTCGGCTAATCTCGGACAGTTTCGTAACCACTCTTCGATAGCCGAAAGCCTGCTATTAGGCTGGTCATAATTTTTAATATAGTCGATAACACTATTCGTTACTAAATTTACAATTTATGCAATACTAGTATTGCATAAATAAATAATATAATATAATAAATATATAATATTTATTATTTATTTATTATAATATATATATATATATATATATATATATATATATATATATATATATATATATATATATATAATAAATAGAATAATAGACTTTCTTACTTATAATACACTGGAATCTGGATCGGTGAGACTGATCGGGGATGGCTTCTCACCGATCCAGAGGATCAGTTGAGACTGAAAAGCAAAACAAACAGGGCCGTACGAAGGATTTTATGCGTGTACGTTTCTTTTAAAATTTCATTATACTATTTTAATATTAATTAATATTTATTTTCTTTAGTTTCTCTTGCCTTAATCTTCGTAGCGATTTCATATCTTTGTTTATTTGTTAAATAATGATTTATTTTTCGTGTTTCTGTAAATGCTTTAATAGCATCGGGTACTGCGAACCTTTTTTCTCTACAGTTATGTACGGCACTGATCGACACTTTAGAGTCCCCGCTTGGCCCTCTACTTTTCCTCGCCTATAAACTATGTAAACAGAGTCTCAGCAATCCAGAGCTCACCGATCCAGATTTCAGTGTATTAAAATTTCTTACTGACTATTCTAATTTCTGTTACTTCAGAATAATACAAAGTAATAATTTGATTATAAATTTTCTTAAAAATGGTAATAATAATTAATAAAAGTGCACGATTTCCCAAATTACAATCGGTTTTACTAAATACTAATATAATAATACGAAATATTAAAACGAAATTTCTCTCCGTGTAACAGTGTGAAAAACAAATATAGTTAAAAAATGCATAAACGTATGTGTGCATGATGCTGTATGATGTTTCTGTCAAATGGGTGTTAGCCAAAGTGCCCCTAGTGCGAAAAGAAGATGTTTTCCAATGAATTTATGTGTTGCTGCTCCAGCATCATCGGAAAACATCTTCTTTTCGCACTTGGTAAATAATACCCTGACTTTTAGTATCTCTCCTGCTACGAATCAGAATACCAAAACAAAAAACAATTGTTTGTTCCCTTACAGCTAACAAAGCCTAACAAAGAACTAAAAATTCTGTTTCAGGAGGAAGCCTGGATGGGCTGAACAAATAGGGGCGGACCCGGTGGGACGATGGGAGAGGACTACGACGGAGATGGGGGTTGCGGTTCCGGTGAGGAAGAAACCGGTTCAAATCTCCCCCTCTGGGAGGCTGCAGCTGCCGTATTAATTCTGGGCTTTCTAGTGCTAGCAACAGTTCTCGGCAATGCCCTCGTGATCTTGAGTGTCTTCACCTACCGGCCACTAAGGATCGTGCAAAATTTCTTCATTGTCTCATTGGCAGTTGCCGATCTTGCCGTGGCAATACTAGTGATGCCTTTTAACGTCGCCTATTTGCTCCTCGGCAAATGGATATTCGGTATTCATCTCTGCAAATTGTGGCTCACATGTGACGTACTTTGTTGTACAGCAAGTATTCTAAATCTCTGCGCAATTGCCCTCGATCGTTATTGGGCAATAACTGATCCAATAAATTACGCCCAAAAGCGTACCCTGAAGAGAGTATTGGCAACGATAGCGGGCGTTTGGGTATTATCGGGTGCAATAAGTTCACCGCCACTAGCCGGTTGGAATGATTGGCCAGAGGAACTCGAGCCCGGCACTCCATGTCAGCTGACAAGGAGGCAGGGCTACGTCATCTATTCAGCACTCGGTTCATTCTTTATACCATTATTGCTCATGAGTCTTCTCTATTTGGAGATATTTCTCGCGACACGAAGACGACTACGTGAACGGGCCAAGCAGAGTCGATTGGGTGTTGCGCCATCGGCGAAGCATCGTGAAACTGATGAAGCCGAGGAGTCCGTCAGCTCCGAGACGAATCACAATGAAAAATCAACGCCAAGATCACAGCCAAAGCCATCGCTTGTCGACGACGATGTTACCGAAGTGACAGTGGCTGGTGCTACAACTGGACATTCAAGACGTGGTGGTCCCGGTATTGCGACAACATCCACGACAGTTTATCAGTTCATTGAGGAAAGACAGAGAATTTCCCTGTCAAAAGAGAGACGAGCTGCTAGAACGCTGGGGGTTATAATGGGTGTGTTTGTCGTTTGTTGGCTCCCCTTTTTCCTCATGTATGTCATCGTACCATTTTGTCCCTCTTGCTGTCCCTCCGATAGAGTGGTGTATTTCATCACCTGGTTGGGATACGTCAACAGTGCTCTCAATCCGCTCATTTACACCATCTTCAATCTCGATTACAGGAGGGCTTTCAGGAGGCTTCTTCATATTGGATAAGGAGTTCGTTGAGGGGTTCAAGCTTCCGGACTTTGTAAATATATTCATGTAAGATTTATCGCTCTTCAGCGCGAGGGACACAACAACACCCAAAAATTAACATTTTGCCAGGAATCTTTTTTAACCTCTTTATCATTTCTTAATTTTTCTTAAGAATATTAAACATTTTTTCGTTCGACACTTTGGCACGTTCGATATAACGAACCAAAGTGCGCGCACGAGCACAAAGTCAACCTTTATTAAAAGGAATGTAAAGCAAAAGTCAACATTAAAAGGATTCCTCGAAAATAAATATATTTTTCGGTGTTTGAGTACGAAGACAATTCTCAGACTCTTTTGTCGTTGCTTTCCATATCGATCCCATCACAAAAAGAACCAATTCTTCTTAAAAAATTTAAAAAATAAGAAGCCTTGGGCCTTGGGGAAACAACGAAACGTTTTTTCAGAGCTGAGAAATTTTGTCCGAAAAAAAATTGTAAATAGCTATAAATACACTTTGCGAAATGAGAGAACACCTCCGAACATTATTGAATAATGCAAATCTAGTAACTTTTTGGTTTTTTTTTTCGAAAAAAAAGTGTGGCGGATGAGATTGAGTATACAATTTCGAGTCCAAATGAGATATCTTACACTGATTTCGCAGAGTTTCAGCGAAGAGGAAAAAGACCTGCCACTTACAGAAAAAACCTCTTTATTTTCGGAATTGAAAGTTCCTTATCGAAATGTACAAGGGATCGGAAACTATGCAGCAGATCTTTCCCGATAGACGTCGGACGTGCAACTTGAGCGAACTGTGGTTTCACCGAGGTTCGAATCGTTCGGGGAAACTTTGCCCCGAGGGAGAATATTCAATAAAGTACCCGCGTTTCACATGAAAGATGATATCATTCAGCTCAACTCTACATATATATGTAGCGAAGCTCGAATAGATTCGAATCTGTTTTGCCGAGAACAAAAATTAACAAAATATTTATTTAAAAAAAAAAAACGCTTCTTAAAAATTAATTTTTGTTCCATTTTTTCGGGGAGGTTTCCACTGTTAACTTAAAAGTATCAAATGGCAACGAATTAACACCAAAAAAAAATGGATGAAAGAAAAAAATGGATCCAGATTTTTTGGCATCAATTTGAACCACTTTAGTATCAATTTGATCCACTTTAGTATCAATTTGTTACTTTCAAGAAAACTGTGTCCACTTTTTTGTGTGGAGAAAAAATACGTTTGCTCTCGATTCTTTCATTTCTAAGCGAATATTAGAATTTTTTTTCTGTTTCTTCATTTTCAGTGTCGCACGCCCTTAATTATAGACGTTAATTGTTCAATAAAATATGCCAATTTATCAGCAATAAAGTTGAAACTACAAACTTTATCAAATGTAAACGCTTGATTAAAGTGCTACTTTATCAAAATACCACTTTATCAAAATGGTCTCTCTAAGGGTTGTTATAAACTCGAGGAAAGTTATTCTATCGCCATAAATTTTCCCCTGATTAGACGATAATCGCGATTTCAAAATTGAGAACAAAATCGGTTAGATTTTATTTTTACTTTTTCAAAAGTCAATTTTTAGTGAATCCTTTTCAGGGCTCGGATCATCTTTAAAACTAAAAAAAAGTCGCTTTTGTCGCATAAATTTAAAACAAAAATCACGAAAAGTTGCATAAAATTTACGAAAAAGTCGCATGAAATTTAAAAAAAAAAAGACTAAAAGGAAACACGAAATTGTCAAAATTGTAAAAAAAATCGCATTTCTCGACAACAGATACATTAATATCAAACAATCCGAAATAAAATTTTTAAAAATTCAATAAAATTCATAGCAAAAATTTAATTAGGTATTTTTAACATTTTTTTAAAATTCTCTTTAAAAAAGTCAATTATTTTTATAAATAATAAAATTCTTCTTCTAAATTCAATTATTTAACAAATTTTTTTATAAATAATAAAATTCTTCTTCTAAATTCAATTATTTAACAAAAATTTTTATAAATAATAAAATTCTTCTTCTAAATTCAATTATTTAACAAAAATTTTAATAAAATTCTTGTCAAAGTTTCAATTATCTTTATAAATAATAAAATTCATCATAGAAATTCAATTGTTTTCAAAAGTAATAAAACTAATCGCAGAAATTCAATTATGGTCAAAAAAATTTTTTTTTTAATTTTTCGTCAAATTTTTTTTAAATATTATAAAATTCAACATAAAAATTTAATTATTTTCAAAAGTTCTGATAGAATATTTTGCGAAATTCAATTATCTTTGAAAGTAAGGAAATTCTTTAGAAAAATTCAATTATTTTCAAATTTTTTTTAAACTCTCAAAATTTCAATTATGTTTATAAATATCAAAATTCTTCTGCAAAATTTAATTGCTTTTAAATATTTCTAGAAAAAATCTGTTCCAAATTTCAATTATCTTTCTGAATAATAAAATTCTTCCCTAAAATTCATTTATTTGCAAAGAATTTTAATAAAATTCTTCTCTCAAAATCAATTATTTTTAAAAGTAATAAAATTCTTCGCAAAAATTCAATTATTTTCAAAATTTTTTTTAAATTCTTCATGAAAATTATCATTATCTTCATAAATTATAAAATTCATCATTGAAATTTAATTATTTTCAAAAGTTCTGATAAAATTCTTTAAAAAATTCAATTACCTTAAAAAATAAGAAAATTCATCACAGAAATTCAATTATTTTCAAATTTTTTTAAATTCTCCTCAAAATTTCAACTATTTTTAAAAATATCAAAATTCTTCTTCAAAACTCAATTACTTTTAAACATTTTAAAAAAATCTGTTCAAAATTTCAATTATCTTTATAAATAATAAAAATCTTCTCTGAAATTCATTTATTTGCAAAGAATTTTAATAAAATTCTTCTCTGAAATTCAATTATTTTCAAAAGTAATAAAATTCATCACAAAAATTCAATTATTTTCAAAATTTTTTTTAAATTTCTTCATAAAATTTGTAATATCTTCATGAAGAATTGAATTCATCCTGGAAATTTAAATATTTTCAAATGTTCTGATACAATGTTTTGCAAAATGCAATTATCTTGAAAAGAAAGAAAATTCATCACAGCAATTCAATTATTTTCAAAATTTTTTTTTAAATTCTCTACAAAATTTCATTTATCTTTATAAACAACAATTTTTTTCTGCAAAATTCAATTACTTATAAAAGTTTTATAAACTTTTTCCCAATAATTCAATTATTTTCATAACAAATGATGAAATTTCTTTTTATAAAGTCTTATAATATAAAATAATGATTTTATCACTCGGTCATGTTTTATAACAATTTTTTATAAGTTATTTAATTACAAAACCGTTTGAATTTGAATCTTTTGAAGAATTTTAATTTCTACAGAAAAATAATAATTAAATATTTATTTATAAAAGAAGTTATTCATGTTTTCGAAAAATTTGTAAATAAATGTAACAGAACATTTTTTTCACTCAAACTTTCTTCCTTTAAATTTAAAAAATTTTTAAAACTTCATTCGTATTTTAGTAAACAAAAATCTCGAAAAAGTTGATTAGTCGCAATTTTTCACAAAAAAGTCGAAAAAAGTCAAATTTTCTCAGAAAAATCGAAGAAAGTCGAAAAAAGTCGCACAATCCAAGCCCTGCCTTTTTCTTAAGTAATCAAAAAATTTTTTCAGAAAATTATTTTACAGAAAAAATTCAACCATTGTCACAAACTTGCTAATATAACAATCGTCTTTTTTTTACGTAAAATAATTTTTCCAAAATTGACAAAAAATTGAGAGACGAAAAAATTAAAAATTGAAAATTGAAAAATTCCAAATAGAGAAACGGTGAAAGTTGAAAATGTGGAAATAAGAAAAAAATAAATTCTTTCGTAACACCTTTTCATTGTCGCGAAAAAAAAGAAAAAACGTATTTTTCTCCGCAGAAAATTTTAAGTGACAAATATTAGCGAGAGCAACCTTTTTGCAATCTCTTTGAACATCATCTCTCTCTTTCTCGCTCACTCTCGTCATTTTGATGTCAAAATCAATGAAAATAGAAGCTATCGCTGCAAATCCGCCTAACCTACTTTCGATACTAAGAACGATCAAGAGAGACGAGGTGCGCAGCCAAGTGGATGAGCTTCAAGTCGGTTTATGTGGTGGTTAGACATAAAAAAAATATATATTTAAACCCACAAGAGCTCGTTTAATGTTATAGAAAAGGTGTAAAAATGACGTTATACAAAATAAAGAGAGAGTATGTGTAAAACGATCTGCTTCACGAAAGGAATTAAGTAAAAAAAATTAGCAAAAAAAAAACAAAAATAAAAAACAGAAAAGAAAGAAAAATAATACATAAATATGGAACATTTTTTTTTTAAATAAAAGACCAGTGGAGTAGAAAATAATCGATAGTAAATTTATTTCTTTCGCGATTTCTCCATCGCGATATAATAAAAAGAGTTATACTTCACTCCTAAACTTCAATCACTAAATTTTACTCGCAAAACCAGAGAGAGAGAGAGAGAGAGAGAGAAAATTTCAAATCGGTCCAAATGGGAATATATATTTTTAAAATGGAATTTATTTTTTTCTGTATATTTATTTTGAGGAAAGAAATTTTTTCTAAAACACAAATTGTGAAAAAAGGTTTTTTTTCAAAAAAAGTTATTTACTTTTTACAATCTTTTTAAAATAAATTAAAAGGTTTTTTTCAATAAGGATTTTTTAAAAACGATTTTTAAAGTTGGATTTGTGAAACTAATTAAACCGAAAGGGAAATTGAAAAATAATAATGTTACTAAAAAGTTAGTAGAAATTACTATTTATTAGTAAAATTTGCAAATATTTTAAGTAAATAATATAAATTACTAATATTTTAGTAGAAATTGCTATTTATTAGTAAAATTTACAAAAACTTTAAGTTAATAATAAACGTTACTAATATTTTAGTAGAAATTACTAATTATCAGTAAAATTTGCAATAACTATAAGTAAATAATAAACGTTACTAATATTTTAGTAAAAATTGCTATTTATTTGTAAAAATATCTTAAATTTTAAATAAATGATAAATGTTACTAGTATTTTAGTAAAAATTGCCATTTATTTGTAAAAAAAATTTAGATTTTAAATAAATGATAAATGCTACTAATAAATAAATAAAAATTACCGTTTATTAGTAATGTTTCCTAATTCAAAAGCAAAAAATCAGTCACTAATTCAAATTAGTAAATTTTTTTACTAATTCAATGTAAGCAGGAATCTGACGTACAGTCAAATCAAAAGTTAGTCTAATGTCATAATTTCGTAAATTAAAAGACAAACACAAATGAAATTTTAAATTCGTCCTGGTAGAAAGGTGAAGAATTTAATTTTGCATATTTAAAAATTAAAACGATTAAAAGTGAATAAAAATTACAAGTCAAATTTTAAAGTGAATAAAAATTACAAGTCAAATTTCAAAGTGAATAAAAATTACAATTTTCTGTCAATAAGAAACATTTGTTAAAATTTTAGGTTATGTTATTACTTAATTACTTTATTATTGACAAAAAATTATCATTTTTTTAAAAACAACTTTAAAATGTTGCAAGTGTAGAAAATTAAATCCCTCATGCTTCTACCAAAGAAAAATTTTTAATTTAATTTGACTTTAAAAAAACGAAAAAAAAAAATTTTCACTTTTACTTTTATTTTGACTTTAACTTTGACTTTCATTTTTACTTTGACATTGACACGAATTTTACTTTGTGTTTCACTTGAACATTGATTTTGAATTAAAAAAAAAAATTATGACAATGAACTAACTTTTGTTCCGATTATTTGTCGAATTCTCCCTTAAAAAATTACTCTTAAAAAAATAATCGTTGATTCACCGAAAAAAAACAATTCAAAAATTTCATTAAACAAATTAAAAGATTTTTTTCCCACTATATTTTTCAGTAAAAAAAAAATTCCTTCAACAAGTATAGAAATTTCTACCAACTCGAAGTAATGAACAAACTAATTTTATTCACTTAGACAACTAATAAAATTTAGTGATAGCAAATTACTCAGGAAATTACTATCTCTATTTTAACATCCCATTTGCCGTGGAAATTTTTCAAAGAGAAAAATAAATTTATCTTTATTTTATGATTCACTTTTCAACTCTATTGGTTTTACTGCTTTTTTTTACTATCGAGTTAAACTGCGGAGGAAAAAAAAACATTAAGAAAAAAAATTTCTTTCACCAAAGTAAACTGCAGTAATTGTAAACTGGAAGTCAATTTGCATATCTAAAATAGAGCAGCAAGCTCTTAAAGTGTTAGGACTTATTATATATATACACATTTTCACGCAGTAGTAAAATCACTGTTAAAAAAGATTAATCACTATTTCTCTACAATTTCCACTTCTTGGGAAGTGAATTTCGATTTAATTTTAGTGAAATTTTTAATTTAAATTTGAATTCGAATCGAAAATTAAATTTTCAAAATGAACACCGATCTTAATATTTGGGAGATTTTGTTTACTCTCTCAAATTCTGTGTGTTTGTAATTTTAATTTCAGTTTCGATTCGATTTTGACTTTGGAATTGATTTTTCATACTCGGACTTTGCTTTTATTTTGAATTTGACTTTCACTTTTGCATTGACTTTGACTTTCATTTTCACTTTGATTTTAATTTCACTTTGATTTTAATTTCACTTTGATTTTAATTTCACTTTGATTTTAATTTCACTTTGATTTTAATTTCATTTTGACTTTAACTTTGACATTGACATTCACTTTTACATTCACGTTCAAAATTGAACAGTAATCTTGAAAGTATCAAATTTATACCAAAGTGAATCAAATTGATGACAAAAATTTGGGTCAATTTTTGGTTTGATCCACATTTTTGGTATCAGTTCGTTGCCATTTGAAACTATTAAATTAACAGTGTTGGCTTTGACGTTGACTTTTATTTTCACTTTGACTTTTATTTTATTTTGACTTTAACTTTGACTTTTATTTTGTTTTGACTTTAACTTTGACTTTTATTTTGACTTTAACTTTGACATTCATTTTAACTTTGACTTTAATTTTACTTTGTGCTTCACTTTGACATTGATTTCGAATTTAACATTAAAAGCCAAAGCAAAAATGAAAATCAACGTCAAAGTCAATGTCAATATCAAACTTAAAGTTAAATTGAAATTAAAGTCAAAATTGGAGTGAAAGTAAAATGAAAGTCAAGGTTAGAGTCAATTTGAAAATAAAAGTGAAAATGAAAGTTTTTATTTTGACTTTAACTTTAACATTCATTTTGACTTTGACTTTAATTTTACTTTGTGTTTCACTTTGAAATTGATTTCGAATTTAACATTGAAAGCCAAAGCAAAAATGAAAATCAACGTCAAAGTCAATGTCAAACTTAAAGTTAAATTGAAATTAAAATAAAAATTGGAGTGAAAGTGAAAAAGAAAGTCAAAGTAAGAGTCAATTTGAAAATAAAAGTGAAAATGAAAGTTTTTATTTTGACTTTAACTTCGACTTTTATTTTGTTTTGACTTTAACTTTAACATTTATTTTGACTTTGACTTTAATTTTACTTTGTGCTTCACTTTGACATTAATTTCGAATTTAACATTGAAAGCCAAAGCAAAAATAAAAATCGACGTCAAAGTCAATGTCAAACTTAAAGTTAAATTGAAATTAAAGTCAAAATTGGAGTGAAAGTGAAAATGAAAGTCAATGTCAAAATGAGAGTCAATTTGAAAATAAAAGTGGAAATGAATGTTAAAGTGATATTATCGTCAAAGTCAGAGTGGAACTGAAAGGAAAATTAAACGTCAAACTTTTCGTCATTCCTTTAGTAATTTTCCCCTAATTTAGATTAAGATCCAGGCAAACAGATTTATCAAAATTTAAATGTCAGGCAAAAGAAACAAGTATGAAAAAAAAGTGTGTGACACAAAAATAACACATTTCCTTCGCACGATTCTAGTATATAAACCCATTTCGCAAAAAGTTTTATTGCAATCGTGAAGGAAAACGAGGGAAAGATGTGAAATTATTAAACGAATCTCCTGAAGAATTCTACTCCACTGGGCTTTTTTTTTTTTTTTAAAACCCCATACACATATTACACTATAAATAAGAAAAAAGAAGCAGAAAAAAAAATACGTGAGGGTAAAATTTTTGTGACAGCCACAATGAAAAATGAAAGTTGCCGTAAAGTGACAAAGTGTGTTGTTTCACGCTATTGCGAAAAATACATGAATCTCAAGTGAAGACACAAGTCTCTCATTATTAATTCAGATCCGTGTATAAAGTTTGATTCCCAACTTTAAGGGTGGATGAGTGACTGAGTGAGTGAGTAAGTGAGAGAGAAAGAAGACGGGAGGGGGAGTGTTAGAGTCGGTTCAAAACTTGAATTCTCTATGGTACACTGCACTGCTGAGATTTCACCTTCGAAAACTTTGTTCAAAGTCTTGCAGTTGTATCCGGTTAGTGGATCGATGGTAATGCTCTCCCACTGGAAAAGCATGTTACGATTGCTCGACCGCTATGTGTATGTACCTACTTACTGACAAACTTGTACTCTTGGCGAGACTACACAACGTTTAACCAACTCCTTGAGGTTGAAAAGATATAGTAAGATGGTAGAAGGTGCGGAAGGGCGGCGGCGGCGACTGGGGGATTTGTTGACGTCAGTGTCGTCAACGCAGTCATCCGGAAGCTCGAACCCTCTTAACTCGCGTTTTACTCAAATAACAAGGTAAGAACATAGCGTTTCACGCTTACGAATAAGACTTTTCTACGAAAACTCGACCAAGACTCCAATTAAGCTGTTTAGATGCTAAATCCGTACCGTTTAGTTGGTACTCGTCGTTGTAACTATCATCCCTAAACTACAAAAGCAAAAAAAAAATAAATAAAATAAAACTTGGTATATCGCCGTGGCATTAATTCTTCTCATACAATGGCTGAAAATTAAATTCACGCTGATTGGACACACTTCTTCTTTAGAAGCACTAATTTCACCTGACACTTTTTTCGCCAAAACCGAAAAAAACCTTCTTCCTGCACGAGGCAAATTTTATCAAATCCGTTACATCGATTTTAGTTATTTTTAGAACGTATCCTCTGAATGTGGAAAATTTATTTTTACATTTATTTTTACAAAACTTCTGAAGTGTTTTATTCACACTTTTTCTAGGGTTATAAAATTATGAAATTAAACAATTAAAATCAAATTAAAAATATAACACTGCGCAACAAACATTTTGTCTCAATTTAATGCCCTTAAAAACAGTTTTAATTTTTTTCCACAGGAGTTGAATTTTATTAAGGATGAAATGATTCTCCACCGACTGTATTCTAACTTTCTAATATGCATTTGCGGAACAAAATAATATGGTTACAATGTCTAAATTATCTTACTTGCAGATTTGCAGTTCCTCGAACAGAAAATTTGATTAATACAACTGTTATAATGCATTTTGTGTCAGCAACTTTAGCATATTATTAACAACTAATAGTTCTAAGCGTCCTATTGTATATTTTCCCCTCGCATAGAATTCAAAACCGAATATCACAATCTGTATAAACTATCAACCGATGTACTAAAGATGAAAACTCACTATAAACCGTATAAAGTATCAGTTTCGTATTTTTTTTTTTTTGTTTTTCATTAATTACACTTTTGCTGTCAAATAATAATTTTTTTCTGCCAGATCGAAAAGCAAGTCAAAAAATCGGTGATACAACAAAAGGAACGAAAAAAATAAAGCTTGTAAAAAATTCATAGCGTTGAAAAAGTACGAAAAAAGCAAAAAAATAGTAAAAAATGTAACCAAAAAGACAAAGTACACTGATAAAAAATATTTAATTGATTCAAATAACCGATTAATTGATTATTATTGACTATTAAATATTTAATTAAATCAAATAATATTTATTAGAGTCAATTAAATGGTTCAGTTCATATTTGCTACAAATACTGAAGTTATTGATTAAAATACCATTTAATTGACTGCATTAAATATTATTTGAAACAAGTAAATATTTAATTGATAATAGTCAATTAATCGCTAATCATTAATCATTAATATTTGAATCGATTAAATTTTTTTCCAGCGTAAAGCCAAAATACAACAAAAAAGAGAGGAAAAAATAAAGAAAAGGAAAAAGATCGTAGAAAAGCGAAAAATGTAATAAGAAAGAAAAATTTTAAAAAATTAAAGTAAAAACCAAATTAAAATAAAAAGTTAAACAATAAAAATAAAAGTCCAAAATGAAATTAAAGCAAGAAAAAATAAATCTAAGGTAAAAAGACAAGAAGTTAAGAATGTGCAATTTGTAGAAACAATACAAAAATCATAGCGAAAGAAACAAAAAAGCAAAAAGTATAGCAAAGGAAAAAGTACAACAAAAAAGTAAAGTAAAGCAAAGATGTACAACAAAAGGAAAGTAAAGCAAAGATGTACAGCAAAAAGAAAGTAAATCAAAAATACAACAATAACAATAGGCAAATAAAAAGAAAACCTAGAGAAGCAAAGAATACAAACGAAAAAACAAATTTAAACAAAGATTCACCAAAACACAAAGCAAAATAAAACAAAGAAAGAAGCAAAAAATGCGTGTAAAGAACAATAAAGTGAATCAAAAAATAAAACAAAAACAACAAATTAAAGCAAAAATACAACAACCAAATAAAGAAAAACCAAATCAAAGCGAAATAAATATCGAAGGAAAAAATTCGATAAAGTTTTCTTTATTGAATTTTTTCCTTCGATATTTGTTGTTTTTGGTGTATTTTTTCGTTCACTTTGATTTTACAAAGTGAACGGAAAAATGCACCAAAAACAAAAAAGTAAAGATATAACAACAAAAAAGTAAAGATATAACAAAAAAAGTAAAGATATAACAACAACAAAAAATCACAAAATAAAGTAACAAAAAAAAATAATAAAATAAAATAACGAAAAAGTAATAAAATGAACTAATAACAAAAAAATAACAAAAAAAAACTAATAATAAAATGAAATAGCAACAAAAGAAAATAGTAACAAAAGAAAATAGTAACAAAAGAAAATAGTAACAAAATAAAATAGTAACAAAATAAAATAGTAACAAAAGAAAATAGTAACAAAATAAAATAGTTACAAAATAAAATAATAACAAAATATAATAATAACAAAATAAAATAATCACAATAAAAAAATAAAGCAAAGAGAAAACCAAAGCAAATGAAAATAAACGGCAGTAAAACAAAACACCCGATAAGGAAAAATCTAGCGAAAGAAAATAAAGACAACAAAATAAAGCAAAAAGTACCAAAAAAACAAAAATAAACAAAAATAAAGACCAATGGTTTTTTGTAACAAAGAAGAAACCTAAATCAAGTCAAACATAACCGATTAAAGCCACCTTTTTTTCTCATTTATTACATCTGAATAAAATGCGTACCCCTGCTAAAAATACTTTGCGCTGAATCAGCGAAATTTAGGCGCTGCATCGATTTATTTTAAAAGCTTTCTCACTACCGTGAAAATAGGTATTCATACACGGCATTCAATATCATGTTGATTTTAAATTTCTCTCTTTTAATCAATATACAGTAACGAATTCAAGCGTGTAAAAATAAATAAAAAAAACAGGAGCGAGCTTAACTCCATTCAATACTCAAGAAATTCGCCCTTAACAAAAAAAGACAATATTTTTATTTTCTCTTTTTAACGTTCATCAAGCAGAAAGTCAATTTTAATTACATTTTTAAGTTTGAATTTAAAATTTTCCTAATTCTTTATGAAGCTAAAGTTTCGAACATTCAAATGAGCGAAATTTATTTTCACCTCAAGTATTTTTAAAAAAATTACTATCGAAAAAAGAAAAATAATTGAAATTGAAAATATTTAGTTTAGAATTGCTTTGTTTTTATCTAAAAAAAAAATTTTTTGTAAGTAAAATACAAATTAGAAGAAGTCACTGTTACCTAAAAAGTATCAAATTGCACGAATTGATCTCAAAAAGCGAATCAAATCATCATTTAAACTCAATTTTTGGACGATATTGATCCATTTGGGGATCATTTTGTCATTTTTAGAAAAACAGTGGTTAGAAAATATTGTCGTTCATTTGAACGTTCGAAACATTAGGAACATAATTTTTTACATTTAAATTCTCTAAAAAGTTTTTCAATATTAAAATTTCAGATAATAATTTATTTTTTATCACGCCAAGTTCTTTATCGATAGTGACAAATAAAGAGTCCATTATTACTAGGTCAATAAAGAGACCATTATTAACCTAGAGCTATAAAGAATCCATTATTACCCTAGGTCAATAAAGAGTCCATTATTACCCTAGGGCTATAAAGAGTCCATTATTTCCCTAGGGCTATAAAGAGTCCATTATTATTCTAGGGCTATAAAGATTCCATTATTTCCCTAGGGCTATAAAGAGTCCATTATTACTCTAGGGCTATAAAGAGACTTTTTCTTACCCTCGGCCAGTAGAGAGTCTATTTTTACCCAAGGTCAATAAAGAGGCTATTATTATTACCCTTGATCAACAGAGAAGCTATTATTATTACCCTAGGTCAATAAAGAGTATATTATTACCCTAGGGCTATATAGAGTCCATTATTACCCTAGAAAAGATATCGACTTTTTATTACCCTCGGTCAATTATTATTATTATTATTATTATTTATTATTATTATTATAGTCTATTATTACCCTAGGTCAATAAAGGGACCATTATTACCCTAGGTCAAAAAAGGGACCATTATTACCCTAGGGTAATAATGAGTCGATTATTTACTAATCTTGGCACTTTATTAACCACTCTGGCAGGTCAATAAACCACTCATTATTCTCCTAGGGCAATAATGATGAATAAAAACGCCTCTTTTGTCACAAAAACGACTTTTGACGCATTCTAAGCGAATTTTTCTGCATTCAGATTTAAAAAAAAGTAATTAAAGTATACATTACAATAATTACCCCTGAAAATCTTTATAATCTGCCACTAGAGAGCCAAAAAAAAAAAAGAAAGATAAAAATTTACCAAAATCGATCAAACAATTTTTAACCATCTTATATTATCAAACTTTTATCGATGATATTCAATCCTTGAAAGTGACCTTGAATCCTAAAAACTAAGAGTTGGAATTCGAAACGTTAATTGAAAGTGTCTGACGCCAATTAAAACATTAATAGGTCGAAGGTTAATTTAGAAGGTTGAAGGTGTTATTTCCTTTCTAAAATTTTATGCAAGGTTGAGAGAAAGCTTGTTAACGTCAGTCACTATTAAATCTCAAAAAATCTTCTATACTCTGTACATAAATATATATACGTATATATATAGAGAGAGAGAGAAAAAAAGAGAGTATAAGAATGCTCAAGAAAATTAAGCGCTCTTGAGAGAATTCACCTCCAACAATTTTCCATAAAATTGGACCCAAATAGCCTCCATTCTTTAATCGTCGACTTGAACATAAAATTCAGAGAAAAAATAGAAAAGCAAAGCAAAAAAGAGATGGGAAAAAATACATATATATACACACATCAAAATCGTATAAATTACCATTGTTTTGAATTATTTGGTATAAATCTTCTCAGCAGAAAAGGTTAAATTAATTGCATAACTAATAAATTTCCATTTCAATTACAAGAAATTTCTCTGTAGCGTCATTTTTATTTTTAATTTATAATTTTTTACATTCAGAGAAAGAGGAAAAAAAGTTGATCTCCATTTTTTCTCTGGTTTAATTTTTGTAATTTAGTCGTTACTTTCGTATTTGAATTACAATGTTTTTCAGTTTGCACTGAAAAAAATTATATTTCAAAAAATTTTGTGTCATTAAATAAAAAAAATTTTTAATTAAAAAAAAAATTAAAAAAATATTTAAAAAATATTTTAAAAATATTTAAAAAATATGTAAAAAATATTTAAAAAATTTTTGTTATTAAATAAATATTCAAATTATTATAATTATTACTTAAATAAATTAAGTGTCATTTGTTTAAAAAACTGAAACTATTGTTTCGAATATTCAATTTTTTTTGGTTCAAATAAAAATTATTAGATTTAAATAAATATAAAAGAGTAAATTCTTTTGTAGTATAAATTATTTTGAATTTGCTTTAATTTAAAAACTATAAATTAAAATTTAAAATTAATAATTTCATTAAAAAATTAATTATATAAGTAATTTATTTCGTAGAATTTCTTTAAAAAAATATATTTTAAACACCTTTTCACAAAAGTTTGAAAACTCCTTAAATTTACAAAAATTTCATGCAATATACATTAAAAGTTTTAATGAGAATGACTAATTTTGTACATAGTTAAAATGTTATGAAACAAATTTTAAAACGAGAACGAAAAAAATATTTGAAATATAATAAACTTTTTGAAACTTATGTGTATTTATATATATACACAATTAGTCTCTTTAAAGATTGAAGATTAAATTAATTGTGCAATATAGGAAAATTGAATGATCGTATTGTGATCAATAATCCGAAATACGAGACTCTATACAGTGGCAATAAAAGGAAAAAAAGTACTTGCGATCTTTTATGAAACACATTCTCTCATTGATTCTAAACTTTCTCTAGGATACTTGAAGAAAGAATGTCTATTAAGAAGTTTTTTTTTCTCCCCCACTTTTGAATTTAATTGACTGAAATCAATAAGTCCTTTTCTCTCAATAGTCGCAGAATTAAAGATTTTTCAATTTTATTCATGATTTAACATATATACTTTTAGACGGGAGAATTTTTTTCCAACTTTACTTTTTTGTGCACTGAGAAGAAATTTTTTGATAATTTTTTAACAGAAATCTGTTTCTCATAGTAGAAAATTTCAAAAATATATTTTTCCTGATAGATAGAAATAGATTTTTCGAAAAATTGTTCCATTAATTAAATTACAATTACTTTCGAATATTTATAATTAGATTATAAAATTTAAAAAAAATTGTAATTATGATATAAAATAAAAAAATTCTTTAATTAGCTTGTAATTATTTTCGAATAGTTTTAACTAGATTATAAAATTAAAAAAAAATTGTAACTATAATATAAAATATAAAAAAAATCTTTAATTAGATAAATGAAATTTTTAAAAGGTCATTTGGCCGCTGTCCAGTTACAAATGTACAAAAAGTAGAAAAATCAATATAAAAAAAAATTCCAATGTAGAAAAAAAAGACATTTCCCAACTGTCGTTCTATATTAAAATTTATTCAAACTCGACTTTATTAAATAACGAATCTCATTAATGCCATTATTTCATTATCCATTTGCAATATTAATATACGTTTGTAATTTAATTCTCTCGTAATAATTCAAAATATATATATAGAGAAATTTATTAACAGCTTATTTATATATAATTTGAAACAGCTTATAATCATTGTTAATTATTAAATGACTAAATAGCCTGATTCTAAATGATATAATATCAAATTGAAATCAACTCAAACGAAATTTAATGCAATTATAATATTACGAATAAATTAAAATTTATTTTCAACAAATTCGAACAAGAAAAAAATAATAAATTAAAATTAATTTAAATAAAAATAACAAACAAAAGAAAAGAATGAAAAAAACGAAAAAAATATTCAATAAGCTTTTCATAAATCATTCATCAAATCAAACTACCATGAAAATATTTAGTTCGCCCAATTTTGAAAACTAATATTAATTTTAAAAGTCAACAAAATCAAACTTCTGAATAAAAAATGTATAAAGAATAGATAAAAATATAACGAAATTATTAAGAGAAAAAACGTAAAGAAATATTTTCTATAAATGTAAAATGAATTGTAAAATTGTAGACGCAAAATGCAATTCTCTTAAAAGCAAAGTTTTATGTTCGAGTTTCGAAAAAAGATGGAACTGCAGATACATGCAAAAGCATCGAAAAAGGACGAAACTTTCAAATATTGGCGAAAATAAAACCGATACTGTTAAACATGTTTCGTTGTGATTTTTTTTTCATCACAAATAATGAATTTCAAAAAAATACAAAAAAAAGTAGAAATAATTTTTTACACTAATAATTATTGTAAATTATTACTCTAACTTTTATACACTATTTTTTTCGTAATGTTTTTTATACTATACTTATTATAATATTAATAAAAATACAAAAAATTTTAATTACAACAAATTCCAATAAAAACATACTTACTTTTACAAATTCACTATATACACTCAGTGTTTACTCGTTTCAAAAGTACTCTTTTTTCCTCTGCACTTTTCTTTCTACATAATATTTTACCCTCACAATTGAAATAAATGAGAAACATAACAAATGTGCAGCTTTCAAGTTACACGTGATTTACGACCAAATTAATCTTACATTTAATCTTACGTTTTATATTAATCTCACGTCAAGCAGATTTGGGAAATATTCATGCGACTCATAAATAACTTTTCTTATCCATTTTCACCCCCCCCCACCCTCCCCCCTTTCGTCCCTCATGAAAACGAAGGAATAAAATAAAAACATTCAAAAACTAATAAATAGATATCAATTTTTAATGAAACTGAACTTAGATGAACTGAAAATATTTCTATTCTATTTAATCGAAATATTTTTTATCTAACTCTGGATTTGTTCAATCAATCCATCAATATTTGTTCCGCAATGAATCAAAAATTACGGAAATAATAAATTAATATGAATAAAATTAGTTAATTACTTGGAAATTAAATCAGTTCATTAATTATACTAACGAACCGCAAAAAATTTTTTTTCCTTCTCTCAGAAAAATAATATGACTTTTGCTACTACAGGGTTGCCACAAATATTTAATTTTATTTTTCCCTTATTTCCAGACAAAATTCTCACTTTTTCCCTGACCATGAAAAATATTTTGATTCACTCTCAAAATTATTAGATACTCAAAAAAATGTTCTATTAAATTTATTTACAAATTTTATTGATTGTAAAATTATTCAAAAACATCAATAACTAAATTTTTAAATAAGTATTTAATTATTACTTTTCCACAGGAATTAAAATTCTTCAGAACATTCAAATTCAAACCTTTTTGAAGCTCAACAATTTATAAGAATATTATTACAAAACATAAAGAATTCTTAATGTTTTGTTATTATTTAAATAACCATGAAATTTTTCAAAAAAAATTTAATTATTTACAAAAATCCTAATAAAATCCTTCGCAAGAATTCAATTATTTTTAAAAGTAGTAAATTTTCTCAAAAAAAATCAATTATTTGAAAAAATTGTAATAAGATTCGTTGCAATAATTCAATTATTTTTATAAACAATAAATCGATTATTCGATAATTTCATTTTTTTAATCAATTTTTATTAGAAAATTCTAGAAAAATTCAATTATTTAAACTGAAAAATAGATAATTTATTAAATAATTGAATGTTTCTTAAAATTGAATTCTCATACAGAATTTTATCAATAAATTTTTAAATAATTGAATTCTTTTGACAAATTTTAATAAATTTTTTAAGAATAATTACATTTTTCGAGGAATTTGATTAAAATATTGTATCCAAAATTAATTAAAATCGTGCGATAAGTTTTATTATTCATTAAAATAATTTTAAAAAAATTTTTAAATGTTATTAAAATTTTTCTAAAATAATTGAATTTCGTCGAAGAATTTTATTATTTATAAAAATAATTCAATTCTTGTAAAGAACTTTGCTCAATTTTTTTAAATAATTGATTCATGCGACGAATTTTATAAAAATCTTTTGAAATAATTGATATTTTTCAAAAAATTTTATAAAATTTTGTATATTAAATAATTGAACACACGTGAAAATTTTATTATTTATGAAAATAATTTAATTATTTCAAAGAAATTGATTGAAAATTTCATAAATTATTGAATTTTTGTGAAATTTTAACAAGAATTTTATTCAAGTTTTTAAATATATTTTAATTTTGAAAAAGAATTGTATTATTTATAACAATAATTGAAATTTTGACGAGAATCTAAAAATAATTGAATTCTTGAAAAGAACTTTGTTAAATTTTTTTCAATAACTGAACTTTTGCGACGAATTTTATAAAATTTTTATAAAATAATTGATTTTTTTCGTAAAATTATTTGAAATTTTTTATATTAAATAATTGAATTCCTGTGCAAATTTTATATATTTATGAAAATAATTGGTTTATTTAGTAGAAATTCATCAAAAATTTTGTAAATTATTGAATACCTGTGAAATTTTTCCAAGAATTTTATTAAAGTTTTTAAAAATAATTGAATTTCGAAGAAGAATTGTATTATTTATATATAGATAATTGAAATTTTGACGAGAATTTTAAAAAAAATTTTTATCATAATTGAATTTTGAAGAAGAATTTTTTTATTTTTAAAGATATAATTGAAATGACCAGAATTTTTTTAAATTTTTAAATGTAATTGAATTTCTACGAAAAATGTCATTACTTTTGAAAATAATTGAATTTCTGTAATTTTTCCAAAATTAAATTTTTTTAGTATTTTTTATTAAAATTCTTTTATCAATTTAGTATTTATGAAAATTGTAAAAATTATTCATTACATAATTTATAGGTCTTTTATAATTCGTGGTTATTTTTATAGTTTACAAGGAAAACAAAAAAACAACAAAATTTAGTTATTTCATGAATTTTTGGAATTTGATTGTTTTCAGTACTTTTACTAAAAATCCCTGACTTTTCCCCGAATTCTCTGACCTGTGGCAATCCTCTACTCATCTTTTTCAAAATTCAATACTTAATTCGAAAATAAAGTTTACCAATTAAAAATTCAAAATACTGAAAAAAATTATTTTGGTTCAATTAAACGATTAGTTTTCCTATATTAAAAAATATTTATTTGCTTGTATCAAATAAATATTTTCCTGTAACAAACAAATAATTACTTGTATCAAATAAATATTTTCTTGTAACAAATAAATATTTACTTGTAACAAATAAATATTTACTCGTAACAAATAAATATTTACTTGTAACAAATAAATATTTACTTGTAACAAATAAATATTTACTTGTAACAAATAAATATTTACTTGTAACAAATAAATATTTACTTGTAACAAATAAATATTTACTTGTAAAAAATAATTTTTATTCAAGTCAACTAAATATTCGCGAAACAAAAAAAAATCCAAATATCATTTTCCTTAAATACAGAAATTTATTTTCTGTAATTTAATTGTAATAGTTCAACTTAAAATAAAATTAATTTAATTGCAATAAAAATAATTCCCTTCAAGCCAAAAATATTAATTCAATATTAAACAACAAATCGGACAATCAAAAAAAAAATTCCCCTCATCATCCAAATTTCCAATCAACCATCAAACTTCCCAATAATTCAAATTCGAAAATCCCAATTTTTTTTCTATTAAAAAACGAAAAAAGAACTCTATTAAAAATATCCTATTTAACAATCGAGGCGAGAAGAAAAAAAGAGAGTGAGAGAGAGAGAGTACAACGAAAAAAAAATAGAAATAATATTTATTCCGAGATAATGGAAATTCTCTCTGGAAAGATAGAAAATCTATATCACTGCATGTAAAGCGTGGGTTCGGTTAAAAAATAAAAATTTTGTGCAGGTGGTTTTATCGGTTGGCATTGCTAGACATCTGAATTTCAGATTATCCATGAGAAATTTCACGATTCCACTGAACTAAACCCGATGGCACTTGGAAACGTCCATCAAGTTTGGACAGCAATCAGAGAATCGTCCAGTCAGCGTATCGCTCAAATTTCGCGCAGACAAAAACGACAGAGTCTGGAAACAGCCAATATAAAAAAAGCCGATTGCCAGTTATGAGAGGAATTATGTTCTCGCTGTATAATAAATGGTAAAAGATTTGTCATATATAGGATGTAACGGTAGATATACCTATAACCAATAAGTAAAAAGCAAAAAAGAAAAAAAAATGCAAACAAAAACAAATATTGCAAGTATTAAGGTTGTGAGTAATGTAATAACGAGACAAATGTTATTAATTTCATGTGTGAATCTTCTTGCCACTGATTAAGGCCTCAAAATACTATTTTACACAATTTTACAATCAAATTGTTTTTTTAAAAAATGTATCGTTTTAAGGTAAAATTTACACTATTTTTTAGTGCTATAATATTAATTGTTAATTATTTAATTATTACTTATTCGATTAATATTATTATTTATTAATTAATATTATTCTTTTGCAGTAAAAAGGTCTTAAAAAATAGGCCTTTTTATTGCAGGAAAGAATTAAGAAACGGCTTTACCAAAGAGCAAATTTTAAAATATTTACAATTATTTTTGCAATTGTAATTATAGTGATAATTAATACAATAATTGTTAATATTCTAATAATTAATAATTAAAAATTAATAATTAAAAATTAACAATTAAAAATGAATAATTAAAAATGAATAATTAAAAATGAATAATTAATAATTAATAATTAAAAAATAATAATTAATAATTGATAATATTATTGTTTCAAATAATTCACATTGTAATTAATAGCGAAGGAATATTAAGTAAACTTTACAGTGCAATGTTTCTTGTATTATACTGTCAGTATTACCCCACAATATTGGTCAGTTTTACCCCAACATTTTGGTCAGTAGTACTCCTAAATTTTGGTCAGTATTACCCCAGAATTTTGGTCAGTAAAACCTCTGAATTTTGGTCAGTAGTACCTCTGAATTTTGGACAGTATTACTTCAGAATTTTTGTCAGTATTACCCCAGAATTTTGGTCAATATTACCCTAAAATTTTGGTCAGTATTACCCCAAAATTTTGGGCATTATTACCCCTGAATATGGATCAATATTACCCCTGAATTTTGGTCTGTATTACCCCTGAATTTTGGGCATTATTACCCTACAATATTGTGCAATACTACTCCAAAAAATTGGATAATAATAATAATAATAACAATATTACCCCAGAATATTTAAACAATATTAATCAATGATTTCTTAACAACATTACCCCGTCACGTGGGGCAGAATTTTTCCACAACAATTAACCAAGCGAAAAAAATTTATTTTGCAATATTCGAGCAATAATTTTCCTCAATATGTAGAAATAAAAAAAAAGTGAAAGAAAATAAAAAAAAGAATACAAATTTTACGAGAGAAAAACGAAAGAAAAAGAAATATTACCCCGGATACGAATAGTACACTATTACCCCGTAAATCCATGAAATTTTTTTTACTGCCTAAATATTAAAAATTTTGCTCGAATATTACAAAAAACTATCCTTCAAACTAATCAAAGTCGAAATTTTTTTTACTTAACAAAACAATTGATTAATATTGAACCTGAATATTCCCAACATTGCAAAGTAATTTTCGAATATACACAAAAAATTTAAAACAACTTATCAAACAATTTTGAAATATAAATCACGGGGAAAAAATTATCCAAAACTCAGGAAAAATCTCTGACAAAAAAAATTGTTTTCGTCAAATTAACAATCGTAAAGTTCTCTCGTTTGTAAAAAAAAGAAAATATAACAACTTCTCATGTGATAAGAATATATGTAAAAAAGAAAAAAAAATCTTAAAAATAATAAAAACTATTGTCTACTGTCGTTACTTGATTATAAAAATTGTTACATTATATTGTTAAAAAACGATACAAATTTGCAGGAGAAAAAAAAATGTCCACGTTATATGAAAATGTTTTGTCGTGATTTCACATATCAATATATATTTTATCATTCTGTTACTCGCCTGTTAAAAAAAAAACGTTTCCGTTTGTGCAAAAAAATTGAAATGAATCTATTTAACTGTTTTTATCGAGAATACATTTAACCTATATTTAATCAAGTGATTAATTTAAATGACAAAAAGTCTAAAATTGAATTTAATATTAAGGAGACCTCATTCTTTATGAGAGCGTAAAAATTTAAATATATTTAATATTGGATTCGTTCTTTAAAAATTACTATTAATATTGAATTCAATATTAAAAGATATTATTAGCATTGAATTCATTATTAAAAATTGAAATCAATATTTTTTATTAATATTAATAAATATTAATTAAATCTATAATTAAATTTATATTAAATAAAATTTATATATTAAATTTATTAATATTTTTTATTAAAATTAATATTATTATTAATTTTAATATTAATTAAATTTATAATTAAATTTATATCAAATAAAATTTATATATTAAATTTATTAACATTTTTTATTAAAATTAATATTATTATTAATTTTTATATTAATACTAATATTTCAATATTAATTTAATTTAATATTAATTAAATATTAATTCAATATTAATATTAATATTTAATATTAACATCAAAAAATTTTTAAAAACATTCAGAAAAGACAAATTCTGCTAAGTAAACAAAAATTTACTAAAAGAAATAATTATAGCATAAGTTTTGAATCAAATTTAATTTTTTTTTTCTTTTCTCTTTTTATTTATTTAGAAATATTAAAAAAAATTAGCAGAAGATTAAATTTCACTAAAAAATAGTAAAAATAGAAAATTCAATTCGCCACTTGATTAAATATGTTGACTAATACTTTCTAATTCTGAATTTGCAAAAAGTCATCTACTACTTTAAATTAGTAAAAATTTTCAACTTTTGAATTTTTCTCGTAAACTCTTAGAACAACAAAGTTACAAATTCTAAATCAAAAATAATACTAAAATTTTACTAGAGTTTACTAAAAATTCCTACTAATTTAAATTAGTACAGAAATTCACACTGACTTTGTATCAGCAATAATAATTAGTAAAAGAAAATCAAATTCTCGAGAAAAATAATTGTTGCTAAAAAAATAATAATAATTGATAAAAATAAATAATAATAATTGGTAAAAAAATAATAATAATTGGTAAAAAAAATAATAATAATTGGTAAAAAAAATAATAAAAATAACTGGTAAAAAAATAATAATTCGTAAAAAAATAATAGGTTAAAATAAATAATTATAATATAAAAAATCAACAACAAAAAAATACTCAAATTTAACTAATTTACGAATTAATTACCACAAAAATTTACACATTTACTAGACTCGAAATTATTTACATCCAACGGTTATTATATTTACAAACTTTTACCAAAAAAAATGTAAATCTTCGATAAATCGAGACACTATATCAGAGGCAAGAATGAAAGTACTATATTTCCCAAAATGTATACTTGTACACGTGAAAAACCTCAAATATATATAAATATAAATATAATAATATACATTATACAGAATATACAGTCACAAATATATAAATATACAGAAAAAGAAACACAATTCACGCGTGACAACAATAAAAGAGTATAACTAACTAATAATAATAAAAATAATAATAATAAATAATAATAATTTTAAAAAAATACAAGGGGAGGGGGGAGTAAAAAAAACATGAATTAAGGCCAGCCCTTTTTAGAGTGCTATAGTTGAAAGTACTGGTAATTTTCGACCACACAACAGGGCACTCATTCATTAAGGTTGTGATAAGGTTGTGAAAAACATTCCTAGCCGTGCTTCGAATGACACAAGATTTTTAATTTAAAGAAAACAATATATAGAAGAAGAAAAAGAAGAAGAAGAAGAAAAAAAAACAAACTTTTAACATAATAAAAATAAAACAAAAAATTGTCCCGAAAAAAAATTCCTGCTCAATAATAATTATTATAAATCTCATCGGTTTTACCATTTTTTTGAAAAATTGTTGCAAACAAAAAAATTCATATTGAAAATTTGAAATACATCCTAATATGAAGAGAAATCAAATGAAAATATTGATTTTTTGTGCTTAGGTACCGGGTCATGTTTATATATTTATATATCTATATCACTTCAACTTTCAGGGGCTAACATGAATAAGAAGAGAAGTCTTGAATTTATTGGAAAATCTCATTCCTCATTTCTATATAGTCATATATAGTCAGAGACCAAAACTAGGTACATAATTCTGATATCGTATTTCTGAATTAATAGAGCGAGGAGACGTCTGTAATTGAATTTTCGACTATAAGGTCAAGACAACTACTGCCTCTGCATAAAGCAGAATTTCAATTGTGTCACATACGTACCATTACGTAAAATTAATTAAATATTGAATTGAAAACAATTTTTTTAATACAATTTTTACATTTTTTTTCTTAAAATTCTATTACTTTTTAAATTCTCCTTTAAATTATTTATTAAGTCAATATTTAAATCATATTTTTCAATTCTTTCGATCTAAAAATTTTAAATTAATTTTTTTTATTGAAACTCATCCTTTAATTTAATTTATTAATTATCCTTTCAATCTAAAATTTTTAAATTAAATTTTTTTTATTAAAACTCATCTTTCAATTTAATTTATTAATTATCCTTTCAATCTAAAATTTTTAAATTAAATTTTTTTTATTAAAACTCATCCATTAAATTAATTTATTAATTATCCTTTCAAACTAGAATTTTTTAATTATATTCTTTTATTAAAACTTTTTTATTAAAAAATTTAATTTATTAATTATAAACTAGGAACAATTCGCGCGCAAAATGTTAAATTTCGTTAAATTTTTCGCTAAAATAGCGAAAGTATTCGTTGCACTAACTAAAAATTTCGCTAATATAGTGAAATTTGTAGTTGTTCCGTGAAGATTGTTTTTCGTATTGTTATTATATTTATGTTATTTATTTATTTAATTTATTTAAATGTATTTATTTAATAAATTTGTGAATATACATATTTAATTAATTATTAAACATTTATATAGCAAAATTTGAGTAAAAAACATTTTTAAAAAATAAATTTTTGAGAAGTTACTATAATTATTGCAGAAATCCAATTATTTTCAAAAGTAATAAAATTACAAAAAATACAAAAGTAAAATTATACAAAAATTATACAAAAGTTTAATTATGTTCAATATATATTTAAGGAAAAATTCTCGGCAAAATCGCAATTATTTTCATAAATCACAAAATTCTTCTCCAAAATTCAATTATTTTCAAAAAAAAAAAAAAATTCTGAATTTAATGATTTTCAATATCTGTTATTTTAATAAATATTCTAAAAGAATTTAATTATTTAAAGAAATGTAATAAAATTATGCTCAAACAACTTTTATTTTATTTATGGAAATAATTATATTTTCAAAAATAAAATAAAAGTTGCGCAAAAATTTAATTATTAAAAATGTCTTTATAAATTTCTTCGCAATTATTTAAATAATTTCAAAAATTTATTTGTTAATCACAATTTTTTTAAATTTGCAAATTTTCCAATTTCAAATATTATTTTATTGTAAATCGTAAAAAATAACTTATTTTCGATTTGTCAAACAATATTTACTAAAGAAAAAAAATCAAAAGCATACACAAAAACTAACTTTAAAGTGTTGACAGACAGAAAGAATGAAATACGAAGATTATTTAGTTCTGAATTTTTAATATCAATTTATTTATTTACGACATTAAGTATTATTCCATATTGACTAATATTTATTTTAAATTTAATGACAAATTTTCAATATTAAATTAAAGATATTAAATTTTTAACATTGAATTTAATAATTTTATTGTCTTAATTGAAATCAATTTAATATTTAATTTAATTAGATTTTATTTTTTATCTTAATTAATAGCATTTAAATTCATTCTTAGACTTTTATTTTATTTTTAGATTTAGATATAATTTACTTTAAAACGTCCAATTAGTAAAACATTGAAAAAATTGGTTTCAATTCAATTAACACCTGTAACAAAAAATCTCTTATATTGGTTAAATAATTTATTTTATCATAGTTCTTCAAGTATTAAAATATTTTGAATAAATTTTAAACAAAAATAGTAAGAACAAAATATTTTGTATTAAAATTTATCGTGATTTCAAAGTTTCTAGACAGACAAAAAAAACTGCAATAAATTTTTTACTTTTTTAAAGGATTAATATTTTTATTATTTTCATATGCAGCTAAAAACTAAAATCTAGAATTTTCTCACGAATTCTGTAAATTTAATATTTTTTCAGTACTTTTCCAAAAGTTCCCTGACTTTTCCCAAGTTTCCTGACCAATTTTACATTGCCTGAATGTTTCTCTGCCAACTCTGTATTTTCTTAATTCAAGCAAATATTTATTTGATTCAAAACAAAAATATTTTTTTAATTCAAGTAAATGTTTATTTGATTAAAAAAAATTTAATTTAATTTAATTCAAGCAAATATTTATTTGATTAGAAAAAATATTTATTTGGTTCGAAAAAATATTTATTTCATTCAAGCAAATATTTATTTCATTCAAGCAAATGTGTAATAGTTTTAAAAAAATATTTATTTCATTCAAGCAAATATTTATTTCATTCAAAAAAATATTTATTCCATTCAAAAAAATATTTATTTCATTCAAGCAAATGTGTATTTGTTTAAAAAAAATATTTATTTAATTCAAGCAAATATTTGTTTGCTTTAAAAAAATATTTATTTAATTTAAGCAAATAGTTATTTGTTAAAAAAGAATATTTATTTAATTCAAGCAAATATTTATTTGATTAAAAAAATATATTTATTTAATTCAAGCAAATACAGTAAAATTTATATCTATATTACAAGTAAACCTCTTTTTCTCTTCGTAAAAATTTATTTCCCTATTACCAAAATATTTCCCCCATCAAAAAAAATATGTCCTCAAAAAGTCACAAATGTTTTCTAATTCTTTTCACGACTCTTTAAAATTAAATTAAATTAAAAAAATTAAATTACTAATTAAAATCACAAAATAACTGACTTTTCCCCTTACCAATTTACAAAAATTTTCAACATAAACTTGAAAAGACGAATTTCCATAAAAAGAAAAAAAAACTTTTACCCACTTCATTTGAAGGAAAATTTACAGCGAGACGAATAAGGAAGGATTAAAGGGATCTCAAAGTATGGCCATTTATTTAAAAAAGTTTCAAACTGAAGCAAAACAGTCTTAACTTGTCAAATGTAAAGATTAGCCCATCGTTAAAAGGATTACTTTAAGATAGTCTCTTTTTCTCTCTTGCCCTCTCTCTCTCCCTCTCTTCCTTTAACTTAAAAAAAAATAAAAAAAAATCCGTTCCTTTGACACCTCAAGCTAATAAATATGCATTAATTCCCAATCCCGACGCTAATTCCATTTCTCCCATTTTCTCACGAGGTAAATTGTAATAGTTGTCTAATTACAGACGTCGAATTTCCAAGTCTCCTTAAAGCAACTCAATTTTCTATTTCCTTTTATTCAGAATATTTCAATGTCTAAAGACCGTTTCTTTACAAAAGAAAGTTTTACTGAAAAGCACTGTGACATTAGTCACTCTCATTTTGCCTCTCGCAGCAGTGAGAATTTCAGTTAAGCAATTCAACTATAATTGTGCAATTTTCTTTTCTATTCTGTAACGTTTTTCTTCTCAAATCCTTTTCCAATTTTTCTTCGCATTTTTTTCCTCAATTTTTTTTTGCAAAACATTTCTTAATTTTTTTCTATTCTCCTATTTTTTTCAATCAGTACCTATTTTTTCCTCTTCTTCTCCTATTTTTTTCTATTACTTACCTATTATTTTCCTATTTTTCACTATTTTTCTCTATTGTTTTCCTATTCTTTTCCTATTTTGCTCTATTACTTTCTATTCTTTCCTATTTTTCTCTATTTTTTTCTATTTTTCTCTATTATTTTCCTATTCTTCTCTATTATTTTCCAATTCTTAACCTATTCTTTTTCTATTATTTTCTATTCTTATCCTATTTTTCCTTATTTTTCTCTATCATTTTCTATTCTTTTCCTATTTTTCCTTATTTTTCTCTATTATTTTCCTATTTATTACCTATTATTTTCCAATTCTTAACCTATTCTTTTTCTATTTTTCTCTATTGTTTTCCTATTCTTTTTTTATTTTCCTCTATTATTTTCTATTCTTTTCTATTTTTCCTTGTTTTTCTCTATCATTTTCTATTCTTTTCCTATTTTTCCTTATTTTTCTCTATTATTTTCCTATTTATTACCTATTATTTTCCAATTCTTAACCTATTCTTTTTCTATTTTTCTCTATTGTTTTCCTATTCTTTTTTTATTTTCCTCTATTATTTTCTATTCTTTTCTATTTTTCCTTATTTTTCTCAATTATTTTCTATTCTATTCCTATTTTTCCTTATTTTTCTCAATTATTTTCTATTCTTTTCCTCTTTTTCCTTATTTTTCTCTATTATTTTCCAATTCTTATCCTATTCTTTTTCTATTTTTCTCTATTGTTTTCCTATTCTTTTTTTATTTTCCTCTATTATTTTTTATTCTTATTCTATTCTTCTCTATTTTTCCTTATTTTTCTCGATTATTTTCCTATTTTTCCTTATTTTTCTCGATTATTTTCCTATTTTTCACTATTTTTCCTTATTTTTCTCGATTATTTTCCTATTTTTCTCCATTTTTTACTATTCTTTTCTTATTTTCCTCTATTATTTTCCTATTCTTTTCCTATGTTACCTATTTATTACCTATTATTTTTCTATTCTTAACCTTTTCTTTTTCTATTTTTCTCCATAATTTTTTATTCTTTTCCTATTTTCATATTCGTTACCTATTATTTTCCTATTCTTAACCTATTCTTTTCCAATTTAACGTACTACTTTGCTATTCCTAACCTATTATTTTCATATTCTTAACCTATTCTTTTCTTATTTTTCTCTATAAATTTTCTTATTATTTTCCAATTTTTGCCTATTCCTTACCCATTATTTTCCTATTCTTAACATATTTTTCCTTTATATTATTATTTTCCCATTCTTTCCCCATTTTTCTCAGATTTTTTCTCCCTTTCTATTTTTTCACCATTAAAATTCATCGTCTTCAGCAGAATGTATATATATATTTTTTTTTTTTTACAAACCGACAAAAATTACCGCAGTAAAAATGAATTTTTTATTTTTCTTTTCTATATCGACTTTGAACTTGGGCAGGATTTTTCGAATTACGATAAATACGTGTGACACATAAAAGGATGGTGAATATCGTCCATTGCCTCGCCTGTCAGATCCAGCCTGAAAGTTTTTCAAAGAAATGTAGTAAAACCGAGGGAAAAGCTTTTAAGTCTCAAAGGAAGCTCTATAATCTAGTCCTGCAGTAAGACATGTCAATTTCTGGTTTTTTTCCAATTTTTTTCCCCCTCTTTAAAACACTTTCATGCAAAAAAGGTTTTTTAAAAAAAATATGAAAATCGTTAAATAACCATCAATATAAAAAAAATTGTGTTTTTAATTATATTATATACTGCTATATATATTTTATACAAACAAACGAGCAAATTTTCTATTTAAAAGTCAAAAATGAGAATTTTCAATCCGATGTTAAAAGATCTTTGGATAGTAATTTTTAATCAAAGTATTGTTTAAATGCATTTTTAAAAACTGGATTTAAAAATTTTTTAAGTTATTAAATTTCAAATTTTTAAAGTTGTTAAAGTTTAAATTTTTAAAGTTGTTAAAGTTTAAATTTTTAAAGTTTAAAAAAAAGTTTTGAAATATTTTTCAAAAATATTTTCATAAATAACTGATTGCAATAAAAATTTAAACAAATTTTTATTTAAATTTTTATTTTGTTTTACTTTATATAGAAAATTTATGATTAATTTTTTTGTAATTAACGCAAAATTCTTCTAGTAAAAATATTCAATTTAAAGAAGAAATAATTTTTTTCCACTTTTAAAATTAAAATTTTTTTTTACCAATGATTTAAAAGTTTATTTTACTTTTATTCCATTTATTTTTATAATCTTCATAATGTTCGTTTTCACAGTTCACTTTTACTCCATTTCCTTTTTTATCCACCACTTTTTATTCCATTTATTTTATTTCAAAATTTAATTTCAATCGGATTGAACACTCTCAATAAATATACATTTCATTCACTGAGAGAGAATAACAACCAACTTTTATTTAGAAAAAAAAATACTTTCCACAGAAAAAAATACTTTTCATAGAAAAAAAAATACTTTCCACAGAAAGAAAAATTAATTCTATCAACTGAATAAATTACCAAAATTAATTAATTATCTATTTAATACTTCGCATGAAAAGAAATTTTCAATTTTTAAATTTTCACTTAACGGAAAATCTTTAATTAATTCATTCTGAATCCTAGTTAATTCTTTTTAAATATATTTAATATTTTTAATTATTTTTAATTATTTTTAATTATTTTTAATTATTAAAAATTAAAGTTTAATTATTAAAAATTAAAATTTAATTATTAAAAATTAAAGTTTAATTATTAAAAATTAAAGTTTATTTATTAAAAATTAAAGTTTAATTATTAAAAATTAAAGTTTAATTATTAAAAATTAATGTTTAATATTTAAAAATTAATGTTTAATATTTAACCAAAAAAAAATTATTTTTACTAAATATATTCATTCATGAATATTTCCTCTCAGTCCAAGAGTTTTTGCAACTCAAAAATATCATCCAATATTGAGGTAAAATTACTTCAAAAAATATCTTATAAATTGAACTATTTCGCCACTAATTAAAAACGCAAAAAAATCAAAAAGAGAAATAAAATAATCTTGCCACAATATTGGATTTAATATTTAGATAAGAAATCTAAAAGAAGAAAATAAATTATTCTCTGTTTTTGTGTATCAAACAATAAAAAAAAGGAAGTTCATTAAAACGCGAGATAAATAAATCGGAATGCGAAATTAAATTTAAATACAAGTAAATATCTCATTTAACACGTTTAAACTTGTATATAATTTAAAACGAGAACGATCCAACAGGCATGGGTTGTGCGGTAATTGCATAGCCAAGTCGCCCATTAAAAAACACACACACTATATGATATATATATACATATATATATCATGATATACAGGGCGTGCACGTTTATCACTTTTGTCCCAGGGGAAAAACATTTTTTTAAATTAATATACAACAGAAAAAAAAATAAAATAAAAACATGTGTAACTACACTAAAAAGTATTATTACGCGAGAAGAAGAAAAAAAAAACATTATAACGCGCAGCAATTTCCACGTACTATTCTAATTTCCTTTTTTTATATAATATATACATATAATTATTAATGAGCCTCGTAAATAAGTGAAAAAAATTGTATATATAAAAAAAATATATTAAAAAAAAAATTGTAGCAAATAAGAAAAAAAAACGTGGACACCCAGTAGATCGAGTTAATTATTGAACTAATACTCCATTGGTTGTGATTTATAACTATAGCAGTACCAAAAAAAAAAAAAAAAAAGTAGTCTGCAATTGCAATCGGGTCGTGAGCAGTCAACCCCTAAAATCTATAAATGTGTTCAAGATGATCGAGAAAAGGACAGAAAAAAATAATTTTTATGAGACAAAGCTATTAAAAAAATATACTATCAATTTTTTCAGTTGAGACAAAAAATATTAAGCGATTGTTAAAAAAATCTATTATTAAAAAATGTATACTATTAAAAAAAGTATTCTTAATGGGAGAAAAAATTTATTTTCAAATAAATTCCAAAACGAATTTTTGAATCAATTCCAAAATGGATTTTTGAATCAATTTCAAAATGCATTTTTGAATGAATTCCAAAACGAATTTTTGAATCTATTTCAAAAGGAATTTTTGACTAAATTCCAAAATGAATTTTTGTCTGAATTCCAAAATGAATTTTAGAATCAATTCAAAAATGAATTTTTGAATCAATTCCAAAATAAACTATTGAATAAATTCCAAAACAAAATTTTAAATAAATTCCAAAATGAATTTTTGAATAAATTCTAAAATAAATTTTAAAATAAAGTTTAAAATAAATTTTAGAATAAAAATAACATTGAATTAAATTGAAAATAAAATTTTCAAATGACAAAAAAAATTATTTTTTCCAATTAAGAATTTTTTTAGTTTTGTTTTATTTTTAATTAAAGAAAAGAAAAATGTGTTATTTTAAATATAATTTACAGTATGTAATTCACGTTTAGTTGCGTAATCTACTTTACGAAGAACGTTTTAATTAATTAATTGTTCGTTTCAGCGAAAATGTAAATTTATCTCATTTGACCCTCTGGTCAGAATGAAAAAGGAAAAAAAATTGTATCAGCGATTAAAATTTATTCGTCTCTGTAGATTCGTATAATATTAATAATTATTATAAATCATAAAATACAAATCATCAAAAAAAAATAATAAACAAAAAAGAAATATTAATCACAAATATTTTTGTTAAAAAGTCAGTAAAAAAAAAGTCAGTAAAAATTTACAATGTAAAATTATTAATAATCTTATTAATTATTAATAATCTAATTGTTAATAATAAAATTATTATTAATTAATAAATAACATTAACATTAAATAAAATTATGAGTATAAAATTATTAGTACACTTATTTACAAGTTTGAAATTAATAATAAAATTATTTCAACTATTAATGTTATTTACAGTGTTAATGTTATTTCAACAATGATAAAACTATCCATCAAAGAAATGAGATAATTAAAAATTTTACAAAAAAAAACAAAAATTAATATAAATTATTCCTGCTAATTGTAATCGACAGTAAAACTTTAATGTCACTAATTATGTCTTTTTTTTAAAAATGTTATTAATTCTATTTATTTAGTTTCTAAGGAAAGAAAAAAAATTCGTCTCCTTCTCAAAAAAAAAAAATAATTCTAAAGCGACCTTCCGAGATAAAAATTTACCATCAGAATGAATTTTTGTAATTTACATTAATTAATTTTGTTGCTTTATACAAAAAGAAACTTGTAAACAATTTTTATAGATATAGAATTAAGTCATTATCTCAAAAGCGTGTCTATAAATAATTATGAAAAAACATCTATAAGTTAACAATTGACACTAATGTCAAAAATATTCGAATAGTGAAAAATAATCAAAATTCTTCTCTATAGGAAAATGGAACGAAAATTATCAAAATTTTTTTACAACAAAAATTTCAAATAAAATATAAATTCACAATATTTTAACTCCAGATTTTTTTAAAATTCAGAAAAGAAAATTCAGAAAAAGAAAATTTTTTACCCTCATTTTTTTGAATTCAGAAAAGTAAATTTTTTTAATCCTTTTTTTTAGTTCAAAAAAGTATTTTTTTCCAACCTAATTTTTTTTTTTAATTCAGAAAAGTAAATTTTTTTAACCTATTTTTTTTTAGTGCAAAAAAGTAATTTTATTCCACCATAATTTTTTTTTTATTCAGAGAAGTAAATTATTTTCAACATAATTTTTTTTTTGAAGATATAATTATAATTATCCGTAGCAAAAAAATGACGTTGGAGAAATTTATTTCATTTAGATCTTGGCTTTATTTTTTTCTCTGAATCAAAGAAATATATATATATATATATATAAACTGCGGTCTATCTGTTTAAATTAATGAGGAATTATTTTATTTAACTGGAAATGAAAATGAATTGCTCTCTTATATCTAAAGGGGTAGAAAACTAAGAACTAAGAGCATTTCCGTGTCTTATCGTACTTTCCATTCCAGTCTCCATAGCAATATAGAATCAATATTTACTCAAGAATTACTATCGTATAACAAAAAAAAAAGTTCTTAAATATCTCTCGTATGTATTATTTCTCTAATCATTGTTTTGCTCCCCGAATCTTATTAAATTTTTATCAAAACAATTTACTCCACAAATTCTATCAGTTTCATTAAGGAAGAGAATTTTTTTTTCCATTTTTTTTTACAAAATAAAAACGATCAAGAAATTAACCAAAAAAAGAAGTGATTAAATATTTTTCTTTTGATTTCGTTTGGAAAAATTTATATCCAGAAAAACAATTTTTCACCGTAGACCTTTTTTTCGAAGCAAAGCTCAAATATTTTTCTTTTGATTCAGTTTTAAAAATTTTATTAACAAAAAAAATTCCCAACAAAGACATTTTTTTCGAAGCGAAAATCGAATATTTTTCTTTTGATTCAGTTTTGAGAATTTTATTCAGAAAAATATTTTTCATCGAAGACATTTTTTTCGAAGCAAAAAACAAATATTTTTCTTTTAATTAGCTTTGGAGAATTTTATTCGCAACCAGATTATAATTAAATAAAATATATTAATAATTATATTAACAACAATTAGCAAACCAACGATGAAATTTTCTTTTAAACAAAGATCAAACTTTTTTGACATTATTGTAAAATTTATTCTTAAAAGTTAAATTAAATTTATTCTTAAAAATTAAATGAAATTTCATTTCATTTCAATTTTAACTTCAAACAGAATTTTTTATATATTTTTAAATTTTAAAATAAAATTAATCGAAAGCTTAAAAAAATATTTATCCAAAAATACGAGAGAGAAAAAATTAACATTGTTGAAAAATTTTAAACAAATAATTTTCACCTCATTGAGTAAATTATTTATAAATAAATATTTAGTTCGCTTAAATTATGTAAAGAAACAATTGACACAAATAAATGACTGTTAATCAAAGCAAAATGAAGTTTCATAACAAACATATTTAATACTTTTGATGTCAAAATGAATGAAATGAAACAAAGTGAAAATTATTAATTGATTTTAAATTAAAGAGAGAGAGATAAATTCATTGATTTTTCATTAAAGCAAAATTATTTATCAAAACGGAAGTGGATTAATGCAGGAGAAAATGTTATATTACTAATTACTATTTATATAAAATTTAGCATCTCTTAAAAAAAATTGCAAAAAATATCCTTCGAAAATTAAGTTCGAAAAATATTCATTTTTCAATTAAACATAAATGTAAATTCAAAATTAAATTCTTCAAACGTCTATCTTACAAAATAAGAACATCTTTTATAATTGAAATACTTTTTAAAATTAGAATGTCATTCGTAATTGAACTGAATTTCAAAATTAAAATTCCTTCCAAACCGCTAAAGATATTAACACAATTTTAACTTTAATAAAAATAAATTTACATTGAAAAAATTTTTAATTCGCAGAGTATTTTCAAAATTGACATATTTGCAAAATTAAAAACGATTTTAAAAGAAAGAAAACTTAAACGATTTCGAAAAGAAATAAAATAAAAATGTAGGAATTTTAATTTATTGTTTTTAATAAATTAATATTAATAAATTTATATTAATATTATTAATGTTTATAATACCCAAACTAAAAATATTTTTAACAAATTAAAATAATGACCAAAAAGAATAAATAGCTAAAATTTTCAGATATTTCTTTTTCAAGTTGATAACATTTTCCAAAGGAAACTAATTATTCGAAAATAAAAAGATTTTAATTTTAAATAATTTATGTTTTTTAATTTTTAATTTTATTTATTTATGTTTATATTTTTATGTATTTATTTTATGTTTTTTAATTATTCGAAAATAAAAAGATTATATATTTTAACAAATTTATGTTTTTGAATTGTTTTTTTTATTTATTTATATTTATTTTATGTTTTTTAATTATTCGAAAATAAAAAGATTTTAATTTTAAATAATTTGGTTTTTAAAAATTTACATTTCTGAAAAAGTTTTTATTTTTCAAGTACAAAATAATTCTGCAATTCAAAATCGCTAAGATTTTAATTTTTTCGAAATATTAATGAATTACAGAAAAACGAAAATCGAAAATAAATTTCAAAATCGAAATTTAAAATTAAAATAATTTGAGAAAATCTATAAAATCTAATTTCCATAATTGAAATTTTTGTAAATAAAAATGATTCCCATAAATTGAGGAAAATCAGATGAAAAATTATCGATAGAAATATCAACGACCTTTCAAAAAAAAAAAAATAAATAAATAAATAAATAAAAATATGTAAGAAAAAAATGTAAGAAAATTGAATTCAAAATAAGAAGATGAGTAGTATATTTATATCGATAAACAAATAACAGAAAAAAAATGCTATTTTCAGTACCTCGATCCATGTGAACTTAAAGTTCGTTATTGCGTGACACGTGGATGGTTTTTATTATCGAACATATTACACTCTTTTTTTCGTTCCATTTTCCATTAATACCAGACGGACATAGATTGCACATCGATATTCGATGGTTATCGTTTATCGTTGAAAAGCTGCTGCTTGCGTTCTCATCTATGTATTGAAAATGAACACGATGATCGCAGTTGGCACGCAAAAGCAGAGGGAAAATAAAAATTCGAGAATAAGAAGAAATTAATCTACGTCATTATATGATATTCTCTATTCCACTGTATCTGATGCAAAATAAATTTTACAAAGAAAAAATAAATTAAACAAAACAAAAAAAAATTATTTAAGAAAAAGTGAATTTACTTTTTTACAACTATTTTTTTCTTTCATAATACAAAAAAAGTAAAACATACCAAAGATTAAACAAAACAAAATTAAAAAAAATTTACTTTTTTAGAACTATTTTTTTCTTTAACAATACAAAAAAGTAAACAATACCAAAGAAATAATACAAAAAAGTAAATTACACAAAAACAAGTAATTCAAAAAAAAACTATTACAGGAAACAAAATTAAAAAATTAAAAATAAAAAAAAATAAAAAAATATATAATACATATAAAAAAATATATAAAAATTAGGAACGAAAAAATTTTGCGCAGAGATAAAAATTGTTATATTAGGGGTGAAACTGCTCTCGTCCAAAAAGCAACGCAGCATACGTGCGTTAAAAATGCGAGTCCGAAGCTTCAAAAATTGTAAATATCGAATGATACTTGTTTTATTATTTGTGTAAAACCGAATGATTGAAAATGACGTATGACTGTATTGTGTATTCGATCAACATTTCATTGCAAACAAAAATCACTATATTAAAGCACTAAAACTATATGATCGACAAAGAAAAGCAAAAAAGTAAAAGAAAAATAAGAGAAAAAATTGTGTGAATGTTTATTTCGTATTAAGAATGACTCATTTTGTGAATTCCAACAAATAAAGAAACAAAACAAAATTACAACTCAAAAATTCATTTTCCTTCCTATCTTCTAACTTTACACTTTCTATTTTTCAATTTTTTTTTTCAACAGAAAAAAATAGTAACACTAAAACATAGCCAATAATGAAAAAAATTTTCCGAAATAAAAATATCCATAAACCACAAACTTTGGATATTCGAAAAAATCAACTTTTTTTATTAGAAAACGAAACATTGAAAAAAATTATAACAATAAAAAAAATTCTCTAATGGAAAAAAATTCGCAGAAATAAAAAAATTACTGTTTAGAAATTTTGAATGTTCAAATGAATGAATTTTATTAGAAAAGTAACTTTCGAAAAATAGTAAAAATAAAAAAGTTTTTAATGGGAAAAAATTTGATATGAATAAAAAGTCCATAAACCCCAAGTTTCTAATGTTCAAATTAGTGGATTAGTTTATAAATAATTCAAATTTATAAATAGTAAATAGTATAAATGAAATTTCTATTTAAAAAAATATAACTTGTATTTGAAAAAACAAAAAAAATCAAAATTTCGCTGAATTTTAATAATAAACATGAACACGATTGATACAAAATTTTAATAAGTCTAAAAAAAGTCAATTTTAGTTAATTTTAATTTCCTTTCTTCGCAGATAATTGAATCTTAAAAAATGATGACAAAAAATCGAAAAATTAGTTTTTTTCAAATTTTGTAACATTAAATTTTTCGAAAAAAAGGAATGTTTCTATAATTAAAAAAAACAAATTAATCTTTTTGAAAAATTTTAATTAAAAATTTAAAAAAAAGTTTGTTTTCTTCAAAATTTAAAAAACGTTATTTTTTGTCTATATTTAAATTTAAGGAAAATTATGTAATTAAAAATATTGGAAATAACTGAATTTTAAAAAAGCAGAATCAAAAATGTTCTGAAAATGACTTATTTCAAAAATATATTAATCTTATTTTTTAAAACTTTAAAAAAACTTAATAAACTCATTTTACATTAATTTTTATGTTTAAATTTCAATTTAAAAGTTTTTCATTGTAAAGTTTTCAAGAATTCAATTATTTTCGAAATTTGCAATTCAAATTCTTCAAAAGCTTTAGTTTTAAATTTCAATTTAATTTTACAAAATTTTTTAACTATTCAAAATCTTTTTAATTCCTTATTTCGAAAATTTAATTACGTCAATTATTTTCAATTAAATTTTACAAAATTTCAACTCTTCAAAATCTTTTTAATTGTTTATTTTGAAAATTCAAGTATTTTCATTTAAATTTTACAAAATTTTTAACTATTCAGAATCTTTTTAATTTTTTATTTCAAAAATTTAATTACGTGAATTATTTTCAATTAAATTTTACAAAATTTCAACTCTTCAAAATTATTTTAATTATTTATTTTGAAAATTTAATTCTTTTCAATTAAATTTTACAAAATTTTTAACTATTCAGAATCTTTTTAATTTTTTATTTCGAAAATTTAATTACGTCAATTATTTTCAATTAAATTTTACAAAATTTTAACTTTTCAAAATCTTTTTAATTTTTATTTCGAATATTTAATTTAAAAAATTATTATGAAAAATAATTTTCTGGAAATATTTGTCTTTAGTTTTTTCCACACTACAAAAATCAAAGTAAGTTGCGCATTTTATTCTAAATATGTGGTAATTTGTTCAAATATTCGGAAGAAAAGTCGAAAAAGTCTCTCCTTTTTTAAAACAAATCGAAGAAAGTCGAATTTTTAGAAAATAGTCGAAAAAATTTATAATATAGTAGTTGAACTAAAAATTTATTTATTTATTTATTTAGAATAAATTTTTTCAGCAAAAACGAATAATTTTCTTCTAACAACAATAATAAATTGTCTTTATCAGGGTATCTACTATTTTCGTTCAAAAAAATTCCCTGTTTTCCCAGTTTTTTTCTCAACAAATTTAAATTGAAATTTGATTTCAAACATAAATAAATCTATAAATTTTGTCAAAAAAAATTGTTTTTTCAAATAATTTTAATTGAAAATTTTGGAAATAATTAAATTACTTAAAAAAAATTTTTTTTAATTTATTTTATTTTTATTAATTTTTTTACTTTAATTTTAAAAAGTATTTTTTTTTTTAAATTATGTAAAGAATTTTTTCTATTTTTTAAAAATATTTTTCTCTTTATAATTATAATTGAAAATTTGATTCTTTAATTTTATAAAAATTGTATTGACAACAATAATTGAATTTTTGCAAAGAATTTTAATACTTATATAGAAATAATTGAAACCTTCCAAAGAATGATATTATTTATGAAAAATAATTCAATTCTTGTGAAGAATTTTTAAAATATTTTTGAAAATAATAAGCCTAGTAATAATTATATTTACTTTATAAGTAATAAACATTAAATTTGCACAAGAAATAAATAAATATCAATTATTTGAACATTTAGAAATTTGAAATTATAAACATTTAAGAAACGTTCAATAATTATAATTATTGAATAATAATACAATTTTTAGAAGCAAAAAAATTTATTTAAAACTTTAAAACGGACTTTATATTTTAAAAATAAAATTATAATTTCGGTCACTAATATCCCTTGTGATTATTTTTGAAAATTTTAAATAAAATTCTTTAAAAGAATTCAATTATTTTTTAAAAACATGTAAAAGAAATTACAATTATTTCAAAAATTTTCAATTATTTCTTTAGAAAAATTCAATTATCTTGAAATAATAAAATTGAAAGATTTCAACAATTTTTCTTTCAGAATTCAGAAAAAAAATTTGCGAAAATTGAATTTTATTCAACAATTTTAAGCGTGTATATTTTTTTAAATTAGATAATAAAAAATTATAATTATTAATCTTCGCCCTTTGAAACATGAATACATTTGAATATGATTTTTTTGTAAAATCCAATTATTAATTAATTATTAAATTAAAATACTTTAAAAATTCTATTTATTAAAAAGTTTCCAATGAAATTCTTTGACAAATTAAATCAAATATTTTCAGTCGAATAATATTTCTATTAACTTCATAATTTTTTAAAATTTATTAACATAATATGTTTGAATCGGTGACTAATTTTTTACTATCAAATTAATTATTTTAACTAATTCAGATTTACAGAATAGTACAAATATCTATAAAAATAGAAATAAAAAGTGATTTTTTAAAAACCAAATTAAAATAATAAACCTTTTTTTAATTTTGATGAAAAATTCCCAGATTTGGTATAAAATTTCCGGTTTTTTCCGGTTACATTAAATTCCCGGTTATTTCCCAGTTTTTCCGGTTAGTAGACACTCTTTTTTAGAAAAAGTTTTTCTAAAGTAAATTTTTTTTTCGTTTTTTCTAAAGTAAAATTTTTCAAAGAAGCAAAAGACGAAAAATAAAAATACTTTTTTTCTCCTTGTGGATTTTCTCGATTAAATAAAAAATATATATCTAATCCTGACAATTTTCTGTATTATTAAAAGCGAATTGACGACAATTTTCCTTACAATTATAGTGAATAAATTTAGTTATCAATAATAAATCAAAATTAAAAAAGTGTAAAGATTTATCAAGAAAAAAAATTTATCCTTTAACATTCTCTCTCCCCTTCGAGAATCATCAAAATAAGCTATACAATATTTATCAAACATCGGAAGAAATAAGAAAAATATTCTCTCCTTTTTATATATTTCTCGTGTCAATACGAGAATAAATTATATAAACCCTTGATGTGTGTAATCATGTTAAGTAAAAATTTCCTTTTCCCTTTTCCATCGATGAAAAAAAATTGATGTAATTTAATCAAGTTAACAGCTTCCGTTCGTTTGCATGACGGTCATTAATATTTAGTATATGGCTAAAAGAAAAATAAACAAGTTGACTGAACACAACGTTACAAAAATTTCCACATAGGCCAAAAATCCATCTAAATATAATTTAATTAAAAGCACACATTTCAATTTAGAAAAAAAGAAATAAAATTCTCTTTGATCTTTGCCAAACTTATTTCTTTAAATTTTTCACTAATGTATAAAACATGAAAGCGCAAAATTTGCAAGCGGATGAAAGTCCAAAATAAAATTAAAATAACAAAATATATCTATGTATTCCCCCCTCTCCCTCTTTCCTTCCGGAAAAATAACATAAATTTCAAATTAAATTCATTAATGCATAAACAATATAAACGTATTATATTCACTAATGTAAAACGTCAGCGAGTAATTAATTGCAAGTCTAAAAGCTGAACGTTGCTTCTCCCTGAGGTGCAACAATCTAATTTGCTCCAATGTAAAATTGATTACAGGGAAATGTAATTAGCCTCTGGAATTAAAAAAGACACTAGTTCTTTCTCCTAGCAATTTTTTTTTTTTTTTTTTTTTTTGATTTTTCGACAGTTTACATTTTGTTTGAAAATCAGATTTGTCAATTTAATTTTCTCGCATAGGAAATTACGTTAAACTACAATTGAATATGTTTACATCAAATTTGTCGGTATTTTTTTTTTCTTCATTCGACAAATTTTGCATTCGGAAAACCGAGACTTGAATTCAATTTACATATAGTTTACATTTATTAGCATATCGTGTGGAAAAAAGTAACGAAAGAAAATGATACAAGTTTTTACACCCGCTATGCAAGGATGATTCATTTAAGAAAATGGTTCAGATTTCTTCTCTTCACTTCAATCATTCTTTTGCATTATTCAAATTTGCAAAAAAAGAGAGAGAGAGAGTGGAAAAAATCTGTAACTGCAAAATGCAATCAGAATGTAATGCAAATTTTACAAACTTCTTTCCTTTTCCTTTTTTCCTTTTTTTAATAATTTAAAAAAAATTTGTAATTTTCGAAGCAAATGTTACAATTTTACTTCAAAATTTTCTACAACGAGGCAAAAATTCCTAAACATTCTGTTGAAGTTAAAATTTTTTTGCGTAAAGTTTATGATTATTTTGCAAATCTTAGAAATTTTTTGTAAATTTTTAAAAGTATTCTGAAGTTGCGGCCTTCAGTTGAGAAAATATTTTGAACAAAAATGATGAAATTTTCAGTAAATTTCTTTGGAAAAATTTTTGAAAATCCAAGATAAGAAAAGACTGAATAAAAAATTTCTGTGATTCAAATAAACGAAATATTGTTGATTTAAGTTTTACACAAAAATAGGATTTTATTTTTCCCTAACATTATTTCTGACATTCAAGAATATTGCAAAAATTACTATACGCAAAAATATGTCTAATAAATTTAATTATTTCATAAAAATTGCTAAAATGTCAAAATAAATTACTTTAAAAAAATTTTCAAGATTTCAATTCAATTATTTTCTTCAATTCTTAACTAAGCTTCATCTCAAAATCCATTATCTTTTAGAATTTTTAATAATTTCTTGCAATTTCTATGAAAATTCAATTATTTAAATACAAAAATCCAATTTTTTATACTAATTTAAAACAATTTTTCTTTTTAAAGATATTAAAGATATATAATTAGGGTAGAACATTTTCATAAACTTTAATAAAAAAATTCGTAAAATTAACTTTTTCGAAAAATATTTCAAAACAATTATTTGAAATAACACAAAAGTTTAAATTAAATACGTAGTTGAAAAATGTCCAAAAAAATTGAAATTTGGTGAAATCCTTTCGAAAATAATTGAGTTTTTTAAAAATATAAAAAGGTTAATGAAATTTTTCGCCGAATTTTCATTATGAATGTTTCCTGAAAAATTCTAAAACAGTAAATTTTAATAAACTTTAATTTACTTTATGCGAAGGTAATTAAATCTTAAAAAATTATGATAAAACAATTTTAAGAATGATTTTTTTATGAATATTGTAATGTAATTGTTCCAAAATTGAAAATTTTTCGTATAATTTAAAAAAGGTTTTGTTTTTAAAGAATTTTAATTCATTATTTGAAATATATGATTATTTTCACCAAAATCTTGAAAATAATTGTGAAAAATTTTAATATTTTATGTACGAATTTAAAGTTTCGGAAATATTGAAAATATTGTAAATAACTGAATTTTAAAAAAATTTTAACTTAATAAGTCAGAGAACTACTTTTTTCAAAACTATTTTAATATTTTTTTTAAAAATATTTTGAATAATTGAAATTCTGTAAAATTTAATTAAGACTAAATCATACTTTCCAGTATTTTTTTATGATTTGCAAAAATTAACTTTTAAATAATTTTCAATTAATAAACAAAAAGCAAAAAAAAATCAAAAGTCAATTACAAATTCAAATTAGTAGACATTTTTTAATAATTCCAATTTAAAGAGAGAAATAATTTTTAAGAAAGTTAATTTTAAGAATTCAATCACTGAAAGAAAAAACAAAAGTTCAAAAAAAAAATCTGAAAACCACTTGTTTACAATTTCACAAAGTAACGACTTTTCGAAAATTTTCCAATTAAAAATACATATTTTCAAAAATCCCCTTAATTTTCACAAAAATCTAATAACAATTTTTGAAAATGCTAATTTGTTCATAAATTTTAATTAAAATTATCCCAAACACAAATTTTCTAAAACTCTGATTGGAAACTCAGTGAATTCAATTATTCATTGAAACATAAATAATTTATATCAAAACCGAACTTATCTAAAATTCAATTATTTTTGGAATTTTTAATTTTTCAAATAATTATTTCTTGAATAATTTACAAGTAATTATTTTTATGACAGTTCGTCAAGAATTAAAGTTTCTAAATTAAATTTAAAGCTTTATTCAAATTCATCGTGATTTTTAAAATTTGTAGGCAAAAAAAGTGGAAAAGAATTTAATACTTCGAAAAAAGAAACTACTTTTTAAAAATTATTGGTTCAAATGCATTTTATTATTTGATTTAAATAGAAATCATTTGTTTCAAGCATAAATATTTATTCGATAATATGAACAAGTAAATAATATTATATAAACAAGTAATTATTATTATATAAGTGAATAATTATTTGTATGAAATTATTTTTTATTAAACCTTCCGTTGACACACTGCGAGTCATTTTGACCCAGATTAAGAAATATTTCAATTAATTCAAAGAGAAAGAATGAAAAATTTTCAAATTAAATTTTTGTTGTTAATTAAAAAAGTTTTCTTCAAATTAAAAAGAATTTTTCTCTTCATTATATTAATTTCTTTTTTAAATTTAATATAACACGGATGTTGACTTAGTCTGTAAATTTCTCAACAGTAATTTCTTTAATTTCTATTTTTTACTAAATGAATATTTTTGAAATTCATACTAAATAATTGAACTGAGGATAGTTCAATAGGTATTTTTACTATTTATTATTTACTATTCATTAATTATTCAAATATTAATTTTATTCACTAATTATTCAAATATTAATTTTATTTAATAATTATCCAAATATTAATTTTATTTACTAATTATTCAAATATTAATTTTATTTACTAATTATTCAAAAACTAATTTTATTTACTTATTATTCAAAAAGTAATTTCATTTATTAATTATTAAATTTTTAATTTTATTTCAAAGCATCGACTGAAATGTTACATTAAATGACAAGATGATGAAGTTTGGGTCAAATTGTCCCAGTGTGTCAACAGCGTGGCAAAAAGTAAGTGTGTCAACAAAACATCAAATCAATTAAATCGTATTTACTTACTTCGAATTCTGAAATTATTAGTTCAAATTCGATTTATTTGATTTAAATAAAAATTATATTTGAATCAAATATTTTTTTTTTTTTTTGTTATATTTTTGTATTAAATTGTATTTCTTTTACATTATTTTCTACTGGCAGAAAACTGACAGTTTTTAGCATCTCTTACATTTTAAATTCATATTTTACAAAAGATATAAAATTATGTTTAAAAATTCTTTTTATTTCGTGACTTTAGTAACATCAACATCATTCCTGCAGAATATTACAATTTTTTAAAATTATTCGGCGACCACTTTAGTTGAAATAAAATGGATTGACCCTCAGGTAAATATTTCTTTTAATCGAATAAATATTTATTTCATAATAAACAAGTAAACGGATATTTAACTCAATTTTTTTCACTATTTAATACAAACTATCTTGCAAATAATACAAAACGTTTTGTAAATCTTTGCAAAAAATTTCTGGACATTTAAAGAAACAATTGTAGATCCTACAAAATATTCAGTAAATCCTACAAAATATTCAGTAAATCCTACAAAATATTCAGCAAATCATACAAAATATCCTTCAAAATCATTTCAATTTTTCTACTAGCATAAAAATATTATCGATCTTCATCGTTGATAAATTATAAAAAATTCTCTTGTGTAATCAACAATTTCTTGCAATTTTTCCCTATTTCAAAATATTTAGCAATTCCCACAAAATATCTAACGAAATCATTGTAAATTTTTCTTCCACAATCAAAATTCCATCAAATTTCATGGGCAATAAATTAAAAAAAATCCTATAGGTACTAAAAACAACAACAATTCCATAAAATATTTCCTAATTACAAAATATTCATCAAGTCCTGCAAAAAATATCCTTATAAAAATCCTTCAAATTCTTTCTCCATTTATAAAAATTTAATCGATTTTCAAAACTAATAAGTTGAAAAAAAATTCTCCCCATTCAAAACAACAACAATTCGTTACAAATTTTTTCTCAATTAAAAAATATTTAACAATTCCCACGAAATATCATTCAAAATCATTGTAAATTTTTCTCCCACAATCAAAATTCCATGGATTTTCAAAATATTTATCAAATCCTACGAAAACTATCCTTATAAAAATCCTTAAAAATTTTCTTCCATTTATCAAAACTTCATCGATTTTTAAACCAATAAGTTAAAAAAAATTCCCCTCATTCAAAACGACAACAATTTCTTACCAATTTTTCTCAATTAGAAAATATTTTTCAAATTCTACAAAAAATACCCTCATAAACATTCTTCTAATTTTTCCTCCAATTTATCAAAATTTAATCGATTTTAAAAAACCAATAAGTTAAAAAAAACTCTTCCCATTCAAAACAACAACAATTCCTTACAAATTTTTTTCGATTACAAAATATTTAACAATTCCCACAAAATATCTTTCAAATTCATTGAAAATTTTTACAATCAAAAATTTATCTTCCACAATCAAAATTCCATCGATTTTCATAGGCAATAAATTTAAAAAAAAAGTACTACAAAAAAAACAGTTCCATAAATTTTCCTAATTACAAAATATTTATCAAATCCTACAAAAAAAACCCTTATAAAATTTCTTCTAATTTTTCCTCCAATTTATCAAAATTTAATCGATTTTAAAAACCAATAAGTTAAAAAAAATCCTCCCCCAATTCAAAAACAACAACAATTCCTTACAAATTTTTTTCGATTACAAAATATTTTACAATTCCCACAAAATATCTTTCAAAATCATTGTAAATTTTTCTTTCACAATCCAGATTCCATCGAATTTCATAGGCAATAAATTAAAAAAAATCCCAATAAGTACTGCAAAAAAAACAGTTCCATAAATTTTCCTAATTACAAAATATTTATCAATTCCTACAAAAATATCCTTAAAAAAATCCTTTCAATTTTTCATCCATTTATCAAAATTTCATCGATTTTCAAAACCAATAAGTTGAAAAAAAATTCTCTCTATTCAAAACAACAATTCCTTACAAATTTTTTTCGATTACAAAATATTTAACAATTTCCACAAAATATCTTTCAAAATCATTGAAAATTTTTTTACAATCAAAAATTTGTCTTCCACAATAAAAATTCCATCGATTTTCATTATCAATAAATTAAAAAAATCCCTATAGATACTAAAAACAATAACAATTCCATTATATTTTTCCTAATTACAAAATATTCATCAAGTCCTACAAAAAATATCCTTATAAAAAACCTTCAAATTTTTCCTCCATTTATAAAAAATTTAATCGATTTTAAAAAACCAATAAGTTAAAAAAATTCTCCCTATTCAAAACAACAACAATTCCATACAATTTTTATATTTAAATATTTATTTTATTTTATTATTTTATAATAATTAAAATTATTATTAATTAATTAATTATTATTAATTATTATTTTTTTTTATTTTTTTTTTTTATTTTTTTTTATTTTATTTTTTATTTTTTTTATATTTATTTATTTATTTATTTTTTTAATATTTTTTTTTTTTATTTTTTATATTTTTTTTATCAAATCCTACAAAAATATCCTTTAAAAAATTTTTTCAATTTTTCTTCCATTTATCAAAATTTCATCGATTTTCAAAACCAATAAGTTGAAAAAAAAATTCTCCCTATTCAAAACAACAATTCCTTACAAATTTTTTTCGATTATAAAATATTTTACAACTCCCACAAAATATCTTTCAAAATCATTGTAAATTTTTCTACAATCAAAAAATTTTCTTCCACAATAAAAATTCCATCGATTTTCATAATCAATAAATTAAAAAAATCCCTATAGATACTAAAAACAACAACAATTCCATAAAATTTTTCTTAATTACAAAATATTTATCAAATCCTACAAAAAATATCCTTATACAAGATTCTTCCATTTTTTCCTCCAATTTATCAAAATTTCATCGATTTTCAAATCTAATAAGTTAAAAAAAAAATCCTCCCCCAATTCAAAACAACAACAACAATTCCTTACAAATTTTCCTCGATTACTTTTAATCACTGCGATAAATTGTTTGACCCTATAAAAGTAATTAGCGAGGGTAAAGAATAAAACAAGGAAAAAAAAGCTAGAAGGAAATCCCTTTTAAAAAATGATATCAACGGTAAAATGTCATCAACAGAAAAGAGTTGTGACAAGTTTGTAATTGAATAATTCGTTATATCTTTATACCAGTACTATTGATCTTCTTCTAGGATTTGATTAAAAACCAGGGAAGGTTTTTGTGTGACTTGATAAACTCTCGGCAATAGAGAGAGAGAGAGAAGGGGCGAGAGGGGGGAGGGATAAAATCCGATTAAAAAATAAAGGAGGGAATTAAAAAAAAGGAAATAGAAGAAGAAAAAGAAAAAGAAGAATTAAAAAAGAAAAAAAAAGAGTAATTCTAAAGTTAACGAGACTACATAAACGAGACACGAGACATTCATGTGTCTTGCTTTGAAAGATCCAACAAACTCAAGAGCCGCATGCGCGCAATCTCGTATATGGTCGATATACCCAGAACGAACAGTGAGAATTCACCTGACGTGTCCAATCTGTGATGAAGCATACACACAAACACACAAATTCATAATTATAAACACACACACATATAAATATACTACTAATTCTCATGGATGCTGTGTGTGGTTAATTATGAAGCACTTTCTTAAATTTCTCATTCTCGTGTGTATTAAATCATTTTTTTTTTTTTTTTTTTGATACGGAAAAAAAATTTTTGTTTTTTGTTTTCGTACACAACCATTCTACTATTTTTTTTTACACTTTTCCTCTTTACGTGCGTATCATAAAAAAATAATAGTGCAATTTTTTTTCTCTCAAATTACGACACAATAGAACAGTAACACATTTTCAGGTGGGGAAAAAAAACTACTATCTTTATTTTTACAACCTTAGATATTTTATCTTTTTCGTAACGACTGTCATGAATCCAGAAAATATCATCACCTCTGGTTGCCTTTGAAAGAGTATCCTTTCTCTTTCTTTTCATTTGCATTTGTGCTCAGAAAGCGCGCCTTTTGAATTTCAAAAAAAAAATATCACGTTTCTTTGTTAGCTTATAATTCTTTTTTTTTTTTATTTTAAGATTTCAACTAATTTTAATTTTCACCTTTCTTCATTTCATAAAGTAAAGTCCGTGAGCCCTAGTTTATTTATATTAAATTTTTAATCAAATATTAAATATTAAATTTTTAATCAAATATTAAATGTTTAATAAAATATTTAATATTATGAATTAATTATCAATTATTCAATTTTAATTATTCAATTTTTCAATTTTTAATATTCAATTTTAATTATTCAATTTTTCGATTTTTAATATTCAATTTTAATTATACAATTTTTCGATTTTAAATATTCAATTTTAATTATTCAATTTTAATTATTGCGTTTTTATTAGTACATTTCTATTATTACGTTTTAATTATTCCATTTTAATTATTAACGATTTATTACCAAACTTTAATTACACTGACAAAAAAATTATTTGACTCAAATAATCGATTATTTGTCTACCATCAATTAAATATTTTTTTGTTTCAAAAATAATTTCTATTTCAGTCAATTTAATAGCACTTGCTTCAAAATTTCAAATACTGAAATTATTGATTCAAATACAATTTAATTGGCTTAAATAAAATTTATTTGACTCAAGTGAATATTTATTTGATAATAGACAAGTTATCGGAAATTTGAATCACAATTAAAATTTTTTAGTGTATTAAATATCAATTAATAATGAATAATAAATTATAATTAAATATATGTGTCGCTTTCCTCTGAAAAGAATCTTAAGCGCAAAAAAATTAGAGGTTATGTTCACGAAAGTTTTTGTTCGTTTTAAGATTTATTTTCAAATTTCCAATGTTGTGAACAAAGTTTATCAACTAATTTACATTCTAAGTAAACAAAAAAATTTGTTTTTGATTTCGACTAATTAGGAACGAATCCAAAATCAAGCAAAAACTTTCGTAAACATAACCTATAATAATTTTTAGGCGTAAAATTCCTTTCATAATATCAAAAAAAAGAATTCAATTTCGCTTTTTCAAAAAAATAAATTCTACACAATTGTTAGTCAAAACTAAAAGCATGAAAAATTCAGATTTTCAAAGATTTTAATTTAAAACAGTTTTAAAATTCAATTATTTCTAAAAATTCGCGCGATAATGCTCTTAATATTCAATTTTTATTCAAAATTTTAACTAAAATTAATTTTTTAAATAATTTTTTATTAAAAAACTTAAAGAGCATTCAATTATTTAAATACTAAAATAAATTTATTAAAAAATTGATTGTTTTTCAAAATTTTAAATAAAATTAATTTTTAAAATAATACTAAAATTAATTTTTAAAATAATTTTTATTAACAAATTCGAAGAGCATTCAAGTATTTAAATACTAAAATAAATTTCTTAAAAAATTGATTGTTTTTCAAAATTTTAAATAAAATTAATTTTTTAAATAATACTAAAATTAATTTTCAAAATAATTTTGTTTAACAAATTCGAAAAGCATTCAATTATTTAAATACTAAAATAAATTTCTTTAAAAATTGATTGTTTTTCAAAATTTTAACTAAAATTAATTTTTAAAATAATTTTTATTAAAAATTTCGAAGAGAATTCAATTATTTAAAACCTAAAATAAATTTATTGAAAAATTGATTGTTTTTAAAAATTTTAATAAATTAAAAAAATACTTTTAATGAGGAATGCAATTAAAATTGTATTAAAAATAATTAAACTATTAAAAAAATGTTATTATTTATGAAAAAAATTTAATCTCAGGAAAAAATTTACGATTCATAAAAATAATTGATTTATTGCGAAGAAATTTATATAAAAAATTTGTAAATACTTGAATTCTTGTAAAATCTTTACTATTTATAAAAATATAATTAAATGTTTCCGAAGAATATTATTTATTTCATTTTGAAACATTTTATTAAAATAGTAAATGTTGAAATTTTTTAAAAATAATGGAACTTCTTGAAAGAATTTTATTAATTATTATTATTACTTTTCAAAAACATTGAATTTTCACAAAGAATTTTCCCACTTTTGAAAATAATTTAACTTCTGCAATCATTTTCATCTCTTAAATTCAATTTTTTTAAGCATTTTCAACTAAAATTCTTCCATAAATCTTTTATTTTTAATAATAAATTAAACACATATATAATAAAAAATTCAACTAATTTCGTAAGAATTCTAATTATTTAAATATTTAAAAAAATATAAATTCTTTTAAATTTCTAATGAAATTCATTAAAAATTGAAATTTCATAAAAGTTCAAATTAAAACCTTTGTCAGTTCATCTACTCATGAAAATTTAATCGCAACTCATTTAGAATTCAATTGATTTTAAAATATTTAAGTAAAACTATTCATTAAATAATTTGTGAATAATAAAATATAAATTTTAATTCAATTAGACTATTACTAAATTATTATTATGAAATAATATTTGCAAAACTAGAAATTGAAAAATTAATATTAATTATTCACGTATTTATGTTCTCTACCTAATTATAAATAATTATTATATTACCTAATTGATATAAATATTCATAAATGTAAAATTAAATCCAATCGAAATTAAACCATTAAAAAAATTTAAATTAAATTAATTTATTTACTTATTATAATTGTAAAATTATAAATATTTTCAATAATTCAAAAATATTTTAAAAAATAAAATTAATATGAATTTAATTTTCAATTAATTTTATAAATCTAATTTAAAATTAACTATTTTAGTCTGAAAACAAAGAAAAGTGAAAAAGGAAGAGAGAAATAAAAAAAAACAGAAAAAAATCAAATAAAAAGCTCTCTGAGAAAAATATATAAAAGAAATAGGAAAATCCTGAATCGTCCACCGTCAGATTAGTTAATCCATTTAATTATTCTTGTCTAATCCGCAAAACGGATAGTGACAAATCCCACTGCCACTCCTTTAAATTAAAACAATACTTAAACTTGTATCAACATCAGATTAAGACTATAAGAATCACTGAGGTATCAAACTGACAGAAACTGATCGTTATTATGTTCGCTATTCTCTCGCTCAATCTCTCCATAAAAGAATATAATTTATCTCCATTTTCAAAAGAAAAAAAAATACTAAAAATACTAAAAAAAAAAAATTACCCACTCAATTTTTTGAATTATTATTCTTTATCTAAAAAAATATTTATTGTTCTCGAATGAAAAGCCATTTATTTCCTTTTATCATTCTTATTTATAATATTAAATACTTTTTTTTGAATAATTCTTATACCCAACGATATATTTTTACTATTGCATTTTTTTATTTCTCATTTATTTTATTTCTTTATTTCTTTCTTCTTCATTTTTTTTTATTTTTTACATCTATTTTTTATATATTCATTTTTATTTCTTCTATTATTTATTTTAAATAAAGGTAGCACTTTTCAAAAACTACAGGAGAATAAATATTATAATTTTTATCCAATAATAAAAAAGAAAAAAAAATTTAGTTTTATCGATTTCAATTTTTTGTTGGATTTAGTACCAAGGACAATGAAAGGAGAGAAAAAAAAAGAAGAAAAAAATTGACGCTTCATTTCACACTAACCTAAATTTTTACGAATGTAATTACTGCTGCAACATTAAAGCGACGTCGACAGCTTTCTAGAAAATTGTTTACCGGAAGTACTTAATTAAGAAGTGGAAGAAAAATGGAAGTGAAAGAAAACTTATTTTCTTATAAAAATTCCTTTTAGTTAAAATTAGTGAATAATTACTCTCAGAAAATGAGAAACATTTGATAATCTCGTCTCTTTCTAAAAATAATTTTACATTATGTTACTATTTGAATTTATATTTATTTCACAAGAAATAATAATGTTTAAATGAATATTTAAATTAAGAATTCAAATTAAATAATTAAATTAAATAATTAAATTAAACATTTAAATGAAGTATTTAAATTTAATATTTAAATTAAATATTTTAATTAAATATTTTAATTAAATATTTTAATTAAATATTTTAATTAAATATTTTAATTAAATATTTTAATTAAATATTTTAATTAAATATTTTAATTAAATGTTTAAATTAAATATTTAATTTAAATATTTTAATAAATATTTAATATATAGAAAAAAATAATGAGTAGAATAAAGACAAAATTAACGCTATTAATAAAAGAATAAAAGAATTCTAATAATTAAAATCGAACACTTATTAAAAAATTACTTATTTTCGTTTCATCGTCAGAATAATAAAACTGCTGATAATCAAATAAATTCCATATGAAATTGAAACTGAAGGAACAATAAGTTAAACGATTTTCAGAAATATCGTTTTCTGCACAAATGACAAGTTTCAGTTCGCTAGAAGAGAATAAAATTCAATTCATGCGGTAAGCAAACTGAAATCCAATAAATGTCTACAAAACTATAACACTTGAAAAAAATTTTTAAATTCCTTTTCAATAATAAATTTTCAATATTTTTTTTTTTTTATTGTTAATTATTCCAGAATATGAATTTTTCAAATTCAATAACAATTAAAAATTTATTATTCTGATAATTTTTTATTTATAATATCAACTTTATTTAATAGGTACTTATTTGATTAATTAAATTTTATTTAAACTGTAAATACTGATAAAAATATAAAGGAAAATAAATTTTTATTAAAATAAATTTTATCAGCAAGAGAATTAAAAATATAAATAAATATTAAATGATAATAAACGTAAACTTTTAGAGAACATTAAATATTAATTGAAATAATTAATTCCCTTACTACATTGTTTTTACTATTTGCAATAAAAAATGAAAAAATATAAAAGGAAAATTAGAAAAATTTATTGAAACTTGTAAATGATTTGAAAATATTAATAAACGTAAATTTTTAAACGAATATATATTATTATTTTAATTTTTAATAAAAAAATAATTAATTCACTGAGGGAATAAATTCAACGAGTTCTTTGCATCATAAAAGAAAATATAAAAAATGTACAAAGAAAATAGGAAAACTTCATTGAAAGTAATAAAGGAATTTAAAATTTTTTAAAGTAAAATAGTTTTCCATCTACTACAGTATAGTAGACTAGAATTCAGAGTAATTCGTTTCATGTTACTTTTATTCAGCAATATTTTAGAAACTTTTGACAGAATCCCATATGGGTTCCTTTGCACAAAAAAAGTTTATTTCATTTTCTCAAGTCGGAAATTTCACGTTTACTAAGTAAATCACATTTTGATAAACGTATCTACTCACGGATGCATGGAATTTTTTCCTAAAGATAGGCGGCAAAAATTTTCATGCATTTAAAAGCAGATAAGGTATTTGCTTAAGCTTCTGTATAATGACTGATAGGGATGAGACTTTTTACGTGAAAAATTTTTAACTCACAACTACTTTATAGTTGCATTTCATTTTATTTTATTTTTAAATATTATTCTCGCTTTTAAAATATTTTATTTCTAATATGGAAATATTTTATTTTTAAAAAATTTTTTTATAGTTTAAAAAATATTTTATTTCTAACATTTATTTTTTTTAACTTTTAACATTTAGTTTTTTTATTTCTAACAATTAGTTTTTTTTTATTTCTAACATTTAGTTTTTTTTATTTTCAACATTTAGTTTTTTTTATTTTTAACATTTAGTTTTTTTATTTCTAACATTTAGTTTTTTTTATTTTCAATATTTAGTTTTTTTTTATTTTTAACATTTAGTTTTTTTATTTTTAACATTTAGTTTCAATTTTAACATTCAGTTTTTTATTTTCAACATTTAGTATTTTTTCATTTTAATTAATAAATAATTGATTTAATAAGTAAACAGAATAAAAATAATTTTATTTACTCATTAAACTAACTATTTATTAGCTTTAAAAAATCAATTTAAAAAATACTGAGACCAGATTAAATTAAATTAATAATTCTAAATTTGATTAAATAGATTAACATTAATTTAAATCAATTTAATTAGTCGTCAGTATGGGATTAATTACAAAGTACCCGCTTCGACCGTATTTCATTGAAGAACAGAAGGGACTCACCAATCGTTGATCTTTATGTTGTAGAGATGCAGGCGCGGTTCATTGCTTCTGAATATCTCCTTTCTACCATTCTTCCTTCCTGTTCATCGTGACCGATAAAAAATAAAAGATAATAAGTAAATATTAATCATCGATAAATAACCAAGTAATTAAAATGTTTATACAATCACAATTTTTCTAATTTCATCAAATTCAGATAAAAAAGAAAAAGTATCAAAATTATCCCATCGCAACAATTTTGTCACATTTTTTGACAAAATTTCAGATATCATTGGAAAAAATACGATTGCTCTAATATTTAAAAGAAATAAATTTTTAAATTTAAAAAATATCGTCAAGAGGCAGAATAATAAAAATAATAAGCAATTAAAAGAAAAAATTTTATGAAAAAAATTTCTCAAAGCAATAATAAAAATAGTAAATAATTTAAAGAAAGCTATATAATAATAAAAATAGTAAATAATTTAAAGAAAGCTATATAATAATGAAAATAATAAATAATTAAAATAAAAAATCATGACATGAAACAAATTTCTCAAAGCAATAATAATAAAAATAATAAATGATTAAAAGAAAAAATTATGATAGAAAAGTCTCTCAAAGCAATATAGTAATAAAAATAATAAACAATTACAGAAAAGAAAAAGTACAGAATAAGAAAAATAAAAGTCGACTAATTTAACTTTTAATTAACATTAATTTACAAATATTAAGAAAAAAGAAATTCGTAAACCAAGTTGAAACAAAATAATTTAAAACAAATAATTATATTCACCTCAATTAATATTGGAATACGCCCGATTGGAATCCTTCCAAAAGTTTTAAAGCACTTCACATTCACACAAACAAACGCAACGAAACAAAAATATTTGAATCAATATTTCAATATGTATTTTTATATAATTTTAATTCAATAGTCGGAGGAATCAGAAAATAACAATAAATGCCAAAAAGATATTAAAAATTGAAAATAATAATGAACTGCAATCAGGCTTCGCAATCGATAATTATTTTATGACCGAAAAGTTGTAGCAAATGAGTAGTTACTAAAAACGTAATAAATTTTTTTAAAATTCTTTTTGAAATTTAAAATGTATTATAAAATTATAATGAAATTTAAAAATATTTTCAAATACTATTTTTTACAATTATTTGCATGAATTCAATTTAATTCTAATTTTATAATTTTCAAAAAAATTTATTTTTAAATCTAAAATTTATTTCATTGAAATTTGACAAAATTTCCAATTACTTTAGTTTTTAATATTACTGTTTTTAAGAATTATTTTTATTTAACATTTAAAAAGTAAAAAAAAATTTAATTTAATTTAAATTTTTCTTCAAAAAAAATTTTTCAAATATAATTTTATAAAAACCTAAATTTTTCAAAATTTAAAAAATTAAATTAAATTATTCAAAAATTTCAAAAGGTTTTTTAAAAATAAAAATTAAATTATTCAAAAATTTAAAAAGGTTTGTTCAAATTAAAAATTAAATTTTTCAAAAATTCAAAAAGGTTTTTCGAAAATAAAAATTTTGAATAGGTTTTCTTTATTTATGTCCCACCAGGAAGTTAAAATTTCAAACTCTGACATCATAAGTATAAAACCTATCGAATAATAATTATTTCTATAAATTTGCAACTATATTTTTTCAAAAATTAAATAATTTGTTATAATTTCAAAATAAGTGCGAAGCCTGTAAAATTGAAAACTAAATTTACCAGTAAAATATCTAAAAAAATTATTCACAAACATAATTAAAAATTTTCAACTTTCTCCACTAATTTTCAAAACAATGCAATTCAATTTAACGATTGTAATTATTCTTCATATTAATGATTCAAACACTTTTTAGTTTGCGCGCACTGATTTTAAATTTTTACGTTACAACAGAAACTCACTTTATAATAAAACTTTGTAAAATTGAACATAAAAATTCAACAAGATACAAAACTAAATAATTCTTCAACACGCACTGACTTTAAATGGAAAATTTTTTCACAAACGTTTTTAATTTCCGCGATATAAAGTTATACTAAAACCGTTAATTTTTAATTCTCTTCTATTCAACTTTTATCAAACTGTTCGCTTTTTATTGTCCTTTTTTTTAATATTATTCTTGGTGCTCGTTTATTCACTGTGTGTCACTGAAAAAATAAAAACAAAAAACAAACTCATAAGAGTAAAGAAAGTATAAAAAAATGAATTTTTAAATTAATGTACTAAAAAATTGTTGAATATTCTTGTAGCGTATTTATAAAAAAAATTGAAAATAATTAAATTCATTTTAAGAATTTGATCGACATTTTTTTTAATAATTGAATTCTTTCCAGAAAATGTAATTAAAATTCCATTGAAAATAATTTAATTCTTGGCAAGATTTTTATTAAAATTCTTTAAAACAATTGAATTGTTTTTAATAATTTTCTCCAACATTCCTGTAAATAGTGAAGCTTTTTAAAATAGTTTTTAATGAAAATTTTAATAGTAACTGTATTTTATCAAGAAATCAATTATATTCAATATTTTTAATACAAATAATCTTTTGCAAAAACTCAATTTATAAATAATAAAAATCTTTGTAAATAATTCAATTACTTTTATATAAATAACAAAATTCTTATCAGGTTTTCAATTTTTTCCAAAATACAATTAAATTTTAATTGATTTCTTTAAAAATTTCAATTACTTTTAACAACTCTTGGAAAAACTCTCCGAGAAAATTCAATTGATTTAAAAATAATTGGATTTTTCACACGAGTTCAATTAATTAAAAAACTTTTAATAAAATTCAATTCAAAAATCAACAATTCTTAAATTCTTGAACATTGAAAATTTTTCTGGAAATCAATTATTTTAAAAACAATTTTAATTTTATAAACTCCAGGGAAAATTAATTGTTTTTAAACATTATTTTTAAACTCTTCGAATAAATTTAATCATATCATTGAAATAGTATATTTTTGACAGGAATTTTATTATTTTAATTACAATTCTAATAAAATGTTTCTAATAAATTCAATTATTTTTTTAAATTTTCCAAAAATTCAATTATTTGTAGAGATAATAAATTTTCACGCAGAGATTCAATTATTTAAAAAAGTTTTAATAAAATTCTATTCAAGGATTCGATTAAATTCAATAAGGTATTAAATTCAAAAAATTCAATTCATAAAAGTAATTAGAAAATTCAATTACTTTTATATAAATAATAAAATTCTTATCAGGCTTTCACTTTTTTTCAATACAATTAAATTTCAATTGATTTCTTTGAAAAATTCAATTATTTTTAAAAACTCTTGAAAAAACTCTCCGAAAAAATTCAATCAATTTAAAAATAATTGAACTTTTCACAGGAGTTCAATTAATTGAAAATCTTTTAATAAAATTCAATTCAAGAATTTATTTTCATCAATTCATAAATACTGGAAATTTTTCTGGAAATTTAATTATTTTAAATATAATTTTAATATTAATTAAACTCCAGGGTTAATTAATTATCTTTATAAACATTATTTTTAAATTCTTTGAAAGAATTTAACAATATCATTAAAATAGTATATTTTTGACAGGAATTGAATTATTTTAATTACAATTTTAATAGAATTCTTCTAAAAAATTCGAATATTTTTTTTAAATTTTCCAAAAATTCAATTATTTGTTTTAAATTTTCCAAAAATTCAATTATTTATAGAAATAATAAATTTTTTCGCAGAGATTCAATTCTTTTTAATACAATTCTAATAAAATACAAGAATTCAACTATTTTTAGAAATAATTGAATAATTGTCGATGTACTGAAAATCATTAAATTTTTGTAAAGCATTAATAAAAAAAATTAAGAATTGAATGGAAATATTAAACTATATTAAAATTATTCATGGCAAATTAAGTTCTTTTAAACAATTTTATTAGAGTTTTTGTAAATAATTACATTTTTCTAATTGAAAATTTATTAAATTTCGTATAAATAATGAATTTTTTAAAAGTAATTTAAATTGAATGTTTTGAAAATAATTGCAATTTACAAAAAATTTTTATTAATAGCTTTTTAAGAACAATTGAATTACTTAGGAATTTTTTATTACAATTTTTAAAAATAATTGAACCTATTAGAGAAATAATTTTATTATAATTATCTTGAACATAATTGAATTTTTTCCATTTGAATTGTTTTCAGGATTTTTTTTTAAAAATCCTGAAAATAATTCCATTTAAATAATTTTTTAAAAATAAATTGCATTTTTATGAGAAATTTTATTAAAATTGTATTGAAAATAATTTAAATGCTCTAAAGAATTTTATTATTTATGAGAGTAACGAAATTCTTGCAAAATTTTTTTCAGGGTAGCCGCAAAATTTTATTTTTAAAATTCCCCAACTTTTCCCAGACTATTTTTTTTTTTATTTTCCCTGACTAACAAATTTTTGAATTATTTATTATTCTACATTGTTTTTATTAAATGTTTATCATGCTTTTTAAGTTACAATTTTATTTCTGAAGGAAAAAATCAAATAATTAAAAATTGTTTGTTTTCAAAACAATAAGATTTTGATAATAATAATTTTTGAGCTCTTTCGATCAAAATTCCCTGACTTTTAAATAATTTTTTAAAATTCCCTGACTTTTAAAGAGTTTTTAAAAATTCCCTAACTTTTCCCTGACTGATAAAATTCTCTAACTTCCAGTTTATCCCTGACATGCGGCCACTCTGTTTTTTTAAGAATAAACAAGAACATTTAATATTATGTACTTAATAAATATATAATATTATTAAATAATGTATAAAATATAAATATTATTGAAAGTCACGAAAATAATTGAATTTAAATAATATTTTTTAAAATAGTATTTTTTCGTAAAATTTTATAAAAATTGTGTTGTTTTATAATAATTGTGTATAAATAATAATTAAATTGATCTTAAGAATTTTATTATTTAAGAGAATAATGAAATACTCGAAAAAAAATTTTTTTTTAATACTAAACAAGAATATTTAATATTCTGTACTCAATAAGTATATATATTGTTTTATTCAATAATGTATAAAAATATTGGGCAATAATCTAGCAAAAGTATATTTCTACTTATTGCTCACTAATTATTATAATATTTGAGTCAAGTAACTAATATTACGATTGAGAAGAGATTATTTTTTTCGTTTCTTTTTTTAATTTAATAAAGTTTGTAGTTTACCTGGTCAGAAATTAGTCGTCGATTTAGGTACAGGAATTCCTTAATTGATTATAAGTTAAAAGCCTTTAATTAAATGAAGCAGCTGAGGGCAAAGGCGGGGTCTCTCTCATGAAGGTCATTTAAATTGATGCAATTTCAAAGTCGAACCATCATCACGCTATGCTCGCTAAACATGCAAATAGAACATCACAAAATATATAACTTTGTTAAAACACTTATTAACGTCAATTCACTTTTCCGTCAATTATTACAAAAAAAAAATTATACACATAGACATATTTCTCTCACACCACATTAAATTATTGTTAATTCAACTTTATAATTAATTTCACAAACAAAATAACTTTTTGCTATTACAATAAACATCTAATTTTCTAAAACTTTCTAAAACTTTCTAAAACATTCTAAAATTTTCCAAAAACATGAAAATTTATTTTTTATCCCCTAAAACTGAAAAAATATTTTTTATACTTATATGTTATAATTATTATTTTAATTAAATTTACAATTAGAATTTTTATTGTGATCATTATATTAATAGAAACGATAACTATTAAAATAATAATCATTATAATTACTATCAAAATTATTGTTTATCGTCTGTTTATTTTACATTGGAATTTTACTAATTTAATTAAATTTAATTAATTAATTTAATTAATTTAATTAAATTTACTATTAGAATTTTTATTGTGATCATTATATTAATAGAAACGATAACTATTAAAATAATAATCATTATAATTACTATCAAAATTATTGTTTATCGTCTGTTTATTTTACAGTAGAATTTTAACAATAATACGTTTATTTTCCCTTTGGATGGCCAATTAACTTAAAAAAAAAAAGAAAAAAAAACTTGTGGCTTAAAAAGGGTAGTTTTTCGCGCTTGACTTTACTTAACCACACGTACTCGTTTGCGTTGTTCCGCATTAAGCTTTGAGACTATGGGAAAAATACCAGGAACATTTTATTCTGAAAAGCACTTTGAATTTCTAGTATCATGATGAAGACAAAAACATTCTTGTTTTTTTCCCTCATATTTCTCGCAGTTGCAAAAAAAAAGTATTTAAAGCTAATAATTCTCATTTACGGCAAATTTTCATTTTTCTCTTCAAGAAAAAAATATGACAAAAAAAAGGGTATTACCTAAGTAAAACGGAATTTTTAACTCTGGATCGACTTTTTTTTATAACACCAAATCTCTAGTTAGCGGGAAAATTATTTAAAAAATTTATTATTGTTGAAAAAAATGGATTATTGTTGAAAAAAAGTTGATTATCCGATTAATTGTAATTTAATAAAAGTTTACTAATTTTAATTGCACTAATTTAAAAAAAAAATTTAAGGAGTACAAGACATGCCCCATAAAGATGCTTATTATGAATTATTATTTGGACGTAAAGCATAAGTCATTAGGAGTTCGATTTAAAAGAAACTATAAAGCTTCAAGTTATGAAGCTAATTAACATCAAAAGAAAGTTTGAAAGTGATACTAAGAACATCAAAGTACAAACTTTTCTAATGAATTAATTGCTGCACCGCATAGAAATCAACCTCATTTAATATTTACCGACAAAAATACAATTTTATCAAAGAAATTACAGAAGAAACATCCTAAAAGCTTTATTTTTAAATTCTTCGATATTTTCAAATACATTTACAATAAACAAGCAACTAGCCAACTTCTTACTTACTTTTTTAAATAAAATTGGCAACTTTCAAAATAATATAATTTAAAAATTTTTTAATTCAAATTTTTTGTTAAAAACACACAAAAAAAATTGAGTGTTGCAGAAGTTACCAAAAATTGCAGAAATACAATCATATTTTCAAAAAAAATAAAATTCTTCCCACAAATGTAAATTATTTATGAAACTTTTCAAAAAAATTCGCTCGTCAAAATTACAATTCTCTTTATAAGAATGAAAATTTGTTCTCCAAAATTGAATTATGTATTTTCAAAAATTTTAATACAATTCTTGTCATAATTTTAATTATTTTCTCATTTCTACGATATTCCATATTTAATAAAATTTTCCAATAATAATTGAATTTAAAACGAAAATTTAATAAAATTCTACGCAAACATTTCATTATTTTTATAAATAATAAAATTTCAGGCCTTGGATCGACTTTAACGAGCAAAAAAAGTCGTTTATGAATTAAAAATAAAAAAATGTCGCTGATTTAATTCAGTGTTGTTCCAAAAAATTTATTTTTTACTTCCCTGATTCTTCAATATCTAAATTAAAATTAATCAAAACTTGTATAACTTTGCTAAATAAATATTTAAATATGGTATTCTTACTTCTTTCTTCACAGGAAATAAAATTTAAATAATTTCAACTTCTAAAATTTAATAATTTCTAAAAATTAGAACTATATAACCCTTCCAAAAATTCAATTATTTTCTACAATTTTTAACTAAACTTCATTTCTAAATCAGTTATCTGTATGAATTTTAAATCATTTTTTGCAATTTCTTCGAAAATTCAATTAATATTTAAATACAAAAAAATACAATTTTTATTATAATTTAAACCGTCTATTTTTCTTTTTAAAAATACCAATTAAGATAAAATATTTTCCAATATTTTAATAAAGAAACTCGTAAAATTAACTTTTTCAAAATATTTCTAAATAATTTTTTGAAATACAATAGTTTTACAATTTAATACAATCAAAAAATGTCCAAAAAATTGAAAGGTAAAATTTTTTAAAAAATAATTTAAATTTAGTAAAATCTTTGACAAAAAAATTCAAAATTTCGATAAAATCTTTTAAAAATAATTGAGTTTTTTTCAAAAATGATTTAAAAATTATTTATCAAATTATTTGAAAAATTTTAAATACAAATTGATTTCTGAAAAAGTCTAAAATAATCCATTTTTTAATTAAATTATTATTTTTAAAATTATAATAAAAGAATTATAAGAATTAGTTTTTGTAATTTTTCGAAAATAATTGAAGCATTTTTGTGTAATTTAAAAAAAAATTTTTTGAAGAATTTTAATTGAAAATTTTGTATATATAATTATTTTCTCCAAAAAGTTAAAAAATAATATAATTCTGAAAAATTTTAATTTTATTTTTTATGTATGAATTTGAATTTTAGGAAATGTTGAAAATATTGAATATCAAAAATAATAAAGATAATTAAATTTTAAAAGATAGAACGTAATAATTCACAGAATTATAATTATAAATATAATTAGAAAAAATTACAAATATTTATTGTAATGTAATTTTTCGAAAATAATTGAAAAATTTTCGTAAAATTAAAAAAAAAAATTTGTTGTAGAATTTTAATTGAAAATTTTGAATATACGATTATTTTCTCCAAAATGTTAAACATAATTATTCTGTAAAATTAAAATTTTATTATTTTGCCTATGAATTTGAATTTTCGTTAATATTGAAAATATTGATTATCGAAAATACTGAAAGTAATTAAATTTTAAAAGGATAGAACGTAATATTACAGAGACTTACTTTTTTTCAAAACAATTTTAATATTTTTCTTATAAACTATTTTTCAATAATAATTATCATATTTTTATAGAATTTACACTTGAAGATTATTTATTACAATTTTCGAAAAATCAATATTATTTTCAAAACATTTTCAATTAAATTTCATTAAAAGTTTATTTTCACAAATTGTAACAAAATAGTTGAGAAAATGTTTTGTTTTAATTAAATGTTACAGAATTTCAATTATTCAAAATCTTTCAAATTGTATATTTTAAAAATTTAATTAGAAACGTTATTCAAAAACAAATTTTCAAAGATTTGTCGAGTTACGCTTATTTTATTAAAATCAAAATAAGTTGCATTTGAAACCAAAAAATATGGTATTTTGTCCCACAAATTTGCGAAGAAAAATCGAAAAAGTCGCAATTTTTAAATAAAAGTCGATAAAAGTTGCATAATCCTGTAATTGGTCTTCTGACTGTTGGATTTATTTCAATAAATAAATAAATAAATAATTTGAAAATAGTCGGAAAAAGCAGGGCTGATAAAAATCATGATTTTTTTAAAAAAATAAAAAAAATCGGATTTTTTTTATTTAAGTCGGATTTTTTTGATTTAAATCATTTTTTAATACTATTTTTTAAATATTTATTTTTTTAATATTAGGAATTAAAAAATTAATAATAGGGTGCATGTAAAATTTCATTTCTTAGAATTTCCTGATTTTTCCTGACTAATTTTTCATTTTTCCTGATTAACAAATTTTTAAATTATTATTTAATACTCTGCATTACTAATTAAAATTTTAATAATGCAATTCAATTCAATTCATGTTTATTCTGCATATAAAAATACATTTTTGTGGCAGAAGAGTTCCGCTTAACTTTACACTTAAAAAAAAAATCTTATAAAAATTTATTAATGCTTTTTAAGTAACAATTTTATTTATAAAAAAACATAAGACATTTAAAAAATGTTTGTTTAATTATTAAATATTATACAAAAAAAGTCTAAATACAAAAACTAAGTTCATCAAAGTTTTTTAATTTGTGGTTTCTTTCGATTAAAATTTCCTGGCTTTTAAAGAATTTTTAAAAATTCCCTGTATTTTTCTGACCAACTAAATCTCTGATTTATAATTGTTTTTATAATTTGTGGCTACCCTTAATAAAAAATACATATATAAATTCTTGTTACAATAAAATTTGTTTTAAAAAAGTTTAGGAAATCTTAACAAAATACTGATATTTAATGCTTCTTTGACTCAAATATAAAATACAGATTTTTTATCTTTCAATAACTTTCGCCAAATAAACAAAAAATAATAATTATTATTTTCTGATATTCATTATATTATCTTTATAAGATATTCTTTTTTACTTTTATTTAATTAAAAACTTTTAACATAAATTCTAATTTTGTATCCTTTTCGGTTTCTAATGCATTTCGCAGTTTGATTTAAATCATGATTTAAATGTCAAGATTTAAATCAAGATTAAAATCATGATTTAAATGTCAAGATTTAAATCAAGATTAAAATCATGATTTAAATCAACTTGATTTAAATCATTGCAGCCCTGGGAAAAAGTAAAAAATCTCTTAATATCAAAGGCCTGAAATTTCCCCAAGAATTTAATTATTTACAAAATTTTTTTTATAGATTCCTTCGCAATATAATTCAAATATTTTCATAAAAAGTAATTTTTTTTTAAATTATCATTTCAGTATACTCAGCGCATAATAACATATCATAGTAACAAGAAACAATAGCAAATATTGATATTCTTCAATTTGTGTACTTTCACATTGTAAACCCTTTGGCTAATGTTAGATTGTAATATATTCCTGAGAGAAAATGCCTCAAGCATTTAAACACACCAAGTCTATCATATACGATGAATAGTGCATTGCCTTTGCTTATTATAAAGTCAGGCAAAACAATATTCCCTCACATTCTCTTCCTACTTATCAAAAACTGTTATAATCTTTTTTCGATTATTTTAAAAAGTTTATATACTATAAACCAAGTTTCCCAACAAACTTGACACTTGGGCACTTTCAATAACTCACGGAAAAATCTCACCTCGTCATAGGAAAATTTGCTTCTTCAGTTAAAAAAAAAAAAAGAAAAAAAGAAAAAAGAAAAAAAACAAGTAAAAATAGGAAAAAAAAATTACAGAAGAAAAATATTTGATGAATTTTTCGTTTTAACTTTCTTTCAACTTTGAAGAAAACTTCCCTAGCGGAAAAGGCGTCTTAAAGATAGTTTCCAACAAGTTGTGAAATTTCAACTCTGAATGTTTTTGAAACATAACTTTTTACCCATCGTTTTTTCCCCTCTTTTTCCACTTCCTCCCTTCACCCGCTTCGCCCCTCCTTTTCCACCTCATTCTATTCAAGTACGACGAAGTTACTTTGCCAAATAATTCGTAAACACGTTTTAAAAAGCGTGCGACATTTTATTCATTTCTCTTGCTTTTTGGCAAAAAAAAAATATATTTTCTTTTAATAACTGAAAATATATATATATATATATATATATCTATTTTTCTGTTTTCCAATTATATGTACGTAATTGAATTTTAATTAAATGAGAATAAAAAAAAATATTCATTAATACTTTGGTATTTTTTTCTCTCTCTGTATTATGTTTGTTTAATGAGAATATGGTGCGCATTGCAGAAAGTCTTATACATACTGTACTAGGACAAAGAAAAAGCACAGCTGGCGTATTCGAAACAACGATAACCACGCGTACACAATATTTTTTCGGATATGTCTTCGTAGATAATAGCTATTTTTTTATTTTTTGCTTTATCTATTTTTCTCTTTCGTGCCAGCAACGTTTTTCTAATCTAATAATAACACACATTGTTAAATATTTCTTCTTTAGTTTCTCTCATAATTTTAATGTTCACCGTAACTCATCATTAGATCGGAAAATTTTTTCGAAACAAAAGAATATATCCTGTAAATTTTTGCACTTAATTATATGTGAAAAGCTTTGATATTTTTGAATATTAAACTTTTATAAAATAAAAAATAAATTAATCACGCAGTAAATCCTGAGGTACTAAAAAGTGTTGCAGATTAAATTAACACCAAAAAAAGATTAAAATAATCAATTTTGGTGTTATTTTTTACAATGAATGAAATTTTTGTTTATTAAATTTTTTGATAACTATAAAACATGAAGATATCGATAACTTCAAGTTGAAAACTCGGAATAATTGATTTCTTCATATTTTATAATAATTAAAGATGACCAAGTAATAAAATCATTATTTTATATTATAAGAATTAATATTCTTATAATTCAGAAGTATAATTACTTCTTCAAAATTATTTTCATTATTTCAATTCAATTATTATTTTCAAAAATTTTTAACTACAATTTTACTTTATATCTATTATTTTTAATAATAATTAATTAATCAATTTCACGAAATTTCAATTATTCCTAAATTCTTTAATTAAATGCATATTAGAAAATAAAAACATCAAATAATATTTAAAAAATTCAATTAAACTTTTTCAAAAAAATTAATTTCGAAATTCAATTATTTTCAAAAAGTTCACTCTATATTTCTTTTAATATTCAATTATAATCTAAAATTTTTACTGAAATTGATATTTATGAAATAAAAATCAATTTTTATTAAAAAAATTCTACAAGAATTTAATTATTTAAATGCGAAGGTAAATAATTTATTGAATAATTGAATGTTTCTCAAAATTCAATTCTCATAAAGAATTTTAGTAACAAATTTTTTAATAATTCAATTCTTTCGTCGAATTTTATTAACACTTGCATGAACATAATTACTTTTTTTAAGGAATTCAATTATAATTGTATGAAAAATAATTAAAACGCTCCGATGAGTTTTATGAGAATTTTCAAATTTATTCGTTTACAATTCAATTTTACAAAATTTTAAATTTTCGGCAATTCTGCAAATTAAACATTTATTGAAATAATTTCAATAAAAATTCTATTAAACTTTTAAAAAAAATAAATTCTACAGAATTTTTTTTCCAAAAATATGAAAAATTAAGAATTTCAATTATTTTAGTTTGAAACTTTTTCAAAATTTAATTATTTTTTAAAATCCACGTTATAATGCTTTTAATACTTAAAAATAATCTAAAATTTTAACTAAAATTCATTTTTATAACAATTTTTATTAGTAAATTCTACGAGAATGTAATTATATAAATACAAAAATAAATAATTCAGTAATTTCATGTTTATTGAAATTAAATTCTCATAAAAAATGTTACCAACAAATTTTTTAAATCATTAAACTCTTTGGACGAATTTTAATAAGATTTTTAAGAATAATTACATTTTTCGATGGAATTTGATTAAAATTGCACTAAAAATAATATTGAAATTCTGCAGTGAGTTTTATTATTTATAAAAATAATTGAATTCCAAAAATAATTTGATTATTTATGAAAATAATTGAATTCCTAAAATAATTTAATTATTTAAATACAAAAGTAAATAATTTATTGAATAATTGAATGTTTCTCAAAATTCAATTATCATGAGAAATTTTAGTAACAAATTTTTTAATAATTCTATTCTTTTGTCGAATTTTATTAAAACTCGCATGAACATAATTTTTTTTCAAGGAATTCAATTATAATTATATGAAAAATAATTGAAACGCTGCGATGAGTTTTATGAAAAATTGCAAATTTATTCGTTTACAATTCAATTTTACAAAACTTCAATTATTCAGAAATTCTGCAATTAAATATATATATTGAAAAATAAAAACTTCAAATAATTTCAATAAAAATCCTATTCAACTTTTAAAAAGAATTAATTCTACAGAATTTTTTGTCAAAAATGTGAAAAATTAAGAATTTCAATCATTTTAGTTTGAAATTTTTTCAAAATTTAATTATTTTTTAAAATCCACATTATAATGCTTTTAATACTTAAAAATAATCTAAAATTTTAACTACAATTCATTTTTAAAACCATTTTTATTAGTAAATTCTACGAGAATTCGATTATTTAAATACAAAAATAAATGATTTATAAATTTCCTGTTTCTTGAAATTAAATTCTCATAAAAAATGTTATCAACAAATTTTTTAAATCATTAAATTCTTTGGACGAATTTTAATCAAAATTTTAAGAATAATTACATTTTGTGAGGAATTTGATTAAAATTGCATTAAAAATAATTGAAATTCTGCAATGAGTTTTATTATTTATGAAAGTAATTGAATTTCTAAAAGAAGTTTATTATTTATAAAAATAATGGAATCCCTGTAGAAATGTTATTATTTATTAAAATAATTGAATTATTGCGAAAAAATTTATAAAAAAATTTGTACATAATTCAATTCCTGTAAAAAATTTTATTATTTATGAAAATAATTGAATGTTTGCGTAAAATTGTATTAAAATTTTTTTTAATAATGGAATTCTTTTGGAAAATTTTATTGTTTTAGTAAATATTGAAAATTATGAAACTTTAGAAAACTTTTGAATACAATTGAAATTTTGACAAGAATTTAATTAGAATTTTCTAAAATAATTAAATATCAGAGAAGAATTTTATTATTTATAAAGAGAATTGAAATTTTGAAAAGAATTTAATTAGAATTTTCTAAAATAATTAAATATCAGAGAAGAATTTTATTATTTATAAAGAGAAGTGAAATTTTGACGAAAATTTTTTTAAATTTTTGAACACAATTCAATTTCGTAACTATTTTACTAAGTTAGTTAGTAAGTTGGTAACTAAATTAGTAACTTAACGTAATATTCTCTCTGGAAAAGCTAAATTAGTGGAATTTTTAAAAATCGTTGACTTTGGTCTTTTATTTAAAATAAAATTTCATTGATCGTTAAAAATAACACCAAAATAGATTATTTTAATTCTGTTTGGTGTAAATAATATTAAATTTACTGGAATTTATATAAATAAATATCATTTACTAATTCGGGAGAAAAATTTCTCAACTATATCAATGAAGACTCTTGATAAGAAGTAATTACTTAATGAGAAAATATCTATTACATTTTATTTGAATTCTCTTTTATAATTATATAAATGGATTTATCGGTAAGTAATTATCAAGAAAAGATTAATTTTTCCTTTGAAACATCAAGCTGACACATCGTATTTGTGAGGACTCGAAACCCTATTAACGATTGCCTATCACGAAAATGCCACTTAACCCACGTGATCAACACCAGAATTTCAACAGATAATAATTAACTTACCAGATCATTAAAAGTAAAACGAAATGAACTAATTATGTAGTGACTGCAAAAAAATGAAAAAAAACAACAAAAAAAATTAATTTAACAGAATTAGTTAACGAAAAAGAGTTAAATAGACTAATTGTTATTAACAATTAACACTGTTTATAATTTTTTCCTTATTCAGCATTAATGACTTAGCAATCCTATAATGTTTTCGCGCCTTCTCCCCCCTAAATAATAATAAACTAAACATTTCGAAGAATTTGGTTAAATTTTTTAAGAACTGTCAGCAAATTCAAAGAAGTAAAACTAGTACTAAAATTAGTAATTTTTCACTAATCATCGTCAGTTATTTTTCCCTAAATGCTGACGCAAAAAGTCAGTCACGATTTCGCTAATTAATAAATTATCGTATCACGGTAAATCGTTAGGTATTAAAATAACACCAAAAAGGATTAAAATAATCCAATTTAGTGTTATTTTAATCCATTTTGGTGTTATTTTAATACCTAACGATTTACTGTGTTACTACTTCAGATTTAAAAAGTCAGTTCATTTTAAAAAATTCAAATTTCAAGACAAAAAATATTTATATTTACTATCAAACTAAACTAAATCTTTAACACAAAAATTTAATTGTCCAAGAGAAAAAAAAATAGAAAAAAGAAAACAAGACTTACTACATGAAAGAGCAACTTGAGATTTTTTTGACTGACTTTTTGTGTTTGTATTCGAATAAAAGAAAAAATCAAAAGAAATCCCACTTGGAGGGAATAGGAACGCATAGCATCCCAAAGACTTATTTCTCTAAGCCGGATAGTTTCTAGTTGGTCGCTCTCTATAAGGCTGAATGACTCTTGAAGTCTCGAAAAGAGCAGCTGAATGAAAGCTTCAATTCGGGAGACATCGAAGCTTCACTAATTTTTAAAACCGACTACCTTTAGCACTTTATCATACCCATCTACCTTTTTGACTTTTCTACAAGAAAAAAGAAGAACAAAAAGAGAAAAAACGTAAATATAAAAACGACACTAAACATCTGTCCACGTTTTTCATCAATTATAAAGTTTCTGCAAAAAAAAAAAACTCTTTGAAACTGTTTCAGAGTATTTTATACAAAAAAAAGATTCAAAACTTTTTTCTCTGCAATAATTTTTTCTTGAAGAAAATTTTAATTTTCAAATCGTTATTCAATTAGGAAAGATGATATCATTTTTCTTCTAATTAATTCAAATTTTTACTAACTATAAAATATGTTCAATTCAAACATATTTTTTCATTCTCTACTTAATTTTGAATTAAAATAATTTTTTCCCCAGTGTTGACAACACTCAAACATTAATTTGAGACAGGAAAACTTCGCACTCGATAATTAATTTTAAAAAAAGTATAACAAAAAGTTGCTTTCAAACTAAAAAGGTAGGAAAAAAGTAGCTATCGAAAAATTGAACTTAAAGACCAAAAAAATTCTTTTTAGAAACTTAACAAAACTGACAAAAATTCTATTCTATATTTTATTTTCCTTACGTTCTCCTAATTTTCATAAAAAATATTTACTTCTTTTTTATTCCGCTATTGAATTCCTGTAACAATGTTTTATTAGTCATGAAAGAATTTAAATATTTATAAAAATAATTTAATTCTTGCGAAGAATTTTACAAGAACTTTTAAATAATTAATTTATTTCGACTAATTTTATGCAAATTCTAATTTAAATAATTGAATTTCTGAAAAAATTTTATAATTTATAAAAAGAATTGAATTCTTACGAAGATTTTTACAAAAAATTTACGAAAAGTTTTTAAAAATAATTAAATTTTACAAAGAATTCTATTAAAATTTTTTTCCAATAACTTAATGTCTGTGTAATAATATATTAAATTTTTTCGGAAATAATTGAATTCCTAAAAAGCATTTTACTATTTATCAAAATATTTGAATTTTTGGGAATAATTTTATTCTTTATAAACGTAATTGAATTCCATCGAAGAATTATTTAAGTAAAGAATTGATTTCTTGATAAGAATTTTATTAAAATCTAAAAGAAGAATTGAATAAAGAATAAAAAAATTTAATAAAAATGTATTTAAAATAATTGAATTATTGCGGAAAATTTTATTAAAAATTTTAATAAAAATTTCCGCAATAATTAAATTATTTTAAATACATTTTTATTAAATTTTTTAATCAGAATTTTTCACAGAAATGAAATTCCATTCATTATTTTAGTTTAAAATATATGAATGGAATTTAATTTCTATGAAAAATTCTAATATTTTTGTAAATAATTGAATTCTTCCCAAGAATTTAGAAGAAACATTTTTTTCGCATAATTGACTTTTTCAAAGAATTGAAATAAAATTTCTAAAAATAATTAAATTTCTGAGAAATTCCTTTAAAATTATCTATTAAAATTTATTGAAAACCTGCGCTGAATTTTTATTATTTATGAAAATGATTGAATAGTTGCTAAGAATTTTATTATTTATTAAAATAGTTGATTTTTTGCTACAACTTTTACGAAAATACATAAAAATAATTGAATTTTCGCGAATAATTTTATAGACGTAATGGAATTCTTTCGAAAAATTATTTATGTAAAGAATTGAATTCTTGGGTAGAATTTTATTCAAATCTAAAAAAAACAATTGAATTAAGTATTTCAAGAAAAAAAAATTAAAAATGTATTTAAAATAATTGAATTATTGCTGAAACTTTTATTAAAATATTTAAAAAGAATTGAATTTCTGTGAAAAATTCAAATATTTTGGCAAATAATTAAATTCTCCTCAATAATTACAAGAAAACCACTTTTTTTATATAATTGATTTTTTCAAGGAATTCAAATTAATTTTTTAAAAATAATAACATTTTTTGACCAATCCCTATAAAATTAAATTTAAAATATTTTATAAAACTGGCGATGAATTTTATTATTTTTAAAAATAATTGCATAGTTGCTAAGAATTTTATTATTTATAAAAAAAATGAAATTTTTGCAAAAAATTTTATTAAAATGTTTAAAAAGAAATGAATTTTTGTGAAAAATTTTGTTTTCGTTAAAAATCATTGAATTTTTCTATTAATTAACTTAAAATAGGTAGTATTAAAAGTAATTAAAATTTTGTAATAAGGTTTTATAATTTATGAAAAGTATTGAATTCTTCCTTAGAATTTTAACAATAATTTTTTTAAAAAATTGAATTTCCACGAAAAACATGTTCTTATTAATGAAAATAATTTAATTATTGTAAAGAATTGTACAAAAATTGCTAAGAATTTTATTGTTTATAAAAATAAATAAATTTTTGCAAAAAATTTTATTAAAATGTTTTAAAAAAATTGAATTTTAGTGAAAAATTTTATTATTGTTAAAAATACTTCACTTTTTTGATTAGTTAATTTAAAATAGTATCAAAAATAATTAAAATTCTTCAATGAAGTTTTATTATTTATGAAAATTATTGAATTTTACCTGCTCATAATTTTAATAAAAATCTTTTTAAAAATTTAATTTATGTGAAAAATATGTTTGGTATTAATGAAAATAATTGAATTATTATAAAGAATTGTACAAAAAATGCTAAGAATTTTATTATTTATAAAAATAAATACATTTTTGCAAAAACTTTTATTAAAATGTTTAAAATGAATTGTCATTCTTTAAAAAATTTTGTTATTGTTAAAAATAATTGAATTTTTCTATTAATTAATTTAAAATACTATTAAAGGTAATTAAAATTCTTCAATGAAGTTTTATTATTTATGAAAATTACTGATTTCTTTTTGCTTAGAAGTTTAACAAAAATCTTTTTAAAAAATTAAATATTCATGAAAAATGTTCTTATTAATAAAGATATAATTGAATTATTGTGAAGAATTGTATACAAATTTTGTTAAATAACTAATTTTTTAGAATTTCTTTTTAGTTTCTCTTAAATTTCTAAATTAATTAAATTATTGTAAAAGATTTATTATTAATAAATATAATTGAATATTTAATGAATTTTATCAATTTTTTTTTGTAAATAATTGAATTCTTTTGCGAAATTTTATGAAAATACTAAATATTGAAAATAGTTGAATGCAAAATATTTTTGGAAAATAATTGAATCATTTTAAATAATTATATTATAATTTTTGAAAAATAGGTTTTTGTATTTCTTTTTTTCTTTCTTTTTTTGTATTTTCTTTTTTTTTTAGTATTAAAAAAAGAGTAAAAAGAAAAAAAAGAAGTGGAAATTCTAAAAAAAAACAAAAATAGTGGCTTTTAGTGGCTGAAATCTAAATACCCAAATAGTAGCATGACGTAGAAAAAAAGAAGTAAATATTAGGTTTCAGTCGATGAGTGCGAAGTCTGGGACAAGTAATCGTCTCTTTGAACCAATTAAATTTTTTTTTCAGTGTAATTATAATGACAAATTCAACAAAGTTTTTCTTTCTCCTTTTATAAAAAATTCCTCAATTTCTCAAAAAAAAATTTCTCAAAGGGGAGGTGACAAAAATTATTGCGAACTTAATATATACAATTTATAAAGTCGAAGGACTCGCGAGGGTTGGTTAAAAGAATGTCGCACCAATGCGCGAGCTTATAAAGGCAATTTCTGATCGTGTAAATACAAACACATACAGACGAAGGGGGAGAGAGAGAGAGAGAGAAGCAATGAACAAGGCCGAGAAAAGAATGGGAGTGTCACGAAATAAATAAAAAAAAAAAAAAAAGGCAGGAGAAAAAATACATGCCACTTGGTGAGAATTGATTGGGTCATCCCCGCGGCAACCAATGGACAAACACGATTCGACTAAAGCATCATTCCTGGGGGGGAGGGAGAAAAAGAAGGAAAGAATGTGAAAAAAAAGACATTTCCAGCCACACTCTTTAGTTTCTTTTTTCAAAGCAACATTCCACACGGTACACCGCACTGCCACCTCCCTATTCTTTTGTTTACTTATCGACACAACAGTAAAGTACATTTGAACACGCGAACAGTTGGCTACCTCAACGCCTGACGGCGCGATGAGGTGCCTCCGGCTTGTCCTAATCATTTTCGGCCTCTTCTTGTTTACCGGAAGTTTGGTCCACGGCCAAAACAACTCACCACCAGTACGACCTACTTCTAGGCCAGTCAATCTCTGTAGGTTTTTTAAAAACTTTTTTTTTTGCCTTTTTATCAATGAATTTTTTTTCTAAGAAAGATCAAAGCGCTCTTGACACAACTTTTCATATTACATAAAGAAGTACTTTAGCATCACAATTTAAATTAGAGAAAAAAAAATAAAAAAAAAAGTTTCGAAATCATTTGCTTTTTTTCCAATTTTACATTAACAATAAACCCCGAAAATATATTTATCCATGTACAGTCTCTTAATTTTTTTGACTATATCAAATTAAAAAAAACTAATCAAAACGTTGCTTCACAACACTTTTCGTTCCTTTTTTTGTCTCAATTTCATATTCTTAGAAAAATTATGCTAAATATGTAACTAAAGTGTCGAACGTCCAAATGAACGACATTTTTTTCATCTGTTTTTGAAAACTACTAAAAAAAAGAATAATTTAAATTAAACAATATTAAGTTTATAATTAAATTATTTTAATCTAAAAAATAATTCTTTTGCAAAGAAATACAAATTAGAAAAAGAAGAAAAAATATTGTCGTTTATTTGAACGTTCAAAACTTTTAAGAACATTGCTAAATTTAAAATAAGCAAAAAACTTTCACAGTCAATTAAGAGATATAAAAGCATTGCAGCTTAAATTAAAACCTTAATTAAATTCATTCCCTTTTGAATTAATTTTTTCCACCAAAAAAAATGTGTCTACATAAAAATTAAATCATTTTTCAAACATTCTAAAAAATAATTCTTCGAAGGATTATTTTAATCCTTGATAGATAACGTTGCAAATTCTCTCTAAATTTAAATTAGTTAAAAATGTTTACAAATTGGAAATAGTGACTGACTTTTTGATTTTGAATTAGTAAATTTTACTAATAGTGATTTTTGCAAATTTATTTACTTATTTGAATAATAATTTATTCGTAAAATTTACTAATTCAAAAGCAAAAAGTCAGGCATTAATTCAAATTAATAAACATTTTTAGTAATTAAAATTTAGAGAAATTATTTTAGTTTATTTTGGTGTTAAAATTATGAGCCAAAATTTTCTGAGAAAATAATTTAAAATAGTGCCTGACTGTTTTTGAATTAGTAAATTTTACTAATAAATCAGTGTAATTCACTACTTATTAGTAAAATCTACTAATTTAATAGTATTTTAATAGTATTTCAATAGTATTTTAATTTTTATTATTATAAAATTATTATATTTCACTATTTTAATTGAATTTTGCTTTTGAATATGTCAATTTTAGTAATAAAATAGAAATTATTATTAATAAAACTTACTAATTGAAAAACAAAATGTTAGTCACTAATTTAAATTTAGAGAGCAACTGATTACTTCTAAGAAAATGAGATTTTATTATATTAAGCAACAAAAATATGATCCCCAAGTTTTGAACGTTCAAATGAACGAAATATTTTTTATTACAGATATTTTTATAAATTACTAATCAGGAAACAATTTAAAAACTGAAGTTTTATGTTTAGAAACTCAGTAATTAATTTTTTTTTAAAAGTGACGCAAAATAATTGCAATAAAAATTTAATTTATAGAAGAAATAAATAAATTTCATTCATTTGAACGTTCAAAACTTTAGGATCTTACAAAAATCCCTTTGCCTCTGAGAGTTTATAACATAAAAATTAACGAATTTTCAAATAAACTGTTCTTCCTTTTTTCAATATTTAAACCATATTAACATTCGTCAATGTAAATTTAATTTCAATTGTGATATAAATTAGTCAAAAAGTATATCTCATTCACTTAGAATTTCACTTTTTTAAATATTGACTCCCTACTAACAATTATGTTCAAAATGAATTTTTTATTTAGTTTACATAAAAATTTGTACTAAATAAACCAAAGAAAATTTTTATTTTCTTTTTTCATTTCATTTTAAAATTGCTATATGATTTAAAATTAAAATAAAGTTTATTGACTAAACAAAATAAAATTTTTATATGAACCAAATAAAAAATTCAATTGGTTAAGAAAAGGTATTTGTGCCGAATAAAAATTATTTACAACAGTTTTGTAAGCCATAAGACAAATATACTCTTTCAATAAATTATTCCCTTCAAATAAAATTTCCCTCTGTCTGCACTCACAATAATGAATAAATAAAAATAAAATGTACAATTTTATTAGGTAAATTAATTCAAATGATAAGGAGTAAATTTTTCTCATTACGTATTAATAAATTTAAATGCGTCAAGACGCTTCGCATTCTTTCATAGTTCTATTTTTCTATCATTTGCTGTACTCAAGAATGTTTTTTCTAATTCTACAAAACAGAATAGTTATTTTTTAATTAATTTTTCATTAAAATTTAATTTATTTTTTCATTAAAATTTAATTCATTTTTCATTAAAATTGAATTATTTTTTCATTATAATTTATTTTTTCATTAAAATTTAATTTATTTTTTCATTAAAATTTAATTCATTTTTCATTAAAATTTAATTAATTTTTCAGCTGTAAAAACTCTTGGAAATTAAAATCTTGCTCTAAGGCAAAGAGTGAGCGAAAAAAGATTTGCATCTTAATATAATTTAAAATCAATTATATGAAGTTACAAATTTTTTATTTTCAAAACAAATTTAGATTTTTTTAAAAAAACTATTTCGGGAATTATAAACGTATTATTTCTTAACGTATTATTATTATTACGTATTAACGTATTATTATTATTCATCATAATTTCAACGTCGAAATATTTCATTTGAACCGTCAATTTAGATTCAAAAACACAACATTATTAGTTTAATCTGATTAAATTTTGTTAAATATAAAATCATAATAAAAATATAAAATAAATAAATATAAATATAAAATCATCAAATGCATTTTGCTTTTTAATTAAAGTTTCAACGTTTGGATTTCAATTCAATTGAGAAACTTTATATTAGTAATGCAATATTGTTCAAATTTTTGATTAGTAAAAATTATTAACGTAATCATTATTATTATTTGTAATTTTAATAGTAAAATTAATTTCACTAATAATTTAATTTTAATAGTAAATCTAATTTCATTGCGAATTAATTTTCAATAGTGAAATTAAATTAATTATATGAAGCATAAATTTTCTCTATAATTAACAAATTAATAATAATTACTTTAAAGTTTATTCTATAAAATTAATTGTAAAAGTCAATCCAATTATTTATTTTTATTAATTTTATCATTGTTTTTTCATTTAAGAAATAATTTAAAGAAATTTGAACATAATTGAACTCAGAAAACCAGTTTTAAATTAACTGCATTTTTTTGTTTTTGTCTAGAAACTAATTATTCATACATATATTTACGATTTTTCCAAATTTTCCATTCACTTTTTAGAATTTCATGTCTTTCACAGGTTTTTAAAGTTTTTCCATGTTTTCACCTAGAAACGCTATTCAAAGCATTTCTATAATTTTCACTGAAAACTGTAATGAAATAAAATTAAAATTATGCTAAAATATGTAAAAAAAACATTCAAAATTTGTCTCTAAAATTATTCATAATTAATTAATTATTAATTATTATTTATTATTATTAATTAATTAATTCATAATTAATTATCTAAATGAGTAAAAAATAAGTAATTATTATTAGAAACCTTTGCTGAATGTTTATTTCAATAGTTAGCGAAAAAAACTAATTACAATTAACAAAATTATCAATTACTATTATTATTATTATTATTATTATTAATATTATTATTATTATTATTATTATTATTATTATTATTATTATTATTATTATTATTATTTTTGTGTCACTATTATTAGTATTTATATTCTAATTATTATTTTTTTTGTACTTATTGTTATTATTTTTATTTTTTTTATTTTTTTTTATTATGTTTATTATTATGTTTATTATTATTTTTATTATTATTTTTATTATTACAGTCACAATTGTTATTACTTGATTATCCCTCAGAAGTAAATTTAAAAAAAAATCGAAATCAAATAAACAAAAAGAAATTAATTATTCCACGCTCATGAGAAAATAATAATGTATTTCATGACAGAAATCGCCTGACCGTCTGACGGCACACTGACCTTTTCTACTGAAATTGTCTCATAAAATTGCTTCACTGCACACAAACGATTTCAGCAATCGTAATTAATTAAACAATAATTGCACAAAAGGTCGACATTTTATACAAAAGTATGAAAGTTGACTAATCACATTGCTCATTATTATTCTGTTCAGTTTACGAATGTCGGAAGTTTTCCTTTACGTGTTCTACGTGGTGTAGGTTGCGTTCACCTAAAGAATATAAAGTAACGAGCATGAGCCATGTGCTGAAACAGCATTTTTGAAATAACTGCTTAAAGGAAATTTATCCAGTGAAGAATGAAAAAAAAAGAATTTTTTTTTTCTTAAAGAAAATTTTTTAATGAGACGAAGCATTCTTATTTATTTCAATGGGGGAAAAAAGGAAAAAAATTTCTTAATAAAAAATAATAATAGTGAGAAATAAAATTACATAAAATATCAAATGATGAATTCTAAATTCGTAACAATTGTAAAAATTTACCGGAATAAAAAATAAATAAATATTAATAATATTAAGACCGCAATGAATTTTAATCTGACAATATTATTTAGAAATTTTAAGCAGGAAAAAGCAAAGGAAAAATTTTTTGAAAACAGTGGAAAATAAAATTTTTTAAAAAATAACTGAATAAGCAAATTTTTTCACACAATTATTTTTTTCCACCATTGAATTGTAGTCACAAACTAAAAGAAATGTACTTTACTCTTATTTCGAGTGCAGAAGAAAAGATCAAAGTGCCAGAAAAGAAATACCTTTGGTTCTCGCGTTAAGCTTACAATAAATGAAAAAAAAGGGAAAAAAATCAGTGACGCAGAAAAGTGAAGAAAAAAAAAGAATCAAGAGTTCATTTGATCTCACAGGATTAACTGTGCTCAGTGAAACACACCAAAAACACTCCAGAAAGAAATCACATTGTTATCAATTAAATTCAAAGCAACTTTTTCTACCCCTTTTTTCAAATGTATTACTTTTATTGTACATTTTTTATTTCTCTTTAATTTTTATTTTCAATTTTTATTTGCAAAAAATTCAAAAGTCAATTATAAATAAATAATAATTATTTATAAATCTCCTTGTCTCCAGATTTGTCTTTTTCTATGCAAAAAAATTTGAAATTCAATTAAATTAATTACTATTACAATTTATTTCCCTCCAGTTTGAAGTTCGATTAAATTAGTTTTTATTTATTTTATTCTATTTTTATATTAACAAGCTAAATTAAAAATTAATTAATATAATAATTATAATAAATTCAATAAATATTAATAAATAACATTAATTTCAATTAACAATTAATTAACGAATTTTTCACGCAATAATTTTGTTTTCAAATTTATCTCCTACTTAAGTGCTTTCTTTTTTAACATTTCGACCTTCTAACATCGTATTACTCTCGAAACACTGGTCTTAAAATGAAAAAGAAAAAATAAAAAAAATAAAAAATAAAGTGGGAGAAGAGAAAGCTCGTAAAGTAAAGGCAGGTTCATTGTAGTTTTTGTTCCAAGAGAAACAGGTCGTTAAGAAATGTCGTTCACTTTTAAAGTCAGGGCTTTTTCTGACAAAAAAAAAAAAAAAGAAAGAAAGGAGCCAAGAAAAGAAAAAAGAAAGTATGACTCGTGACACTTTGAACAGTGCAATGTCGAAGTTAAAGAATTCCCTTATATTTTAAAGTTCTCGCCTGAACTTTTCCTTTATTACGCAGAGTCAATTGTTACATTAATTACGTAGGAAAAAATTATTCCTTCTAATTATTTACACTTGAGGGGAAATTTCATTTAAATTGAAAATAATTTAATATAGATTTGGACATTTTTAAATAATTATCATTTAATTATATTACAAAAGAAAAGTAATAACAATAATACTAATAATAATGATAGTAATAATAATAATAATAATAATAATAATAATAATAACTTTAAATTTTTAAAGTTGCCAAAAAAATGTAATATCGATATTCCCTAATTTCTAGACAGAATTTTGATTTTTTTCTACAACCCCAAAAGAATATTCTAATTCTCTCTAAAAATTACAAGAAAAACAAAAAATTTTTCAATACATTTACTTCTAATTTTTATTTAATTACAAAATTATTCAAAACATCAAAAAAAGTTAGTAGGATAAATATTTAAATCAACATTATTATTTTTTCATACAAAAATTAAGATTTTCAAAAACTTCAAATTTAAAACCTCTTGAAATTCAATTATTTATAAAAATTTTAAACGCAACTCTAGTAAAATTAAATTATTTTTGGATATTTTAAGTAAAATTTTATCAGATTTTCATTTTCAAAAACTTAAATTTAAAACCTTTTTAAATTCAAAAATTTATTAACATTGAAAAAGTTAAAATATTTTTTCGAATTTTTAAGTAAAATAATCAAAAATACGAAATTTTATTTTAAATTTTCTAAAATTACAAATTGAAACCTTTTGGAATTCAATTATTTAAAAAAATTTTAAACGCAACTCTAGTAAAATTAAATTATTTTTGGATGTTTTAAGTAAAATTTTATCAAATTTTAATTCTAATTTTCTAAAAAATAAATTTGAAACCATTTTAAATTGAATTATTTATTAAAATTGAAAATTTTTTTTAATTTTTCGAATTTTCAAGTAAAATAATCAATATTACGAAATTTTATTTTAAATTTTCTAAAAATACAAATTGAAACCTATTGAAATTGAATTATTTATAAAAATTGAAAAATTTTTAATATTTTTCGATTGTTTGAATAAAATAATCAATATTACGAAATTTTACTTTAAATTTTCTAAAACTACAAATTGAAACCTTTTAAAATTAAGTTATTTATAAAAATTTTAAAAACAACTTTAGAAAAATTTAATTATTTTTGGATGTTATAAGATAAATTTTATCAAATTTTAATTCAAATTTTCTAAAACATCAATTTCAAACCATTTTAAATTGAAAAATTTATTAAAATTGAAAATTTTTAAATATTTTTCGAATTTTTAAGTAAAATAATCAATATTACGAAATTTTATTTCAAATTTTCCAAAACTACAAATTGAAACCATTTGAAATTAAATTATTTGTTTAAATTATAAACGCAAGTCTAGTGAAATTAAATTATTACAAAATTAAATAAAATTAATAAAGTCTAATTCAAATTTTCTAAAACCTAAAAATAAAACCTTCTCTAAAGAAGTTATTTATAGAAATTGTCAACTTACTTTACTACAATTAAATTATTTTTGTATTTTTTGAAAAAAGTTATTACTAAATATTTTATAATCAATTATTTACATTATTCCTCGAGAACTAAATTATTTAAAGTAAATTCAATTTCAAATTTTTTTTAACGTTCAATAATAATTATTGGCAGAAAGAAAAATATAATAAATTTAAGAATTCGTAAAGATTTTCAAAGTTTACTAGACAAACAAAACAAAAAAAAATTCTCAAGAAGATTGAAATCTTTTCAATATTTTCCAACTTTCTTATCAATTCTAGAAATTTAATATTTTTCCAGTTCTTTTAATAAAATTCCATGAACTTTTTCTGAAATTGATTTCTCTAACTTGTGGCAATCCTTGTAGTCAAAAAATGAAAACAAAAAATTTTTACACAGAAAATAATAAAATTCTTCTGTTTAAACCAATTAAAAGTATTTTTCAAATTTTTCCAAGCCAAAATACCTATAAAATTGACTAGAAAAAAGATTTTTTTATCCAAATAAATAAATAGGTAACAATTTTATTACAGTAATAATTAAACTAATAAAAATAGTTCTAATAACTAAAAGCATTGAAGGAAATAACAACTGACTATCAATTGTAAAAATTAATAACAATAATTTGTTTACAATTAGATAAACTGTTTAATAAATTGAATCTTTTCTTATTAAGTAAAATTCAATTCAAAGAAATATCAATCAAATTTACGATAAAAATTAATCCTTGACTATTTTCTTTTCAATTTACAAATCAATTTTTTTCCCTTCTTCTTCTACTTCTTCGAAAACCCATAAAAATATACAAATGAATATTAAATATTAAGTAAAATTCAATTGAAAGAGATTTCAATCAAATTTACAATAAAAATTTATACTCAATTATTTTCTTTTAAATTTACAAATCAATGTTTTTTCCTTCTTCTTCTTCTTTTTCGAAAACCCTTAAAAATATACAAATAAATAAACAAGTAAATACAAGAATTTTAAACGAAGGAAAAAATGTAATAAGAAAAAGAAACTTGTGTCTATATACAGATAATGGATATTTGAGGAAAAATGAGAAAGTTGAATAAAATATTAGCAGAAAATAATCAACTTGATGAGAAATTGAAAATGTAAGTGGAAAGGAAGACAGCATAAGCTCTCAAAATGGAAAGACAGAAACGAATATTACAGTACTTGTGGCCGGTAGATGAGACAAAACGAAGGTGAAAATGAGAAATTATAGAAATTTTCCCCAGTAGAAATGAGAAAGTTGAAATTTGAAACGAAGACTTGATGTGAATAATAACTTGGGAAATTTCAATTATATTTTCTTCTCCAACTTTGAAAAATTATTCAATTTCCCACATTGTTTTTCTTCAAAATAAACATTTAATTTTTTATTCCTCGTTTTTAAAATCACTCATTATATTATTGCTATATCGCCATTTTGCGAATATTACTTTTTAAATATAATTTCCGAAATATAATTTTAATAATTATTATAATATAGAATATAAATATTATTAATTATTAAATTTTAATAATAATTTATATACATATATAGAATTATGGAATAATTCAGTAAACAAAATTTCTTAACATTCAAAGTAGCGAATTATTTTTCAACTGTAAATATTTCGAAAAATTATCGACTACAAGAAAAATTAAAAATTGAATTTAAATATTTAAAAATTTTAAAATACAATTTTTCGATATGTGGTGCAATTTTATTAACAATAAAATTTCTATTGAAAGAGAAAATAAATAAATTCTCTTCATTAGAACGTTGAGAATTTTACGAACATTAAAATCAATATTTCATTAAAATATTATTATTATAACAATATTTTCATAATAATAAACTCGTTCTAAAAATGTCAAGATATTATTATTAATATTGTTTAATGTTAAGATAATATATTTAACGATTTTTTTTCTTCAAAAGGTTAAAATATTTATTTATTGAAAAAAACCTTGACTTCAAATAAAGAGAAAAATTTCAATTTTCTACCTTCACTTTGCCATTTGAAAAAAAAATTGCTACCGATAAGATAATATGGTGAAAGACTAACCATTTTCTCTACTTAAAACGGAATTACAGTTTTGCCTGATCATACACTGAGACTATCTACTTATTTCTCCATATATTCACTTTACATTCCCACAATATTGAAAACCAACATGGAAAAAAACAATTCGAAAATAAAATACAAACTTATTTAGAATTCATAGACAATTTTTCAATCAAAATATAATTTAACCTTGAATTTTTAATTCTAAATTAAGATCAATAAATTAAAACACCAACAAGTTAATAAATTTGTAACGAAAAATAATTTTTTTCAGTAAATAAAATTCCTTATTCAATAAAATTAATTTAAATCAAATAAAAATTAATTGAAAATTAATTAAAAATTATTTAAAAATCAATTATTAAAATTAATTAAAAATTATTTAAAAATCAATTAATAAAATTAATTAAAAATTAAATAATCATAAAATTGTTATAATTCTCTCTTCTGTAAAAGAATTGTAATTGTTTTGAAATTAATTTAAAAAAAAATTCTTTTATTTCAAGCTACAGGATCAATTAATGTACTTTTAATAATTTCTGAAAGAAAGAAATATTTCTTGATAAATTGTGAAATAAAAGTTTAATTGAAAATTTAATCTTTCGACTGAAAAGTGAACAAAGGAGAAACGCTTTTAATTTCAGTAGTCGTACCTTTCTAAATATTTCCGTGAGGCGAGGCTTGTGAAAAAAAATTCTGATTTTCCATTACTCCCTTTGGCTTTTAAAGAAAATTCTCCCGGATGCTACGAAATTGTCGAAGATTTCGTTGTTATCATTATTTCCCCCTCGATGAGTCCAGATAGTCTTTTAAATTTCACTTCTGCTCAGCATCATCCTGAAACAATATAAAAGAATTAATAATTTGATTTATAAGAAAAAATTTTTCAACTCTTGTGCGAGAATTCTTTTTCTTTTTTTATCACTCTAAACTATTATTATAAATCAGTATTTATTTGTATTTGTATTATTTATGTGGCTAAAGTTTCGAACGAATTTTTATTTTTCATCTCAAGTGTTTTTGGAAAATTACTACACAAAAAAGAAAAATAATTGAAATTAAACAATATTTAGTTTAGAATTAATTTATTTTAATCTAAAAAATAATTTTTTTGGCAAAGAAATACAAATTAGAAAAAGAAAAAAATGTTGCCGTTCATTCGAACGTTCAAAACTTTAAGTACATTTATTATTTTATCTATTATTTGATAAGAACAATATTTTTTTCGACGAATGTAACAAATTCTCACTTTATGATCATTGATGAAAATGTCTTTTCACTATTTGACCTATATTTGTAAACTTATTGTCAATTTGGAGAGTTTAGTTCGATAATATGATTGAAACATTGGATTTATAATTTTTTAGGTTAATTATTTGATTTTAATTTTTGAAAAATGCAATAACTATTAGTAAATATTTATTCATAAAAATATAGTATAAAAACAAATTCCCAAATGTTTACAAACACGTTTTGCGGACTACGCTCAGAAAGTCGTAATTATTGGAATTATTTTCCGTTTTATCCCCTCACAATTATTATAAAGAACAATGTTATTTGGAAACAATTAATCCATTGTTAATTGTTACACAATTTCGATCATTACACTCTGTAAGTATTAATAATAATTAAATAATAAACACAAAAAGTTTTGTCAATCCTGTCAATTCTCGACGGAAAATTAAGGTTATGTTCGCAAACACAGATGTACACAAAATGGCGCTTTTGGAGTATTTTTTTAGACAAAAAAATAACCCTCTCTCAAATCTTTTGCAATCGACAGTTTTATAATTAAACAAATATGTTATGCAAATACTGTTATGCAAAATAACATATAATATTGAGTAAAAATTGCTTACCATAATTTGCAATGATGCGCAACGATGTCCGAGAGCCACGAATGTTGCGGCTGCTAATTCTTGCTTTTTCTTATTTTTATTCATTACAAAGTGCAAAATATTACATAAACACATAATTTATGTTGCCTGTAACTTAATTACGACTCTTATAAATTGCAAAAATTGATTATCATCATAATTAATGGGAAAAGTTTAGAGGACACTGATTTTTCCACACTCTTTTTAGGTTATACTGAGTTGTGCACAAAATGGCGGACATCACGTGACTTTTGTGAATCACGTGATGCGCGAGGCAATTTTCAAAAACAACAATTTCTCTCCAATCAGAAATGAGAATCTGGCTGATTGAAAGCTCATTGGTTAAAAGAAAGTAAATCTTCTGCTCACTTTAGTTTATACTTTGTTTTACTATAAATAACCTCAAAAGTATAAAATATTTATCTGATTGTTTATATTTTAGTTTGTAATAATTAAAACTAAAAGTATTCATATTCTAGTTTGTAATAATTAAAACTAAAAGTATTCGTATTTTAGTTACAAAATTCCAGTTTCCGAAGAAGGGAAATAGTTAATAAAATGCAAAAACTAAATATGATTTTTACACTGGAGATAATTCGACTGTTGTGGGTTCTTTTCATTGAACGGGAAAAAATAATGAACTTTTGATAAGTGACAACAATTTTAATTGAACTATTTTGCTATTTCTTGAGTTACTATTTATTTTTATTATATTATTACTACTCAAGTTGTAAAGTGTTATGAAGTGGGTCAATTTTTACTTTTTATAAGTTAACTTACTTTTTCTTTTTCAAGTAATTATCAACGACGAAGAAAATGAGGTGGCGAACAAAAGTGTTACTAGCGCATTGAATATGCTAAAGGATAAATATCCTGGTTATTTGGGAGAAATCTACATTGTTCAGATAAACAATTCCGATGCTGATAGTACACTTCAACGTGTTTGTGGAACCTGGAATATGACCCTTCTAGGAGGAAGATCTGGATCTAAAATTCCAGATTTAGTTCTTGATATCACAAAGTCTGGAATGGCAACTGAAACTGTTAACGCAATCACTGCCGCACTTGGCTTACCCACAGTCTCTGGTGAATTTGGCCAAAAGGGAGATTTGCGGTAAGTTATTTTATTACAAAAACACTCGAAAGAAATTAAATAGAATTAAAATTAACAAAGTCAAGAATATTTTAAATATCCATTTAAATATAAACTAGTTGAATGAATTATGTTAAAACAAATTTGTTTTATACTCTCATCAAAATTTCAATATTTTTAAAATTAATGAAATTCTTCTCCAAAATAAAATTATTTTAAAAAAATTTGAATAACATTTTTGGCAAAATTTCAATTTTGTCAATTCAAAGATTTTCAATATCTACTCTTAGAGTTTTTCAAAAGAATTCAATTATTCAAAAACAATTTTAATGAAATTGTACACAAATATTTATTTATTTTCATAAATAATAAAAATTTCAGAGGAGTTTAAATATTTACAAATTTTTTATCAAGTTTCTTGCAAAATTTAATTATTTTTCAAATTTTTATTAAAATTCGCAAAAAAAAATTTTATTATTTAAAAATAATTCAATAAAATTCGCCAAAAAAAATATTTTATTATTTAAAAATTTATAAATAAAATTCGTCTAAAAAAATATTTTATTATTTAAAAATTTATAAAAAAAATTCGTCTAAAAAATATTTTATTATTCAAAAATTTATAAATAAAATTCGTGTAAAAAAATATTTTATTATTTAAAACTTTGTTAATAAAATTGTTTATAAGAATTAAATTTCAAGAAATATTCAATTATTCAATAAATAATTTACCTTTATACTTAAATAATTAAATCCTCGTAGAATTTGCCTATAAAAATTTATTTGAAAATGAATTTTTGTTTAAGTTTAAGACAACAACAGAATGTAAAAATAATTTTTAAGATTTTACATAGTAACAATATGTTCATAAAATAAAATAATGATTTAACACTCGATCCACTTTTAATTATTATAAAACATGAAGAAATCGATCATTATTTACTCGTCATCTTTATGTTTTATAACAATATTTTTAAATTTGATTAATTTCACAAAAAATTGACTTTGAAATATTTAAAAATCTTAATTTCAATGGAAAAATAATATTAATTAAATATTTAAAATATTAATAAAAAGAAATTATTGTTTTCGAATAATTTTACAATTAATAAATTTAACGGAACATTTTTTTTCATTACAATATTTTCCTTTATTCTCTAAAAAATCAAAATTTTCAATTTAATTTGCAATTAAATTTTCTAATTGACGAATATAATTTATAAACATTTTTTTCTTTATTGAAAAAAAACTTTGCATTTCATTAAAACAATGGAAATTAAGAAATAGAACTGATGCAAATTATTTCCTTATGAAAATTTTCTACAAAAATTAAAAAAAACGGGAATATCTAATTTATGTCTTTCCAAAAAAAAAAAAATGAGTTTGTAAGACATATTTTTATTGAGAAATAAACAAAATATTAGTTAAATATTTATTTTACAAAAGTTATTAAAATTTGAAAAATTTAATTTGTAAATTTTAAAAAAATTAGGTTTTTGAAAAATAGTAATTAAAATTTTTTAAAGAAAATGATACTTAAATTCTTAATAATAATTTCAACAAGTTGAAACAATTGGAAATTCTGTAAAATTTTCTATTTTAAAGAATTTTAACGTTCCTAAAGTTTCGAACGTTCAAATCAACAACAATATTTTTTTTTACTTCTAATTTGTATTTTATTTACAAAAAAAATTATTTTTTAGATTAAAACAATTTAATTCTTCTAAATATTGTTTAATTTGAATTAGTTTTCTTTTTTCGGTAGTAATTTTGAAAAATACTTGAGGTGAAAAAAAATTTCATTCATTTGAACGTTCAAAACTTTAGCTCCATATTTTATTTTTTCCTCTTCAAAAATTGTCTATAAATATAATTATATTTTTGAAATTATATCATTTTATGAATTTACAAAAATTATTCTACTTCAATAATTCAATTCTTGTAGTTGAATTCTGATAGGAATTGATTTAACAAAAATTTCAGTAAAAATTTTAAAAAATGATTGAATATTTAAACCGTTGTAACAGGAATTTTAGAAATTAATTAAATTTTAAAAGGTTTTTAAATTAAAGTCCTTGAAAATTTAAGGGAAGAAAAAGATGTTTCTAAAGTTTTGAACGTTCAAATGAACAATTTTTTTTACTTCTTCTAATTTGTATTTCTTTACAAAAAAATATTTTTTAGATTACAACAAATTAAATCTAAACTAAATATTGTTTAATTTCAATTATTTTTCTTTTTTCAATAATAATTTTCAAAAATACTGAAGGTGAACAAAAATTTCGTTCATTTGAACGTTCAAATCTTTAACTCCATAGAAAAAGTTTTTAAAATTTTATTTTAAAAAAGCATTAATAAAATTATTTTTCTTCAAAAATTATTAAAGTTTTTCAATAACTTTTTTCAAAAATTTTAAAAAAATAATTGATATTTAGATGAATTACAGTTGCAAATTTTAGAAATAATTATATTTCATGAGGTTTTTTTTATTGAAATTATTTGAAATTACATATCCTCGGGAAAAATAAATATGAATAAGTTTTTAATTTTTTGTTCAACAAGAAGAATTAAAGTTTTGAAAAATTTAATTCAGAAATTTCGAAAAATTGTTTCTTGAAAAATGAAACAAAAATTTTTGAAAAATACTTCTGTTTCCGAAAATAATTTTTAGAAATTGACACAATTGAAAATTTTGACAACTTTTATTGAAATAAATTTTGAATTTTAATTCAAGTTGTTGATAGAAATATTTTGCCATTTACTATACAAGTTGTTCATATAATTAAATTTAATGAAAAACCGTAAGAAAAATGATATTTTTTAAGAAATTAAGAATTTTTATTAAATTTGGAAAAGCAAATTTTAATAGCAATAACGGAAATGAAAATTACACGTGCGCTTGCGCGCGTCTAGTTTTGTTAGTTAATAATAATTAATAATAATTAATAATAATTAATAATAATCATTAATAATTGTTCCAGACGATGGAGAGAATTGACAGACGATCAAAAGGGATATTTAATTCAAGTAATGCCACCAGCTGATCTCGTGCCAGAAATTATCAGACAATTGTGTCTAACGACGATAAATAATCGAGCTTTAGATAATAAATCAATAGACAATGCAATGATCCTGTTTAATAGCGATTTCATAATGGACCATAAGTACAAGAGTCTTCTTCTTAATGTTCCAACGCGTCACGTGATGGTGGATATTGAAAGTGATGTGGACAAGGCACGCGAGCAAATAGTACGTCTACGCGATTTGGACATTGTGCACTTCTTTATTTTAGGCAATCAGGAAACAATTTGCATGGCTATGAAAATTGCTGAATCACAAAATTATACAGGACGATTTTATGCATGGTATATGATAACTCTCGATGAATTTATGCCATCCTGTGAGGTCAACAATATCACGATAATGTTCATCAAACCGGAATTTCTCAATAAACCACAATTGTCCGAACTCACTTCGAAAGGACTTCTACCTAAGCCGTTGATAAGCTCCGCCTTTTACTATGATTTGACACGAATCGCCGTTATGGGAATGAAAGCGGCCATCGATGCTGGCGAATGGCCTGCTGTACGACAGCAAATCATCTGCGAAGAATTTAATGGTAAAAATATAATTTTTATGCGGAATATTTTTTTTTTCTTATTCTTCACGCTAATGAAAAAGACGAGATTTTTTTTTATAACGAAATAATAGATAATTTAAAACTTTAAATTTAACGTAAGCTGAATGTTTGTTGTGATGATAAAGTTTTGAACGTTCAAATGATATTTTTTTTATAAAATAAACAAATTAAAAGAATAGAAAAACTTGGTCGTTCATTTGAACGTTCAAAACTTTAGGATCATTGTTTGTTCTCATATTTCATGCTATGGAAGGAAAAGGAAATTTACCTCAAATTTAATTTTCAGACTTCGCACTCATCTGCTGAAAATCTATTTGCTACCTTTTTTACAATTTTTAGCTATTTTTTGGATCCTTTTTGTAGTTTATTGTCACTAAAACCTACTTTTTCGAAAATTTGCACCATTTTAAATCCTCAAATAGTTAAAAATGAAAAATTAATATTTATATCCTTTTAAATAATCATAAGTTTCAGGAATCATCAATTTACCTTGTTTACTGGATATTCAATTCAGAAATACAACAATTCAATACAAAATAAAATATTTTGTGACTAAATTAACTTTATAAAACGAAATTAATCTGTAAGTTAATCAAATTTTAGTCGATTGAGATTATTTTACAAATTGTTTACTTTTTGTAAGTAGGTAATTCAATTCTCCCAGAATTTTCTGACAAGAATTAATTCGAAAATGAATTTTAGTAAAAATTTTAGAAAATAATTGAAGATTAGAAACTTTGGAATTGTTAGGAAAAAGAAAACTACAGAAGGATATTAATTGAAATCTTTGAAAATTATACTTGACGTAAAAGTATAATAATATTTAAATATTTTAAAGATTTTAACAAATATTTTCTAAATATTTAAACAATTTCCAACATTTCCAAAATAATAATGAAACAAATATGTAAAAAAAAAGTTTTCATAATTTTATTAGACAATTCTACAAAATTATTGAATTTTGGAAGAAATACAATTGTAAATTTCAGGAATAATTAAATTTCAAAAGGATTTTGAATTTAAATGTTTCAAAATTTTAATTGCTTTTGAAAAATTAATAAGAACAAGTATTGAAATAATTATTTAACAAAAATGATTGAAGTTTTGAATAATTTAATTTGAGATCTCTAAAATAATGAGTTTTTTGAAAAATGTTAACAATTTTTTGTAATCCTGATTTAAACATCTTTTATTAATTGTAACATTTAAATATTTTATAAATTGTAAGTAATATTTAAGTATTCATTTATAAAATATTAATAATTTATTTTCATTCTAAAAAAATTATTAAAGTTTTGAATAATTTTACTTAGAAATTCAAAAATAGAATTAAATTGTGCAAAAATTGCAGTCGTACATAATTTTTTAGTAATTATTTAAAGTTTTAATTCCCATGGAAAAATAAATAATAAGAATTTAAATATTTATTTAACAAAAATTATTTAAGTTTAGAACAACTTCATTTAAAAATAATTGTGTTTTGAAAAAATTACAGTTATAATTTTTAGAAATAATTCAATTTTCAAAAGTTTTTCAAAATTGACATTATTTAAAATTTTAATTTCTATAGAAAAATAAATAATACTCAGTATTTAAATGTTCATTTAACAAAAATTATTGATGTTTTGGATAATTAATTTCAAAGTTTTAAAAACTTGCGTGGTTTTTAAAACATTTTAGATAATATTATTGATAATTTATAGAAAATAATAAAATTTTAAAAGAACAGCAGCTGTTATTTTTAGAAAAATATAATATCAAAAAGATTTTTTATTAAATTTATTAACAAAAATTTTAATTCCCGTTGAAAAATAAATAACAATAATTATTTCACTATTTATTTAATAACAAAAATTAGGTTTTTGAGAAATAATTAAAGTTGTTTTGAAAATGGTTCAATTTTTGAGAAAATATTTTTAAAAATTATGAAATAATTAATAATAATTGAATACTTTTGAAAATTATAAACTAATTTTTAAATAATGCAAATTTTGTCGAATTGCATAGAAATTAATTTTATATTTGAAAGAATTTTTGTTTAAAATAATTTTTTAAATATAATCCTATTCTTGAACAATTCTAACTAAAAACTTGAAAAATTGAATATTGTAATTCAATAAAATAATAATTAATAATATTAAAAATTATGTAATCATGTAATTAAATAGTTTTGAATTGAATTTATTATGAGAACAAGGAAAGAAGTTAATATTATTTCTGGAAATCAAGAAAATACATAATAAAACTATTTTGCAGATTCTACAGAAAAAAATTTTTGTTTTACTCATTAAATCGACTAAAACGAGTATTTTTAATCGTCAAATTTAATTTCTCGATAACTACTTTTTTTCTCTACTCCTTTACCATCTTAAAGCTACTTTTTTAAATACTTTTTTCTAATTAATTAATGAGTGCGAAGCCCGCTATTGGAAAAAATAAAATTTTCTTTTGCCTTAAAGAACTAATGTATAATTAAAATCTTAAAATATAAATTATAAATTGTATATTTGTCTCAGAACCAACTAGACTTTTTATTTGTTTCAAATCAATTTTATTTGGTTTAAATAAAATTTTATTTGACTCAAATATATGTTTTATTTATGTCGAATAAAAATTTTATTTAAAACAAATAAAAAGTCTAGTTGGTTCTGAGACAAATATACGTTTATTTAAGGCAAAAAAATATATTTGAAGATCCTAAAGTTCTGAACGTTCAAATGAACGAAGTTTATTTATTTCTTCTAAAAATTAAATTTTTATTGCAATTATTCTGTGTCACTGACAAAAAAATTAATTACTGAGTTTGTAAATGTAAAATTTTAGTTTTTAAATTTTTTTATCATTAGTCATTTATTAAAATATCTTTAATAAAAAATATTTTGTTCATTTGAACGTTCAAAACTTTTGGATCATTATATTTGGTCTAAATAATATTTTTCTCTGGGTGTGGAAAAAGAACATTTTCTTTAAATTTAATTCAGAAAATAATAATTTTCAGTACAAATAAATTAAGATTTTTTAGAAATTGTTTTTATATACGTGTATAAAATATTTTTATAGATTCTATTTCTAAACAAATAATTTTCTTGGGATTTAAAAATAAGACATTTTTTACGTATTTCATCCAGCAAATTTCTCTTTCAATTCCATACAATTATTATTTTTACGTCATTACTTTTTTTTAGTTTAATCAAATTTACAGTATTTTATCAAAACAATCCAAAAGGTGAATGAAATATTTATTACTCAAAAATATCCATAAATAAGTACATTTCATTTAAAATTATTTTTACAAAGAAAAGGGTGTTTATAATTTATTAATTTCATTCTAAAGTCTATGCGTTGTTTATTGAAAAAACTTATTTCTTTCAAATAATCGATTTGTTCAGTTTATTAATAGAATATTCATTAACGTTTTGGCAAAAAGGTTGAAGAAATCTTCAACATTTTTCCAAAACGTTAATAAATATTCTATATAATTATTTATTAACTATATATTTATTAACGTTTTGGCAAAAAGGTTGAAGAAATCTTCAACATTTTTCCAAAACGCTAATAAATATTCTATTTTATTTGATTTTATTGAATTTAGCACTTTTTAAAATCCAATGACTTTTTCTAAATTTTTCTGAATAAAAAATAAAATAAAAAATATGGTGTAATTTTCAAAGATATTAAAACGAAAAATAACTTTTTTTTTCAGGCAGCAATGTACCGAGGAGAAACTTGAATCTTTTACCAAAATTAAAGGCAGTGACCGAGAGTAAAAGTTTCACTTCGACCTATGCAAACTTTGTTTGGGGCGAAGAGAACGGTGACCATAAAACGGAATTCAACATGACCGTCAACATTGTAAATATCTACAATAAAATTGTCGTATCTGACGAGCCAGTTGCCACGTGGCCGGCCAATATCGATGAGTCCTTGAAGGTATGTTTATTTAAAAAAAAATATATATTTTTTTTTTCTTTAACACCAAAGTATCGCACGCACGCCAAATATCGATTGGTTACATTTTTGTTGACTGACGAACGACATTTACACCTCCTCATTTGCAGTTCACCCTTCGTTCCTGCGTGACCTCCATTTATCAGCATCGATACTGACAATAAAACACAATGACCATCGATTCGCTGCATTCTTCGTTTTAAGTTTCCTTATTATTTTTTCATTTATTGGTTAACCAGTGAGTTTTTGTCTAAAAAAATTGTCATTATTTTACAATTTCTTTCGATTGTATCAAAAAAAAGGTGATAAACGAGGGCCTAATGGCGGGTTTTACGCCACCGAAAAGTTACCGTGTGGTTACGGTCATTCAAAAACCATTTGTGATGTACGATAATGTGTCAAGATCGTGGAAGGGCTACTGCATTGATCTACTTGATTATATCCGTGAAACGGTGCCATTTAATTATACAATTGAAGAAGTTGCCGACAAGGAATATGGAAATATGGACGATAATGGCAATTGGAATGGAATGATTAAGGAATTAAAGGATGGAAAAGCTGATATTGCACTTGGTACATTGGCAGTTATGGCTGAACGGGAAAATGTTGTCGATTACACGGTGCCTTATTACGATCTCGTTGGTATTACGATTTTAATGCAAAAACCAAAATTGAAATCATCACTATTTAAATTTCTCACCGTATTGGAGACCGACGTTTGGTTATGCATTCTGGCTGCTTATTTTTTCACGAGCTTTTTACTTTGGATTTTCGACAGATTCTCACCTTACAGTTATCAAAATAATCGTGAAAAATACAAGAATAGCTTGGAGAAGAGGGAATTTACGCTCAAGGAATGCCTATGGTTTTGCATGACATCATTGACACCGCAAGGCGGTGGTGAAGCGCCGAAGAATCTTTCTGGAAGACTTGTCGCCGCAACTTGGTGGCTCTTTGGATTCATCATTATTGCATCGTATACGGCGAATTTGGCTGCGTTTCTCACAGTATCAAGATTGGAAGTTCCTATTGAATCGCTCGAGCAACTTGCATCACAGTATAAGGTTCAGTATTCGGTCATTAAAAATTCCGGCGCCTACACGTATTTTGAGAGGATGTCGAACATTGAGGATAAATTTTATCAGTAAGTTTCTAGTTTTACCATTCAATTTATTAAGTTAGAAAAATTATTTCCCTGATTAGTTAATTCTCTATTTCTAAATCTATTTTCTGACCCAAGTTCGCAATGTTTTTAAAAACGAAAAATTATCTTCTCTTCAACATATTTGTGTTTTTCTAATCGAAACAGAAAGTTAAATTCATTCCTTTTGTTTTTTATTTTTAAAAGCGTTCCTTCATTCTCATTATCTTTACTAAAATGTATTACTTTCAGATTCTCGTTTTTTAACGTAATTACAATCTGTCAATTTTATTTCCACCTAATTATCCGTTTTTCTGTTCAAAGTTTAATTATAATAATTAATGATTTTTAAATTTTGTTAATTCCAGTGAGTTTCGGCAAATTTCCACAATTCACAAGCAATTTTGAGAAATTATGACAATTTTCCTAATTGGAAAACTTAAATTCGAGTATAATGAGAAATTGGACGAATTACAGAAATTCAAAATTCTATTAAAATTAAATTGATAATTTAACATTCGTTCCATTTTTTTCCATACATTCGTATGGAGTTTTTTTATTGATCGAAATTCACTTACACACACATACACACGTCATATAATGACTAGGAAAAAAAATATATTTTTATGTGGTAACTAAATTTGGAATTGAACACGAAAATGTCGATAACGTAATAATTTCTAGAAAAAGAAATACCGGAGAAAAGGGAAATATATTGAAATCAATTATAAATGTCTAAGGAAAAGATATTTACCAAGTCACTATTATAATGTTTGGTGGAAAGAAATATTTTTTTCTAACAAGTTGTCGGAAATCTAAATTAATAATCGTTGGTTGTTTGCTTTTTGTTTCCTAAATTTTTTAATAGTTTTTCTTCTCAAATATTTTCAATTTTAAAATTAATATCACGAAAGTCATTGAATTTTTGCAAAGAATTTTATCCAAAAAATATAATAAAAAAACTATTTAACTATAATTAACTAAACTATCTAAACTAACTAACTAAAGAATTCCTAGTGAAAACTTTGAGAATAATTGAATTTTTTCGTGAAATTTTATTAAAATTATATTGAAAGTAATTGAATTTCATTACAAACAGAAATTGAATAATTTTGTAACAATTTAAGAAAAAAATTGAATTCTTTCGTGAAATTTTATTGAGAATAATTGAATTTTTGCAAAGATTTTACTATTTCAAAAAAATAATTGAATCGTTTCGAAAGATTTATTAAAATTTTAGAAATAATTGAATTCTCTTGCGAAATTTTATTAAAATTTATGTTGAAAATAATTGAACTTTTGCAAAAAATTTTTACTATTTGTTAAAGTAATTGAATTCTTTTGAAAAATTTTATAAGTTTTGAAAATAATTTAATTCCTGCAAAGATGGAGTTTCATTAATAATTTTAATGAAAAATTTTGAAATTAATTGGATTTTATTAAAATTTTTAGAAAATATTAATTATTATTAATTATTATTAATTAAATTGTTCTCAAAATGTTATTACAATTTTCTAAAATAATTTAATTCATTCAAGGGATTTTATTAAAATATAGAAATTAAATTCTTTTCAACAATTCAATTCAACAATATCCTGTTAAAGATTTTGTTAATAATTCTAATTAATAATTTTACTGTAAAAAGTTTTATTAAAATTATTGATAAAAAATAAAAATCTTCTGAACAATTTTATTAAATTTTTTTTAAATAATTCAATTCTTTTCAACAATTATTTCTTGAAGTTTTTTTTAAATTAATGTATTTTTTAAATAATTTTAATTGGATATTTTGAAAAAATTGAATGAAACATAGAATTTTTTTATACGTTTTAAAAATAATCGTTTATTAAAATTCTTTTTTTTAAAATTGCATTCCTGAAAAGAATTTTATTATTTACAGAAAATAATTTAATTTTTGCTATGATTTTTATTGCTTATTAAAATTATTAAATTGTTTCCAAAACTTTATTAAAATTTTAAAAAATAATTGAATTATTGAGAAAATTTTTTTTAAATATTTAATTATTTCTAAGGATTTATTAAAATTTTACAAAATAATTGATTTTTTCGAGAAATATTATTCACAATTAAAAATCTGAATTCTTTCGTGAAATTTTATTACAATTTGTATTAAAAATAATTGAATTTTTGCAAAGAATTTTACTATTTACAAAAATAATTTAATAATTTCGAACAATTTTTAAAAATGTAGAAAATAATTCAGATCTTTCCATAAATTGTATTAAAATTTTTGTGAAAATAATTGAATTTTTGCAAAGAATTAAAACAAACAAAAAATTCACTATTTAAAAAAATAATTGAATCGTTTCGAAAAATGTATTAAGATCTTAGAAATTAATTAAATTTTTTCCATAAATTTAATGAACAGTTTGTTGAAAGTAATTGAATGTTTGCAAAGAAATTAAAAACCAATATTACTATTTAAAAAAATATTTGAATCGTTTCGAAAAATTTATTAAAATTGTAGAAGATAATTGAATTCATTCGTGAAATTGTATTAAAATTTTGTTGAAAATAATTTAGTTTTAAAAAAATTTACTATTTATATAAAAATAATTAAATTCTCCTGAAGAATATTGTTATTAATGAAAAGATTTGAATTCTTGCGAAGAATTATATAAAAATTGTTGAAAATATAAACAATAATAATTAGTTACGTATTTAGTAATTGAATTTTTTAAACTTTGATTTCCATAAGTCATAATTATTCAAAAAATTTAAACTTAGAAATAAAAAATTTTGTAATTTTTATAATCATAACATTTTTTGTCTGTCCTTTTTCCAGTTTGTGATTTTTTTCCTTTTTTTGTAAATTTAATCTTTTCATTTAATTCAAAACCGAAACGATAGTAATTTAAATCGAAAAAATAATTGAATTTTTAATGTAATTTAATTTGAAATAATCAAATTCGACTTTCACACTGAATCGCGTGTGTATATAATTTGATTTGTTTAAAGTCAATTTGCAAACGAATTCAATCGATAAATCGTTGTCATTAATTATTAATTTCATCTGCTTTCAGTATTTATTTTGTAATAATTGTCATCGTAATTCTAATTATATTGTTTCTAATTCTAATTTCTTCTTTCTAATATTAAAATTGTATTGTTTTTAATTCTAATTTCTTCTTTCTAATATTAATATTGTATTGTTTCTAATTCTAATTTCTTCTTTCTAATATTAAAATTGTATTTTTTCTAATTCTAATTTTTTCTTTCTTTTTTTGAAATTGTATTTTTTCCAGGGACCGCCACCGACACGATGTGACACGAAAATGAGTATCGTGTCGGTATCGTGTCGAAGCCCGACACGATGCATCGTGTCGAGAAAAGTATCGTGTTGCGACACGATACGATACCGACACGATACGAAATTAACGTGTCGCACATGTTACATTAAAAAATGCTTTTTATCAGCACATGACGCATATACGGCCATCTTGTAAAACCAACAATATATATATTTTAAGTTGCGCAGTGTACTACCACCACACTTGGACATGCGCAGTAGTGTAATTTGGTATTTATTGCTGCGCAGTAATGTAATTTAGTATTAATGGATGCGCAGTAGTATAATTTAGTATTGATTGATGCGCAGTAGTGTAATTTAGTATTAATGGATGCGCAGTAGTGTGATTTGGTATTTATTGCTGCGCAGTAGTGTAATTTGGTATTTATTGCTGCGCTGTAATGTAATTTAGTATTAATGGATGCGCAATAGTATAATTTAGTATTGATTGATGCGCAGTAATGTAATTTAATATTAATGGATGAGCAGTAGTGTAATTTAGTATTAATTGATGCGCAGTAGTCTACCACCGCAATTGGGCATGCGCAGTAGTCTAGTTTAGTATTAATTGCTGCGCAGTATATTAAACCTGCATACTGCGCAGTAATAAATACAAAATTACATTATTGCGCAGCAATTAATACTAAATTATGTCACTGCGCATCAATAAGTACTAATTTCAACTACTGCGCATGTCCAAGAGCAACTGTAGGCTTCTGCGCAGCAATAAGTACTAATTTTCACTACTGCGCATGTCCAAGTGTAGTGATAGGCTACTGCGCAGCAATAAGTACTTAGTTGCCCTACTGCGCATGTCTAAGAGTAATGTAATTGCTACTGCGCAACAATAAATACTAAATTGCACTTCTGCGCATGTCCGCCATATTGAATTTGTTACTAAGTTATTATATGTAATGTAATTACATAAATTACGTAAGACATTTAGGGGGTATGGGGTCTGTAAATTCTTACAAACAATAAAAATGGCGCTAATGTATGTAAAATATCTTACATTAATGGGAGGGGGGGGGGTAAATTAAAAAAAATATCTTTTGTAATTTATGGATGGCCCCCAACATTATTTTGTAATTTTGTATAATATGATTGTGCACATCTTATGTAATTTAATCAGCTATTTTTGTAATGCGACACGATACGAAAATCCTATCGTGTCGGCATCGTGTCGCGACACGATACTCTTCTCCGTGGTAGAATAATATCGTATCTTGACACGATACCGACACGATACCTTTGCTTCGTGACGGTCCCTGATTTTTTCTAATTCTAATTTTATTTTTTCTGTTTCTAAAATTATATTTCAGGGAAGATAGATAAAAAAAAATTGAAAAAAAAGGAATGAGAAATTGTAAATTTGGTTTTGAAGAAAAATTTATGGCAACAATCGAATGTGTTTGGGAGAAACAACGTAGCATGAATAATGGAAGGAAATGAAATAGTTCTATAATGTAGATTTAAAATTAAAAACTAAACTTGAAGGCACAATGCAATATGTATTTAGTGCAAGGAACCGATATATAATATGAAATAGAAGGAAATGTATGTAGTTAACATCGGCAGTTGCAAAGTGTCTCTACTTATCCCTTGGAAAACTATTGCCATAGTGCTGTGCAAACCCAAAATTTATTCCTCTTACGATAATTGATCAAATTGATTAGTACCTCAAGTTTGTATTATTCACAAAGTGAAGTACCTTAGATATGCAAATTCGCTTACCTCTAATAGTATTGTTTCCAAATTGAGGCTTTATAAACTTCATAAATTACACGCGAAAGCTAATAATTCAAATTTCCATTACAAGTTTAAATTACTGACAAAATTTAACTATAAAGTCTTGGAAATTTCACCTTCTTCACAAAGTAAGCAGAAAGAAACAATTTAAAAATATGATAAAATTCTCCAAATTTAATTTTACTAAAGGTTCAATTTTCACAGGCCAAATCATTGAGATTTGTGTCGAATATTTATTCTTGACTAATTGAAAATCCAATGATCTGAAAATTCCATTAAATTGAAATTTGATTAATGAAGATGAGATATGGGATTCAAAAAAAAAGAATGCCCCGACAATTTAGATATTCGATAAAAATGAATGCCAGAAAATGTAACCATTTCTGTCAATTTTCTGAAATTCCAATTTCTCATTCCTTCCTTGAGTTGAAAATCAATAAGCAATTGTTATCGATTATAGACATTCTTTCGCATCAAGAGTTCATAGCGAGCTAAAATATTACATAAAATAAAGAAAAAAAAATTCCAAAACATTTTACTTAATAGAAATATTAATTAATATTTTTACCGTTTCTTCTTTTTCCCGAATCATTTATTTTACCCAACTTTTTTTTATTCATTTATACCTGTCTCTTGTATTTCTTTTTATTTTTTATTTTTTGTTATTTAAAAACGTGTGGTTTGATTTTGATGTTGTGTAAACATTACTGTGCACTTTTTCCCCGCAGTAAATGCAGAAAAAAAACGAGAGTAACCAGAAATGTTTACTCAACAATTTGGTCCAACAAAAATCAACTCAGAATAAATTTCACTTGAAACTTTTCTTTTTTTTTTATTTTGAAAAATAAACTTTTGAAAAAATATTCAATATTTTGTAAATATAAAAATTTCAAAACTCCATTAGGGGGTAAATATTTTTTTTTCTTCACAAAAAAAGAAATAATAATTTTTATTAATGAAATAATGTTTTTTTTATTGTGATTTAGCATCTGGAAGGACATGAGTTTGAATGACAGTCTCACCGATTTGGAAAGAGCGAAACTCGCCGTTTGGGATTATCCTGTGAGCGATAAGTACACAAAAATGTTTCAATCAATGAGGGAAGCTAAATTTCCGGAATCCCTTGAAGAAGCTGTTAATCGAGTGAGAAAAGTAAATACGTCTAATGAATTCGCTTTAATTGGAGACGCCACTGACATTAAATATTTGACGATAACAAATTGCGATTTGAAACAAGTTGGCGAGGAATTCTCGAGAAAACCATACGCCATTGCCGTTAAACAAGGATCACCTCTGAAGGATCAATTTAACAATGCGTAAGCACCTCCAATTATCGTAATTATCAAATAATTTGATCCTTTACCGCTAATTCGATACGAGCTTAATGTTGAGAGTATCATTATAGACGAAAGATTAAATAATAAATCTATATTAATAGTCGTTGTATTCCGGTAATTTGTGCAGACAAATTAACATTGAATTTTATTTTTTTATTCATTAATTTATTATCATTTTATTTATTAACTACCAACAATTCGCGCGATTAACTTCTTACGCACTTTTTATAAATATAAAATTAACAAATTTAAAAAAATAGAATTTAAAATGCATTTTTTCAGGAATTCAATTATTTTCGTAAATTATAAAACACATCGCAGAATTTTAATTATTTTTAGTATAGTTCTAATGGAATTCTTGGAAAAATGTAATTCTTAATTATGTGAAATTATGATTAAAGAATAATTTATTTTGAAAAAGTTTCTGATAAAAATATTTGAAAATAATTTAAACTTTCTATACTTTTAACTGGGAGTTCTGAAAAATTATTATTGTTTAAATAATTTGAAGTAACATGGAAATTTTCCAATATTTTCATAAGGAAGCTTTTCTGAACATTTAAGAGAATTTTTCCAAATTTTTACTTTTTTTCTACATTATTTCTTGGGGATGTTTTTTTAAATTCATAATAACTGTTCAATTGCAAATTCTCAAAGAACTCTTTCAAAAAATGTTTTACAAAAGTTGATTTAGAGAAGAATTTTAATTAAAAATTCTATAAAATAATAATTCAATTGAAACGATGAAAATAATTTGTATGAAAGTTATTTTATGAACATTTTTTAAAATAATTAATTTAAATTAGTTATTTTATAAAATGTTCATAAAATTCCTGCGACAAACTATTTAAATTATAAAAATAATTAAAAATTACACATAATTAGTTAATAAAATTAATGAACTTCTAATTTAAAGCTCTGGTGAGTAAAAAAACAAAATTTAATCTAACTAAATTGTTTCCAATTAAGAATATTTTTTTTATAATTTTAAATCTGAAGTAATTGAATTCTTATAAAAAAAATTATCCAAATTTTACAAAACTAGTTGAATTTCTTGCGAAAAATGCAATTAAAATCTTTAAAAAAAATTCTTGTGAGACATTAGAAATATTATAATTCTTAAAATTGTAGTAAAAAGTTTCAGAAAAATTTTTAAGAGTAATTAAATTTCTACAAAGAATATTATGATTTACTTTTTTAATAATCGAATTATATCGGAAAATTTTATTACAATTTTTTTTAAATACTAATGTTATTCTTTCGAATAAGGTTTGTAATTGAAAAAATATCAAAGATTTGGTAAGAATTTTATTAAAATTCTCTTACAAATAAATGAATTGAAAAGTTTTACTAAATATTTTAATTATTAAGTGAATTTCTGAAAAAATTTCATTATTTAGGGAAAGAATTAAATTTTTTAAAATTATTTATTTCAATTTGCTTTTTTCAAATAATTTGATTAAAATTTTCAAGAATCCAAAAAAATGGGGAGGCTTTCATTAAAATTGTTAAAATTAATGAATTTATGCGAAAAATTTTATAAAAATTTTCGAAATTTGAATTTTTTCGAAAAGTTTAATTAAAATTGTTTTTAAATTTTGTCAATTCTCCTTAAGAATTTAATCAAAATTTAACATTTTGTGAAGAATTTTATCAAATTTTTTAAAATAATTGAATTTTCTTGAGAAACTGTATTATAAAATTATTGCATTGAAAATAATTAAATTCCTGCGATAAATTTCAATAAAATTTTTTAAAAAAAGTAATTCTTATGAGACATTAAAAATATTTGAATTCTAAAAATTATAATAAAAAGTTACAGAAAAATTTTCAAAAGTAATTAAATTTCTACAAATATTATAATTAACTTTTTTAATAATCGAATTATATCCGGAAATTTTATTACAACTTTTTTCAAATACTAATGTTATTGTTTCGAAAAATGTTTTTGTAATTAAAAAAATTATCAAAGACTTGGCAAGAATTTTATTAAAATTCTTTTACAAATAAATGAAATGAAAAATTTTACTAAATATTTTAATTGTTAAGTGAATTTCTAAGAAAATTTTATTCTTTAGGAAAAGAATTAAATTTTTTAAAAAATTTTATTCAATTTTGTTTCTTATAAATAATTTAATTGGAATTTTTTAAGAATCCAATAAATTGTGAATACTTTTATTAAAATTGTTAAAATTAATAAATTTATACCAAGAATTTTATTAAAATTGTTAAAATTAATAAATTTATACCAAGAATTTTATTAAAATTGTTAAAATTAATAAATTTATGGGAAGAATTTTACTAAAATTTTCGAAATTTAAATTTTTTCGAGAAGTTTAATTAAAATTGTTTTTAAATTTTGTCAATTCTCCTTAAGAATTTAATCAAAATTTAACATTTTGTGAAGAATTTTATCAAATTTTTTAAAATAATTGAATTTTCTTGAGAAACTATATTATAAAATTATTGCACTGAAAATAATTAAATTCCTGCGATAAATTTCAATAAAATTTTTTAAAAAAAGTAATTCTTATGAGACATTAAAAATATTTGAATTCTAAAAATTATAATAAAAAGTTACAGAAAAATTTTCAAAAGTAATTAAATTTCTACAAATATTATAATTAACTTTTTTAATAATCGAATTATATCCGGAAATTTTATTACAACTTTTTTCAAATACTAATGTTATTGTTTCGAAAAATGTTTTTGTAATTAAAAAAATTATCAAAGACTTGGCAAGAATTTTATTAAAATTCTTTTACAAATAAATGAAATGAAAAATTTTACTAAATATTTTAATTGTTAAGTGAATTTCTAAGAAAATTTTATTCTTTAGGAAAAGAATTAAATTTTTAAAAAAATTTTATTCAATTTTGTTTCTTATAAATAATTTAATTGGAATTTTTTAAGAATCCAATAAATTGTGAAGACTTTTATTAAAATTGTTAAAATTAATAAATTTATACCAAGAATTTTATTAAAATTGTTAAAATTAATAAATTTATTGGAAGAATTTTACTAAAATTTTCGAAATTTAAATTTTTTCGAGAAGTTTAATTAAAATTGTTTTATAAATTTTGTCAATTCTTCTTAAGAATTTTATTAAAAATTTAACATTTTGCGAAGAATTTTATTAAATTTTTTGAAAACAATAAAAATAATAATGCATACTAATTACTAAATTAGTAACTAATTGAATTGCTTTCTTTTAATATCAAATCTGAAATTATTCCAAAATCGAAATTAATATATATTGAAAAATAACAAGTTTTTTTTAAATTTGCATACTAATGAATATTAATATATATTTTAATTTTCACCAATTTATCAGAATTTGGAATTTTTCGCAGAGAACGTTGTTCATCTTTATTTTATTCCCGCTGAATGTGATATAAAAAAAATCTGCTTTATAAATCACAATCAAGTTTCTTTGCTCAGCAAAAGGCTTTTCCAATATTTCAGGCGAGCGAAGAAAATAAATAGCTCTGATATTAATATTGAAAAGTGAAATATTCCATTTAAACTTTTTAAACAATCTAAAATATCTTGTTATTTAAACTTTCAAAGATATTCGAATTAACTTGACGAAAAGCAATTTTCTATTTTTATTTTTTAATTTTCTAAAATAAAAACTAAAAAATGGTATAATTAAAATATTCTGTTGAATAAAAAATTTAATGAATCCAAACAGAAATGAATTTTATTTATTTTATTTGTTTCGATAATTTAAATAATAATTTTCAATTTTTTTTTTTTTTGGCAGAATTTTGGTACTGCTGAATAAGAGAAAATTGGAGAAGCTAAAGGATAAATGGTGGAATCGAAATGAAGAGAAAAAGATTTGCGGTCGGGACACGGACAGAAATGATGGAATCAGCATTCAAAATATTGGCGGCGTATTCATTGTGATTTTCGTAGGCATTGCATTGGCCTGTCTCACATTGGTGATTGAATTCTATTATTATCGATGTCGTCCCAAGGCAAGAAAGACGCAGAATATGGAGGTTGCGGAGGAAGTTGCTGCCGCTCATGTTAACGATGCCAGTACAAAAATCAAGTCACTCGAACCAAACGTGAAGCCAATCGCTTTTACCTTGCGGCCAGCTCCCACGCAGGCTTTGCATCTTCAAACTCGATACAGATCGAGATTTTAATTCAAAATCGCGGTTTTCTATATACACGAGAGAAAGAGAGATAGAGAGCATAACGAAATGAAAACAAACCAAAAAATATTTTAAAAAAAAAAAAGAAATTCTCGTTATCTATGAAAGCCGATACTTCACGCTTTCAGCAACCCTCAAATCCTATCAGATCGAATATCATGATTGATTATCGACTTTAGATTGAGATTCAAAAAATATATAGAGCAAACGATTGGAGAACGTAACTCATTTTTTTTTCTTCCGAGTTACACTCATCAATCTTGGATCAATCATTAAATCTTGAGGAAATTCCCATTAAGAGCCACTCGTCTATTTGGAAAATTAAATTCAAATTTCCGCAACTTGGAAAAATTCTCTCATGAGGCAAGTTTTTTCTCCTTTTCTTTCAGGTAAACTTTTAAACTAAAATTAAAATTTTTTTTTAAACTCGAATCTTAATTTTAAATTATTAATTAAAACATAATTTTTTCTTTTAAATCAAATTATTTGAAACGAATAAGAAAATCAAAGAAACTCATTTTTTCTCATATTTAATATTAAATTTAATGAAATTATTTTCAAATTATAATTATTATTCTCTTGCAATTATAAACTTGTTTTAATTAGAAACATCCTTGTAGTTTAAGATAAATATTCTTTTTTAAATGAAAAATATTTTCCGAAAGATTTCAGAAATAAATATTGTATATTAAAAATCGTAAAAAATGACAAAACCTTTATTATCTCTCTGGAAGCGCAAAAAACTTGAAAAACTAGAAGCAATAATCAGAATTCAAGCGACACAAGTTGCAAAAAAATGTTCCGTCGTGTCAAACGAATATTTATTTTCATTGTTTTGTTTTTCAAAAAAGAAATATTGACAATCACTTTTTCCGTAAAATCTGTTTTGCAATTTAAATACGAAATATTTTTAAATGCAACATAGAAAATAGAAATTAGTTTTTCATTTTTAGACTTGAAGGAATTTTTTAAATTTCCGAAACAAATTTGAAAGAAAGTAATTAAATATGCTTCACTATTTTTCCTGGAATTTTGTTCTTTTAATTGAAATTAAAATTTAATTAAAGGCAAAAAATCATTTTTCACGAAATGAAAAAAAGTTTAAGAATTGTAAAATATTTTTCTACAAGAAAAAGAAGACTCAAATTATTAAATATAAAACTAAGTTCAAAATTAAAAGGTAAATTTAATGAATATTTAATCATTTATTTATTTATTCGCATGAATTAGAAATTAGAAAATATCGAAAATAATGGGAATTCATTAATTGCAAAAAGTACAAATAAGTTAATGTAAATAAAAAAAATAGCGATTATCTCTTTGAAAGTGATTAACAGAAAAAATATTCTTCAAAATCCTTTCTTAATTTCTCTACATTCTCAAATATATAGATAATTTAAATAAAATTTTATTTCAATTTATATATTTGATAATTAATATAATTAATTTTAATCATTTTTCTATCTTGAAATTCAAACGAATTGATAATGAAAATATAAATATATTTCAATAACTTACATATTAATATATATTTATATTTATAGTGAGAATAAAATTTTTTATTTTTATAAGAAAAAAAAACGTAAGACGGGAATATTTTCCAATTTTCTTGTTTTTTTCTTTTATTTAATTTAACTTCTTGCCACTAATAATAATAATTAAAATATTTTTCCAGCATTATCAGATTTAAACAATTAGTAATTTATTCCCTAATAGTCATTGTGTCGTAATGTAATCGAATTCGTTTAACACATTATTTTTAAAAAATAATTCTGTTAATAAAAATTTCATTCAATATTAAAATTAAACATAATAACATTTACATAATAATTATTAATTTAACTATCAATTTACAAAAAAAGAAATGATTTCTCAATTTTCAGTCAATTGTGCAGTGTGTTTTTAAATAAAAATGTTAATTCTGTTATACGAAAAAAATATTATGTAAAAAAAATCATAATCTAAAAATGGGATTAAAAAAGAAATTTAAAAAAAGAAATTTAAAAAAAGATATTTTAAAAAAGATATTTTGAAAAATCAAGCCAAGATGTGCCTTGAAAAAAATTAATAACTAATGTTTTTTTCAATTCTTATAAAAAAATCACAACTTTCTACCTCTGAAACCGAATTTAAATATTTATAAATAATAAAGAAGGAAATTATTTTGAAAAAAGGAAAATAAAATAGAAAAAGTGAAAAATTTTTAACGAGTTTTATGAAAGAAAACAACTTTCTAATCTTTACTGAAATAAATAATGAAAAATATATTTTTGAAATAGAAAAATATTGTCGTCCAATGGAGATGATTGAAATTCAATCAATTATTTATAAATAGTTATTGATTACTAATTTATCAGTAGTAATTGTTATTGATCGATTTATTATTTTACGATCAATTTTGAATTAATGTATTTATTAAGAACTAAATGTTAATTAAAAAAATAACTGAATCCTAATTATTGATTAATAACTAAACTAGCAAATGATACGCGCGGAACGTAGTATTTAATTTCATACTGTTATACAAATTACAAAATTTTTTATTAACACACATAAATTTTTAAAATAATTTCATAATCAAAATTTTAAAAAAATCACTTTTTAAATACAAAATGATTTATTACTGTTCATATTGTCAAAAATTTTATTGAAATTTCACGAAAGAATTTCAATATTTCCTAAAATTTTAACAAATCTTTCTAAATAAAAGTAATTTAATTATTTTAAATAGTAAAATTATTCTCAAGAATTCAATTATTTTTAATACAATTTAAAAAAAATTCTTCTCCATAAAATTTTAATTATTTTTAAAATGTTTAATTAAAATTATTAAAGGAACTCTATTATTTGACAAAAAAAATCAAAGAAATTCTGCAAAAAGAATTTAATTAGAATTTTTAAACATTTAAACAAAATTCTCCGCGAGATTTAAGTTATTTTCCTAAATAGTGGAATTTTGTGAAGGAATTCTATTATTATTAAATTTTTTGATAACATTTTTTGCAATAATTCGATGATTTTCAATACATTAATTAAAAAATTTTAAATATTTGAAAAGAAAAATTACAAAAAAGTTAAGAAACAAAAAATCAAACAGCAACTATAACAATTATGATTACGAATTAAAATAACAATTTATATTTTCATTCATTATAAATTAATCAATAATCTTTGTCAACTATTAAAAGAATACAATTGATAGTTAATTAAAGATATACAATTTTTATTCTTAATTATTTTCAGTATCAAATTTAAAAAAGAAATTACAGAAAAAAAGTTAATTGAGCCAAAACATTTATCATCTATCGCTAAAAAAATTAAATTTTTATTAAAGATTATGTTTAAAAAATTAAGAAATTATTTCAGTTTTTTCATCTTTTTTTAATAACATTTAACATTTTGTTAAATAATTTTCAAATTTTGTTAGAAATAAAATAATAGAAATTATAGAAATTCGATGAATATTTAAGAAAAGATGGCGTGAGAGCGTGGTGTGTCCGTTAAAGTGTTGAAAGGAATTAAGTTTTTAAAGAGTTGAAAATCATCCTATAGAAATTCGATTTGTCCGACAAAATGTTTTTGACAACACTTTATATTGTTTAATAGAAAAGAATGAAAGAAATTTTCATGATTTGGATTTGCTACCAGCACCTGTTTTGTTAAATTTTAGAAATTAAATTTAAATGTTAAATATTTTTTATTTTAAATCCAATATCGAATTTTCAAAAATTAAGTAGGACTGGTAACTGGATGCAAGTTTCAGTTTCATAAAAATACTTAACTTTTAAAATTCTATTTCTAAAGTTAATTTATTATTAAAAAATACTAAATAATTAATTCTTATTATCTATTAATCAATACTGATTAAAAATATAATATTTTGATTTTGTTAAAAAAATTTTGATAATAAATAGAAATTATGCAAAAAAAATACTCCAAATTTGGTAAAAACAATATGATTTTCAAAATTAATTACAAAATGGAAGTTTAAAAAAAATGTTGATGGAGAAATATAAATAGTTTAAATTACTTTATTTTTTCTTCGTTTTTAAATACAGAAAAAGAAATTATGCAAATTTTTTCATTAATTTCTAGATTAAACTTAAAATAAATTGATTTTTAGAAAGTTAAAACATTAAATCTTATTAAAGAAATTCTTCAAATGAAATTAAATATTTTGTTCTTTAATAAAAAAATGTGAATTGTGAATAGACATGATTATTATATGAAAAAGTACACAAGCTTTTTTTTAGCTAGTAAAATATAAAATATCTTTATATACATAAAAAAAGAAAAATTGTAATTATTAAATACATAAATTCTTCCTACACATTTTTTGTTATTAATTTAAAATAGAAAAAACATTATTGTTAAAAATTGTAATTAAAAACGAAAATTTCATAACTTTTTATTTCAAAAGAAACTAATAATTTTTAAAATATAAACAAAAAATAATTATAAAATTTCTAAATCAAGATTATGAAAATTTCTTACCTTATTTTATAAAAGCAATATTTATTAACCTTTTCTCTAAATAAACAATAAAAATTGATATTGACAAATCGAAAAACCAAAGTGTTTTGAAAAAGAAAAAGAACAAAAGCATATGCAAAAACTAACTTCATACTGCGAACAGAATGAATGAAAACCCCACAGACTTTAATATAGTTAATATTAATTATTGATCAATAACCAATTGTTAATTATTGAATAATAACTAAATTTTAATTATTAATAACTACTTATCAATCCTTAAATAATTAATTACTCGTAAAAAACTTTGATTGTAAAATAATAAACAACCAATAAAAATAGACTTGGAAATTATATTTTGAATATAAAAATTAATTTCCAACTAATACTGAAATTCTAATTTTTAAAAAAGAAAAAATAATATTGTAACACTCATTTTTCACTGAGTGAATCTATGAAAACAACTTGATTTGCTGTGTAAAAATTAATGATTAATTTGACAGAATTTAAATAAATATACAAAAAAAATTTGTCATGTAATCCGAAAGATTTGTGTGTTTTGCGTGTAAAAATGTAAGCAAAAAAAAATCTGTAAATTTTTGCCGTTTTATTTTTAACTTAGAAATTTTTTTACTCATTAAATTTGTAGTGGACGAGGATTGAAAATAAATGAATTAAAAAAAAACTTGCAGTGTTTGCTTTGCCTTTATTTGGTCACTTTTCCATTTTTGTGTACAATTGTTTTATTTTTCTGTTCAGAGATTAATTTCTCCTTGCACTTTTTAATTACATTTGTCACAATTTTTTTTCTCTATTTTTTGCGGCATTATTTTGCATCTCACTTTATATAATTTATTTATTTTTTTTTTATTTCTTTGACTGGATTCCTTTTAAGGAACAACTTTGTAGTGATTCAATCACTTTTTCACCTCTCGCAAGGTCTGTACTTTTACAAATACATTTTTTTTACACGTACGGTTTTTTTATTATTATTTTTTTTTTAATTATTTTGCACGGGATAAAAATGACGAAAATTATTAGTTGTAATTTTAGCATTTGATTCAGTAGAGTAACAAATAAAGTTATACATTATGCATTAACTGTTGATACAACTATTTAGTTTATTATAGTCAACTATTAACTACTTTCAGCTATTAATGAATTTTTTTTTAAATACTTGTCTATTACACTGAATCAAATGTGAAATTTACAGCTAATTGAACGACAATTTCTCCGTTAGATTTTTTTTCAGGAATTTTTTTTTCATTCTTTTAAAAAGGGAAGCGTAAAGGTAACCAGGAATTTGGGATTAAAGGGGAATTGTGTTAATTTTCTAAGGAGTTAAAAATATAATGGGGGAAAAAATACAATTACAATAATTCATTAGATATAATTACAGAAAATAACAAGGAAAGTAGAATTAAAACTTTGAGTGCTTTTTTTTTACTCTTGTCAGCGTGGTGCAATACTCGTTAAGATCGTATTTTATATTATTTTTATTAATTTTTTTTTAGTTTCAATTTTACGTAGAATCAACAGTTTTTATTTATTTTCTTTTTTTTTAATTTATTCGATATTAATTTTTTTAAAAGTTATTTTAAATTCATTAATATTCTGCGCGTGGTGTTTTGAAAATATTTTCTCACGTAACGAAATTTTTCCGAGTGCTATAACGAAAATTAAAAACAAGCAATTATTTTAGTATATAAAATACGTGTGTAATACGCTATTTCTTTTTTTTAACAAGAGCGAATCAAAATTTCTCAGCATTCTTTTTTTTTTTAATAAAACGGAAAAGGAAAAAAATTCGTCAACAATTATTAATAATGAATTAAAACAAAAAAAAATTAATCACTCCTACTACTTTTTTTTTCTTTTTTTTTTGTCGACGATTAAAAACAAAATTCTCGTCGGACCGAGGAATTAGATATACTATAACTTTTTTTTGTATTCTTTTACTCTTTTTTCTTTCTCTCGACAAACAAGTTAATTGATAAATAAATCTTCTAAATTAAACTGTATAGTTACAAGTTTCGTCGTATCCTCTTAATGTTTTCATGACTTGCTTTTGTTTTTAATATATAACTGCTTTTTTTTTATTATTTCCTACAGGAGGCAAGGGAGGTAACAATGCCATCTTGGATTCATGCATAACAAATTCCACATGCCAAGAGGACCCCCGCACGCCAAATAATTACAGTTTTGCCCATTTTTTTTTCTTTTTTTTTGTCTTATATTCTGACAAATACATAGCTAAAACATAACTTGCCGGTCATAACATGCGTTTCACAACAGAATTTTACAACCCGTTTTTCTTTTATAAAGTCAACGGGCGTAAAGCTGTGAGTGGTCGATAGCTAAAACTGCTACTATATCTCCTGTTAAACAAAAGAAAATTTATATTTATATTTATAATCTAGAATAATAAATAAAATTTCCAATATTCATTGAAGTAGATACCTTTCATTAATAGACACTGTTTATTATTTTTACATTTTTCGAATTTAAATCCAGATTTATTGTACAGGGTTGCCACAAATGTTTAATTTTATTTTTCCCTGACTTTTCCCTCATTTCCAGACAAAATTCTCACTTTTTCCCAGACCATAATAAATATTCTGATTAGAATATTTTTTCAAAAAAAAATGTTCTATTAAATTTATTTACAAATTTCATTAATTGTAAAATTATGCAAAAAAACATCAATAACTAAATTTTTAAATAAGTATTTAATTATTACTTTTCCGCGGGAATTAAAATTCTTCAGAATATTCAAATTCAAACCTTTTTGAAACTCAACAATTTATAAGAATATTATTACAAAACATAAATAATTCTTCATGTTTTGTTACAATTTAAATAACCATGAAATTTTTCAACAAAAATTTAATTATTTACAAAAATCCTAAAATCCTTCGCAAGAATTCAATTATTTTTAAAAGTAGTAAATTTTCTCAAAGAATTCAATTATTTGAAAAAATTGTAATAAAATTCGTTGCAATAATTCAATTATTTTCATAAAAATTATTATTCGGTATCGGAATTTATTATTCGGATTATTCGGTAATTTCATTTTTTAACCAATTTATATTAGAAAATTCTAGACAAATTCAATTATTTAAATTGAAAAATAAATAATTTGTTGAATAATTGAATGTTTGTTAAAATTGAATTCTCATAAAGAATTTTATCGACAATTTTTTAAATAATTGAATTCTTTTGACAAATTTTAATAAAATTTTTAAGAATAATTACATTTTACGAGGAATTTGATTAAAATATTGTATCCAAAATTAATTAAAATCTTGCGATGAGTTTTATTATTTATAAAAATAATTTTAAAAAATTTCCAAAAAAGTTATTAAAATTTTTCTAAAATAATTGAATTTCGGTGCAGAATTTTACTATTTCTAAAAATAATTGAATTCTTGAAAAGAACATTGTTAAATTTTTTTCAATAACTGAACTCTTGCGACGAATTTTATAAAATTCTTTTTAAATAATTCATATTTTTCGAAAAATTATTTGAAATTTTTTATATTAAATAATTGAATTCCTGTGAAATTTTTCCAAAAATTTTATTAAAGTTTTTAAAAATAATTGAGTTTCGAAGAAGAAGAATTGTATTATTTATAAAGATAATTGAAATTTTAACGAAAATTTTTTAAAAAATTTTGAACATAATAGAATTTTGGAGAATTTTTTTATTTTTAAATATACAATTGAAATGACCAGAATTTTTTTAATTTTTGAATATAATTGAATTTCTGCGAAAAATTGTATTACTTTTGAAAATAATAGAATTTCTGTAATTATTTGTAACTTTTCTAAACTTAAATTTTTTTAGTATTTTTAACTAAAATTCTCATATCAATCTAGTATTTATGAAAATTGTAAAAATTATTTATTACATAATTTATTAGTCATAATTTTATGATAGTTCTTTAAAAATTAAGTTATTCAAAAATAAATTATTGTCTGAAATAGAAAAAATTCAAGGTTTTTTTAATTAAAATTCGTGGTTATTTTTATAGTTCACGAGGCAAACAAAAAAAACATCAAAATTTACAGGTTTTTCATGAATTTTCGAAATTCGATTTTTTCCAGTACTTTTACTAAAAATCCCTGACTTTTTCCTGACCAATTTTACTTTCCCTGACTTCCCTGACCTGTGGCAACCCTGTTGTTAATCAATCAAAAGGGATAAAAAGTCAAATTAAAATACACAATTCATAAAAGTTTATTATCTTCAATTGCTTAACTTCCTATTACTTTACTACTAATTTTCTACACAATTTCCAATTTCTCTTTTGACTTTCTCGTCAATTAAAATGCAAAAAAATTTGTTTCTCTCTCTCTTTAAATAATTTTTTTCCTTTTATATTGATAATTTTTGCATCACGATTGTTTGTGAAATAAATAACATTGGAAACAAAAGCGTAAGCAATTTATACGTGACGAATCTTCAATAATAATATGGAAATTATTCAACATTTTCATGAGTTTCAAGAAATTGTAAATATTTCGACTAAAAAAATGATAAATATTTCATTTTTAGTCATAAAATTTCTTTCGCGAAGATTATGAAAAATACTGATTGTTTTCTCACGAAATGTAGATACTTCAATGTTTACTGAATTTTTCTTTCAAGGAAGTTTTGATATAAATTTAAACATAAAAGTACAATATGAAAAAGGAAATTATAATTTTATTTTTTAAACTATATTGCCGTTTAAATTTTTCGGGCGAAAATATTCTTTTTAATTTAGATACAAATATAAGGTGGGAAAATTAAAGATTTTAAATAAATTTTAATAGATTAAACAGAATTAAAAATTTGTCTACAGAATAAAAATCGGCATAATTAAAACTTTGAAAGAATGGAAAAATCGTGAATGAAATACCTTTTTCTCTCGTTGTGCAAGAGCAAATTAGATTGAGCCCATCCCAATTGTTCCAAAAAGAAACAATCCTTCTCAGTATCATCAATCTCTTGTTTTGCAGTTTCTTCAACGTCGGACGATGAATAATAAACTCGATCTTGTTCCGACAGGATTCTGCGTTTGACCGGCGATCTAATGGGTTCCGTTTGAATTGATTTGTCGCACTGTCTCACACGAAATTTCAATGTGAGATTCGTCGACACTGACGTTGCCGTTGATGAGACAGCAGCAGTAGCCACGGCAGCGGCAGCAGCAGAATCGCCCTCGCGATATTCCATGTAAGGACTTTCGCCACCAGGGAGATAGAGTAAATTGCCCGAATCACTGCGTCGATATGCGACACGTTCAAGAGCATCATTCACTGGAAACGTTGTGCCGTCTGCCCAATGGCCATCGTCGCGAATCGGACGAAAATGAGTGCGTGCCGATGTCAATAAATCTTCATCGGGCTCCTGAATGCTATTCACCTTTTGCGCGAAACGTGCCTCCTTTCCAATTGTCTCATTATTCTTCGATGGTAAAATTGTATTCTCATTTTTCTCAGGACTTTGATTTGCATTTGTTACAATATCCTTGTCCATACTTCGCCAGCACCATGAGCCATCCAATGTCTCTGACCAGGTCACGTTATAATCTGCAATTCGTCCGAAAAGAAATTTATTTTTAAAAAAACTACAAATATTGCTTTAGGTGTTGATTCTCCACGAAATAATAACTTCTTAACTATGGCAAGGTTTTTTTTCTAAAACAGAGTATCTACTATTTTCCTTCAACAAAATTCCCGGGTTTTCCCGACAATGTCCTAATTTTTTCCCGGTTTTTTCTCTCGACAAATTTAAATTTCATTTTGGAACATAAATAAATCTTTCAATATTTTCATAAAAATTTAATAATTTAATAATTTAATAAAAATTTAATAATTTTAATTGCCAATTTGAAAAATAATTGAATTAAACAAAAAGAATTTTTTCAGTTTTTTAAAAATAATCTTGTCTCTTTATGATTAAAATTGAAAATTTGATTTTTTTTATTTTTATTAAAAAACTATAATAGTAATAATTTAATTTCTGCAAAGAATTTTACTATTTACAAAAATTATTGAATCCTTCCAAAGAATGCTATTTATTTATGAAAATAATTCACTTCTTGTGAAGAATTTTATTAAAAATTTTTAAGGTAATAAGCAGTAATAATTAATTATTTACTTAACAAGCAATAAAAATGTAATTAACTCAAGAAATAAATAAATATCATTTATTTGAACATTCGGAAATTTAAAATTATAAAAATTTAAAAGATCTTCAATAATTATAATTATTGAATAATAATAATATAATCATGTAATTTTTAGAAGCAAAATATTGATTTAAAACTTTAAGATTGACTTTATATTTTAAAAATAAAATGATAATTACGATCACTAACTTCCCTTGAATATTTTCGAAAAATTTAAATCAACTTCTTTAAAACAATTCAATTGTTCTTCAAAAAAATCGAAAAAGATTTCAATTGTTTCAAAATTTGTAAATAATTGAATTCTTGTGAAATTTTCAATTATTTGTTTAGAAAAATTCAATTATCTTGAAACAAAAAAACAATTTTTTACAGAAATTCAATCATTTTCCGAAAATATTCAGAAAATTATTTTCTTGTAAAGAATTTCATTACTTTAGAAAATAATTGAACTTCTGCGACTATTATTCATGAAAATAATTGAATTATTGAGAAGAAATTTATAAAAAAAAATTTGTAAATAATTTAATTATTGGGAAATTTTTATTCTTTATGAAAATAATTCAATGTTTGCGAAGAAATTTATCAAAAATTTGTAAATAATTTAATTCTTGTGAAATTTTTATTCTTTATGAAAATAATTTAATGTTCACAAAGAAATTTATCAAAAATTTGTAAATAATTGAATTCTTGTGAAATTTTTATTCTTTATGAAAATACTTAATCAAGTATATATTAAAAATTTTTGAAATATTTAAGTAAAATTATTCATTAAATAATTTATTAAAAAAAACAATTTTATGATACTTGAAGTTATTTAAAAAAGAAATTATTAGCAGAAATAGAAAAAATAGAAAGTTTTGTATTAGAATTCGTGGTAATGGCAAATTATTGTCATACATTTCTAAAAAAGAATAGTTTCGTTGAAAATTGTGTTTAAAAAATAGAAATGTTTTTATTCCAAAAGAAACTTAACTTTTTTTCCATAAAAAATATTATTGACAAAATAACATTATGAACATTTTTACTATTACTTTTTAAAAATCTTTTAAAACTAAAAACAAAAATTTCAAATGGAAAATATTCCGAGAAAATTCATTTTACTAAAATTTTACTATTACATAAAGAAAAATGTTTAAAATGCTTTTAATGTTATTTAAAAATTTTAATTGTAAACAATTTCTCAAAAATTCTAAAATAGTAAATTTTAAAAAATTTTAATTTACTTCTTTAAATTAAATCTTTAATTAATCTTTAATTAAATCTTAAAAAATTATAATAAAACAATTCTAAGAATTAGTTATTTTATAAATTATTATTATAATACAACTTTTTGAAAATAATTGAATAAGTTTCATATAATTCAAAAAAAAAATTTTTTTTGAGGATTTTAATTTAAAATTTTAAATGTATGATTATTTTCTCCAAAATGTTAAACATAATTCTGAAAAGTTATAATTTTATTATTTCGTTTATGAATTTGAATTTTAGGAAATGTTGAAAATATTGAAAATAAATGAATTTTAAAAAATTAGAAGGTACAAATTCAGAGAATATCTTTTTTCAGAACTATTTTAATATTATTTTTAAAACCTATTTTTCATTAATTTTCATTTTTATTGCATTTAGGCTTTAAGATTGTTGATTAAAATTTTTGAGAATTTAATATTATTTTCAAAATTTTCCAATAAAATTCTTTTTATTCTAATATTTTCAAGTTAATTTTCTAAAATTGTAATAAAATACCTGAAAAGATGATTTAGTTTTAATTAAATTTTACAAAGTTTCAATTATTCAAAATCTTAAATTGTATATTTTTAAAATTTAATTAGAAACGTTATTCAAAAATAAATTTTCAAAGATTTGTCTATAGTTAAGCTTTTCACGGTATAAAATTATTTATATTATTTTCAAAATAAGTTGCATTTTGTATTAAAAATATGATATTTTGTCGCAAAATTTGGAACAAAAGTTGAAAAAGTCGCAATTTTCTTAATAAAAGTCGACAAAAGTTGCATTATTTGAAAATAGTCAGAAAAATGTGGAAAAAGTCATAATATCCGAGCCCTATACATATTGCAGTTAAAAAGTAGTAGTTCATTATATATTGTTGTTAATAAACAAAAACATATATATAATAATGTAAACGAAAATTATCGTCGATTAAGAACAACTCACTTGTATTATTTTTGTTAGCGGTTTCATCAGAACAGTCCTTAGTGCCAACTAAATCAAGGTCCCAGGGTATAAGCGGTGAGTCGTCAACAATTGATTCCTGAAATGGTGTGTCCACCACGTGTTCGCTGCTTGAAGTTGAAACAGTAAACGATGTATCATTGCCGTCTGTTGGCCAAAGTGGCTTCGACGGAATGGAGAGAGAAGGTGCTGCCCAGATAGAATCAGTGTCTTGTTTATTGCCAGACGCCGTGTCCCAAAGAGCCTCCAAAGACTCGTCAAACTTTGCCGTCAATTGCGCCAATCGAAGTTTATCCAATTCAATTTCCTGCTCCTTCTCATTCTCCCCATCGCGTTCACGCTCCATCAATTTTACAAATCCAAAACCTTCCTTCTCGTCTTCATGCTGCGATTCAATTGTCTAATAGTGATCAGAAAAAAAAAGTTCTTGTATTATTTCCTTCCTCCTCCTTCCCATTCTCCCTTATTAATATTAATAGTATTAATATTTCCCTTATTTGATGAAATAAAGATTTGAAATTAGGTTGTTAGTTTTAAAAAAATAGACTCACAATGGACATTTTAGTTTTCTTCTGACGATTTTTGTTGTTCTTGTTGCCAATTCCATTTCTGTTGTTATTACTATTATTGTTGTTGTTGTTATTGTTGCTACTATTGTTGTTGTTGACAATATTTGGGCCTGAATTCTTGTCCTTTCTGTGCTGGAATTTCTTCGGTGTAGCTGGTTGCAAGGCTGGAAATGCTGCATAATATCGTAGAGCTCTGTCCTGTGGTGTGAGAGTTTCCAATGCTGGTTTCGTTGCGACATCCTTCTCAAGATTCTCCTCGTCTGTTTTCGAAGCGCCTCCTTCTAAATCGCGTAATTTTGCGCACAATTCATCGACTAGCGTCTCCACACCACATTTCTGGAAAAAAAAACCAATTCAATGAATTAAGTTTTTTTAATTTTCAAAATTTTACGAATTCTGAATTCAGTGGGAGCAAGTTGGTTTCGTTTTGATACCTGATCAGCGGCACTTGCGAGGCATTGAACGACAGCACGTTTTTTCTCTTTATCTTCTTGTAGCGGTAGTCTTGTTTTGGGACGTGCACGGGAACGACGTCCTTTACCTTTACCAGTAACGACAACTTCTCCCGGAGGAGTGAGGGCCGAGTCGGGGTGGCGCAAAAAGCTGAGAATGAAACGCGAGTACGCCACTGGGTCTATTCCCAATTCGTCCAAGCGTGTGTCCAGCCACTGGCGCAACTCCTCCTCGGCCATGGTACCAAAGACCCCACCTCCTCCAGGGGACGCCGCTATCCCGACCAAATGCAACCCTGGATTCCTCATTCCCTCTTCGGGAGTTTCCTCCAGGTTCTTTTTACTCCCTCGATCTTCGCTACTTCCGGGGTGATCATCCTCTCTTCTACAAAGTAAAAACAGAAATAAATTCAATTTCTCCTCCCAAAAAAAAAAACATTTCTTTTCTCTTAATTTCATATAAATAATTAGAACAATAAATAATTAGAAATAATTGGAATATTTTTTAGAATATAAATTGTACAAGGAAAATTACCAATTTGTTTGATTGAAATTTCTTGTTCCTGGGAATTTGATTTCTTGAGTGTGACAAATCCAACCCTACCGACTTATGTTGCTACGAATATTTATTTATTGTTGTTATAGTATTATTTAGTATTTGGTTCCTTTATCGTAGAATTAGATGTCGGGTTCAGGTGCGCTATTGGTGGAGGTGTCGTCGTTGCGAGGATGACAGGCCTTACAGTGGGATAAACAATATTGCCTCCTTCCCATTTTGACTCTGTTGACCAAATAAAAAAATTTTCGTTACGTAAACTTCTTTTACATTTCAAAACAGAAAAAAGGAATTCTTCATTTTGCATACGTCATTAATTTATCATTTATAGACCAAAGTACGAGATCAAAATTATTACTTTACTTCGTACGAATTACAAATACTCTAAAAATAAAAAACAAATTTTTTCAAAATCAAATCACAATTTTTCTTCCAATTAATACGAAATATCGCATTAATCGCAAATATTTCCTTTGATAACAATATTTAATAAAAATTCATGCAAAAAGTCATTTTGTCACGCTTTCAATTCCAATTGTCATTGTTAATTTCCAAATAATCGATAAATTAAACGCCTAACAAAAGAATATTGGAGAACAAACATTTTTACACAATCTTTTGCTACTTGTATATCAAATCTTACAAAATAGAAACTTTCTACCTAAATTTAAACTTATATACATATATACACACACGCACACATTTTATAACTATATTTATACAATAAAGTCAAAAATAAAAAAATAACTATAAATACATTTTGATCATTAAGTCCAAAAAATAAATATTTTCCAATAAAAATACCTTGTAATTAGAACAAAATAGTTATATAGCGTGTAGTAGGAATTTTAAAGTTATCGTGTCACTTGCATGACTCTTACGTCAACAATCCTACTCATTATTGACTGTTTTAGGACATGTCGAAAAACATGATGAAAACAAGAGAATATGTCAACTATTAAGTTGTGGGAACAATAAAAAAGTGTGTCGATTATGTTTATTGCATTGACAGAGAAAGATACTTGAACTCGACAGCTGCATAATGCAAATAACCTTGCTGATTGCGTTGTTTCCCCTGAGTCATATATAGAATCTATATAGAAAACCCAACGACAACTGAACGCGTGTGACGTTGTAGAAAAAATTCTAATTCGCCTAACTTTACGTAACACTATTGATTCACTGGGAAAATTCACTTTAATATCAATGACATTGACGAAAATGAGGGAAATTTTTCTTAATTCAAATACCTGCATATCCCGAGAGATGATTTTTCACCCCGGCCTTCTCTTCACACCTTACTCGATGAAAAACATGGCGGGCCACTCAGGGCCACTGAAATTGGCTTCAACTCCACTTCCACAGAATTTTTTTCACCAGGACCGTAACAATTTGTCACTCCAAATTTCTCTGATTTCTTGAAATTCATTTCTTTAAATTCTGTTGTTTTCTAAATTCACTACACTCTAAATAAATAATCTTCTTTCTACTCAATCGATATGTGTGAAAAAAATTATTATTCATAACCATAAAAAAATGCTTCCTTTCAGGTTATGACAGTTTAAGAAAAAGATTAAGACCGCCAGAAACAAGTGTCACAAAAACTGTCAAATTCCACGAATTCCACTAATATTTAAGTTTAAATAAATAACTATTTTCAACACAATCGAGATTATTTTCCCATTTAATAAAGAAGAGTAAAAAATCGTAAGAATTAAAAAATTATTTTACATACCCCCCCTTTTCTTGTGTCGGTCCTGGATTACGTGTAATTCACGCAAGCGCACTGTTTTACCGCGCACGCGCTTTTTTATTTTACTTTTTTTGTTGAAAAATTGTTTACATTGTTTAAACTAATTTACATTATTCTAGAAAACTGTAAATCATAATTATATCATTCTCTTGTGACTTAATTGAGTTGTTATCACTTGAAACGAAGAAAATTGATTGTTTAATGTTATAATTTAGTAATCAATTGACTCGCGTAGTCAACTCCCGTCCGCGAAATTATTTTAAACTTATTTTCAATAATTTTATATAATAAAAAACTTAATAAAAATTTGCAAAATAAATTGGTGTCTGATGCAAAATACAAAATACATGAACATTAAATTAATATTTGTTTATTACTTTGTTTCAATGCTTATTATAATTATGTAAATAAGTCTCATGAAAGTAAAACTAATATATTTACAGTTTTATAATGTCCGACATTAATAGATATATCGATATACTGAAAATAATTATTTTTTAAATGCATTTTCCGCTTATAGAAAGAAATTGAAAATATAATTGCAAATTTTTAAATGAATATATAAATGTTGTAGGCATTTTTTTTTTGTATGAATGTAAATCGAAATTGATTTTTACAATTTTCATTTTACCAAAAAAGTAAAAATTTTTTTTTCCTATGAAACCTACGACTTTCTAAAATGATACATAATTGACATTATACATTTTTTTCATGATAAGAAATTTGTGCACTTTAACAAAAATCTTAATTTTTAATTTTTCTTTTTTAAACCTTGAAATTGATTTATTCTTTATGACAATAAGCATTCCAGCGAGTCGCACTACTGAATAAAAAAAATTGTATTTCCTTTTTTAGTTTTTTTTAAATTTTAACTACAGTTAATTAGCACTTTTCAGTGTTTAATAATTCATGAATAATTATTATTTAAATAGACAGTAATTAATATTAATAGTAATGAAAGTTTCTAGTCTATTAATTAATTATAAATTAACTATACTTATTGAATAAATATAAATTAATTTTATTTATTAATTAATAATAAACTAATTTTATTTATTAACTAATAATAAATTAATTATATTTATTAAATAATAATAAATTATAATTCATTTATTTTTAACTAATAAATATAATTAATTTTTAATTAAGAGAAAAATAATTGTATTTATTAATTAATAATAAATTAATTATGCTTATTAATTAATAATAAATTAAATATACTTATTAATTAACGATAAATTGTATATTAATTTATTATTAACTGTAGTCGTTAATAATACATTTATTATAATTATCAATTAATTAATAACATTTTACTACTAATTACTACATTTACAAGTGACAATAAAATTATTTATAATAAATTACGTCAAATATATATTTTTTTATAGAAAAAACAATTTTTTTTCAGTAAAATCTATAAATAAGCGAAAGAGTCGAAAATGAATTATTGTAAAAACTATACAAAATTTATTTTATTTACAATATCTTACACATGACTTGTAAGATAAAATTATACAGATTCAATGTTGAATTTACATTATAAATATAAAAAAAATGAATATTCAGTAGTGCGACTTTTATGAATAATGCCTCTTCTCCTTACCATGTAAAATGAAATAAAATAATCAAAGAATGCTGGATACCAGAATATTAATGAAAACATACGCACACTATTTTCTTTTTCACATTTAAATTCGTCACATTCTAAAATATTTGATGCAAAAAAAACGAAAAATAATCCACTATATCTAAAACATGTAATATTAAGTGTAATTAAATGTAATTACATTAAGTGTAATTTATTAATCAATTTTTCTTTTCTTTTGAAAAAAAATATAATCTTGAAAACAGAATTTTTTGAAAATTAATTTATATATTAATAATTAATTATTAATTAAATTATGAATTAAGCATTTAATTAATAATTAATTACTCAGATGAAGTTGATATTCGAAAATTGTTGACAATGAATATTTACAGAAATCGGACAACATCTATGGCACCAAGCATCAAGCATTCTTTTTTCTTTAATCATGAAATAATTATGAATTTTCCCTATTATAGAAAGTGAAATGAAATTTTCTTAATAAATGGCTTTTTTTTATATATGGAAATTTATAGAATTTTTTTTTTGTAATTAGTGTTTACACAATAACTATTTTAATAAATGAAATTTACACAATTCTAATCATTCATACAATGGAACACATTCAATATAGTTTCGTGCCAAAACCAAAATTTTGTTTTTAAAAAGGAAAAAAAATGTTTCAGACAACATTAAAAATTGTTTTTTTTCTCAACTTTGCAAATAAGTGCATAAGAGTGATTTTTTAAATAAAAAATTTTCATCTCAACAGACAAAAAAAAATGATAATAAACACTGAAAATCACTCTTAACAGAACATTTTTAAAAAAGTGTTTAACTCACACGTTCTTTATTTAACAGATATATATAGCAAATTTAAAAAATGGAAAACAATTTATTATTTTACTTATTATTAATTCTTTAATATTTAATAATTATTAATAATTATTATTAATTATTATTCTTTAATAATTTTCTGGAAAAATGAATATTTTGGTTTCGGCTTGATTCTAAAATTCTTAATTACTCTAGCTTTCACTAATATATTTAATTACGATATTTGTCTCAAGAAAAAAAAAATTAAAAAAAATGGAAAAACAAAATTGCAAAGCTAGATGAACATATAAAAGAAATATTTCTTAGACACGCCGTTTACTCTATTTACCGTTCGACATAATCACAATTTTTTTTTGTTTCAACAAAACATTATCATAGAAATATTTTGTCTTTTTTTGATATTTACACAGCCAATACAAGTGTGATGCTGTGAACGTTTTTTTTCTTTCGATTTAAACTCTCTCTCTCTCTCGCTCTCCCTTTCGAAATTTCGTAAAATATTTTACATTTCCTAATTTAGATTATTTACATTCCTTTCTTTGTTTTTTTCTGCCTGTGATTATAATATACGGTATTAAGAATCGTACTGCGTGTTTCTATCTTTTTTTTCACTTTGGTATTTACAGAAGAGGTGCTTGGATGCTGTTACAATTAAATACGACGAAAAATTCTACATTTTACAAGCCTTATCGATATCTAGTTTTTTAGTTAAAAAAATTTTCGAATTAACTTTTTTATCTCTATTTTTAAAGTATGGATAGTATATTTTAGTAATAATTGATTTCACTCAAATTATTTCTCTTGCAAATTTAATACATTTCCGTGTATTTAAATTTATCAATTAAAATTTTGTTCATTATTTATCAATTTTTGCGTTCATTTCTTTTTCTACTTATGAATTCTTAGGTACTCATTGATGTATTTTATTCGGTTTTTTTTGTAATTTTGTAATTTCGTATTTTTTCGTTAATGAATTTATAGTTCATTATTATGAAACTGAAGATATCCGCTAATTTCTAGCCGCAACTATGATTATTGAATTAATTTTCAAATGCCAAAAAAATATACGTTGATTTTATAAAATTTCAAAATTTACTCAAAAAATTAAGACAAATTTTTAATTTTTTTCTGTAAATTTTTTAATAATTTAGTTACGGCTACCTTCCGTTTCATTGCATTTTTGTAAATCAAAAAAATTTCCCTCTATCGATACAATTTTTTTTTTTCAAAATTAAAAAATAGTTTAGAGTATATAAATAAAATTTTGTGTATGATGAAAATTTTTGTGCAATTTTTTGAATTATAAATATTTAAATTTGTAATTATAGATTCAATTTCCATCCAAAACATTATGAAAAGTTATAAAGCTTTTCTTGTAATTTCAATTGAAATTATGTATTGAACAATATACAGAGCTTATAGAAAAAAGAAGTTCAATTGAATTCAAATTTTACAATTTCCGAAATCTTAGACTAATCTTTTTTTTTAATAAATAACATATTTTATTATTACAAAATAAAATATGATTTTGTTTTTAAATGTAGAAAATAGAGATTTAAAAAATGCAAAGTTTCAAAACTTTGGTAAATTTTTTTTGCTCGTTTCGTTATGAAACTATGTATTGAAAATAAAATTTAAAAAAAACGATAACAACCTTATAATTTGAAAACAAATGTCCGTCTTTTGTTTTGACAATTGAAAACAAAAAAAAAATAGTCAAAAAACTGATTTTATTTAAAAACCTTGTTCAGAGACGGAAAAAGTGTTCAAATCATAAGAAAAAAAAACTCTCGCCATTAATTTTCACACCAGCATCCAGAACACCGAGTTTTGTGTTTCTAAAAGTACGAGAATAATAAAAATTCGCAAATCACACGAATTTTTCCAATCGTTAAATCGATTTGCACGATAATAATTTGTATGTCCTGGGGGAGGGGGAGAAAAAAAGGAAAACAAAATTTAAAAAAATCTACTCCGTTGGTGGTGGTTGCCCCCACCTTGATGATTTTGTCCTTGGAGTTTTGGAAGGCGTCGAATCATTATCGTTCAGTTTTCGTTTAACACTTAGCACAACACCACTTTTGGGTATGAATTTTGTTGGAAGCGCAGATTTGGAAGGGCTCTCGGGTGCCTTTACCGTCGGTGTTATGAAACTTGGTACTTCATCCTCCTCGAGACCAGGTGGTCGTGGCTGATTCGAAGCGAGACTTGTTTTCAATGCATCGCCAATTAACGCTGGATAACTTATCGTTTTATTATCATTACTATCAGCAGGCGTGTCAATCACTGGCGGCGGTACCATTGTGATTTGATTTGTCACGAGTGTTGAAACTGGCGGCGTTACAATTGGTAGTGGTAGTGTCCCAACAATTGGTATCGTTGAGACAATTGGAATTGCGGGCAACGACGGAATCATTGGCACTGTTGTGGCTGCTGGCGGTGGCGGCGGTAGAGGTGGTGGCATCACCGGCGTTGGCGGCGGGACAATTGTCGGATAAAGCGTTGGCGGTATAACCAGAGGCGGTGTTGTTGGCAATGTTTCACTGGCCAATTGTTCGGCAGCTTTTTTAATCAAATCCAATTCACTCATTGAACTGAGTGTGCTGGTCTTGACTTCCTTGACTGGCGATGATTGCGACTCGGAAGATTTCTCACCGCTGAAACGTGTTGAACTTGTTCCTTTCGGGAACGTGGAATATTTCTCCGCTTTTCCCGTTGTTCTTGAAGTATTCACTGAGGTGAGGAATGATGCACTTGGCTTCGAGGGAAGATAGGGATCGATTTTCGATGTTTCCTGACGTTTCACGTTGGCGAGAATCTCCTGGAGATTCGGCGGAATTGTGATGTCTGAGACTTTATCCAAAATTGGCTGCGTGAACTTCAGACCCTGTGGTGGTGGTGTGAATGATCGCGTGTCCGATGGACTGTACGCGTCGTCGCCTTCATTTGTCTCCGGATCGAGTCCCAGACCCTAAAAATTAATATTCTTTTAGTAAACAAGAATTTAGAAAACTTAAAATATTGATTTAAACAAAAAATCTATTTTGCGAGAAAAGAAAACTACTTTCAGGTGTGCTTTAATTTTTCCTCAAAAGTTATGTATTAGATTTTTATTTTAAACTTTACAAATTTCTTTGAATCCAAAATTTACCATCACAGGTATTTCATATTATTCTAGTCTTTAATAAAAAAAACCAAGTCTTGTATTCTTTTGGATTTATAATTTTAATAGAATTAAAAAAAATTTAAAGAAATTAGTTAATTAAAATTTAGTCCGAAGAAAAGAAAAACAATTGAAAGACTTGCAAAACAATTGAATAAAAACAGAAATTAAAAGACAATCGAAAGTTAAAAATCGTAATTAAAAGAGCAAAATATGAACGAAATTGAAGAACATTGAATTCGAATAAATATTTTAAAAACGTTAAAACCTTTTTCAGTCAAAGAAATAAAAAAAAACAATTAGGCAACGTTTTTATCAATAAAACAAAATGTTTGTAAGTTTAAACACACGTTCAACTCGATGGTAAAAAAATTCTGGACAAAATGTAAATTAAATTTCCAAAATATGGAACTTACGAAACTTTATGTCCAATAATTGACAATATTGATAAAGAAACAATTTCGCATTTTACCTACTAAAGAAATAAATAAATAAACAAATATAATCAGTACTCTCCGAAATCGCAGTTAAAATAAAGAAATTGTTTTAATAAATTAATAAATAAACAGTTGAATTGAATAATTAAATATATAAATAAATGTAATCGATAAATAATCTGCAATTTAAAAAAAATAAATACATAAACAAATATAATCGATAAATTCTCTGCAATTTTAAAATAAATAAATGAATGAATAAATTAACAGTTGAATAAAAAAATGAACAGTTAAATAAATAGACTGTTGAATAAATGAACAAACAAATAAATTGATGAGTAATAAAAAATGAACTATTGATAAAAAATAAACTTAAAAAAAATTAATGAAATTAAAAAAAATTAATGAAATTAAATAAAAATTAATAAACTTGCAAGTAAACATTCTATGTTAAAAAACATAATCTCTCACTCATAACTGAAACAGTTTTGAGGAAAAGGAAATGGAGGATCGAAAAAATTCGTTTATTCAAAGCAAGAGGACAAATAATAAACGAGTGTAAATCTCGGATGATAGTTCCTGTTAAATATCTCACCGGCAATGTATTTGTCACGTCACCAAGAAATGATGAACTAATATTTTGAATTTGTTGCTTTTGCTCTTCAATCTGACGATTCAGCTCGTCCATTTTCCTCTGCAATTCACTGGCATCCTTATTCGTCGACAATAATTCACTCTCATTATCCTTCAAACCATCGTCAGCACCAACGACGTCATCATCGTCATCAACCACCTCGTCATCATTAAGATTATCCAAATCCTCATCCATTTCACCCGGACTATACGGCTCATCGTCATCTTCATCCTGTGTTTTTGCCGTCAAATCAATTCTCGACGATAATTCAGGAACAATTTTCGAAATAGTTGCACTATCAATAATCGTTCTTGACATTCCAATTTGCGCCTTATTCAAACTCTCGAGTGTATGCTGAGTGATGAGTTTACTGTCAGGCAATGAATCGGTGATTCCCTTGTGATGTAATCGAGGCGAAGTGGGTGGCGAGGGATTTTTGTCCTTCGGCGACGGAAGTATCAATGGCGGTGTATAACTACGATCGGGATCTTTCTTCAGGATTTTCGTCGATAACGTCGATAACGTCGATAGTGGAGCTGGTGCAATTCGTTTACGTTTATTCCGGAGAATTATTCCCAGGAGAAGGGGCGGCCGTTGTTCCTCAAAGCCGGGACCGTTCAGTGGCAGCAGAACACTTGGTACTTTACTGAGATCCGGAAATGGCATTATATAGAAATCCTTGATGCTATTTGAGAAATTTTTCACAACGCCAAGACGACTTCGACTATTCAAATAACTGTAAAGTGTGATATAGGGAATTTTCTCCTCATCATTATCGGCTGTTAGACGAATAACGAGAATCTCCTTTGATCCATTTTTCTTCATTTTCGAAATATAATCCCACACCGTGTCGTGTCCAATTCTACCCACAACATCAACGGTGTCGGGTAAATCGTCCATTAGATCGCGAGAATTGCCACTGACTTCTTGCGCTGTGATGAAAAATTTCGCCACATCCGGCATATTGACAAAACCACGCCACACTGTTTGCTGTGGCCCTCTCGGTAAATTGGTCTCTGGTTCCGGTTCTCGCTCCCTCTCAAAGTCCTCATTAATATCGGGCGTTTTTATATTCACCGTTGAACTTGGTTCACGATCCGATAGATCGGAATCGACGTCGAGATTAACGAAACCAGTCGTTGTCTCGTCGTCAATATGTCGCCAGAGACGATCCTCAATTGGCGGTTCAACTCTGGGGGGTGTTAATGTTATCTCCTTCTTCTCAATCTCCTTTCTCTCCTCCTCCTTCTTCTCCTTCTCCTTATAATCCTTGTGACTCTTGTGACTCTTGCTCTTACTCTTCTTATGCTTCTTCTCCTTGTCACGATCTCGACCCTTTTCTTTATCGCGCTCACGATCCTTCTCCCTATCCTTCTCCTTCTTATTGTCCTTGCTCTTTCCCGATTTGCGATCCTTACTTCTCTCACGATCACGACTGTGTCGATGACGATTTTTACTCCTGTCACGCTTCTTTCCCTTCTCACGATCACGCGATCGATGCTTCTCCTTATCTTTCTTGTCCTCGATTTTCAATTTCTTCAAATCGACACTGTCTTCCTTTTTCTTCGTCTCATTTGAATCGATATTATTCAACGCTGTCACAATATCGTTAACGGACGATTTTGAATCAACTGGATCACTGACACGATCGTTTTCAATTACCAATTCGCCTTTATGTGTTTTCACCACTATTGACTTTGCCTGCGCCAAGAGATCCAATTCATTTTTCTTAATCATATCGAGTTGATGTTTTGTTTCCTTCTCGCGCCATTCGGCTAATTCCTGACTCGCCATTTCCTCGGGACTTAATCTGACAACAGCGTCGGGTGTTAATGATCTGTCGGCAATCTTTCGGAATAATGTTAAATTCTTTGGGTCCTTGATATTAAAAATGAGACTTCGATATTTTGCTTTGTATTTAGTGCCAGTGTCCTTGAAATATTTATACAATTCGAGTTCAATATTGAGGGCGAGATCCTTGATTTCTTCTTGCGTTAATTTTAAATCATCCGTGGCTTTAATTCGTGCAATTAATGCGTCTGTCATTGTTTTACGTACATTTACACGTATTGGTTCTGTCTCGGGTTTCTTGGCAATTGTAACCGGTGATTTTATTGGTTGTTGTTTAGCTTGTGTGGGTGTTTTTGGCTCCTGTCGTTTTATCACTTTAGGCGTTGTTTGTGTTTTTTGTACCGGCGAAGAAGCTGGCGATGGTGATGACAATGGTGTCTTCAGTATTGTTTGCCTTAAAATTGGAATTTTTTGCGCTTGCGGTACTTTTATCTTTATTGTTGTTCCAACACTTTCCGCAGGAACTAAAACCGTTTTCTTTGCACTTGCGGCTAGAATTGTTTGCTTCGATCCCGGAACTTTAGCGAACACCATTTTTGGATGTAATTGCATTTTTTCACGTCGCACTGGCGATACTTTAAGCTGTAAAAGACAATATTTACTTTCACTTTTGCATTTTTAGAATTAAATAAGAAAAAATTGGGCGAAATTCTATTTATTTTGTTCTTAAAATATATTTCTCAACTAAAAGATGAAAAAATACCTGTTTAGGAGAATCTTGTGTTTGAATAGCCGCGACTGTTTTTCCAGCGATTTTAAAAGTATTCAAACTATTTGGTCGTACAATTTCGTAGGATGGATTTTCCTTGAGCCAATTTTTGAGATTTCCTGCCGTCGGAGCTCCGGCACCTAAATTAAAATTTAGATTTGTAAACCACGAGGAAAAATTCAGAAAATTGTAAATTTGTAAATTTGAAAAAAAAATGCCAAGGAAATTTACCTGAAAGAACTTTTCCCGTTTTTCGATCGTATACCATAACTCGAGCGTCGACTTTGCCTTTGAGAAAATCTTGTTTCGGCGCTTTTGGCGACGGTGTTGCAGCCGGTTTATCTTTGGTGCATGTTTCTTGAGCGTGTGCCAAAATGCAAGTATCGGAACAATAAATACTGGAATTTCTAGCTTCCTTCTTGCAAACGACACACTGCGTTATTCCGGAGGCTTGAGCTATTTTCTCAGTGGACGGTCCATCGGTGGCGGGCGATTTTTTATTCGACAATCCACTCGATTTGCCGTCCAATGTTTGGTATAGAGCTTCAGTCGATTTACGTTTCGATACCACTGGCGAGGCATGCTTTACTTTCGATTCTTCAGCTTTTTTCTTAGCACAATTTGGACACACCCACTCAATACCCCGCTCCTCCATTTGTTGTCCTGAAAATTGTTTCATTTAATATAAAAAAAATTCTTTTGTAAATAAAATTTCTTTAAAATCTAATTGAAAAATTAATCAATAACTTTACAATTTTTTTATTATAACATTTCCATTTAATTTAAAATAAATTTCTTTCATAAACAATTTTTTTAAATCTAATTACTTGAATTATTGAAATAAAAAAAAAATTAGATTTGAAAAGAAACTAGAAAATCGTAACATTAATAGGAAAATGAAATGGAGAATAAGCATTTGAAGAGGAAAGAATAAACAAGCAAAAAAAGAAATTAAAAAATTTACCCATAGATTTGCTGACATTGACGCATTTGCCGTGAAACCAGTCCTCGCACACATCGCAACAAATCATAAAGCGATTATTGTGCGGCCTTTTACAAATGCACCATAAACGATCTGGATCGTCTTCAGAATCGGAATTATCGCCTTCGTCCTCGAATTCGTCATCTAAATCCACGTCTTCCTTCGGAATAAATTCACTTAAACTTGATCTGCTAAAAAGGAGAAAAAAGAAAGAAGATAATTAATTTGCCAACAGGGAATTTCTATCAATTTTCTAAGTTTAAAATTAAGATAATTCCAAATCTAAATAAAAAATTGAGAATGTAAAAGAAAAACAATTTTTAGATTTCATTTTCTTTTGAAAAATTCACCTTGGCTTTTTTTCTTCCTTTACGCCGACAATTTCCTTTTGCTGCGGTTGTTTATCACCCAAGGCTTGCAATTTTTTACTTCGCGTCGCTGGTGCTTCGATTGGAGGTAAAGTTATAACACGTCCACCACGTATTATTTGAATTGGCTCCTTATCCTCTTTCTTTTTTGATTGATCAAGCTGTTGGGTCGCTTTGAAAGGTTCAACTGTTGCCGTTGCAACAACCTTCACTTCTGTCTGTTGTTTCGGCGACAAAACAGAAGAGAATGCCGACGGTGACAAAAGAGGTTCCGAATCTGCTGCCTGGTCCAATCCAGACTAAACATTCAATACAATGTCTTAGAATTTTTCAAAACAGTAAAAACTTATTTTTTTAACTACAATTTTTTTTTTTTAATAAATAAAAGAAAACAATTAATGAATTTACTTCTTAGTTTATTAATAATAGTGATAGAAATTGTATCTTAAATATATTGAAGAAAAACTTACAGCCAAATCAACGCCGAGTTCTTCTTGAAGTAACAAAGCTTCAGCCAGTAAATCATCCTCATGTTTTGTCGCCTCCATCTCCAATGTGGCTAGAAGATGTTCCTCTCCTTCGATTCCGGCTGAAAAGACAAAAAAAAAAGATGTAAAAAATAAAACAAGCAAATATCAAAATATTTCTATTCTATAAGAAGATAAATCCCAAAAAAGAAGATACATACAAATAACTATAATTCACAAAAAAACTTTCCAATCGTGTTTCTAAAATTACATCCATTATTTACGAAATCAATAACTTATCAAATACCAAGAAAGAAAAAATAAAACTCTTCGCACAAGATTTTGTGTTAAATTAAAAAATTCAAATACATTTTATTTCAATTTAATATAAATTTTCTTTATGTAAACATAAAGAAAATCTATATTAAATTGAATTCTTTATGTAAACATAAAGAAAATCCCAAAAAAATTTTGAAAAAAACTTAATAATTTTAATTTATTAATTCATTGTTCATTGTAAATCTGACAGAAGGAAAAAATAATACAATAGTAAAACTTACTTTGTTTAGGAACAATATCATTTGGAACATTGGGTTGTTCCATTCGTTGGGAAACTCCCTCAGGTGGAACTGTATTTGGTAAATAACAAAAAATACGAGTTTTGCAAAAATAATTATACAATCAACACTAAAGTGTGTACAACAACCTTTAATGAAATTTTCAAAAATTTGGTAAAAAAGCCAGAGTATTAAACTGAAAGATTATTTGTCATTCGTATTTTAATAGAAAGTGTCCGCAAAATTGAGTTAAGAAAAACTTTTCTAAACCATAAAAGAAGCTTCAAGATAAAAATCTCCGGGAGGAAATTTTCAGCAAAAATTTCAGAAACAAAAAATTCATGATGAGACAATTTTTCTTTAAAGAAGGAAGAAAATTTTAAATACACAAAAATAAGCAATAAATGCGAAGAAGAAAAAGTTTTCCCACCATCGCACAAAATTGACAAATTCTTCTATTCTCATGCTGTGCTAATTACTCGAAATACAGCATTAAAAGTTTACAGAAGAGATAATTTTCATTAATTTAGTTTAAAAAATTAAATTTCGCTATTTTTGGCCAAAATTACTATTGAACTTACGCTCAAAAGTCTCCAAAAAGTCTAAAAAGTATATTTTAAAAATTAAATCTCAAAAAGTGATTACTTTTTTAATTTAATTTACCTAAATTTTTAAATTCTTTTCAAGAGTAAAATCACGTAATTTAATGAAATTTTAAGACAAAACATGAATATTAATATTTTTTCATATTTTTATAATATTAGTATATTTTCCAAATTAACAAGAGAAAACTAGAAAAATGTTAATCTTGAAAAAGAAATTTTTCTTTCAGGGTTGCCACGCTTTTGCTCTTTTCAAATTCCCTGACTTTTCCAGGTTTTCCAGGTTAAAAACGGAATTTTTCCAGGTTTTTAAAATTCTACGTTTATTATTCATAAGAAAATTATTAGAAACCTAAAGAATTCGATTATTTTCAAAAGTAACATAATTCTTCAAAAAAATCTAATTATGTTTCAAAATTCTCAAAAATTCCCGGCAAAATTTAAATAATCTTAAAAAATAATAAAATATTTCTTCGAAATTCAATTATTTTCAAAAATTTCAATAAAATTCTTATCAGAATTTGAATAGTTTTTAATATATAGAAAATTTTTATCAAATTTCTCGAAAAATGCAATTATTTAAAAAAATTTAATTAAAATGTTTTATAGAAGAATTCAATTATTATTTGAAAATTTGTTGATTCTCCATAAAAATTCAATTTTAAAAAAGTTCAATTATTTAATAATAATGTTTTTTAAACATTGAATTTTTAAAACAAATTTTATGAGAATTTAATTATTATGTTTATTATTATTATTTATTGTTAAGAGACAAATTAAAAAAATTAACAATAATTTCACTTTTCGATAAATTTGATGAAAATTTACGAAGTTAAAGTCCTCAAAGTTGATCAACGAAAAAAATTTGTTTAATTTATTCCAAAATTATTTTTAATTTAATATTTATTTATAAAACAATTATTATCATAACATAAACATAAATCTATTTTTTCTAAATATTTTTATGTCAATATTGCTGCTTTACTTTTCTTTAATTTTTTAAATAAATAATTTTTTTCGTTGATAAACGTTGTGGACTTCAACGTCGTAAATTTTGTATATTAAAAATAATTGAAATTCTGCAAAGAATATTATTAATATTTGAATTTCGGAGAAAAATGTTATTATTTATAAAGACAATTTAAAGTTTGACAAGGATTTTTGTAAATTTTCAAACATAATTGGATTTTTGCGAAGAGTTATATTAGGTTTGGAAATAATTGAATTCTTCAGACTAATTTGATTAAAATTTCGGTTTAAATAATTAAATTGTTTCGTGAAATTTTATTCAAATAGCAAACATTGAAAATAATTATTGAATTTAAAAAAATTGTTGATATCAATTAAATTTCTACGAAGAGTTTTATTAAAATTATTTTGAAAAAATTAAATTAAAATAAAAAAAATTAAATTGACACAAAAAAATTTCATTGAAATTTTTGAAAATAATTTAATTCTTTGAAGAATATATAATAAAAGACAAAAAAAAATATTTGATTTTCTGAGAAGAATTTTACTTTTTCTAAAAATAATTGAATTTCTCCAATAATATGTATTTTCTTCAAAATTCAATTCTGTTTTAAGTTTTTTAAACTAAAATTCATCTATAAATCCGTTATTTTTAAATAATCAATTAAATATGTATTAAAAAATGTTGATAATTTTAGAAGAATTTTAGTTATTATTATTAATTTTAGTTATTTATTATTTTCTTTAAAAATCAAGGTTTTTAAATTTTTTAATGAAACTCATTTTTAAAATTGAAGTTTTACAAAATTTTAAATAGAAACGTTTTCAAGTTCATCTACTTATAAAAATTGTAACTGCAATTCTTTGCAAAATTGAATTAATTTTGAAATATTTAAGTAAAATTAGATATGAAAAATAAATTTTCCAGGATATCGATCAAAATTCCCTGACTTTTTCAGGTTTTTTCAAGTTTTATAAAATTCCCTGACATTTCCAGGTTGACGAGATTTCCAGGTTGCGTGGCAACCCTGTCTTTTTAATTTTTCATGCAATTAATCTTTTCTACTTTTCTTTTCTTCCAAAATACTCATTCTCAAGAAAGCCATTTTTTCAAACAAACGACATGCAAAAAATCAAAAGGAAAGCTCACCAGGATCTAGTGATGATTGCAATTCCTCGGCCAGTGGGACTTTTTCGGGGCTTTTTGTTTCTTTCGCAGGTTCACTGACTCCATTGTTATCGTTATCAACTTCCATCGCCTCCTCTAAACCCGATTGATCTAATGAACTTGGATTTAATTTTGTCAGCGGTGTTGTATTCAATTCGGGTTCAGTTTCCATTGCCATGGAAGTTTGCAATTGATTTACTTCGTCGACAGTTTTTTCCACAAGTGCTTCAACTGTGACAGGCGAAGTTTTTGGAATCGCCATTGTTTCCGTATTTTTAACAGGAGTTGTCGAAGAGCACGGAGTTAAATGCGTCGGAGCAGTCGTCACCGATTGTGATTGATTGAAAACAGGCGAATTAGAAGTTGACGTCACTGGAGTTGTTGGAGTAGTTGCCTCCGATTTTGTCTCATTCCCAATACTAACACGACGAATAATATCGGGCGTGGAAAATAAAGCTGGACCCAATGCACAAGCTAATGTTGCCGGAGATTTTCGATTATCCTTCTTTTGGTGATGATGATGATGATGATGCTGCTTTTTTGCAACTGAAACAAAAATTTACTTCCAAATAAAAACGAAAATAAATGAGCTTTAATTTTACCTCTCGCTTTATGTAATTAAATTTGAAAATTTAAATTATAGACCAATTTCTTTATATTTGAATCAAAAATAAAAAATTTAATTTATCAAACAATTTTGATAAAATAAAGCAAATCAAATGAAGGTAAAAAAAAACATCGTGAATTGAGAACAAAAAAAAAATTCAGTGATGATTAATAGGCAAATAGCAATTAGCAGATAGCAAATAAAAAATAAATGTATTTATTAGTTGTATTAATTATAAATAAGCCTCATATAACTTTTTTCTTCTTTTACATTTTTCAGTCCAACACTCAACAAAATTGGATCTTTAACAACAATTGGAGAAAGTTTTTATAAAACACCACAATACACTGTAATAAAATTTCTTTACAAAAATTAAAACATATATTTTTATTTCTTTAAATACTAGACTAAGAATTCGAAGAAAAATAAATATAAATAAAAAATTATTATGCATTATATTAAATAAAAAAAAGCATAAATACAGAGCAAATTAAAATAATCCAATTGTCGTTAAAAACAAATGATAAACAATTATTCTCTCAATATTCAAACAAAATCGACTTCTATAAAAATATATCTACATTATTTATATTTATTATATTTATATCTAAAATATAAACCTTCAGGCGTTCCTTTGACTTCTGTCGATTTTCCAATTTCGGCAATTTTCAATTCTTCATTAATTTTTAATATATTTTCCTGAAGATTGTCAGACTTTTTCTTCTCTTTTTTAACTTCAACAGATTTCACTTTAATTGGCGATGTGAAAATTTGTATTTTTTGATTTGAAATTAATGACTGTTGTTGTTGTTGTTGCTGTAGTTGTTGCTGCGGTTGCTGTAGTTGTTGAACGGAACTTGATTGTAGTATTTGAATTGGTTCTTGGGCGTGCAATTGACCGAGTGTTACTATTTTCGGTTGATTACCAGGCGTACTGTGTACTATTGATTTCGGTAATATTGGTATCGATACAAGTTTTCCATCTTTTGTCGTTATTTTCGAACTTGTTGGACTTTGTGTTACTTTGGTTTTTGGTAAAATAAGGGGTGACGTCTTTTTCACTTCGAGTTGTTTCATTTCATTTGATTTCATTAAAATTTGCTTTTGAACGAAAATTATCTTTTGATTTTGATTACGACCCTCGCCTGGTTTCGTTAATATCATATCGCCTTTGATCATATTGGCATTTATTAAATTTGCCTTCACTTGATTTGTCGTTTGCAATGGTTTATGAACAATTGGCGATGTCTCAGGTGTTGTTATTGGCGTTATGCTCTCGTCTTTCTTCTTTCCTCCCATCACTCTCGGTTTCTTTGTCTTTACATGCACTTTTTCTGTAAAGGAATTTTATTTTTGAAAAATTAATTAAGTTTTAAATATCAAATTTAGTAAGTTTGTTTATTTCTCGATTTTTCCTTTCTTAACGATAAAGACTTGGATTTACTTTTATTTAGATTTGATTTGATTTATATTTTAGGGAAAATTTTAGTGATTGTTTTTGTTTTCTTACCGGGTTTTTCTTCCTTTTCGGGACTCTTCATGGCATCGACAGCGGCTGCCATTTCTTTATCGAGTCGTCGCACTTGTTCGGTGTCGAGGCGTTTATTTGAGCCTCGTCTCCGGGCGGAGATGCTTCCACCCCTTGTGGTGAGACCCTTGCGTCCTCCTCTTGCTCTGACGCCACCTCTCCTTGGTCCCCGGGGTCCGAAATCGGAATCATTGTCCGAAGAATCTGATTCTGATGATTCAGTCATGTCCAATGAGGAATTGTCGTCCTCAGCGTCATCGTCATTCGTTTTATGACCGCCTGGAAACGAAGATTTATTGTTTAAAAAATACTTTTTGCAAACAAAAAAAATCCCCAAAATAGTTTAAGAATTTTGTTTTCTCTCTCTTACTTTTATCTTGAAAAGCGTTCGCATTTCGGGAAGCTGCATTCCCGGCAGTCTTTGGCGTCCCTATGAAAGATGCAGCAGCACTTCTTCTAGGCCGTCCCGTTACAGATTTCTTCTTAATGAAAAATAGAAATTAATTATTTTTTGAAGAGAAATAAGAATAGTATTTTCTTTTTTTTCCCACTCACAGTTTTTAAATTTGCAGTTGCAGAAGCGGGACTCACTGCCGGCGATGGAGCAGTTGGAGTCGTAGACACTGAATGTGATTTTTGAATTGTTTCAGGCGACGTTGTGATTGGTAGAGGATCAACAACTTTAGGTTCCGATGGAGACAATCTTGTTGTATAACAATGATCCAACTCGATACTGTGTTTCAACGAGTTTTGTCTCTCCTCAACAGTTAACATGTCTAAAAAAGAAAAAATAGAAAAATGAAAAAATTGTTATTAAATTAATTTTCTTAATTCAAATTCAAAAATAAATTACCCAACATCGCAGTGACATTTTCACCGAGAATTTGTTTAGCCTCTTCGCTCTGCAAAGCAGTTTCTAATCGTTCCAATTGCTCGGGATCCATTTCCATAAAGGGATCAACGAGTCCAGCTCCCTCAGTACTTGTTGTGGTTGTTGTTGCTGCTGTTGTAATTTCCGAAGCTACCGTTGTACGTGGTGGATCAACAGTAAATGTAATATCGCCGTTTTCAGCGTCACCTTCCGTTTGACCCAACTTCACAACACTAACATTCGCATTCGCCTGATTCACTGTAAGTCCAAAAACTTTAGGAACAAATTTCTTCACCTCGGAATAAAAATTCTCTTTTTCAAAAACTTTCCCAAAAAAAAACTCTCTAGTTTTTTTTTTTTAATAAAAAGAAAATGTTTTATTCCAAGGTGAAGAAATCGATTGTAACATAATGACAACGTTCGATAAACATTTGTTCACCTTTTTTCTAAATCAAACAATACACACTCAATTGAAAAGAATTCAATTCAACTAGATATTAATTTAATCAATTTAATTAATTTTAAACTAGATTAAAATATGCTCACTTATTAAATTTTGCAAAGTCTCTTCGTCAACAGAAATTGTTCCGTCATCGTTAACCATAATAATTAACGTGTCATCTTTCCTTGTAGCATTATCCCGAGGTTCCACGATGATTGAACTAGACATCTTGCACTTTCTAAAGAGAAAAATATTTTTTTTCCAAATTTGTTAAAGACCAAAAGTAAAAATAATTCAAATGCCATAACAATTAAAAAAAAATAAATAGGTTATGAAAGTACATATTATGTATGTGATCAATATCGAAACTTGTTCACAATTCGAATAAAGAAATAATGAAAAAAAATTAATAATTAACTTTATTAATCAACGTGATAACAGGGGAATTATGGAGATAAAAGGAAAATTCATATCAGACAAGAAAATAATCGTTTTAGCACGTTGCTATCAATCACCTAGATCAACTTTTCCATAGGTCATGTTAAAATGACACGCGACATTAGGAATGGAAAAAATTTACAATTTCCATTAATTCTACGCGGAAAAGTCAACTTTTTATGATGAATTAATAGCGTGAATGAAAGTGCAATGTATATTTGGTGGAAAATAAACAGAACCGCCAAGTATATACCCTGGTGGCCATCTTGTTTGATTCTTTAGGGTCAGCAGCAAGCACACCGATTTAGAGAAATGTTTTTTACTCACCTATGACGCTTGTTCGACCTCGAAAATTGTCGTCAATTCACGAACCTCGTCCAGACGAGGATGTTTTCAGTAGATTTTTATGAAATTCATCAGCCAATTTGCGGAAAACCGCAACTTTTTCACGGAAACATCGTCATAGAAGTAAACTCGATTTTCGTGCGTACCGGACGCTGCGCATTAATAACTGCGCACGAAAGTAATGCCCGTCCAATTACAAGTACACCTTTAATTATCCATTTGTATACTTGACAATTTTTTACACTAATATTTCATTTCCAGACAGAGAAAATATTTGTTTCGTTAAAATTTATTAACTGCTAAGTAAATAATTCATCGTTTTTCATTAAAACTACTTGCTTTCTTTGTTAGAATGTGAATATAAAAATCAATTCCATATAAAGCAGAAGAGAATTTTTAAATTGTTCCACCAATCAGAGACGAGTGGAGAATAATGGAATTAATTTCTATTGGTCGTTGGATATTTTTTCTGCACTTATGCACCATGTGTATTGAGCTTAAGAAAGAATCTTCCAAAAGATTCTCAACCCTGGAAATACAAATAATAATAATTTATTTGATTTATTTCATTTTATTCATTTTATTTATATGAGTATTTATTGGAAAATAAATGTAAGTAGAAATTATTTTAAATAATTGATTCAATTATGTTTGACAGGAAAATGTGCAAATGAAACAAGAGAACTGACAAGTTCGTGAGTTTAAAGAAATATACTTGGTTTTGTTAGGTTATGTTCAACATGTGAGTGTGGAATTATTCTCTGTATATACAAAGCGGTTTTTAGATCTAATTTGTAAAATAATTAAAATAATCTGTTATTTGACATTGTTTTAATGTTTTTCTAAACAATATCTTTGAATATTCGTCTTTATGACAAGTGTCATTTTTGAAAAGTTGTATATTGTAAACTGTAAAGTGAGTTATTTATTGTCTGTTTACATTTTTTCAGAGTTCTAGATTTTTTTCATGTTTTTTTCGATAATTTTTTAAAGATAATTATTAGAAATTTGAAAAAATAGGTAGATTAATTATTAGTGCGCAATTTGTAAATATTTATAAATTATAATTGAATCAATTATAATTGAATCAATTATAATTGAAATTCCAATAAAAATCCGATTTTTCTTTTTAGAAGTTTGTAAGTTTAAGACCAAAAAAAATTTTTCCATTTATGAAAATGAGTGTCTTTACACAGTGGTTGAATCCATTGATAGGCGTTTTAACTTGGGAGGAAAAGCACTCAGACTATGATTATCATCAGGAAATTGCAAGATCTGCATTTGCCGATATGTTACATGACGAGGAGAGGGTTAGAAAATTTTTTATTTCTATAAATAATAATTCAGAGAAATAGATTATTTTTGAATTTATTTTATTGTCACTTTTATTACACGTATAAGTATATAAATAAATTGTTTTTAAAATAAGTGTCGAATTTACAGAATAAGAAATACTATTCTGCTCTCAAATCGGCTATTGATAAAAAGCACAAAAACGGAGAAGAAGCAAATGTTTTAGATATTGGAACTGGAACCGGATTATTGTCAATGATGGCAGCAAAATGTGGTGCTGATTCTGTGATAGCTTGCGAAGTAATAAAATTAATCTTTATTTTCAGTTAATATTGATAAATTTTTCAAACTATAAAATTTTTCTCTCTCTAAATTTTCCTATTTTTATAAGCATTAAAAATACCCGAGTGAGAAAAGTATTACTAATTTTTTTCTGTTTACAATTTCTCAAATAATTGTATTTTTTATTTTATATTTTGAATATTTAAAATAATATATTTATTTCTAATTGTTATTTTAGACTTTTAAACCAATGGCGCTCTGTGCTGAGAAAATAATCAAAGCCAATGGATTTGACAATATAATAAAATTAATACACAAACCATCGACTGCATTGACTGTTGGCGAAAATGGAGACATTCAAAAACGTCCTAATATTTTAGTAGCCGAAGTTTTTGACACGGAATTAATAGGAGAAGGTGCTTTATCAACTTTTCATCATGCCAAACAAGTTTTGCTAGAAGTAAAAAATAATTCTTTTATATATTCTAAAATTAAAACATTTAAGTATTCAAAATATTCTAAAATAAAAATTTTAAAGTATTAAAAATATTCTAAAATAAAAATTTTTAAGTATTAAAAATATTCTAAAATAAAAATTTTTAAGTATTAATAATATTCTAAAATTAAAAATTTTAATTAAAAACTTTTAAAATTAAAAACAATAAATTGAAAACAAAATTATTTACTAATTAGATAAAATACAAAAGTAAATATTAAAGTGACTGGTATTTTTTAGAGTAATGAATATTTAAAAAAAAAAATTTTGTTTAAATATAAACTAAAATATAACTTACGAAATGTTCATATTCTTAAAAATATCGTCACTATTTCATACTTCGTGTTTAATGAAAAGTAAAACATGTTTTTTGTAGCGAATTTGTCATTTCTTAGGAAAACAGTATCGTTATACCGTCAAATGGCACAGTTTGGATACAAGTAATTGAAAGTGAGATGGTAAAGAATTGGAATAAATTAAATACCATTCGAGACAATGATGGACGAATTTTATTCGAGACAAATTCTTCTTTGAACGATTGTTACGGAACAGTCAATGTTCAAGATTTACAACTCAGTCGAATATCGCTTGAGAAATTTAAACCCCTATTACCACCGCAGAAAATTTTTCAGTAAGTTAAATTGAAAATTCATAGGTAAAATAAAAATTTTTACACCAATACATTCGGACAAGTGGTGTTTAATACAAAAATTACTCCAAGGTTTTAAAATCAATACGATTCCCCCTTCAGCGAGTCTGTAAAATAATACGGAAAAACAAAATATAAAATATAAATTGAAAAAATAAAACAGAATTACTAAGCTAAAATAAATAAAAAATAATTACTAAGAAAATAAATAAAAATTTAGAAACATTAAATAATACAAATTGAATACACAAAGACGTTAAATAATATTTAGAAACAACAATAAATGAAAATAAATAAAGCAAATAAAACAATAAATAAAAAATAAATAAAATACAAACAATAAAAAATAATAGGAATTATAAGAACAGAATTAGAATTAATACAATATTAGAATGAATCAAATGAATGAGTCGAAAAAGACAAAATAAAATTAATAATATAGCAATAAAAATAAAAAATGTTTTTTACATTAAATGTAGAAAAATTTTAGTCCAAAAAAAATTTTGATTTTACCTATTAATTGAAAAAACAACTCGGACGTAAAAGCTTTTTTGAATATTAAATTTAAAACGTATTTCCCAACATCAGGGTGTCTACTATTTTTATTCAACAAAATTCCCGGTTTTTCCAGGTTATAGCCAAATTTTTTCCCGGTTTTCTTTTCTCAGAAAAATTAAATTTAAATTTGATTTCGAACATAAACAAATAATAATTTTAATTGAAAATTTGGAAAATAATTTTTTCAATTCTTTAAAAATAATCTTGTCTTTTTATAATTATAATTGGAAATTTTCTTTTTCAAGTTTATTAAAATTATATTGATAATAATTGAATTTCTGCAAAGAATTTTACTATTTACAAAATTAATTGAAATCCTTTCAAAGAATAATATTATTTGTGAAAATAATTTAATTTCTGTCAAGAATTTTATTACAATTTAAAAAAAACAGTGATAATTAATTATTTACTTAATAAGTAATAAACATTAAATTTGCTTAAGAAATGATAAATATCATTTACTTGAACATTCAGAAGTTTTAAATTATAAAAATTTAAGAGAAGTTCAATAATTATAACTATTGAATAATAACAAAATAATATAATTTTTAGAAGCAAAAAATTGATTTAAAACTTTAAGAGGGACTTTATATTTTAAAAATAAAATTATAATTACGGTCACTAACTTCCCTTGATTATTTTCGAAAAATTTAAATTAAAATTATTTAAAAAATTTTCAATTATTTGTTTAGAAAAATTTAATTATCTTGAAACAATGGAATTGAAAAATTTCAACAATTTTATTTTTCAGAATTAAAAAAAAAATTTGTGAGAATTCAATTTTAATAAAAAATTTGAAGTGCATATCGCTTTTTTTAAATTAACTAATAAAATTTTTAATTATTAATCTTCGCACTAAGAAACATGAATTCATTAAAATGTGACTATAAAATCCAGTTATTAATTAATTATTAAATTAAAATACTTTGAAAATTTTATTTGTTAAAAAGTTTCTAAAGAAATTCTTGAACAAATTCAATTGCATATTTTCAGTCGAATTTCACAATATTTCTATAAACCCCATAATTTTTTAAACATTATATTTTACATAATCTGATGGAATTAGTGCCTGACTTTTACTATTAAATTAATATTTTTTAACTAAATCAAAGTTAGAGAAGAGTATAAATATATATAAAAATTGAAATAAAAAGTAATTTTTTTAAAAACAAATTAAAATAATAAAACTTTTTTAATTTGGGTAAAAATTCCTGATTTTGTATAAAAATGCTGGTTAATTTCCGGTTAAATTAAATTCCCGATTAGTAGACACCTTGCATCATTCTTCCTCATAGAAAGCTTTATTTAAGCTTTATAATATTTTTGAACTTTTTGGCAATTTTTCACATTGTTTTTATTTTCAGTTTTGATTGGTCCGGAAAAGTACCTTTGCAATTTGATGAAAATATTTCCGTAGCAATGAAGCCGATTGCAAATGGTACGGCGCATGCTGTATTTATGTGGTGGGATATACAAATGGATACAGAAGGAAAGGTATAATATAATTTACCTTTAATTAATGAATTCGAAATGAAAAGAGGAAAATTAAATGATTTTCTTTATTTTTCGTAGAATATTCTTAGTTGTGCGCCAGTTTGGGAGCATCCTTTTGCAAAAACAGACGTGGAAAAAGGAATCGATCAGGATTTGTTAACTCGGAAAATACCTTGGCGAGATCATTGGATGCAAGCAATTTATCACTTACCAAGAGAAACTGCAATTCAAATGAATCACGAAGTCAGTCTCATTGGATGTCACGACGAATATTCCTTTTGGTTCAATTTAAAAAACGATCTCGAGTGAGTGTAGTGTAAAATTTCAAATTAACAACTAAATTTATTTTACTTTTCGTTTCTTCGACTATTAACTTTCATTATTGAGAACATTAATGATAAATTATTTAGTTCTTATTTTATCTTTATTTATTTTTGTTCTTATTTTTATTATTTTTATTAATAAAAATTTTAATCCTTTTTATTAATAAAAATTTTAATCCTTTTTATTAATAAAAAATTTCATTATTTTTGTTAATAAAAATTTTCGTTATTTTTATTTATAAAAAATTCTCTTTTGCAGATTGAAGTCCGAGGACTTTGAAACTCCTACGTGCAATTGTTGTCTGCATTTAGCCTACACGAGAAATCGAATTAGTCAATTAAACGACTCGCGTAGAAATAGAAAATACATCGAAATGCTGAGGAGAAAAATTAATTCCAACACGACGTGTTTATGCATTTCAGAGGGATCGTTATTAGCTATAATTGCCGCTAAATTCGGCGCAAAGAAAGTAATTGTTTTTGAACCAACTGCAATATCGAGAAGAGCAATGGAAACATTTGTCGAAGCGAATAATTTAAGGGAACAAATAGAAATTATCAGTTCATTGAATGATTTTCCCACGGAGAGAAAAATTGATTTCATTATTGGCGAACCATTCTTTCTGACTTCCATTTTACCCTGGGATAATTTACGATTCTGGTATATTGTCTCAAAATATTTTCCAAATGTGCCAAAATTTCCAGTTCAAGCGACAATACACGCCGTTCCCATGGAGTTTGTAGATTTGCAAAAAATCCGCACGCCAATTGGTAATTGTGAAGGTTTCAATTTGTCCATATTCGACGAATTGGTACAGGTATTAATTTTATTCTTTAATTACTTCAATTTGATTTAATGACATTGTATTAAAAAGGTAAAACAATTATCAAATTCTTTTCTTTAGGATTCTAGTGAAAAAAGTGATTCACCAGTCGAAGCACAACCTTTATGGGAATATTTTGGAAACGCTCTTAGTTCGTCGTTTGAGGTAGCAAATTTTGACTTGTCCGAAAATGTTTTAGAAAAAAATCAAGAAACCCTAACTGGAAATATAAAATTCGAAGTGTAAGTAAAAATTTTATAATGTATTTTAATTAAATTTGGAATATAGATTCTAAAACTTATTTTCAAGAAAAAATATTAAATTAAATAGTAAATTAATATTTAAATAATAAGTATAATTTTTTCAAATTGATAATTGATAACTAAAATAATTGAAATAGATTAATCATTGTTTATCAATATAAGTTTTTTTTATCAAATTTGTTGCTTTATTTAGCGATGGATCGTGCAACGGAATTGCATTATGGATAGAGTGGAAATTAGACAATGATATAATTATATCCTCAGGACCGCAAGAAATTATAAAACCAGGTGAACCAGTAATTTGGGATCAGGACACAAAGCAAGGTGTTCATTTACTAAAAAATATAAAAAGTGTAAAATCCAAAGAAACACTTTCCTGGTCTTTTGACTTTAAACCAAAAGACGGACTCATGAAATTCGAATTTCACGTAAACGAAACGTCTTGATTGTAAGTTTTTTTTTTTTTAATGAAAAATTACTATTCGTTAAAAATAAACGTATTTTTTACACTCGAATTTTTTTCTATATTTAAACATTAAAAACTACACGATGTTAGTTACTTTTTACAATTTTCTTTTTTTTACTTTTGTGAGGGAATCTTCATTTTTAAATTACTTATTGCATTACAAACAATAATCGAAAAACATAAATATTTTAAATGCATAAACTTTGGTTATTTTATTGGTAAAAACTTAATATTTGACAGATTCTTGGTTTACACAGGAATTCATGCATGTCGATTTAATTTTCTTTTTATATATGAAACTAAAAATAACGCTTACAAAAGAAAAAAATCATATCTGGACTCTAAAATTTGTTCTTTTCACAAAAGTCTTTTTCTTTAAATGTAATAAAAACAAATTAATTGCGATTAAGATTCTAATTTTGCCAAAATATCCAATTCACGGAAAAGATGAAATTCCTTGCCTTCTTCGAGTGAGACTTTGGTGCCTCCATATTCTGGCAGTAAAACAGTGTCTCCAACTTGAATGCTCAAGGGAACGTGATCTCCTTTCTGTAAAAAAAAAAAAATTTAATAAAAAGTACTTCCATTTTAGTCATTTTTAAAATTTTTTTGTTTCATTTCTCAGGGTTGTCACGCTTTTGCTCTTTTCAAATTCCCTGACTTTTCCAGGTTTTCCAGGTTAAAAACGGAATTTTTCCAGGTTTTTAAAATTCTACGTTTATTATTCATAAGAAAATTATTGGAAACCGCAAGAATTCGATAATTTTCAAAAGTAACATAATTCTTCAAAAAATTCTAATTATGTTTCAAAATTGTCAAAAATTCCCGGCAAAATTTAAATAATCTTTAAAAATAATAAAATATTTCTTCGAAATTCTATTATTTTCAAAAATTTCAATAAAATTCTTATCAGAATTTCAATAGTTTTTAATATATAGAAAATTTTTATCAAATTTCTCGAATAATGCAATTACTTAAAAAAATTAATTAAAATGTTTTATAGAAGAATTCAATTTTTATTTAAAAATTTGTTGATTTTTTATGAAAATTCAATTTAAAAAAAGTCCAATTATTTAATAAAATGTTTATTTTTCAAGTGAAATAAATGAATTCTCGTAGAATTTTCAAATAAATAAATATTTTTGAATATGATATTCAATTTTAATCAAAAATTTTTACTGAAATTTATTTTTAAATCAATATTTATTATAAAATTCTAGAAGAAATGAATTATAACTATAAAAATAAATAATTTATTAAATAATTGAATGGTTTTTAAACATTGAATTTTTATAAACAAATCTTATCAGAATTTAATTTTTTTGTTTATTATTATTTATTATTAAGAGACAAATTTTAAAAAAATTTAAGAATAATTTCACTTTTCGATAAATTTGAAGTCCACAACGTTGATCAACGAAAAAAATTTAATTTAATTTAATTTTGTTCAATTTATTCCTAAATTATTTTTAATTTAATATTTATTTATTTAATTAATTTTATTAATTATTTAATTATCAATTTATCAATCTATTTTTTCTAAATATTTTTATGGCAATTTTGCTGCTTTATACTTTTATTTCATTTATTAAATAAATAATTTTTTTCGTTGATAAACGTTGTGGACTTCAACGTCGTAAATTTTGTATATTAAAAATAATTGAAATTCTGCCAAGAATATAATATTTGAAAAAATAATTTAATTTCGGAGAAAAATGTTATTATTTATAAAGACAATTTAAAGTTTGACAAGGAATTTTGCAATTTTTAAACATAATTGGATTTTTGCGAAGAGTTATATTAGGTTTGAAAATAATTGAATTCTTCGGACTAATTTTATTAAAATTTCGGTTTAAATAATTTAATTGTTTCGTAAAATTTTATTCAAATAGAAAACATTGAAAATAATTATTGAATTTAAAAAATTTTTTGAAATCAATTAAATTTCTACGAAGAGTTTTATTAAAATTATTTTGAAAAAAATTAAATTCACACAAAAGAATTTCATTGAAATTTTTGAAAATAATTTAATTTTCTTTGAAGAATAAATAATAAAAGACAAAAAAAAATAATTGATTTTCTGAGAAGAATTTTATTTTTTCTAAAAATAATTGAATTTCTCTAATAATATGTATTTGCTTCAAAATTCAATTTTTTTTAGTGTTTTAACTAAAATTCTTCTATAAATCCGTTATTTTTAAATAATCAATTAAATATGTATTAAAAACTGTTGATAATTTTAGAAGAATTTTAGTTATTAAGGTTTTTTTAAAAATCAAGGTATACAAATTTTTTTAATGAGATTCATTGTTTAAATTGAAGTTTTACAAAATTTTTAATGAAAATATTTTCAAATTCTCATGAAAATTGTTATTGCAACTCTTTTAAAATTGAATTAATTTTTAATTAAAAATTATATTAGTAATTAGATTAGTAAAATTAGATTTCAAAAATAAATTTTCCAGGATTTCGATCAAAATTCCCTGAGTTTTCCAGGTTTTATCAAAATCTTTTAAAATTCCCTGACATTTCCAGGTTTTCCAGTTTGCGTGGTAACCCTAATTTCTAATTAAATGATATTTTTATGACAAATTTTAAAGAATTCAATTTCGTGGCAAGCAAGTAGTTTTTTTAACCAAAAAATTAAGTAATAATTTAAAGACAATTACTTCGTTTCGGGAACCTGGACCTACGGCGACTACTCGTCCCTTCAGCACTTTGGCTTGTGCCTTCTCGGGAAGAACAATTCCGCCCTTTGTTTGAGTGATTGCCTCTGATTTTTGAATTAGAACTCTATCGAAAAGAGGAATTAATCTCTTAGCAGCAGCAACACCAGCGGAAGCCTGAAACATAAAAAGGTAATGAACTTCTTTTTTACAATATACTATACATTGTACTTTGTACTTCCACTCACAATTACAGACAAAAAATTATCTTTACTTCGTTTAAATGTCCAATATTCGTAAAAGTGAAACAAAAAATAGTTGAATGTACTTGAAATTTTTCTAATTTACATAAAAAAGAGGAATATTAAGCATAAAGAATATTCTAGAAACTTGAGAATGTAAATTTTGACAACGATTGCAACATAAATTAGGTTAACTAAATTCTCTTCGACATAATTAAAAATTATCGCAGGATTTCAAAAAAGTTGTTTTTTAAACAAAAAAATTGTTTTTATTAATTTTTTAGCAGGTTAGTGTCACTTAAATAATACATTTCTGATATGACGAAATTAAGTAACAAATGAGAGAGAATAAAAAATACGATGGACACTGTTTGCTGGTTAATATTTATGTAAACATTCCTTCTTTTTTTTAAAGAATAAACATTTTTTTGCCGGTAATTTGTACTTACCATTTTGTCACGAGGTAATATAGGTCTTAAAACAGGAAGTTAATTTTTACAACACGTTGAGCACGTTGTATAACTATAACCAGGAAATCACAAGCAGAAGCACACCGCTGTTTCAGGGTACGGTAGGATGGTTTACGTAGACAATTGTAGCTACTAGTTTCCTATTGGTCAATTAGTGGACAAATTTGACTGTGTAGCCAATGGTAGATAGTTCCAACGGTAAGTCCGCTTACTGTTATCGTCTGTTATCTTTGTTTACTTCAGGTTAATAGCAGACAACAATTTTTTAAACATGCAATTGCTTTTGTTTTATATTATCGTGTAAGAAAGAAAGTAACATAAATTCACGTGTACTTTTTACAAATATTAAAGAATATTAATAATACGTTGTCTTCTTTTGCTGATAAACGCCTAACGGTTAAATAAATAAAAACTTAAATGTACATAGCAGACAATAAAAAAGGCGGCATCGAGCGGGAAGCAGAACAGAATTATTTTTGTGCAGAAAAATTTTTTCTCTCCCCTACTATACTTTTTGAGTGAATTTATAATTTACAGGATATTTTATTATAAATTCTAAATTTGTCGAATATTTCGAAATAGTTTTCGAATGAGTTTTTGATTATAACCAGAAATAGACTTTAAAATTCGTAACATCCGTTCTCGGTATTTCCCGCCTATTACTGTCTGTACTGCGAGTAGAATCTTTTGTTTGTGGCATTTTCGTTTTCATTTCGTAGAGAGTGAGTTCATTATTCGCAAGTAGCGAAGAGAGAAGACAGGAACAAGTGGATTTCTAATTGTTTACTTATTTTTTCATCTCTTGATCAAGATGCCAGTGAACACAACGAGTGTTTTGAAATTCGCAAAATTGACTGACAAGGCCTTTGCTCCTGTTAAAGGAAACGCATTTGCTGCCGGCTACGATTTACGAAGGTGAGATTTTGTTAAATGGATAATTATTTTAGTATGTTTCGCTTGATGAGTATGAAATTCAGCGTGATAAGTTTATTATTTAAATTTGAGACTAACGGAAAAAATCATGGTTATGTGTCACGTGACTTTATTTCATTTTTTTATACCTTTTTTCATTTATTTCTTTCTATTGTTAAAATTTTTTAATAGTGCGTACGAGTATGTGATTCCTGCGAAGGGAAAGGATCTGGTTAAAACTGATTTGCAAATTGCCGTTCCTCCGGGAACTTACGGTCGAGTTGCACCCCGTTCCGGTCTCGCTTGGAAAAACCACGTGGATGTTGGCGCTGGTGTTGTTGACCAAGACTACAGGTAAAATTCCTGTTGAATAATTTTTTTTTAAATCAAATTCAAAAATTGCGTTAATTCTAAGAATAACAATAAATAAAAGAATTAAAATTATTTGAAAATTATTCACCATTCAAAAAATAGTTTAAATAAAAACTTTAATTTTGGAGATTAAAAATATAATTTTTATTTTTTTGATAAGCTAAAAAGTTTTTAATTTAATTTTAATTATATAATGATTTTTTTCAAGTTATATTCACTTTCTGATAAAATTACGAACGGTTCAGTCAGGGTGTCTACTAACCGGAAATTTTATAAAAAACAGGGAATTTTTTCATCAAAATTAAAAACAATTCTATTATTTTAATTTTTATTTAGAAAATTGCTTTTTATTTCAATTTTTATAGATATTTGAACTCTTCTCTAACTTTGAATTAGTTAAAAATAATTACTTTGATAGTAAAAAATCAGTCACTGATTTAAATATAATATGTAAATAAATTTTTTAAAAAATTATCGAATTGAAATTTTGTGAAATTCAACTCAAGTATTTAATTTAATTTGTTAAAGAATTTCGTTAGACAATTTTTTACACATAAAATTTTCAAAGTATTTTAATTTAATAATTAATTAATAGTTGGATTTTATAGTCACATTTTAATGAATTCATGTTTCTTAGTGCAAAGATTAATAATTAAATTTTTATCAGTTAATTTCAAAAAAGGTAAACACTTAAATTTCTTTAATTAAATTAAATTTTCCCAAATTTTTTTTTCTTAATTTTGAAAAAAAAGTTGTTGAAATTTTTCCGTACCGTTTGTTTCAAGATAATTGAATTTTCCTAAACAAATAATTGAAATTTTTTGAAATACATAATTGAAACTTCTTTATATTTTTTAAAAAATAATTTTATTCTTTTAAAGAATTTTGATTTAAATTTTTCGAAAATAATCAAGGGAAGTTAGTGACCGTAATTATAATTTTATGTTTAAAATATAAAGTCACTCTTAAAGTTTTAAATCAATTTTTTGCTTTTAAAAATTATATTATTCTATTATTATTATTATTATTATTATTATTATTATTATTATTATTATTATTATTATTATTATTATTATTATTATTATTATTATTATTATTATTATTATTCAATAGTTATAATTATCCTTTTAAATTTTTATAATTTCAAATTTCTGAATGTTCCAATAAATGATACTTATTTATTTCTTAAGCAAATTTAATGTTTATTATTAATTTTATTTTTTTTATTTACAAGTAATGTAACAATAGGCCTGTAGTTTCTTTTTCATGGCTGAACCTTTACATATTCTGTACCTTATTCACACAAACAAAAAGCTCTAATCCTTACTAAATTTGTTTACAAAATAGAATTTCTTTCGATTTTCAACGTTATCTACATTTATCAATTCAATTAAAGATCCGAGTATTTTCGTACATTTTCATATTTTCACTGCAACATTTTTAATATTTATTTCTTATTAAGTAAATAATTTTTCACTGCTTATTATTTTCAAAAATTTTAATTATTTTTATAATTTTAATTCATAAATTTCAATTATTTTTATAAATAATTAAATTCTTTGCTGAATTTCAATTATTATCAATATAATTTTAATAAACTTGGAAAAGCAAATTTTCAATTATAATTACAAAAAGACACCAAGTTAAAGTCCACAACGTTGATCAACGAAAAAAAAATTGTTCACTATATAAATTATTTAAAAATAATGCATCAATTTTGACAGAAAAATATTTAAACAAAGAGATTGATGTTTATGTTTTAACGATAATTGTAGTATAAATAATAATAAATTAACTATATTAATTTCTTTGGTTTTCATTCATTCTGTTTGCAGTATGAAGTTAGTTTTTGTATATGCTTTTGTTTTTTTTTCTTTTTCAAAACACTGTGGTTTTTCGATTTGTCAATATCAATTTTTATTGTTTATTTAGAGAAAAGGTTAATAGATATTGCTTTTATAAAATTAGGTAAGAAATTTTCATAATGTTGATTTATAAATTTTATAATTATTTTTTGTTTATATTTTAAAAATTATTAGTTTCTTTTGAAATAAAAAGTTATGAAATTTTCGTTTTTAATTACAATTTTTAACAATAATGTTTTTTCTATTTTAAATTAATAACAAAAAATGTGTAGGAAGAATTTGTGTATTTAATAATTACAATTTTTCTTTTTTTATGTATATAAAGATATTTTATATTTTACTAGCTAAAAAAATGCTTGTGTACTTTCTCATATAATAATCATGTCTATTCACAATTCACATTTTTTATTAAAGAACAAAATATTTAATTTCATTTGAAGAATTTCTTTAATAAGATTTAATTTTTTAACTTTCTAAAAATCAATTTATTTTAAGTTTAATCTAGAAATTAATGAAAAAATTTGCATAATTTTTTTTCTGTATTTAAAAACGAAGAAAAAATAAAGTAATTTAAACTATTTATATTTCTCCATCAACATTTTTTTTAAACTTCCATTTTGTAATTAATTTTGAAAATCATATTGTTTTTACAAAATTTGTAGTATTTTTTTGCATAATTTCTATTTATTATCTAAATTTTTTTAACAAAATCAAAATATTATATTTTTAATCAGTATTGATTAATAGATAATAAGAATTAATTATTTAGTATTTTTTAATAATAAATTAACTTTAGAAATAGAATTTTAAAAGTTAAGTATTTTTATGAAACTGAAACTTGCATCCAGTTACCAGTCCTACTTAATTTTTGAAAATTCGATATTGGATTTAAAACAAAAAATATTTAACATTTAAATTTAATTTCTAAAATTAAGCAAAGCAGGTGCTGGTAGCAAATCAAAATCATGAAAATTTCTTTCATTCTTTTCTATTATACAATATAAAGTGTTGTCAAAAACATTTTGTCGGACAAATTGAATTTCTATAATTTCTTTTATTTATTTCTAACAAAATTTGAAAATTATTTAACAAAATGTTAAATGTTATTAAAAAAAGATGAAAAAACTGGAATAATTTCTTAATTTTTTAAACATAATCTTTAATAAAAATTTAATTTTTTTAAGAGATAGATTGATAAATATTTTGGCTCAATTAACTTTTTTTCTCTAATTTCTTTTTTAAATTTAATACTGAAAATAATTAAGAATATCAATTGTATTCTTTTAATAGTTGACAAAGATTATTGATTAATTTATAATGAATGAGAATATAAATTGTAATTTTAATTCGTAATAATAATTGTTATAGTTGCTGTTTGATTTTTTGTTTCTTAACTTTTTTGTAATTTTTCTTTTCAAATATTTAAAATTTTTTAATTAATGTATTGAAAATCGTCGAATTATTGCAAAAAATTTTATCAAAAAATTTAATAATAATAGAATTCTTTTACAAAATTCCACTATTTAGGAAAATAACTTAAATTTCGCGGAGAATTTTGTTTAAATTTTTAAAAATTCTAATTAAATTCTTTTTGCAGAATTTCTTTGATTTTTTTTGTCAAATAATGGAGTTCCTTTAATAATTTTAATTAAACATTTAAAAAATAATTAAAATTTTATGGAGAAGAATTTTTTTTAAATTGTATTAAAAATAATTGAATTCTTGCGAAAAATTTTACTATTTAAAATAATTTAATTATTTTTATTTAGAAAGATTTGTTAAAATTTTAGGAAATATTGAAATTCTTTCGTGAAATTTCAATAAAATTTTTGACAATATGAACAGTAATAAATCATTTTGTATTTAAAAAGTGATTTTTTTAAAATTTTGATTATGAAATTATTTAAAAAATTTATGTTTGTTAATAAAAAATTTTGTAATTTGTATAACAGTATCAAATTAAATACTACGTTCCGCGCGCTAGCGCGCGTATCATTTGCTAGTATTCAATTAAAAATAATATTTTATTAACATTGAAAGAATGTTTTTCGATGATAAACGTTCAACTTCGTAAAAAGACAAGATTATTTTTAAAAAATTGAAAAAATTATTTTCCAAATTTTCAATTAAAATTATTAATGAAATATTATTTTCAAAAAATTTAAAGATTTATTTATGTTTGAAATCAAATTTAAATTTTATGAGAAAAGAAAACCGGGAAAAAATTAGGTCATAACCGGGAAATAGTCGGGAATTTTGTTGAACAAAAATAGAGACACCCTGAGTTCTAGAACAATAGCGAAAAGAATAGATTGCAATTAATTTAGATTCAATTACATGAAGTAATTTTTTTAGGGGTAATCTGGGCGTCGTTATATTTAACCACGGTGATCAGGATTTAAAAATTGAAGTTGGCGATCGCGTGGCGCAATTGATTTGCGAAAAAATTGAGTATCCTACACTCGAGGAATTGAGCTCCCTAGACGACACTGCAAGAGGCGAGGCTGGTTTCGGCTCCACCGGTATGAAAGAAGTAATAAAGAATTAATAATTTCCACTACACATTTCCACCGCCCATCTTATCATAAACATTTATTTATTTTAAATACTAAGTCAAAGTCATAGACAGTAAAATATTTTTATACGAATTTCTAAATGAAGTAAAACTTAATTTTCTTTTTTTATCTTAATTTGTTGACTGACACTTCTTTTTTATATTATTTCTCTTAGTACGTGTGTCAAATTTCTTGTAAAAACTTGTATATTTTTTTCTCTATTTTAATTAAACAATTGTTTACCATTATCTTGTTACTGTAAAGAAAAAAAAATCTCTAATTTTGAAAATTGTAAAACATTTTTCTTGTTATGTGTCCCATTTGGTGAAATAAAGTAATTTTTCTATAAGCCACTGGTTTAATAATTATTATTTACAGAAAGTTTATTTTCAAAAACAATTTTTAGTTTTTGCAGTTATATTTTCGACATGGGTACTGAATGAATGAAATCCGACGGTTTTTTCACAAGGGCCTGAATGTTTTTGAATTCCGAATGTTTTGCGTCTGCCATGAGTTTGAAAATGACGTTCTCTGATGTTGTTATCTGACAGCCGAATTGCTTCATTCTCTGTGTTAATTATTATATTAGTATTATTAATCTAATATTGATAGTTTAATATAGAATTGAGTTATAATGAAACTAAAGTGATAAGTGAAAATTGAAAAGAAGAAATTACCTCTAAGGCTAGAGTCATGTCTTCGAGAGTTCGCGATGAGCAACAATCGGCAACGGTATGGACTTCAAATCCATTTTGCTTAAGATCAATGGCTGTGTTTTCAACGCAAACATGTGCTTCGATGCCAATTAATATAATTGACTCCGGAGGTTTGCCACTGCAAATTGTTAACAGCTCTTTTCGCACCTAAATTTATTAATAACTCAGGATTTCTACTTTTTAAATAATAATTGAAGCTATTATTATTTCTACTTTTTATTAATTTATTAACTTTTTATAGTTTTTTTAATAATTATAATTTATTAACTATTTATTTACTTTATTAGTTTCTTTTGTTGGTAAAATTGTCTTTTTAATCAAATTTTTACTTGCCTCAGGAGTATACATACTGAATTGTGTTTTTGCAAACGGACCTTTTGCTCCCTTTACATCCAATTGGGGAACTATTCTTCCCAGAGCCTTTGGATTTTGTTCTGTCACTAGCATGGGAATTTTCAAAATTTTCAAGGCATCTACCTATCAAAAAGCAAGTAATATTTTTCTTTTTTCCTGATTACGAGAGAACATTTTTACTTTTTCTCCTGACTCTAAAGAATACTTTGATTCACTCTAAAAACTATTTATTAGATTCACAAAAATCAAGATTTCCAAAAAATTTAAAATTTAAACTTTTTTGAAACTCAACAACTAAAAACTATTTTAATCATTTCAATGTAATTATTATTTTCTAGAATTTCCTACTAAAATTTGTCTATAAATCTATTATTCTTCAAAAATTCTCCAATTAGAGTCAGAATTATTAGAAAATAAAAACTTCAAATACTTTTAAAAAAATTCAATTAAACTTAAAAAATAAATAGTTATTTACAGACTTGTTAATTAAAAGTATGAAAATTACAGATTTTCGAAGATTTTAATTTAAAACCTTTGAGTTATTTAAACACAAAAATAAATAATTTATTGCATAATTGAACATTTCTTATAATTGAATTATCCTAAAGAATATTGTCAACAAATTATTAAATAATTAAATTCATTGGACTAATTTTAATAAAATTTTTTAAGAATAATTACATTTTTCGAGGAATTTGATTAAAATTGTCTTAAAAATAATTGAAATTTTGCCATGAGGTTTATTATTTATGAAAATAATTAAATATTGATTTAGAATTTTATCAGAATTTTTTGAAAATAATTAAATTGGAAAATTTTACTACAATGTTTTTAAAAAGGTAATTGAATTATTTTTTGAAAATTTTATTAAAATAGTTACATGGTGTCTACTAACCGGGGAATCCGGGAAATAACCAAAAATTTAATTTAACCGGGAAAAATCGGGAATATTTTCCACCAAAATTAAAAGAAATTTATTACTTTAATTTGTTTAATAAAATACTTTTTATTTCAATTTTTCTAGATATTTATAATCTTCTCTAACTTTGAATTAATTAAAAATAATTAATTTGATAGTAAAAGTCAGACATTAATTCAAACAGATTATGTAAATAAAGTTTAAAAAATTATGAAGTATTAACTTCAACTTCACTTAATTAATCAAAAAAAGAATCTTTTTATTGTGAAATTCGACTGAAAATATGTAATTGAATTTGTTAAAGAATTTCTTTAGAAACTTTTTAACAAATAAGTATTTTAATTTTATAATTAATTAATAGTTGGATTTTATAATCATATTTTAATGAATTTATGTTTCTTAGTGCAAAGAATAATAATTAAAACTTTTATTACCTAATTAAAAAAAAAACGATATACACTGCAAATTTTTTATTAAAATTGAATTCTCGCAAATTTTTTTTTTAATTCTGAAAAATAAAATTGTTGATATTTTTCAATTCCATTGTTTTAAGATAATTTAATTTTTCTAAACAAGTAATTAAAAATTTTTGAAATAATTGAAATTTTTTTACAATTTTTAAAAATAATTTAATTCTTTGAAAGAATTTTAATTTTAATTTTTCGAAAATAATCAAGGGAAGTTAGTGACCGTAATTATAATTTTATTTTTAAAATATAAAGTCCCTCTTAAAGTTTTAAATCAATTTTTTGCTTTTAAAAATTATATTATTCTATTATTATTCAATAGTTATAATTATTGAACTTCTCTTAAATTTTTATAATTTCAAATTTCTGAATGTTCAAGTAAATGATATTTATCATTTCTTAAGCAAATTTAATGTTTATTACTTATTAAGTAAATAATTAATTATCACTGTTTTTTGTAAATTGTAATAAAATTCTTCACAGGAATTAAATTATTTTCATAAATAATATTATTCTTTGAAAGGATTTCAATTATTTTTGTAAATAGTAAAATTCTTTGCACAAATTCAATTATTATCAATAGAATTGTAATAAACTTTGAAAAAAAAATTTCCAATTATAATTATAAAAAGACAAGATTATTTTTAAATAATTGAAAATATTATTTTCCAAATTTTCAATTAAAATTATTATTTATTTATTTTCGAAATCAAATTTAAATTTAAATTTTATGAGAAAAGAAAACCAGGAAAAAATTAGATCATAACCGGGAAATAACCGGGAATTTTGTTGAATGAAAATAGTAGACACTCTGTTAGTAAATATTGAAAATGATCGAATTCATAAAATTTTTTGAAAATAATTGAACTTCAGAAAAGAATAGAATTTTATTATTTATAAAAACAAATGAATTTTTTTAAATCTAATTAACATAATTGAATTTCTACAATTATTTTTTTAGTGTTTTCAATTAAAATTATTTTATAAATTTATTACTTAGGTATATTGAAGAATTGTTTTTTTTCTTTTTTTTTTTGCTTTGAAAATATACAAAGAAGAAGAATTCATTTCAATTGAAAAAGACAAGACAATTTTGTGAATTAAAAAAGGTAAAAAGAGGAAATAATTACCAGTTTCGAAGAATTGGAGACCATTTTATCGAATTGAAAAATTGCTTTTGAAAACCTCTCTTGCACATCGCATATAAACAGAGCTGTTTTTTCTGGCTTTAAAACAGCTTTTGCTGCATTAATAGCCATTTTTGTTTGTTTTGAAATAAAGCAAGAATGTAATTTCTTCTGAAATCTGACGAGAATATTAATATCTTAGTTTGTTGGTAAATAATTCACTAAAATTGGAAAATTTATTCATGTGTTGACCAAAGTTCACATTTTAACAGGGTTGGATACAAAATGTTATGGAGCGAACGGAAAGAAATTATACGCACATAACGTATTATATTTATTCCACCGCGTCAAATTTAAAAACAATATTTGTTCGTACTAATTAAAAAGAATTTTTGCACTCTTGGAAAATTTTTAATATTAGTGCTAGCAAAAAATTATTAAAAAAACACATCCATAATTTTATTGATTTATTTTATTTCTTTTATTTCTGTTGATTTTTTTACCTTTGAATTCTAAAAATAAAAAATACAAAATAAATCCGTATAAAAATTCAATTAAACAAAAAATTGCAAAACTGAAATTCGTTTCTACTTTTTATTTTCTTTTTACTAATTTTCTTTTCCTGAAAATGCTAATATTTGTATAATTTTAAAGATCTATTTTCTAATTTCGATCAATAATTATTAGAACTTCGAAGAGAGTAGAAAATTTAATTCTTCTCATTACTTGTCATCGATTTGAAAATTAAATATATTCGTATAATCTTTTGACAACAATTATATCGATCGGAAAAGCGACGCATGCGAAAGTTCATCATCAAGAATAGAAGGGAGAAGAAATGAAGCTATTGACAATGAACTCTGGAGCTTCTTAGTTTGTAAAACAAATTTTTTTTCAAAATACACCAACAAAGAAGAATGTATTAACGAGAAGAGCACAGGAAGTAATTTGGAATAATGGACATATTAATTTTCTCCATGTTTACAAACTGTTTAGTCGAAAATTACGTTTATATTTCAAAAAATAAATGGATTTGTCTTTTCGTCGAGCAGTAATGGTAAGAAATTTTTATTTTCTACTAACAATTGTTTCTTTTTTTGAAATTAAAAAAAAAAGATTTTCGAAAAAAGATATTGGAAGAATAATTTTAATTGTAGATTAAAAATAATTTTTTTTCGTTCCAGATGACAGTGAGAAGAAGAAGACGATTACGAAGACGTGAAATGACAGACTGATGATCTATGGACCCAGTAGTGTTCGAAATAGATAGATAAAATAGAATAAAAAGAAGAGGATAGTTAGTGAAATAATAACAAGAGAGCAAAGAAAAAGGAGTTGAAATTTCTAAAATTACAAATAATTATAAACACGTGTCAGAGAAAAATGAGTCACGCGCAACAACATGTACTTGCCAGTGCAATAGTTCTCGCTCTGATAGTGGTTTTTGGAATCCACGTCTTCCTTTTCCCGATGTACACATCTAATCCTGCAACGAGGCGCACGAAAATCTCCGTTTACGAGCAGGCTCTGTGTCACTCGAATTTAAGGCCAAGTAAAATTTCACTGCAAAATAAGACGCCTTGTCCGAAATATGGAATTGTTTCTGCCGTGCAAGGCGGGAGGCTGGGGAATCAAATTTGGGAGTACGCATCCGTGTGGGCGACTGCGAGGTATTTTTTCACCTACTGCTTGAATTTAAATTCAATTTCTTGTAAATTTCTCATTTATATGAATTTAAAAAGATGTAAATTCTAAAAAATGTATGAATTTTTTCAAACAGGAGAACCGGTCTAGAACCGTATGTTCCGAGATGCATCTTGAAAACGTTGGAAGAACATTTTGAAAAATTGAGCATACCACCTCTGAGTAATATTGGATATTGTACATTGGGCGTCGATCAAATTGTCTCCCTCAGTGAATGGAACAGCACCGATCAGAATATCATAATTCCAAGGTGATTATGTTTTTCAAAATTAATTACATTTTCTTAAAATACACACGAAATGCGTCTAAACTTTAATTTTTTTGGAATCCAGTTTTAAATATTTAAATTTCGATTAATTAAAAGTCTAACTAAAAATTCAAATTGGAATTTTTCAAATTCAACTAAGCTGTTGAGAATTTTTTACTAAAATGATTAAAAATTCAAATCATGGGAAATTTTAATTCGAAACCCATTGAAATCTAATTATATTTCTAAAAATTTCTTTTCTAACTCCTCTAAACTTATTATTTATCCTCTAAAATTCTATTAAAATTTTAATTCCAAAACCCATTGAAATCTAATTATTTCTAAAAATTTCTTCTCTGAATTTTCTAATATTTAAATATTTTCTCGAAATTTTGAATTTTTAAACATTTTCAGAAAGTTCTTTGAGAATTGGATTATACAAAACAAAAATTTAATTATTTTTCAGAGTTTTTAACCAAAATTTATTAAAACTCTTTAAAAATAATTTAATTCTTTTGAGAAATTTAATTAAAATTACAATAAAAATATTTAAATTCTTCTGGATTTTAGTAAAAAATTTTAAATATTATAAATTAAATTTCTGCGAAGAAAGTTATTAAAGATTTTTAAAAATAACTGAATTCTTTTCGAGAAATTTTATTATAATTTTTTTCAATAATTGAAATCTTTCTAAGAATTATAATAAAATTTCTACAATAATTTAAGAATTTTGAGAAATTAAATTAAAATTGCACAGGAATAAATGAATTCTCATAAAAAGTTTTATCAAAATTTTTCAAAACAATTCAATTTTTTCAAAGCGAATTAAATTACTTTTTTTCTATTAAAGAAATTTATTGAAATCTGCCTAAGAATTTAATTTAAATTTCAAGCAAAAATGGACTTTTTATAAAAATGTAATTAAAATTATTTTGGAAATAATTGAATTCTCATAAAAAATTTTAGAAAATATTTTTAAATAATTAAAATTTTGCTAAGAATTCAATTAAAATATTCAAAAACAATTAAATTCTTTTTTAAGGAATTCCATTTAAATTTTATTGAAAGCAAATAAATTCTTATAAAGAATTTTAGAATATTAGAAAAATTTTTCAAAATAACTCAATTTTTTCAAAGCGAATTAAATCACATTTTTTTCTATTAAAGAACTTAATTAATTAGGAAAATAATTGAAATCTGGCTAAGAATTTAATTCAAATTTCAAGCAAAAATAGAATTTTTTATAAAAATGTAATTAAAATTATTTTGGAAATAATTGAATTCTCATAAAAAATTTTATAAAACTTTTTTTTAATAATTAAAAATTTGCTAAGAATTTAATTAAAATATTCAAATTAATTAAATTCTTTTTTAAGGAATTCCATTTAAATTTTATTAAAAGCAAATGAATTCTTATAAAGAATTTTAGAAAATTTTTTCAAAGCAAATTAAATTAAATTTTTTTCTTATAAAGAATTTTATTAATTATAAGAATAATTTAAATCTTGCTAAGAATTTAATTAAAATTTACAAAAAAAATGAAATTTGTTTGAAGAAATGTAATAAAAATTATTTTGGAAATAATTGAATTCTCATAAAAAGTTTTATCAAAATTTTTCAAAATAATTAAAATCAAGCTAAAAATTTTATTAAAATATTCGAAAATAATTAAATTCTTTTTCGAGGAATTTCATTCAAATTTTATTGAAAGCATACGAATTCTTATAAAGAATTTTAGAATTTTAGCAAAATTTTTCAAAATAATTGAACTTTTTCAAAGTTAATTAAATTAAATTTCTTTCTTGTAAAGAATTTTATTTATTATGAAAATAATTAAAATATTGGTAAGAATTTTCTTAAAATTTTTGAAAATAATTGATTTTTTTGGAGAAATGTAATTAAAATTCTTGTGGGAAAAAATGAATTCTTATAAAAAGTTTTATTAAGATTTTTCCAAAGTAATTAAAATCTTGCTAAGAATTTTATTAAATATTTGTCAAATCTTGAATTATTTTCGAAGAATTTCATTTAAATTGCATTGAAAGCAAATTAATTGTTATAAAGAATTTTAGAAAAATTTTATTAAATAATTCATTTTTTTCACAGGAAATTTAAGAATGAAATTATTCTTATGAAGAATTTTAGAATTTCAGCAGAATTTTTCAAAATAATTGAAGTTTAGAATTTTTTTTAAAGAAATTTAATAAAAATTGCATATAAATAAGATTAAATTTTCATAAAGAAAAATTCTATCAAAATGTTTAAAAATAACTAAATTGAAGCAAAGAATTTTAACATCATTTTTAAAAATAATTGAATTTTTTCGAGAAATTATATTAAAATTGTGTTTGAAGTTAAAAATAACTAACTTATTGCAATAAATTTTTATTTTTTATAGAATTGATTGAATTTTTTCGAAAATAACATTAATTTATAATTAAATTTTCTAGAAAATAATTTTACTTATTCTGTAATTATGAAAAATTTTCCAGACACGCGGCCTATTGGTCTCAAATTTTAATCTGGTTGGATGACTTGCGACGTGAGTTTAAATTCAAATTCAAATACCGATTGTACGCGCAAATGGTATTAATGAAGGCAGCATCACGATTCGAATTAACAAATGCAACATATATCAGCGTTCACGTACGCAGAACCGATTACGTTGAATATTTATGGCAAAAATTTAACGTTCGACCAGCACCAGTCAGATATTATTTAAACGCTATGGATTATTTTCTGAATAAATTCAAAAATGCCATCTTCTTAGTTGCCAGTGACAATATTGCCTGGTGTAAATATAATTTAAAAAGCGACCACCGAATTACCTTTATTTCCGATTCAAATGGCAAAGGACCAGGTAAAGATCTCGCAGTTTTGTCTGCGTGCAATCACAGTATCATCGATTATGGAACGTACGGTTCATTCGCTGCCATTCTCGCTGCCGGTGAGACAGTTGTTTTTAACGTAAGTTCTCATTTCACAACTCTTATTGCCGAAGCTCTATCCAACTGGATAATTATGAGTTAAATCATTCTTTTTTTATTTTTATCAAAAACAAACAAGATATTCATATATATATATATATATAATAATATATAATTTACGGACCGAGGGTACATTGATTCACATATTGACAATCTTTATCTAGACAAGAAAAAAAAAATAGTAGTACTTTTTTAATAAGAATGCAAATTATTTATATTTAACAAATTTTTAAAATATAAAAAAAAGTATAGCGAAAATATCTATTCAATATTAACAGGAAATAATTAAAAAATAAGAAATTAATAATTATCTTTCTGACTCATATGTACAATTGTTTCTCAACTGTGATTTGTGCCAAACTTCTTAATATATCGCAATATATATATACAAACCTATATACACTAAAAAACAACTAAATTCTATTTACAAAGTGAAAGGGGTGTTTATTTAATTGAAATTGAATACGTTGATTGTTAAATATATAAAGTCATGTTATTACAAATCTTATACAGGTAAAAAAACAAATTATTTACACTGTTGACAAAATTTCTAAAAATTATTTATAAATTCTAATTTAAAAAATATATATTTACTGTACAATCTTGTTTTTTATAATAAAAATTAGTCATTCTATCCTAGTGTTGTAAATGTTTAGTAAACACGATTAAAATATTTTATATGTATGTTTAAAATTTCTTCTTTTTTCACAGAAGAATATTTAAGTGAAAAGTGAATTTATTGCATCTGTACAATGTAAAATACTAATACAAAAAAAGTGCACTCCTCTCTATCTAGCAGTATTCTAGTTAGAAATTCTAGTCTTAAAAAAATTCGAAAATATTTCCAGAAAAAAAAATAGAATTATCAGGATAAATATTTTACAAAAGAAAGTATTATTTCGAAAAAAAATTTTTGACTCTTAACCTCGTGACCTGATTAAAATCGGAGAATAACTATCGAAATTAGTAAATGGAGTAGAACAGTTAATATTTTTACCAAGAAAGAAAAATTGAATTGTTTTTGAAATATTATTTGTTTTTTCAATAACAATCAATTTTGGTACTAAGTTAAAAAGAAAAATGTATGCATGTTAATTATAAAAATGCGTATTTGTGCCTGTTAATCAAATTCTCTTCGTGAAAAAGATTTTTTTAAAAAAAAGAGACTGGAATTAATTTCTTTTTTCTAGCAATTAATCAAAGATATTCGCTTTTTATGCGATGTTTCGGCTTATTCAAATGAAAGTAAACACAAAGACTATTTAACTTCCAGGTTTCGACGCTCTATTGTAAACATATAAATATATAATATATACGTTCTCTGTGATAAATTTGTCTAATATCTGTCGTTTTATTACTCGTTTAAATGTAATAAATATAAGGAAATAAATATATTTCAGGTCGCAAAAGAAAAAAAAATTAAAAGTATGGATGGAAATTATAAAATTTTATGTCCCTGTTATTTCCGTTTGTCTTTGTTCCAACAAGTCGGATAGTTTTTCCACTTTTTTCTCTAGTAGAACGTTTTTCAGGCCAGTCTTTTGTTGAAGTTCTAAAATCGCTGATACAAATCGAGCGTGTAATTCGTCTCGTTCTGATTTGCACTAAAAGTTATTAAACTATTAATTTAATTAGAATTTTAAATAAATTACAGGGTGTCTACTAACCGAGAAAATTCGGGAAGTATATGGAAATTTAGTTTGACCGGGAATAAAGCAGGAATTTTATGCCAAATCGAGAATTTTTTCATCAAATTAAAAATAGTTTTGTTATTTCAATTTCATAGGAAAAAATCAGCGACTGATTTAAATATAAAATGTAAATAAATTAAAAAAAAATTATCTATAAATAATTGAAATTTTGTGAAATTCAACTGAAAAAAATTAAATTTGTTAAAAAATTTCATTAGAACCTTTTTAACAAATAGAATTTTCAAAGTATTTTAATTTAATAATTGAAAAATAATTGAATTTTATAAAAATTACATTCTTATGTATTCGTGATGGAATTTTTTTTCTAAATTTTTTCTTAGTGCGAAGATTAATAGTTAAATTTCTATTAATTAATTTTAAAAAAGGTAAACAATTAGAATTTTTTAATAAAATTGAATTTTCACAAATTTTTTTTTCTTAACTTTGAAAAATAAGATTGTTTTTTCTATTTCATTAGAAACTTTTTTACGAATAGAATTTCCAAAGTATTTTAATCTAATAATTGATAAATAATTAAAAATTTGTAATATAATTGAAATTTCTTTACATTTTATTAAAAATAATTAAATTTTTTTAAAGAATTTTATTTAAATTTTTCGAACTCAATCAAGGGAAGTTAATGACCGTAATTATATTATTTTCAAAATATAAAGTTCTTTTTAAAGTTTTACAGCAAAATTTTTAATTATATTATATTAATATTTAAGAATGATAATTATTGAACTAACTTTAAATTTTTAGTGTTTTAAATTTCTGAAGGTTCAAATAAACGAAATTTACATATTTCTTGGTCAAATTAAATTTTTAATACTTATTAAGTAAGTAATTTAATTATTACTGCTTATTATTAAAAATTAAATCAAAAGTTTTTATAAAATTCTTCACAGGAATTAAATTATTTTCATAAATAATATCATTCATTGGAAGGATTTCAATTATTTTTGTAAATAGTAAAATTCTTTGCAGAAATTCAATTATTATCAATAGAATTGTAATAAACTTGAAAAAGAAAATTTCCAATTATAATTATAAAAAAACAAGATTATTTTTAAAAAATTGAAAAAATTATTTTCCAAATTGTCAATTAAAATTATTATTCATTTATGTTCGAAATCAAATTTAAAATTAAAGTTTATGAGAAAAGAAAACCGGGAAAAAATTAAGCCTTAACCGGAATTTCAATTATTTTTGTAAATAGTAAAATTCTTTGCAGAAATTCAATTATTATCAATATAATTTTAATAAACTTGAAAAATCAAATTTTCAATTCTAATCATAAACAGGCAAGATTATTTTTTAAAAAATTGAAAAAATTCTTTGTTTAATTCAATTATTTTCCAAATTTTCAATTAAAATGATGAGAAAAACATTTTCAAAAAATTTAAAGAAACTCGTGAAAAGAATTTAATTATTTTAAAAACTAATAAAAATCTTTGAAGTCATTTGTAGAATCATTAATGTTTGATATCAAATAAATTTAAAGTTTATGAGAAAAAAAACCGAGAAAAATTGTGAAAAATCCTGGAAAAAATCAAAAAATTTCGTTAATCGAAGTAGTAGACACACCGTAATAACTTATCAAATATTAAAAATTATTACTGAGCACTAATTAGGTGATTATTACTAAAAAATCGTTTTTTGAATTAAATTAAAAATTCTGTGAACCTTATTATATCTTAATTCAGAGACTTCATTTTCCCACTTCATGGCTTCGATATCTTTCAGAGCGGTTGATAATTTTTTTCTAGTATGCTGAAAATTGGTCGAGTAGTTATTAAATTAGTTCATTAGTCAGATAATTAATTTTACAGTTATTTAAGTAAATCAATTATAATTTTAGTTCTTACAGTTAATAACTGTTTATCTTTCTCATAATTCGTTAGTCGTCGCGTGAAATCACTGATTTGACTTTTAGCCTGTTTTAACTCTTCGAAATTCTTTTTATTCTCACTCGTTACTTCTCGAACCTGTTTCGTCATTCTCTCTTCGTGATTTTTCATATTTTCCAATTGTTCCTAAAATGAAGCAATAGAAGAAAAATTACAACACCTTTATCGCAATTAATAAAATTAATAATTTCTCATCTAAAATCAGTCAGATAATTTTAAAAATTTTTATTTTTAATCTAAAATTGAGAATAGAATAAATAAGTTTAAAAAACTTAATATTTTTTCCCCTTTTTTTAAATATTCAATTCTATAGTTTGAAGTATTTATTTTTCTAAGTTTTATTTATTTTTTTAAACGTTTTTCTAAGTTTTCGCATTTTTTTATTTATGTAAATATGCTAATTAATAAATAAATTAATTTTTTACTATAATTACGCACCTTGAGGCTTTTGATTAGCGATAGATTATTTAACGTAATATCGTTGTAATAATTTTTTATATCCGCAAATGCTTTCTCGTGATTATTTATTAAAGTCGAAATTTGCAAATTTCTTCGCTCTTCAGTTTCGACAATTTCCGTCCGATGTTTCAACATTAATGATTCGTACAAAGATGCCATCTTTTGTTCGTACTTTTGCTCTAGTTCAGTGGCTTCGGACTCGAATTTTTTCATCATGTTACTCATTTCTTCAGCCGATGTCTATTAAAATAAAAACTATTGTTACATATTTTTTTAAAACCAATTTTCGTTAATCGTTGCCATCAAAATTTATTATTCGTTTTTCCTTTTGATTTTGTAATTCAGTTTTAAACTGGAAAAAATGTTACTTGATTCAAATAAACTATTACTTATCTGTTATCAAATAAATATTTATTTGTATCAAATAATTTTTATTTGCATTAAATAATTTTTACTTAAATAAAATAAATTGCATTTTCTTTAAATGCAGAAATTACCGATTAAAATCAAATTTATTTGCTTTAAATAAAAAATTTTCGATTCAAGTAAATATTTATTTGACAGTAGACAACTTATTTGAATCAAGTAAATTTTTTTCAATTAACTCACTAATTTCAATGATCGAATTTCGTTCATATGCGAAAGTTCTTTTTCATTTTGCGCTCTCTTCAATTGTCTTTTATCTTGAACAAGTTCATTTTCTTGTACGATATAATCGTCTTGTGCCATTTTTAACGCAACCATGTGCTCAGCTTTCGACGACGAGAGATTCATTTGATGTTCGTACATTAAATGCTTTACTTTTTGTTTATATAGTGTTAATTCTGCTTCATGTTTTTCTATCAATTCTTCTTTTTCTCGTTCTTTATTCCTAAAATTTGTGTAACAAAAATATTTTTAATTTTATTGTTAAATAAAAATAAATATTTTAGTTTTAAGTAAAAGTAAATAATTTAGTTTTAAATAAAGATAAATAATTTAGTTTTAAATAAAAATGAATATTTTAGTTTAAATTTTTTTTCTATTTTCTATTTTCATGTTATTAAAAATATTAATTTATTTACCTCGTCACTGCACGAGCCTCTTCCAACTGATGTCGCGTTATTTCCCAAAAAGTTCGAAGTTTATCTCTCTCCAATTGAAAAAAATTCCTCTCTTCCCTCTCGCGTTCCATCTCTTCTAGAATTTTATGCGAATAAATTTCCAATTGTTCCCTGTTCATTTTTGACGTATCCACTCCATCCACAGTGTCTGCCGATTTTCCTTTCCCTTTCTTCGGTGCCTAGAGGTAAGTAATATTTCATTTATTTCCCAAAATAATTAAATTTCCAACTAGATTTTCATTTATGAAACAGTGTCAACTTACCATCTTTCCGTTTCCAATTAACGAAGTTTAAAACTTTATAATTTACTCCCTCAAAAAAAATGTATATTTAATAATAATAATAATACTTCCGTAATTATTTCATTTAAATCATTAATATTCCTTAATAAGTTAGAATCGAAATAAATTTTTTTTATACTGTCACTTATCAATATCAACGCATAATCACAAAACATCTGTGGCGTGAAGTTGCCAAGCAACGTTAAATCGAATTTAATTATCCCCCTAAAACTTGATTTTAAACGCTTTGAATTTCCATGAAAATTTGAGTGTCCCAAAAATTTATTTCAAACTAATTTTTAATTTTTAGAAAGAAAAATGAAAAATGTCTTTTCATACTATAAAAAGTGATGTATTGTTTATTATACATATTTATATATTTATATTTTGCACAGCAGGTAAACAATGACGAATAAACAATATTTTATTTTATATAAATAATGACAGCAGACAAAGAATTTAATAATAATGTGCTGTATGTTTTTTTTCTGTATAATATATAAAGACGCAGAAAACATTTTTTAAAATTTTCTAAAAAAATACATTTTCTTTTACACTATAAATGTTACATATATAAGCAACGCGTGTATTTCTAAACAAGTGTCATATTCAAATATAAAATCTAAAGAAATCTCTTAGAAAATTGTTAATTTTTAGTAAAAATGAAAAAAAAAATTACCTCTACTCGTGTAAAACTTTCCTTGTCTGTAGCCTATATGCTTGACACATACACAAATTTTTCTTTTTTATATATAAAGTTGTACGCATTTTTTTTAAACTAATCGGACAACGTAATTAAAAATTTACAATTTCTTTTATAAAATCAGAAAAAAATAGAATACCCCAAATTTGGTCCATTATTTGAGTGAATTCTCTTTACGAAAGATTTTGTTCTCTAAATCTGGTGTAAGATACGTCGACATCGTGTGGTTTAAAATTCGTATTTTTAAAAGTTGTTAAAACAATGTTTTAAAATTAAAACAACTTCAGTCTAAATGTCATATTCTTTGAGCGATAACGTTGGCTTAAAAGAAGAAACTATTTCATTTGTGTCATTTAGTGTGTAAGTGTTAATAAGTAAATTTTATGATATGAAATAATTTAATTTATTGCACGAGGTCGTCGCATCGCTAGCCTGGGGTCTAGAGTAGTTATAGTAGAAAAAATAAATGGTTTAATGCAAATTTGATAAATTTCTTCAATCTGGTACCTCAAATGGAATGATGCTTACAGTGCAATTAATTTTCCAACACCTTCAATTAGTATTACCGTTGAACTGTAGTAGACATCCCACTGCCCCAAAATAACCCTGTAACAAATTAATAATCTATATTAATAATTAAAATAATAATTAATAATATCATAGTGGTCACAATTTTCAGTTTATCAATTTCCCTGCAATTTCCTAACAATTTACAAACATTTAAATTATTTTCCCCGACAAAAATCTTTTACAGAAAAATATAAATATTTACGGATAATGAGTGAGATTATTTAATTTTAATAATTTCTAAAAATTATAATTATAACCCAACGTGAATTCAATTATTTTCTATAGTTTTCAAATAAATTTCATTTTAAGTGAACTATTTAAAATAATTTTTCGAAAGTTCTTCTAGAATTAAATTGTTTAAATACTAAAACTCAATTTTTTATAATAATTATAACTTTCCATGTTATTTGAAGTTGTTAAGGTAAAATATTTTCAAAAAATTGTAATAAATTTATTCAATTAATTTTTTAAAACATATTTTTCAATAATTTTTGAAAAATAATAGTTTTTTAAGTATATATAAGTAAAAAATTTCCAAACAATTAAAATTTTGTAAAATCTTTTAAAAATAATTGAATTACTGAAAAATATAAATAAAAATAATCAAATTTTTAAAGAATTTTATTGATAAATATTTATAATTTTTTAATAAGTCTGAAAAAGTAAAATTTTATAAATTTAAATTAGTTTTTAAAAGTATTTTAATGCAATTTTTTTGAAAATAACTCAATTTCTTAAGAATTTTTTTTTAATTTAAGAAAACTATTTTTTTTATCAATTTTAATTAAAAATTTTGATTATGATTTTTTTCTCCAAAATGTTAATAGGATGGCTCCTATTTTCGTTTAAAAAAACTCCCGGTTTTTTCACGGCTTTATCATAATTTTTCCCTGTTTTTTTTCTCATCAACTTCAAATTTATTTCATTTCGAACGTAAATATATTTACAAATGGCTTCGAAAATTTTTATTAGAGTTTTTATGAGTAATTAAATTCTTTTGGCGAGTTTTTAAAAATTTTTTTAAAACAAAGTTTTTTCTAATTATTTTTATTGAAAATTTGGAAAATAATTTAATTAAACGAAGATTTTTTCCGAATTTAAATTTAAAATTCAATTTTATTAAAAAAATGTTTGAAATTAACTAATAAAAATTTTAATTATTAATCTTCACACTATACGAAGAATGTGACTCTTTATAAAATTCAATTATTTAATTAAAATACTTTGAAAAGTATTTTAAAAAAATACTTTAAAAAAATATTTGTCAAAAAGTTTCTAATTAAATTCTTTAACAAATTTAATTATATTCATTTGAATTTCACAAAATTTTTCTTAATTCGATTCGATAATTAATTAATTAATTCGACAATTTATTAACATACTATATTTGAATCAGTGACTGATTTTTTTGACTACCAAATTATTTATTTTTAACTGATTCAAATTTAGAGAACAATAAATAAATAAATAAATAAAATAAGTAAAAATTTTTAAAAATTGCAAGAAAATATTAAATATAATATTAAAATTTTTTAATTTTACATTTAAAAAGTTCGCATTAAAATTTTTTATAATTCAAATATTTTCAAAATTTGCAATTAAGATTCTTCCAAAATTAATTTTCCAAAATTGTGACAAAATACACGCAAAAAATTTATTATATTCAATAGAAGTTTAGAAAATTTGAATTATTCAAAAAGATTTGTTTATAGTTATTTTTCGCACTTTAAAAATCGAAATAAGTTGCATTCTATACTGATATATGTTGTATTTTATTTCAATATTTGGAAGAAAAGTTGTAAAAGCCGCATTTTTTGAAAACATGCCGATAAAAGTCTTAATTTCCTTAATTTCCTTGCAAAAAATTTTTTTCCTGGCATTTTCCTGACTTTACTGAAATGTGGCCACACTGAATACAATTATTAATTATAGTAATAATAAAAACTATTATATTTTTTAATTATAAAAATAATAGTAATTATTATAATAATTAATTTCATTCAATTTCATTTACTTATCAATTTAATTTTCATTTCGTACTTTATGTTGATTTCAAAACAAATAAAAGGACTTGCCTCATGCTCTAAAAACAGAGCTTTCAATGTTCCTTTCGACCAATAATCCATAGCATAAGCTAATAGTTTCATCGATATTGGATTAACTCTCAAAAAGTTGCCGACAAATACAACCTAAAAACAAAAAGTTTCATTATTTAAATATTTTGAACGGAATACAAGAAATAATTATATTTTTTGGAATAGAAAGAATTACAAGAAAGTAATAGAATTTATATACAAATATATAATAAAAAGTAACGATAAAATAAAAAATAAAAATTATACAAATATATGAAAAATAAAAACATTACAGAATAATAAAATAATAGTAGTAGTAGTAGAAGAAGAAGAAGAAGAAGAAGAAAATAATAGAACTTATACAAATATATAACAAAAATGTAGAATATAGTGAAAAATACCCTTTCAATTTTCTCGTTGACTGCACACATTCTTGCAATGGAGCCAATATTGTTCGTAATTGTTACAAGGGTGGCTCGAGCAAGATCTTCTTTACTAACCATGTTGCGTCGATCTTTTGAGTTCATTTGGCCAAAGCTAACGTCATAAAAATTGCTATTAAGAGTATTTACAAATTTGTTAACATTTATTGCTAGAAATTAAAAATAATTGTAATAACATTTCCCGTAAATATGTGCGTGAAAATAATAAAAAACTTGTTCCGAGATTTTAAAAATGTAAAATTAAGAAAAATAAAGTAGAAAATGATAAATATTTCGATTACATTAAGCATACCTGCTTGCCACAAGATCGCCAGGAAGACAAAAAGGTCCATAATCTCCACCATAAATATCTCTTACTAATTTATCTACTCTAGTGTTATCTCCGCTAGTTGCCAATTCTATTGCCTCCTCAAATGTGTTACATCCCGTTAATAAACAACATAATCCTAAAAATGTTCCACCACCTAAGCTGGAAAAAATAGCAGGGAAAATTTATACTTAACTCTTATTTTAATTTACAGAATATATTTAATTTTCTATTTAAAATTTCATATTTTGTTTCTTATTAATTTTATTTTCATATTTAACTAGCAAATGATACGCGCGCTAGCGCGCGGAACGTAGTATTTAATTTGATACTGTTATACAAATTACAAAATTTTTTATTAACAAACATACATTTTTTAAATAATTTCATAATCAAAATTTTTAAAAAATCACTTTTTAAGTACAAAATTATTTATTACTGTTCATATTGTCAAAAATTTTATTGAAATTTCACGAAAGAATTTCAATATTTCCTAAAATTGTAACAAATCTTTCTAAATAAAAATAATTAAATTATTTTAAATAGTAAAATTATTCGCAAGAATTCAATTATTTTTAATGCAATTTTAAAAAAATTCTTCTCCATAAAATTTTAATTATTTTTAAAATGTTTAGTTAAAAATATTAAAGGAACTCCATTATTTGACCAAAAAAATCAAAGAAATTCTGCAAAAAGAATTTATTAGAATTTTTTAAAATTTAATAAAATTCTCCGCAAGATTTAAGTTATTTTCCTAAATAGTGGAATTTTGTGAAGGAATTCTATTATTATTAAATTTTTTGATAAAATTTTTTGCAATAATTCGATGATTTTCAATACATTAATTAAAAAATTTAAAATATTTGAAAAGAAAAATTACAAAAAAGTTAAGAAACAAAAAATCAAACAGCAACTATAAAAATTATGATTACGAATTAAAATTACAATTTATATTCTCATTCATTATAAATTAATCAATAATCTTTGTCAACTATTAAAAGAATACAATTGATAGTTAATTAAAGATATACAATTTTTATTCTTAATTATTTTTAGTGTCAAATTTAAAAAAGAAATTAGAGAAAAAAAGTTAATTGAGCCAAAACATTTATCATCTATCTCTAAAAAAATTAAATTTTTATTAAAGATTATGTTTAAAAAATTAAGAAATTATTCCAGTTTTTTCATCTTTTTTTAATAACATTTAACATTTTGTTAAATAATTTTCAAATTTTGTTAGAAATAAATAAAAGAAATTATAGAAATTCGATTTGCCGGATAAAATGTTTTTGACAACACTTTATATTGTTTAATAGAAAAGAATGAAAGAAATTTTCATGATTTTGATTTGCTACCAGCACCTGCTTAATTTTAGAAATTAAATTTAAACGTTAAATATTTTTTATTTTAAACCAAAAATCGAATTTTCAAAAATTAAGTAGGACTGGTAACTGGATGCAAGTTTCAGTTTCATAAAAATACTTAACTTTTAAAATTCTATTTCTAAAGTTAATTTATTATTAAAAAATACTAAATAATTAATTCTTATTATCTATTAATCAATACTGATTAAAAATATAATATTTTTATTTTGTTAAAAAAATTTTGATAATAAATAGAAATTATGCAAAAAATACTACAAATTTTGTAAAAACAATATGATTTTCAAAATTAATTACAAAATGAAAGTTTAAAAAAAATGTTGATGGAGAAATATAAATAGTTTAAATTACTTTATTTTTTCTTCGTTTTTAAATACAGAAAAAGAAATTATGCAAATTTTTTCATTAATTTCTAGATTAAACTTAAAATAAATTGATTTTTAGAAAGTTAAAAAATTAAATCTTATTAAAGAAATTCTTCAAATGAAATTAAATATTTTGTTCTTTAATAAAAAAATGTGAATTGTGAATAGACATGATTATTATATGAGAAAGTACACAAGCATTTTTTTAGCTAGTAAAATATAAAATATCTTTATATACATAAAAAAAGAAAAATTGTAATTATTAAATACACAAATTCTTCCTACACATTTTTTGTTATTAATTTAAAATAGAAAAAACATTATTGTTAAAAATTGTAATTAAAAACGAAAATTTCATAACTTTTTATTTCAAAAGAAACTAATAATTTTTAAAATATAAACAAAAATTATTATAAAATTTCTAAATCAACATTATGAAAATTTCTTACCTTATTTTATAAAAGCAATATCTATTAACCTTTTCTCTAAATAAACAATAAAAATTGATATTGACAAATCGAAAAACCAAAGTGTTTCGAAAAAGAAAAAAAAACAAAAGCATATACAAAACCTAACTTCATACAGCGAACAGAATGAATGAAAACCCACAGAGATTAATATAGTTAATTTTCTATTAAAAATTTCATAATTTTTTTCTTATTAATTTTATTTTCATATTTAATTTTCTATTTAAATTTCTATTTAAATTTCTATTTAAAGTTTCTATGTTTAATTCTCTTCTAATTTAATGAATTAATTTTAACTCCTCTTTTTCATGTAGTCTAATTATTCTCTATTTAAGTTACCTTGTTCCAGATATTCTTCTAAAATTGTCAGGACCATAAACGGCCAATATGCTTACACCTGATCCTATATTTACTAGCTGCAAAAAAATAACAAAAAAAATAAATTAATGAAGTAATTAAATTAATTTAAGAATTTGAATAATTAATCTTAAATTAAATTGAATTGCAATTAAATTAAATTGAATCTTAATCTTAAATTAATTCAAGGAAATTGAATAATAAGATTTATTTACCAGAAATGGATAAGGTTCCGAAAAGTCATAAGGTATTTTGTGACATTTACTATCATCGGTGGGTTCACTCCAATAGTAACATTCGTGTGGATTTGTCGTTTCTATGTAGAGCATCCCTCGAATTAAACTATCAAGTTCATCAAATTTTGCTAAACTCATATTCACTTCCTACAATACAAAGATCGCCAATTATTTTGACGATCTAACATCTTGATGATAAAAAATGATTCCAACTATTTCTTGGTTATTTCAAAAATGATAGTAAAAAATAGTTATAATATAATAATAACAATAATAAAAAAAAATAATAATAAAATAATAATAATAATAAATAGCAACAATTCGCGCGCGGCTAATTTATTACTTTCTGTTTTTAAATAAAATTTTAATTGAAATCTTGGAAAAATGTAATTATTCTTAAAAAATTGATTAAAATTCGTCAAAAGAATTCAATTATTATATTTGAAAATTTGCTGATAAAATTCTTTATGAGATTTCCATTTTAAGAAACATTCAATTCTTTAGTAAATTATTAACTGTTGAATTGAAATAATTTATTTTGAAAAAGTTATTGCAAAGTTTTCGAATAATTTTATAATTCTAAAAGAAAATTATTGATAATGTAACAGAACATGTTCTTGAGTAAAAATTTTTCCTTTATTTTCTAAAAATTTAAAAATTTTCGATTTCAATTTCAATATTAAAATTTGCAATGGGCCAAAAGAATTTATAAAAAAATTTACTTTTATTTTTAAAAACATTTTAATTTTATTACAGTAATTGTAAATAGGAAATAGAAATGATGCAAATTATTTCCTTAAGGAAATTGAGAATTTTCTACAAAAATATTAAAAAATGAGAATATGTAAGGTTTTTTTCGCCAAAGAAAAGAATAAATTTGTGAACAATATTGATATTGAGAAATAAAAATTATGCACAAAATGGATATTTTTTAATTATTTATAATAATTGTAAACAATAATAAATTCAATTTATATTTAACCAAAATTTTTAAGCAACAAACAATTTTCTAATATTTTAAATGAATTAAAAGGAAAAAAAATTGCATATCTTAGATCAAACGAAATTGTTTATAAAAAAACATAAATGACAAAATTTATTTGTTAATTACAATTTTTTTAATTTTTTAAATTACAAATATTATTTTATTATAAATTAAGAAAAATATCGGCATATTTTCGATTTGTCAAGCAATATTTTCTAAAGAAAAAAAAAACAAAAGGAAAACAAAAACTATAACTTTAAATTATGGACAGACAGAATGAAAGAATGAAATACGAAGATTATAATTAATAATTAATAATAAAATACATAGTAAAAAATTGAAAATAATAAGAATGATGATGATAATGGCAATGAAAGAATGTAAATAATGCTGACCTTCTTGAAATTTTCCTCAAATTTAAAAGCTCCACCTCCTGTGGCACAAACGGTAGTAACTAAATTAGCCATTCCCTTCGATTTTGCAAGTGCTAAAAAATTCCCCATTTCACTAGTTGGAAATCGTATAAAATGTAACGTTCCTCTTCTTCCTCTAATAAGAATATTGTCCATCTAGATAATGTTAAAATAATCACAAAGTCATTAAATTGTTCCTTTTTTTGCAAGAATAATTCGCAACAAAGCAAATTGGCGCTATAAATATTTTTCCTTACTTGTAAATGAGTATCACGATGACCTGTTTTGCCGTAAGCGGAATTTTTCGTAAGATATCGTCTAATATTCTTCAAGATTTCCACTTCTGCATCTGCTTCGTCTCTTGTTATGTCTTTAGGCTCAAAATACACTAGTTTACACAGAGTGCCCCCAATATCCATTCCAAACCACGGCATTGCTGAAAAAAAATGATGATAAACAATTATTTCATTGCAAAAATTATTAATTATAAAAGGTGAAAAATTTGAAAATAATAGAAGAAAGAGAAAATTAACTATCTTTCTGTAATTTTTAAATAAGAGCACAATTTATTTTCCTATCAAACCAAAAAGAATGGAAAATTGTACATTAGTTTATTAATAAATTCAAACGGGTTAATAAAGATCAAGTTTTCGAACAATTAAAATTAAAAAACGTTTTTCAAAACATACATAGTATTTGAAAAAATCAACTTTGTTAATAGAGTTCAAAATAATAATACACTCAGGAACCAATTCCTCATATTCAATAATAAATGCTAATGAGGAAAAATTGATAAATAGTTTAATTTTAGAATTCCTGCTGTATTATGCTTGAATTTCTAGTGTAAGAAAACATTTAGATTATAATCTTGACGTAATAAAGCTCAATTATCGTATTTATAGGAAAAGTCTCGGAATATTGTATAATAAATTTTTAATAATTGTAATAGTTGACTAGAAATTGTAAAAATAAAAATGAAAAAAAACATTAATTATTGAAAATTACTACAATTTAAAATCAAGTTAGAAAAGATTAATGTAAAACTCTTTCAGAGGAAGGATGTATAAAGCAAAATAATAATGCGGAAAGGAAAACATTATTAGATATACTTTAAAAGGCAAAATTGCAAGCTACTAATTATCTGTCTTACCAAACAATTAGATGGGCAACTGAAATAATAAAATTAAAAAATGGCTAATCTAAGCACACATACAATTCACGGACTCACAGGGTGGTGAGTGATCTTTGGACTGCTTGGCCATAGCAGTTGAATTAGAATAACCATTTGAAGCCATGACCCTTTTGTTCAAATGATCTTCACAACTTTGTAAGCCCATTGTCCAAATTAAAATTATTCAACAAGATCTTCAATTCAATGGTACTTAATCTTCGATCTGAAATGCAAAACATTTGTATTCAGTTTTTTTTTCTTCAAGAAACTACTACTTGTATACAAAAGAACAAAATATTATATAGTTGAAATAACGTACTATTATTTTCACTGTTTTTTTTTTTGAGAAAAAATACATAAAATAAATTAATAATATTGTAAAATAAAAGTGTAATTCAGAAATCAAAAATTTAAATCAAGTTTTATTGCAATACGACTAATCGAAAAAATAATGATTACATTAGGAATAATTAAAAAATGACATTAAATAATTTTTCTAAACGTTTTTTTACGAATACACAAAATACACACTCTTTTTTAAAATTCGCGATTCAAGTCAAAGGTTGACACTTAATTATTATTCCTCTGGGTGAAGAATGCGTAAATAAAAATTTGCATTACTAAAACTGAATAAAAGCACGTGTTTCTTAGATTATAAAGATTAAATAATTCGATTATCGAAAATTATTTTAAATTCTTCAGGAAAGTAAATTTTGTTCACCAGAAAAAATTCTATTTGTTAAAAAATTAAAACTGCTAAAGTTTACAAATTTCGAAGAAAAATTATTACCAATAATAATTTAATATTAATAAAATAATGATTTCGGAAAAGAGATATTTTCTTAAATTCTCAACATCATTAGGTTTAATTACACACGGCAAACATGGAGAAAAAAAGGAGTCTTGTCACTTGGTAAAAAGTGCGTTAATAAATATTACGTTATATTGACAGTAAAGTTTGTAATTATATTCATAATTTATGACATGCTTGGCAACTTGATAACTTAATGACTTATTTTTAATTTAAAAACCATTTCTTTCTGGAAAAATTAGCAAAAGAAGGGGAAACACGTGGGGCATCATCAGATAATAGTCATTCTCGCATATTTCAACAGTTCAAGGTTAACAATTAATTTTTTCCGTCTACTGATTTCTGGTAAAGAATAAATTATTTAATTAAAGAGTAGATATATTTCTAACTCATTAAATAGACCTATTTATGCATGTCTATAATTTTTATACATAAAAAAAAAAATTTCAAATTTGATAAAAATTAAATTATCAACAATACTACTCTAAACACTGATAAATATTTATAAAAACAAATAATTAGAAAAATATAATTAATGTTTTTAACAACTATTTTCATACCTGAAATCATTGTGAACGAAGATTTCCTGATACTTATATAGATTATTAACGATAGTTGCTTGTGGAACTTAATAAAAACTGAGATTTATGCCGTAGAAAAAATCTATGTAACTATTTTACTGTCATTATAAATGAGACTGAGAGTTTCATTGTGCTTTTATAAAATGCAGACACAATAAGGAATTTTTTATCTATTAATCATTTAAGTAGTGAAATAGGAAATACAGGAAATTATAATTAAATAGCACTGAGATCATAAATCCAAACAAACACAGATAATGAAAACTGAAGACTGGAATTGCCTCGAGTAATTTTAACAGCTCCCTCTAGACGAAAATATACAAATTAGGAAATGTCAACTCTACATGTTGCGGTAAATTTAAATGTATTATATAAATATTAGAAAAAAATAGAAAATCTCCAATAATTAAAAAAATATATCTGCAAAGTCAAATCTCCGAACTCCTTGAAAGTTCAATATGTCGAATCCTCAACAAGTTGAATGTTCAAATCCTTGAAAATTTAACTCCCCGAATGTTTGAACACTTAGAAAATTCAAAACCTCGAAAGTTGAACTCGAGAATGTTCAAAACCGAAAATTCAACTCTCTGAATGTTCAAAAACCTTTCAAGTTCAACTTCTCCGATTGTTCAAAACCAAAAGTACAACTCCTGTTCAAAATATCGAAAATTCAACTCTTCGATAGTTCAAATAAGGCGCGAAATTTATAATCGATTTAAAGGAAATAAAAAAATTGTTAATCTTTAATGAAATTTTAAACAAAATTTATTAGTTTAATAATATTTTGAACTAATATATCATAGTTGAGTCTTTATTTAACAATTATTTTATTATTTAAATAAAATTAGGAAAATTTGTAGATGTATCGAATTTCGAGATATCGAAACCTGAGTAGCAAAATAAAAGTTACATGTGTTGTTTTTATGCTCTTTCCGAGAAGAAAAATATAAATATTTATTAATTATAAAAAGGAATAAGGAAAAATTAAGTAAAAAAAACAAAATGTCACTAACTAAATTATTTTCCAAACTAAGTCTATCAAGTGAGTACGAAGAAAAAATCACATATTAAACTTGTTTTTCCTTCTGAATGAGGTTATGTTGTTTCTATAAAAGAAATTCTAAATTGTTTTTAATAAATTTTGTATTTTTCTGATTTCCAGTGACAATAAATAAATCACTTCCTTGTTTAATGCAAACAGCAGGACTTCGAGTTTACGAAAAACCACCAACTTATGGTAAATTATTTTGTTTTAAACTTTACATTTTTCTATATAAAAAAAAAGAAATAGACAAATTGGGTGTTTATAAATAAAATAAATTCAAACAATGACAGAATTGTTTATTCTACAGGTGAATTTGAATATCCGGAGAGAAGAAGACTTAAAATTTATGAAAGAGTACCACAATATCCACCTTCGTTAAAACCATTTAAAATGCAGAAAAAATTACGTTTAATGCGTGGTCCGGAACCGATTCACAATTTTTTACTACATAAACAGTATGGAGTGATTGTATGTATTTTTTTTTATAAATAGTGGAAAATGTTTTCAATTATAAGAAGGAAGTTACTTTTTTTTTGTTTTATTCTAGGCGGAAATGGGTGGTCGATTGAAATTCGGTCATTTTGAAATGATACGTTTTGTTGTACATCGAAAAATTCCCGGTAGTTGTTTTGCAATTTATCGAGTAGAACCACCATGGCAGCCAGTTACCAAGAAGGTTAAAACAAATAATTATTAAAAAGAACTATTATATTTAAAGCAAAAAATTCAGGGTGTCTACTAACCGGGAAATCCGAAAAAATCGAAAATAACCCGGGAATTTTGTGACAAATGGGTAATTTTTTTTCCCCAAATTAAAAACAGTTTCATTATTTTAATTTGCTTTTAATAAAACGCTTTTTTTATAAATTTTTATAGATATTTAGATATTTATAGATTATTTATTATTTATATTTATAGATATTTAGATATCCAAATTTGAATTAATTTAAAATAATTTATTTGATAGTAAAAAATCATTTATTGATTCAAATATAATATGTAAATAAATTTAACAAAAATTATCGAATTAACAAAAATTTAGTGAAATTAAACTGAAAAGAATTAAATTCGATAAAGAATTTCATTAGAAACTTTTTAACGAATAGAATTTCCAAAGTAATTTAATTTAATAATTGATAAATTATTGAATTTTAAAAAGAGTCACATTTTAACTTATTCATGTTTCTAAGGGCGAAGATTAATAATTAAAAAGTTTATTAACTAATTTAAGAAAGTATTCCGACTTAAATTATTTAATAAAATTGAATTTTCCCAAAATTTTTTTCTTAATTCTGAAAAATATGATTTTTGAAATATTTCAATTTTATAGTTTCAAGATAATTTAATTTTTATAAACAAATAATTGAAAATCCCTAATGTAATAAAAATTTATTTTACATTTTATTAAAAATAAAAATAAGATTTTTCGAAAATAATCAAGGAAATTTAGTGATCGTAATTATAATTTTATTTTCAAACTATAGTCCCATCTTAAATTTTTAAATCTATTTTTGATTTTTAAAAATTATATTATTATTAAATATTTATAATTATTAAACTTCTCTTAAATTTTTGCATGTTCAAATAAATGATATTTATTTATTTCTTCATCAAATTAAATTTTCATTACTTATTAAGGAAAAAATTAATTATTACCGATTATTATTGTCCAAAAATTTTAATAAAATTCTTTGTTAGAATTGAATTATTTTCATAAATAATAGCATTCTTTGGAAGGATTCAATTACTTTTATAAATAGTAAAATTCTTTGCAGAAATTCAATTATTATCAATATAATTTTAATAAAATTGAAAAATCCATTTTTTAATTCTAATTATAAACAGGCAGGATTATTTTTAAAAAATTGAAAAAAATTCACGAAGCCACAACGTTTTTAAAAACGAAAAATAAAAAAAGAATTTTTAAAAATTAAATTCATCTCTAATTTTTATGTGTCTTGATTTTTAAGAAGTCAACTGTCACTGAGGATACAATTATTTAAAAATAACATGATTTGGAATCAAAAATAAAAATATCATAACAATATTTTGTTTTCGTTTTTAAAAACGTGGACTTCAACCTCATAAATATTCTTTGTTTAATTAAATTATTTTCCAAATTTTCAATTAAAATTATTAGAAAAACCAGTATTTTTAAAAAAGTTTGAAGAAACTCCGAAAAAGAATGTAATTATTCATAACTGTGATAAAATTTTTTAAATCAATTTGTAGATTTATTTATGTTTGAGTTGAAATAAATTTCAAGTTGATGAGAAAATGTACCGGAAAAAATTATGATAAAGCCGGGAAAAAACCGAGAATTTTGTTAAACGAAAATAGTAGACACTCTGAAAAAACAACAACAAGCGTTGAATGACAATTATTTATCAACAATTAATTTTTCAAGACATTGATTCTGTCTGCTAAAGAAAAATGTGCTTCTTTAATATATAAAAAGTAATATTAAAAATATTATTTAGAATCCGGGAACAAGAATGGGAGGTGGAAAAGGTGCAATTCATCATTATGTTACACCAGTAAAGGCAGGACGTGTCATTATGGAAGTCGCAGGACCGGTTGAATTTAAGGAAGTATGCAAATAATTTATATTAAAAACTTTCTCATCTAATAAAGAATGAAATCAAGAAAAATTTACTATTCAAAAAATAATTGCCTTTTTTTGCAGGTGAAAGCGCAACTTGAGGAAATAGCACACAAATTACCATTCGAAGCTAGAGCTGTAAGTTACGAAATGATGGAAAAAATGGCAAAGGTGGAAAAACAACGAGAAGAAGAGAATTTGAATCCCTACACGTTTAAGTACGTTGTTCAAAATAATTTCGTTGGTTGTAATAATTGGATATCACCTGTTGATAGAAAATGGTTTGGAAAGTATCGGTAAATAATCCATTTTTGTAAATATATTATACGAAATTAAACACAAATTGAATATTATAAAAATTACGTCTTAATTCAAATTTTCCGAAATTATTTACATTTTAACTTAGGTGGTTATTTTCATTTTATCCAAAAAATTAACTTAGAGAGTTAATAAATCGATATTTTTATTCATTAGAAAATTTACATTTACAGTTTTACTTTACGACTCAAATATATAAGAATAGAGTAGCCAAAAGTTAGGGAATTCAGGGAAAAGAGAGGGAAATTAAAATTCGTCAGTGGAATCGGTGAAAAGTTAGGGATTTTTATTAAAAGTACTGAAGAAAATTAAATTTTCAGAATTTATAAGAAAGTTTTTTTTGTTTATTTGTTTGCCTCATAAACTATGAAATTACTACAAATTCTAATAAAAACCATTCAATTTTTTCTATTGCTGACAATAATTTCTTTTTAAATAACTTAATTCTTGAACAACATTCAGAAAATATTTACTTAGAAATTATTTAATGAAAATGTTACTTAAAAATTTCAAAATTAAATGTATTTCAAAAGAGTTGCGTTTATAGTCTTCATCAATAGATGGACTTCAAAGTTTTTAATGTGAAATTATAGAAAATACAAATTTTTAATAAATTAAAATGGAAATTCTCGTCAAAATTTAAATTATCTTTATAAATAATAAAATTTTTCTCCGAAAAATAAAAATTGAAATTTTAACGAGAATTTACAATAATTTTTAAAAATTTTCTTCATTTCAATTATTTTTAATATCTAAATAATATTTTTAAAAAAATTTCCAAAAGAATTTTATTATTTAAACAAAATTTTAATGAGTATTTTACAGGAATTCAATTACTTAACAATTTTTTATAAATTTCTTTGCACCAATTCAATTAAGTTCAATTCAATTAAATTTTTTTAATGAGTTTCTCCAAAGAATTAAAAAATATCCAAACAATTGAAAAAAAATAGTTCTGAGAAATTCTATTTTTTCGAAAAATTCAAATAATTCTTTTTTAAATTCTATTTAATAAAAATGTTGATAAAATTCTTTATAAGATATAGTTAAAAAATTGCAATTTTAATAAAATTTTCCTTTACAATTCAATTATTTTCAATACAATTCTTCTTCAGAATTCAATTATTTTTACAAATAATGTACATTTCTTTTATAGTAATTCAATTATTTAAAAAAAAATATATAAAATTCTTCGCCTGAAATAAATTATTTTCGTAAGCAATAAAATTCTTTGAAGCAATTCAATTATTTAAGAAATTTAAATAAAATTCTTTCTAAGAATGCAATTCTTTTCAAAAATAAACATTTTCATTCAATTATTAAAAAAAATTGTTTTAAATTCTTTGTCAGATTTCAATTATTTTCAATTTTTTAATGAAATTTCTCGATTAAATTAACTTATTTTCAAAATGTTTTAAAAAATTCAGTTATTTAAAAAAATTTGAATAAAATTCTTTCCCAGAATTCAATTCTTGTCAAAAATAATTATTTTCATTCAATTATTTAAAAAATTTGTTTTAAATTCTTTGTCAGATTTAAATTATTTTCAATTTTTTAATGAAATTTCTGGATTACATTTACTTATTTTCAAAAAGTTTTATAAAATTCAATTATTTAAAAAAATTTGAATAAAATTCTTTCCCAGAATGCAATTCTTTTCAAAAATAAACATTTTCATTCAATTATTAAAAAAATTTGTTTTAAATTCTTTGTCAGATTTCAATTATTTTCAATTTTTTAATGAAATTTCTCGATTAAATTAACTTATTTTCAAAAAGTTTTAAAAAATTCAGTTATTTATAAAAATTTGAATAAAATTCTTCACAAGAAATTAATTATTTTCATAGATAATAATATTTTTCTCAAAAATTTAATATTATTCTCACAAATAAAATTCTTCACAAGAATTAAATTCTTTAAAAAATTTTTTAATATAATTAGTTGCAAGAATTCAATTATTTTCAGAAATAAAAGAAACTTATTGCAGAATTACAATTTTTTTTATACAATTTAAAATAAAATTATAGAAAATTGCATTTATTCTTAACATTTGTTTTTAATTAGTTGAAACGATTCAACTATTTTTAAAAATTTTGATAAAATTCTTTATAAAAATTGAATTATTCAATACATTATTTTCGTCTTTAAATAATTGAATTCTGGAAAAATTTTTCCAAGAACAATTTATTCAAAAATGAATTTTATTTAAAACTTTAAACTATTATTCAATGTTAAAAGCATTATTGCGTGAATATTTTGAAATAATTGAATTTTTAAAAGGAAAAAAATTACTTTTTTCTCTCTTTTTGAAGTTTTTTATTTTTAATTTAAAAATTGTTTCTCTCTGTAATAGCTGAATATTTAAGAAATACATGTGAAGAAATAAAAAAATTGTGAAATGGATAATTTAAAAAAAAATAAAAATGAAAGGTAATAAATGAGACAGTTATTTTTATAGTACAATTACAATATTTTATATATCTTTGACGACGGTTTGGTGGTAACAACAGGTGAATACTACATATTGTACATTGAGTAGGCAATAGTCGTATCTTAATATATATTCATTAGCATATCATTTTTTGAGGACGATGACGACAAGTTTCGATGATAATGAGGGATGACCAATGAATTAATGATTTTCAATGAATTAATGATGCTTTTTTTTAATGACAATGAAAATGATAATTAATTAGCAGCGTTCGCGTTATATAATATTATTAACAATAAATTCCTTATGATTATTGTCGTCATCGTCGTCTTGAAAGTAGCGCTTGATAACATACTGATAATTGCTGCTTTTTTTTGGATTCGTTTTCTTTTTTATTCTTATAATTAAGTATAGTGACGCTGTGTCAAAGGAATGATTAATTCGTCTTCGATTCCTCACTAGAATCTTTTTTCTTTTAAATTCAAGAAAGAGCTTTTTTTTCTAGTTTAGTAAAATTATTCGATTTCCATTTTTAGGCAGTCACCCATTTCCAAAATAAAAATAAACAAATTTTCTAATTTAAAGAAATTTTATTAGAAATTGTTTTTCTAATTAAAGAAAACGTCTACGATAACAAAAAGTCGAAAAAAAGAATTGTTCCCAAAATTTTATTAAAACTAATTTCTTTTGAGTCGTTATATTTCGAACACGATCTTTGGGTGTTAAAATTGACTTGATATTTTTATAAATCTAAATGAAAATCTTTTTTTTGATATATCTGTGGCAGTAGAATTCGATAGAATCTATAGAAACCTAATTCTCTTCTTTTTTTGTGCGAATTTGAATTCTTTATTGACGAATCAATCGTCATCTCTCTCTTTTTTTTATAAAATGAATATCGGCTCAATTCCTAAATAATATATATGCATTTTGTACTTGAACGAATATTTTTGACACTTACAATAATCAAATCGTGTGTCGAAAACGAAAAAACGTCGCAATTCGAAATCTTGAGACGATATGTTTTTCATTTTTCTTTTTTTGTTCATTTTTTATATAGATTTTTTTTTTAATAGAAAGCTATAGGGTGATAAACAATCGACGACCCGTTACACCCTGGGAAATTTATTGTTGATAAATAAAAATTCAAACGACACATTCCTTTGATAAAGATGGAAAGGTCATTTGACGATTAAAATATTTTTGGGAGAATTAAAAAATTACATTTGTCTAAAAGAACCGACATTCCTTCTTTCTTTTCAATTTTTTTTTTTTGTTTGCGGCAAGAATTAAGCAAAGTGTCGCGACTTTTAAGAAGAAGCGAAAGAGAAATCCCGAAAAGAGAACAATAAATCGGGAGGGAGAATTATATTTTTTTTTCTATTTTCTATCTCATTTTGTGGAATTAGGAAAAATTATTGGGTAATAATTTTTTTTTATTTGTTGATACTGTGCCACGACACTGAGAGAAAGTGGAAAAATTGATTTGAGTGGCGATCAGTCGTCAACTGTAGAAGTACAGGGAGTATTCCTTTTTTTTCTTAGTTAATTTTATATATATATTTATATAATATATTGTATATAAATTTTTTTTTCGTGTTAAGTCGCGTACGCTACACAACATTGCGATCTACGTTTTTTTTTATGCAGGACACGCGATAGCGAAACGGCAACCTGCACTGGACTAGATTCTCGAAGGGGAATTCGGCGCTCTATTTTTTTGTAGTACGTTTTGTTCCTTTTTTTCTTTTTTTTTCTTTAATCGTCTCGCAGTCGCCGCGCTCTTATCGAAACGTCGCTTTCGCATGTACACACTACTGAGTGCCACACACAAAACTTACGGCGTGCTAAACACACACATTTACATTATTTAGATAGATACTTTTTTCGACACGCATTTTTTTTCTTTCTCTCTTTCTATTTAAATTTTGTTTGTTTGTTTGTTTGTTCACAAATTAAACCCTTTCTTTCCCCTCACTATTATTTTTATTCGCTTTTAATTCCTAACGGCTTTCGTCGTGTCACTTAAAATTTATATTATGTCGGCGCTTTGCGATTCATTTCGATGGTTGCGAAATTTATTTTTTCTCAGAAATATTAAGTTTTTTAAACCAATTATCAAATTTTGCAAAAGTAGTCTTTGAATTTCGCAACAATCAAATTCCACGCGAGATATTTCTTTTTAATCTTAGGCAATATTTCTCGGAAGCAAACATCGATTTTCAATGCTGAAAAAAGAGATTTTTGGGGAAAAGAAATTTCTCCATTTTTTTTTAAAGTACTATTTTTTAGTAAGAAAAAATTCTCTCAGTTTTCAGACTTGTAAATCAACTTTTCATGGCATGTAGAAAATTTTTCTGGAATCGATCGCAACCTACTTTTTCATCACTAAAAATCCTTTTTTTTTTAATTAAATAATTCAGACTTGAATTTTGTCTCTCTGGATAATTCATGCTTGTCATTGATTAACATTCGATATAATTAAATTTATTGGCTAAAAGAAAATTGGAGCAATCGATTCCGAATAAAATGAAAATGGCAGACGTTCTTAAACTTGTCGCGAGAAAATATAATTTTCTTAAATATATAAATTTTTTTCTCGAATTTTATTTTTGAGTCTCTTTTTCTGTTCTTAATTCGAAGTAATTTTTTTTTCTTCAGCGACAAGTTTATAAATTTAGAGATCTTTGAAATTAGATCAATTTTTGTTTTTCTTGAATAATAATTTATTATTATTCCTGGCGCTGACGCGTAATATATATTTAATATAATATGTATGTTTATATGTACACAGTCTTATAAAGCAAAATTTACAAACATCACAACGCACGGTAAGATCGAACGAGTATTTTTCATTTTTCTCGAACGTAACTTGGGACGTAGGCAGACTTTTTCTGATTTGTAGAAGAGCAGATTTTCAAGTTTAAAAAGCTCTCTCTCTCTCTCTCTCTCTTTATTTTTTGTCATGAGAAATGAATTTTTCATGAGAAAATGTCAAAATTTGTTAAATATTAATTCTAGAAACTAAAAATCTAATTAACGTAATACTGAGATGAACTGCGAAGATTCGAGGTTAATGAAATTTAGCTCATTTATTTAAAAAAAAGAAATTTTCCCTTTCTTGCGAATACCAAAGAATATTTTGCTTGGAAAAAGAAATTTCAGCTAAATTTAGTATTTCTAAAATAAATTTTTTTAAAAGTTTCTTTCTTTCTTTTTTGTTTATAAATGAGCTTTTAGCGAAGGATTCGTGACGTCGAATTTGATAACACCAAAAAGTGATATACTTAATTTCGAAGAATTTTGCATATATACAATCGACAGACTTCGATAACAATTTATATTAAAAATTGACAAGTTTTCTGGCTGATAACTACAATCATGAAAAAGATGAGCAATTAGAAAGTACAATAAAGAAATTTTGTCATTTTTTTCACATTTACTTTTAATATTATTTGCTAATTGAAAAATAGAGAAAAGATCGTAATTTTATGCTCAGGAAAAAAAATTATCAGCTTTCGAAAAAAGGAATAAATACAAAAAAATACAAAACTTAATACTATTAAAACCTATAAAAAAATATAAATAAATATAAAAAAAATTTTTTTTGAAAAAACAGATAAATAATAAAAAATAATTGAATACATATAAGAATTTATGCAATTATCACAGGAATCATATTAGTAGGAAACTTGTATTTTAAAACAAATCTTCGAACCTTTTAACCTCTAATAAATTTTTAAAATTATTTTTCTAGTTAATATTATTTATTTTTCATTTTATTTGATTAATTAAAATTAATTAAATTTTAAAGAATAACGATTAAAAAAAGAGTTAAAATTAAATTCATTTCGAATATTCCGATCGTATAATTTTACAAGACTCCCTTTTTCCTGTGCATAAAAAAGAGCTTCTGTTAAAATTGTGTCTCTTGATGTTTAATTACCACGATTACAAATAGCGATTTATTCTTGAAAATTGAGATCAATTCTTAAAATTTCTATTTTTACTATAATTAAATGAATTATTATTTTCAAGTTTGACATAATTAATCGGTCAATCTTGCAAAGATGGAATTAAGAAACACATTTACTTTTTTTCAATTGAATCACAAAAAATTAATGATCAAAGAATTTAAATTTTTATTTTCCTTCTACTTTCCACTTAATTTTTGCAGATTTTACTGTCTCTGACCTCACGTCCTTCACGTTTAGGAACCTTTTTTTGTCATTTAAAATGATAAATCAAAATTTGGATTTTCTTTTAAAATCCTTAAAAAATCACCTCTGATTTTTTTTAAAAAATCATTGCTACGTCTGTTGATCTTTTTTTTTCTCTCTTTTATCCCATCAGTCAAATAGAGCCAGTTTTTCTTTTTAAAGATCGATTATTTAAGAGTGTAATTTGATGTGCTGCTAGGAAGCTGACTAGAAACATAATCTACAATAAGTTCCGAATTTCCCTGCTCAATTCGCTCTACGCAACAAAAAATAAAGGGGAAAAATATATATAAAAAGATGAAACTCTAATTTTTATTTGCGTTCAGCAAAGCGTCAGGGAAATCGTTTTTCGCGTCTATTGCTTGTTTTCTGTTAAAAAAAGTGAAGCTTTCCGATTAGCCGCGACTCGTTCCAAGTTTCGGTCTTGACGAGAAATCAGTTTTTCTTAGATATTTTAGCAAAAAGAGAAAAAAAAATGCTCTAGACAAAGCTGAAAAAAATTATTTCTGAGAAATCGTATCAATAATTGAGAAAACTATGGGAAAATAGTTTCTTTTTCTTTTGGTAGAGTTTAAAGAGTAAAAGGAAAGACTATTATTGTCATTAAAAAGGTTTTTTTTGTACTATTTGAACTCTTCCTTCTGTTCTCGATTTGAATCGATGTCTCTGAGATTTAATTTTTACAGCTTTCACAGTTTTTCTCTTATTTGGCGCAAAAATTGCTTTTCGTTTAGAAAATATTTTTCTATAAAATTCAAACTTTTGTAAATAGCGAAATATTCGGAAATGTAACATATTTTACAGTATTTGAAACTAAAAATTTAAATTAATATTAAAATTCAAATCAATATTAAAATTATCATCAATATTAATATTAAAATCAATATTAAAATTAACATTAAAATCAAAATCAATATTAATATTAATATTAGAATAAAAATAAATAAAAATAAAATTCACTTTTAGGGAATAAAACTTCTGGCGTAAAAAAATGAGTGAATTTTATCAAAAACAAAAACTTTGCACAAAGCTAAGGGACCGATTCTCGTGTGATATTAAAGAAAAGCCGGTTTCAGCGGCTTTTTGACGAGTCGCGGAAATTCGGAAAAATCAACACGTCTACAAACTCTGATCACCTGAGCGATCAAAGGCCCTTTTTCAGGCATTCGATTCCTTCAGGTTATCAAAGTACTGCATAATCTGATTATAATCCATGCCTAGATTGAGATCATCCATGGGAACAGCTTCCTCTTGTTCATGATTCGATGAACATGAAGACGAGGATGATGACGATGAGAACATTGGATTACCAATAACAGTCGCTCTCTTTACCTCCCTTGATTTTGCGCACTTAATTCGCTTCTCGTCATTATTTCTAAGCTCAACAAACGCAAGTTCATTATCTTTTGTGTTTGACGTGGAATTCTTTGAACGATAATTTTTCACGTGCTTCTCATGATGTCTATCGTGATGTTTCTCGTGCTTTTGATTATGTTTATCATGATGCTTATCGTGTTTATCGTGTTTATCATGATGCTTATCGTGTTTATCGTGCTTGTCATGATGTTTATCATGTTTATCGTGATGTCGATAATTACCGTTGTGGCTTGCGCTTGCCGTTCGATGATGACGTTTCCGCGGTGTCTCCGGAAGTCGAGCTAAAACTCCCGTATTTCGATGAGGTGGTACCGGAGGTTTATAATCGTCATTTCCATTTGCGTCGTCCGTCGTTGATTGCATTGCAGAGGGCGGTAAAATTCCGTGCGGTGGTAACGGCGGCGGCACATCGTCATTACTGCAAAAAGAAAAAGAATTTACCATTTGTATATAATATGAAATATAATATTTTATAAAAAAAAATAGTTTTCAAATTTCACGAAATTGATGAAATTTATACAATTGTGTATTTTAAACAAAATCTTCTACGGGGTTGCCACAAAAATTTAATTCTGGTTTTCTCTTATTTTTAGATAAAATTTTTACTTTTTCCTTAACCATGAAGAATATTCTGATTCACTCCCAAAACTATTACAGACTGAAAAAAATGTTCTATTACATTTATTCACGATTTTCTTTAATTGTACAATTATTCGAAAATAACAATAACTTCCTTTTTAAATAAATATTTAATCATTATCATTTTTCCACAGCAATTGAGATTTTCAATAATTTCAAAATCATGAAAATTCGATTATTCGGAATGTTTTCAATTAAACAGATATTAAAAAATACAAACTGCAAATAATTTCAACAAAAATTCAATTTAACGTTTTCAAAAAAATTTTAATTAAACTTTTTTAGAAAAAAATTAGTTCTACAGAATTGTTAATTAAGAGTAAAAAAAATTCAATTTATCCAAAGACTAAAGTCTTTAATCTGAATTTTTAATCTGAATAATCTGAATTTTTTCTATTTCTATTCTATTTGCAACCTTTTGAAAATTCAATTATTTCTATAAAAAATTGAAGCTATAATGCTTTTAATATTCGATTATTCTCTGAAATTTTAACTGAAATTCATTTTTAAATTAATTTTTGTTACAGACTTCTAAGAGAATTCAATAAATAAAAACAAAAATTAAATAATACATGGAGTAATTGAATTTTCTTAAAATTGAATTCTCATAAAGAATTTTAAGAATAATTACATTTTTCCTAGAATTTTATTAAAATTGTATTAAAAATAATTAAAATTCTGCTATGAGTTTTATTATTTACATTATAAAAATAATTAAATTCGTAAAAAGAATTTTATTATTTATGAAAATAATTGAATTATTGCTAAGAAATTTTAAAAATTTTGCAAATAAATGAATTCATAGGGAAATTTTATTATTTTTGAAAATTTTTGCGTAGAATTTTAACTACGTTTTTATTACATAATTTACTTTTTTTAAAAAGTTTGATTAAAATAGTAAATATCGAAAATCTTTGAACTGAGGAAAATTTTTGAAAATATTTGAATTCCTGTGAAATTTTTATTATTTTTTGAAACTTTTTGCGTAGAATTTTAACTACATTTTTATTAAATAATTTACTTTTTGAAAAAGTTTTATTAAAATATAGTAAATATTGATAATCTTTGAACTGAGGAAATTTTTTGAAAATAATTGAATTTTGGAGAAAATTTTTATTATTTATGAAAACAGTTCAATCTCTGTAAACAATTTTATTTTTCATTAAAACAATGGAATTATTGCGAATAATTTTTTAAATATTTGTAAATGATTGAATGTCTGTAAAATTTTTATTAATTATGTCAATAATTGAAATATTGCGAAGAAATTTTTAAAAATTTTGTAAATAATTGAATTCCTGTAAAATTTGTATTTATGAAACTAATTAAATTTTTACCCAGCATTTTGAAAATAATTAAAAATACATCATTGAAATTTTGACAAGAATTTTACTAAAATTTAAAGAAAATTGAATTTTGTAAAAGAATTTTATTATTTATAAAGATTATTGACGAAATTTTGACGAGAATATAAAAAAATTTTTGGAACACAATTGAATTTCTATAATCATTTGTAATTTCTCTAAAATGCAATTTTCTTTAGCGTTTTTAACTAAAATTTTTCTCTGTTAAAATCTATTATTTGTAATATTTAACAAATTTCAGAAGATTATGAATTATTAGAATTTTTTAAAAAAATCTGTGTTTTAAACTTTGTTATTAAATTCATTCAGAATTGAAATTTTCCCATATTTCAAATTAAAACCTTTTGAAGGTCATCTATTTATAAAAATTGTAAACGTAACTTTTTTAAAATTCAATTAATTTTGAAATATTTTAAATGAAATTATTTATAAAATATTTTATAAGCAATAGTTTTACGATAGATTTACGAAGAATTAAGTTGAAAAAATGAAGGTTTTGTATTAAAATTCGGGTCAATTTCATAATTTATAAGAAAAAAAAATTCATCAAAATTAGTAATTTCATATAAATTCTTAAAATTTCAGTTCTTTCAGTACATTCATTAAAAAATAAAAATCCCTGATTTTTCCCTGAATTCCCTAACCTGTGGTCAAGGTTGTTCTAGAAAATACAAAAATTAAACGAATAAGGAAAGCAAAAAACAAAAGGAAGAAAAAACAAAGTTCTAGAAAATAATTCATAAAATAAAAATATAAAATAAAAATTGTAATCTTTAGAAAAAAAATGTATCTTGAAATTAAAAAATATATATTCACGAGAAACAGAAAACGTTTTACAGAAAAAAAAAGATCGAATCGCATAGAAATATTTCACAAGAGTGAATCGTTGAGAAAGAAAAGCGTTTTACAAGGAAAGGATTATCTTTTTTTCTCTCTTTCAATACAAGAAGTAAGAGAGCGCAATTCTTGTGAGGAAAAATACAAAAAGCGTTGTTATTCTTTGAAAAATGCACAACAAGAAAAGAAGAGCTATGTGAAATATTATTTATTTAAGGGAAATTTCTTACTTATTTTGTGCGAGAGCATTTGCTGTTGGTGCAGTTGGAACAATGACGACCGGCTTCGTCGACTGTCCGTCCATGGACTTTTTGATGAAGCTATATGGCATTTTATCCCTCTTACAGTAAGTTGTAGTGTCGATGGGTGCCGAGGGAGTTGCTCGTACCACCGAAGGTAACTCAATGTGATTAGGATTATCAAAACTTGTACCCAGCTCAGCAGCATCCGTAAGCGGATTATTCTCTCCGGCGAGCGGATTGCTGGTTACACGAACCTTAACAAGATAATCAATTAATTTTCGACAAATTTCTAGAAAATTTTCAATATATATGCACAATAAAGCAATTTCCCTTATATCGGAAACATTCCACGTTTTAGTACTATCCTAATTCTAATTAAAACAAAAATTTACATAATGAGATTCATTGTAGGATAATCCAAGGAAAACAATAATTATGTTTTATTAAAATATCAAAATTAGATATAATTTAAAATTACATTTTAATTTCTAATAAAACTAGGTATTTTTTTTTACTAAAAACAGAATTATGGATTAAGGCCATTTGAACCATTATGACGTCAAATTTGTAAAACACATGCTTTGCACTAATTGTGCCGTCATAATGGTTCAAATTACCTCAACTTACGAAAATATTGAATTCGAAAATTTCAAGTAGTTGAAAATGAAAAATGTTTACTTGCTTATCTTTTTACATTATGAATTCAGGATTGCCACAAAAAACTAATTTTTTCCTGATTTTCAAACAGAACTTTGACTTTTTCCCTGAATTTAAAGAATATTTTAATTTTAATTAATTTCGATAACAAATGTTCTAATTTTTTTTAAGAAATTGAATTATTTCCTAAGATTATTATTTCATAACTATTTACAAAAATTGAAATTTTGTTAAACAATTTATTAAAATTTTTGGAAATTATCGAATTTCAGTGAAGAATTTTGCTATTTATAAAAATCATTAAAAACCTCGATGAAAATTTAAAAATAATTAGTGAAAAGAATTGAATTTCGGCGAATAATTTTGAAATTTATAAAGATTAATGGAAATCTCAACAAGAATTTAAAAGACTTTTTAAATATTTGAATTTTTACGAAGAATTTTATTACTTTGGAAAATAATACAATTCTTGTTACGAATATTATTTTGGAAATTCTTCAATTAAGTAAATATTAGAAAATAAAAAACTTATATAATTTAAAAAAAAATTTAGCTAAAATTTGTTTAAAAAAAATTAGTTCTACAAAATTGTTAATTAAAAGAATACAAAATTCAGACTATCCAAAGATTTCAATTTCAAACATTTTCAAAATGCAAATATCTCTAAAAATCCCTGCAATAATGCTTTTAATCTTTAATTTTTCTAAAATTTTGGAATACATAATTGAATTTTTTTGAAACGTTGTATTAAAATAATAGTAGGTATTGAAAATCATTGACATAAGAAAAATTTTTGGAAAATAATTGAAATTTTGCCAAGAAATACATTAAAATTTTTGAAAATAAATAAATTCTTTTGAAAAGTATTGAAAATCATTGAAGTAAGAAAATTTTTTGAAAATAATTAAAATTTTGCCAAGAAATACATTAAAATTTTTGAAAATAAATAAATACTTTTGAAAAGTATTGAAAATCATTGAAGTAAGAAAAATTTTTGAAAACAATTGAATTTTTGACAAGAAATTTTATTTTTCTTGTTTGTAAAATTTTTGAAAATAAATAAATTCTTTTGAAAAGTGTTATTGAAATAGTAGATATTGAAAATCATTGAACTGCAAAAATTTTCTTAAATAATTGAAATTTTGACCAGAATTTCATTAAAATTTTTGAAAATAATTGAATTTCGAAGAAAAATCTTATTATTTATGTAAATAGTTGAGTCTTTGTAAACAATTTCTATTTTTTTATTAAATGAATGAAATTATTGCGAAAAAATCTAAAATCTTTGTAAATAATTGAATTTCTGTCAAATTTTTATTATCCTTGAAAAGAATTGAATTATTCCTGGTAGAATTTTAACCTTTTCCCTGATTTGAAAGAATATTCTGAGTCACTTTAAAAATGATTAGTGATACTGAGAAAAATTATCTAATTCATTTTGTTACGAATGTTTTTTTTTGTAAATAGAGTAATAATTTTTAAGAATGCAAAAAAAAAAAATTGAAAAATACAATTGCATTTTTCGAGGAACTTATTTAAAATTGTATTAAAAAAATGTGATATACTGCGATGAAAATAATTGACTCAGAATTGAAATTTTATTATTTATGAAATTAATTGAATGTTTTCGCAGAATCGTATAAAAAATTGTTTTCAATATTTAAAGTTTCTGATAAATTTTATGAAAGTAGTAAATATTGAAAATCATAGAACTGCAATAAACTTTTGAAAGTAATTAAAATTTTGCAAAGAATTTTATTTAAATTTAGAAAAATAATTCAATTTTAGGAGAAGAATTTTGCTGCCAATAAAGAAAATTAAATTCTTCACGAGACATTCTTTAAAATTTTTTTAAATAATTGGATTTCGAAGAATTTGATTACTTATGAAAAGAATTTAATTCTTGTGATATTGTTGTTTATGAAAATTATTGAATTTTGCAAAGAATTTTATTCGGTTCGAATTTCGAATCCATGTAAAGAGTTTTTACAAACGTCTAATTAAAATACCTCAAAAATAATTGAATTTCTATGAAGAATTTATTGTTATTTACCAAGACGATTGCGTCAAAACTTTTTAAAGAAATAAATAATATTAAAAAATTCATTCTTTCCTGAAATAGAGAAAATTTTTGAAAGTTTTATATTAGAATACGTGGTAGCTTTATGATTTTTATGAGAAAAACAAAAAAGAGACCAAAAAATCAGAATTTTCTTATGAATTCTAGAAATTTCATTTTTTCCATTACTTTTAATAAAAAACCCTGACTTTTTCCTGAACTGTGGCAACCCTGTTATTTCTACAATTGTTGCAGATGAAAAATTTAAAAACCTGTTGAGGTCCAGTTCCGGCTCTCTCAAGAGTGGCACGTCCAAGCCAAACCCAATCGTGAGCGTTGGTTGTCGATTCTCGGGGTCGTCGATTTTGAGCGAGTTGATTGGCAGCGGCTCTCGCTGCTCCAAGGCCAGGGAGTCCAGGTAGCGGTGAGTCCGCCGATTGTGGTTTGAATTTACTCGTGTAGACGACACAGGACACAACGAAGACGACAATAGCGAAGCAGAAGGCCGCCAACAGCACGTACAATCCAATTTCCATGGGCGTCATTCGCGGTCCACCCTGATGTCGAATGCCAACACCTCCCATTCCCCCTGAAGACATGCCATTATCTATAGCCATGCGGTGCTGTCTTGCCTGCATCGTTGGTGTGTGGTCGTTTTCGTCTTTTAGTGGTAAACCTTTGCACAAAAATTAGAGAGAGACAGAGAGAAAGGGGGGAAGGAGGCGTGCAAAGCGTGCGTGTTTTCAAAACTAAAAAGCGAGAATTCAAGCGCTGCTTTTGCCAGATCTAGATCTTTTCTTCGAATTAATTACCAACTTTTAATTAGTCTGAATTGATTATTTGATTCTGAAGATCAATATATAATATTCAAAATACCAGAAAATATTTGGTAATTATGTTTTAATTTTTTTTTATTTTGAGAAAAGTTTAAATCTAAATCTGGAGGAAAGAGAGAAGAAATGAGAAAAAAGAAATAGAAGAATTGAAAGGTAAAAAAATAAGTTTCTTTGGCGGTTTGTTTTTAAAAGTCGAATCGACTGACGACACACGACACAAACAAGAGTTGAACGTTTTGTCAATAATTACCAATTAAAATATCATTAAGATCGGGTGCACCGTCTTTGCCATTTTTTCGCTCTCTGTGATGAGAATTGCCGCCAAGTGTGCCGCCATCGTTTTGCACGAATTCAGGTCGATTTGGTAGATCGCTGGTAGCGAAATCCACCTCGACATTGGCGGTCGATGTCGCCAGTGGCAGACTTGGCGTACCTCTCGTCGCTGGTGTTTTCAATTTCCTCCCCGACAATCGACACGAGTCGGCCAGATGAAGGGTCACTTTCAACAGATCACCGCGACCTTCGCCAACGGCGATCACTCGCGGATGAAGCGAAGCCACCATTGGCGCAAAGGCCACAACCTCTGGATCCAAACTCTCCACAACGAGATGATAATCCGACACTGCAATCTCCCTCAGGGGTGTTCGAGAACCGTCCGAAAATTCCACATCAATATCCAATAAACCCTCCTATTGAAAATAGTTATTTTATGTTAACAATTTTGCTTTTAAGATCAATAATGACAATTGTAATTTCATTGTAATTTAATTCTAATTTAATTGTAATTTAATTTTAATTTAATTTTAATTTAATTTTAATTTAATTTTAATTTAATTCTAATTTAATTCTAATTGTTGAATTATAATTACAGTTTTCGTTTCAACACACCTGATATTGAGCGGTGAGTTTTCTCGTGACCGATGTTTCAGCGATGTATCCATTTTCAATGGTCGAATCAGGATTTATCGTGAGCTGCAGGCCGGAAACGACTTTCACGGATAATTTCGAAACGGCGATTCGATCATTGCCAACGCGCACTTCTTTGGCTCCAATCACACGTCCGGTGATTGGCGACAGAACTTGAACTTCCGCACGACCAATACTTCGGCCCTGGACTATTTTCCCTTGGCTGAGCGTAGCAATTCGTGGATCCGAAACTCTCAACATTGAGAGCACCAGGTCCGTAATTCGCAACCAAGTTCGACGATTCACGAAATAGGAAACTCTTCCCGAGTCGTGATCCGCGGCGAAAAATCTGTAATAAGAATAAGTTAATTCTTGCGTCGAAATTTTTATTTAAACTCTTAAGAATTCCAAATTGAATTGTTTTTTGTAAATTTATTTCAATATTCTTAAAAATATAGTGGAGATTTTTAGAAAATAATTTTTACTGACAATTTTAAAAGTAAGTGAATTTTATGAGGAATTCAGTTCTTTTTAATAATTGGCATAAAATTCTCCAGTCAATTTATAAATCATAAAAATCTTCGTAAAAAGTTCAATTATTTTTATGTAAACAATAAAATTCGTAATATTAGTATTTTCCTTATTTTCAACAAAATTATTGATTTCTTCGAAAATTGCAATTATTTTTTAAAATAAATGAAATTTTGGCTGTAATTCAATTATTTTAATTACAATTTTAATTGATTTCTTCAAAAATTGCAATTATTTTATAAAATAATGAAATTTTGGCTGTAATTCAATTATTTTAATTACAATTTTAATTGCATTCCAAGAAAAACCAAATTAATTTAAAACACTTTTTAAAAATTTTCTAAAAGAATTTAATATCAATAAATAGTAAATGTTTCACGGAAATTCAATTATTTTAAATGCAATTTTAATAAAATTCTATTAATAAATTCAATTAATTTTAGAAATAATTTAATTGTCGTACTGAAAAACATTGAATTCTTGTAAAGTATTTATAAACAAAATTTGAAAATAATTTAATTCATTTCAAGAATTTTATCAACATTTTTTTAATAATTGAATTTTTTAGCCAAAATTTAATTACAATTGTTTTAAATGTAATTTAATTCTTGGAATGATTTGTATTAAAATTCTTTAATATCCAAATTGAATAGTTTTAAAGAATTTACTTCAATATTCTTAAAAATAGGGAAGTTTTTTGAAAATAATTTTTACTGACAATTTTGAAAGTAAGTGAATTTTAAGTAGAATTTAATTACCTATTTTCAATAATTGTAATAAAATTCAGCAGTCAATTTATAAATATTAAAAATCTTCGTAAAAAATGCAGTTATTTTTACATAAATAATAAAATTCATATTAAGATTTCACTTATTTTCAATACAATTTTAATTGATTTCTTGGAAAATTTCAGTTATTTTTAATAATCTTTTAAAAAATATCCGAAAAAATTAATTTTAAAAAAATTGAATCTTTCGAAGGAGTTGAATTATTAATCAATTATTTTAAATACAATTTTAAATGGATTCCAGGTAAAACAAAATTATTGTTAAATTTTTTAATAAAATTCTTCTCCACAATTCACTTATTTTAAATGACGATGGTATTAAAAATCACAAACTTCTTGTAAAGTATTTGCAACAAAATTTGAAAATGAATTAATTTCAAGAATTTCATAAACTTTTTTAAATAATTCAATTTTTAGAAAGATTCATTAAAAAAATCATATAAAATAATTGAATTTATTTTAATATTCTCGAAAATAGTGTTTTTTTAAAACATTTTTTGCTGTAAATTTTGAAAATAATTGAATTTTAAAAAGAATTTTTTAAAGTTTTTAAAATAATTCCTTTTCTAATTAATTGTAATTAAAGATTTTTCTATTAAATTATATTAAAACTATTCATATCAAATTAAATTGTTTTAAACAATTTTAATAGATTTTTTGTAAATATTTTAAATTCTTTTTGGGAGAATTTTATTAAAATTTGTAAGAATAATGTCATTTTGTAAAACAAGTTTAATTGAAATTTTGAAAGTAATTAAAACATTTACAAATAATTGTATTAAAATTTTTTGAAAACAATTGAATTGTTTAGAAAAATTTTATTACAAGTTTCAATAATAATCCAATTTCTCAGAAAAATTTTATTATTTACAAAAATATTTGAATTCCTGCCAAGAAATTTTACAATTTATAAAAATAATTTAATTGTTTACAAGAATTTGTAAAAATTTTAGAAAATGACTGAATTCCTGCAAAATATTTTCTTATTTATGAAAATATTTTAATTCTTGTGAAGAATTTTTTTTATTTGTGAAAATAATTTAATTCTGGAGTAGAATTTTACAATTCATAAAAATAATTTAATTGTTTCGAAGAATTTTATCCGAGTTTGTGAAAATAAATAAATTTTTAGAAGGGATTTTATTAAAAATTCCTTCAAAATAATTATTGTTTGAAAAGATTTTCATCAAAATTGTTGAAAATAATTGAATTCATATTAAAATGTTGAAAATAATTGAATTCTAAAAATTCTAAAATAAAAGAATTTTACAATCCACAAAATAATTGAATTGTTTAGAAAAATTGAATTTTTTTTCGAAATGAATTAAATTTAATTCATATTTTTTATAACCTTTTTTAATTTAAAAACAATAACAAATGGAACACCGACTTCCGCGCACTGACGCGCGTTCTATTGTTCTTGTGCAAAGATTAAATTTAATATTGAAAAAGTGAGAAAAAAAAGTTGAACAAACCTAGCGTGAACTTCAACAGGACTTTGTTGAAAGCGAAGACGACAATTCGCCGATGGATTCCTGTCAATGGCATTGATCTCGTCCCATTTGTGTCCGCGAAATCTTAAGGAACCATCGTCGTCCTCATCCTCATCATCTAAATCGTCGTCGTCGATTTCCTCCTCATCCGCCACATCGTCGTCGCTCTCTAAATCCGACGATTCAGTTGCCAAGTCCGAACTTCTTTTTCTCACTATCGAATCTCCATTACTTTTCGTTGAAGTTTCGTTAAGACTCCGCTTGTTTTTCGAGATTAAATGCTCCTCAGGGACTTTCCAACTTTTGATCTGATTAAGTCGAGGATCACTCACAGTCACCTCGAGCGGAAATTCGGGCATCCAAACCGTGAATCTTGCTAGTCCCGTGTAGGTGCCATATTTCACTAAAACTGACGCATTACTCGAGCCGCGAATCTCCGAGCCGTCAACGTAAACGCTACTGCACGACGAGGACACCTGAAAAAGAATTATTAATCTTCGATTTCGATTTTTGCCCTCTTAATCTATTTACTGCCATTTCAATTCTTTTTTAACGCTTTATTCGGTTAAGAAAAAATTGAAAAAAGTATTCAACATTAAAGGAATCAAATTTTGAGGATAAGAATAAAGAAACAAAATTTGAAATTTAAGAACCACTGTAATTACTCTATTGACTATTAAGTCGATAACAGGTCGATTCTTAAATTATTAAATACAATAATAATTAATAAATTACGCAATGTCTTGATAATAATTATTAAATAATAATTTTTTTAAAATTATTAAATATAATAATAATTAATAAATTACCAAATATCTTGATAATAATAAATATAAATTCTAAAACTACCAAAGTTTAAAATTCCAGAGTAACACTACCTAATTTTAGAGAAATAAAATAAAACATTTGAAAAATATATAAAACAGGAGAGAAAATTGGAAACTAAAAGAATGATTGCTCTTACCTTAAGAACACTTTCGTCCTCGGAATGACAGGAGGATTGTAGTGTAACATCGGCAACTTTACCAGCTTGACTGACGATAAAAACTTTCATGGCCTGAGAGACTTGTCTGCCGGTGAGAACCGCTGTATTCATTACTTCCCAGTTCTAGAAAGACAAACATACCACAATTCAAAATTAGTACACTGAGTTTATAATGAAGAATGAGAGTTTTGCCGCGCATAATAACACATTATTTTCACAGAGAAGAAAAAAAAAAATTCTCCTCTAAATCCAAAGTATTTTGACACAGTTTTCCAGCTCATTCTCAGACCCATTAAAACATAATATTCACTATTATATTCTCAACTCGTTTTCATTTTTAAACTACACTCTACTATTAGATAATTTCAAAAACATAATTTCGAGGTATGATTTTTAAATTATCTGACGATTAAAAATGAAAAAAAAATGCAAAAGCGAATTATTATTCAACAGATTATTTGTTAATGGAGATATTTATAATTAACAAGCAAATAATCACGCGCGGAACTTGATATTCAATTTATTATTATTATTATGCAAATTAGAAAATTACTTATCATCACATACGAATTTTTGAATAATTTCAGATTTAACCTTTAACAAAATTAATTATTAACTAGTTTTCTAAGTACTTATTCTTGTTTATTAATTTCAAAAACTTTAATAAAATTCTAAGCAAATATTGAATTATTTTCATAAATAATAATATTCTTCGTGAGAATTATATTATTTTTATAAATATTAAAATTTGATGCAAACGACTAATTATTTTTAAACAAAATTTAAATAATAATTCACGAACGAAAATAATTATTTTTTAGAATTTTAATAAATCTTTCGAAATAATTCAATTATTTGTTTAAACAGAAAAATCTTTGGAAAAATTCAATTACTTTGTAAAAAATTCCACGGAAGAATTCAATTTTTTTCATAATTCGTTATAAAGTCTATGTGAAAATTTAGAAATTGAAAAAAAATATTACAAAAAATCCAATAATATTTACTGTAAATAGCAAAATTCTTTGCAAAAATTCAATTATTTTAAATTCAATTTTAGAAAAATTTTATGATACATTTTTAATTTTTTTCAATTTTCAATAATATTTTTCGAAACAATTCAATTATTTTCAAAAATTTTAATCAAGTTATTCTCAAACTTTCAATTATTTTCATAAATAGTAAAATTCTTTCCAAAAATGTTATTATTTTCTAAAATTTTAATAAATTCTTAGAGACAATTCAATTATTTATATTTAAATAGTAAAATTCTTTGTAGAAATTCAATTATTTTCAAAAAAATTTAACGAAATAATTCATTTTTTACTGAATTCGTTACAAAAAATTTTAATAGAATTCAATTATATTCTAAAATTATAATAAATTCTTTGTTAGAACTCAATTATTTTTAAACAAAATTTGAATAACAATTTACGAACGAAAAAAGTTATTTTCTAAAATTTTAATAAATCTTTCGAAATAATTCAATTATTTGTTTAAACTGTAAAATCATTGCAAAAATTCAATTATTTTCTAAAAAATTTTACGAAAAAATTCAATTTTTTTTCTTAATTTGTTATAAAATCTTTGCGAAAATTCGATTATTTAAAAAAAAATTTAATTATATTTATAAATAGTAAAAATCTATTCAAAAAATCAATTATTTCAAAAAAATTTTATTAAAGAACTTAATTTTTATCAATTTTCAATAATATTTTTCGAAAGAATTCAATCATATTCTCAAATTTTAATAAATCCTTTGAAAAATTCAGTATTTTCAAAATTGCAAAATTCTTTCCAAAAATTCACTAATTTTCCAAAAAATTTTGCCAAAGAATTAAATTTTTTTCTCAATTCGTTATAAAATTTTTCAAAAGAATTAAATAATTTTTTTTTATTAAATGTTTATTATTAAATTTTTAATTTCAATTATATTAACAAACACGATTATTTTAGAAATTTCAAAGAAGTTGTTTATAAAATTCAATTATTTTCGACATTTTTTTTAAATTGTTATAGAAACTTCAATATTAAAAAAACAAAGAAATTCTACAAAAAGAGTTGAAATAGAATTTTCAAATTCTTTTATTAAAATTCTTATTAAAGAAACTTCAATATTTAAAAAAAATTCAAAGTAATTTTCCAAAAAAGAATTTATAATTAGAATTTTTAAAAAATGCAATAAAATTCTTCACGAGATGTCATTTATTTTCCTATAAAAGAAAATTTGTATTATTATTATCAAATTTTTTGATAAAATTATTTGCAACAATTCGATGTTTTTCAATACATTAAAATATACGTTCAGAAAAGAACAACTTATTGATTAAGAAAAGAAAAGACCAACTGGGTCGTCACAATACTAAATAATTAAAAAAAATAAATTTACAAAATTTGAATTTTGGTTTTCGTTCTCAACAAAATAATGTACAAAGTTTCTAAATTAATAATTAATAAAATTCAAGTTTTTAATCTTTGAAAATATTTCGTTCATTTGAACGTTCCAAAATTGTGGAACACATTTCTGTCAAACATTATTTGACAAGTAATTTCTGAAATTTTAATTAAAGTACATAACTAAAATAAGGAAGACAATAAATTCAGCAGGAAACATCGAAGAATATTCAAATTTTCAAGCGAAGGGCGAAAGCAAAGAAATAAAGAAAGAAAAGGAAGACGATTCTTTTTTTCGGTTCTATTGGGAAAAAACAAAGAGAAATGAATAAAAGATATATCTGAGTGTAAATTGATGTCGGAGAGAAATGGGATAGTTAAATTCACGAGAGCGAATGCCTGGTTATCGATCCAAAGAAGCCTTTGCACTATGGCTACCGGCCTCTCTCTCTCTCTCTCTCTCTCTTGGTCCATCTTCACACACATACCAAGTACAGGGCGAGACTCAAGTTTTGTCGAGATCCCAAAACCCCCTTAGGGAGGGGAAATTTTCTCCGAGACACGAAGTAACTTGATGTCCCCAAGTACCACTGACGTGCCATCGTACAAACATTGTACTTGGAATTTCGCGAGCGAGTGTCGGAAACGATGTGTCTGTAATACCCTTTTAACAAACAGGAGAGAAAGAGAGAGAGAGAGAGAGAGAGAGAACGAAAGAAGAAGAAAAAGATGTAAAAGCGAGAGAGAAGAAAAAGGAAGCGTCTTCACGGTGAAGGCAAAAGGGGCTGCTTAATTAAAAACTTTACTGCTCTCCATCGACTAAGAATCAGGCAATTACAGAACCAGATATGCAGGAAGCTACGAGATTCTAACGAGTTCTTCCAATCAGTATCTCTGAACAGCAAATAATGTGCTGCATTTTCACCTACTGGAATTCTTAATCAAATCTTCTGTATTTTTCTTTCCCTTCTTTTTTCCTCTCCTTCCTCGTTTCCCTTTATCTTCGCTTCAACGTCCCTTCCATTCTCTCTGCATTCAAACATTGTCAACAAAATAATAAATTAGCGACGGTAGTACATTTGAATTCAGTCAAAAGACAACTTCCTTTTATTTTTTAATTTCTATTTTTTTAATCCTTTCCTATCTAGAGAGAAAAATAAACTAGAAAATATGAACAATAGACAAAAAAAATAGAAATTAGAAATATTAAACAAGAATAGAATTAAAATTTAAAAAATATTTTTGGTTTTTTTACTATAAATATACGCATATAAATTATAAAATCTTGGAAAAGTAACACTAAAATGAACAGATACTCAAAAAATGTTCCATTAAATTTACTTACTTTATATACAAAGTTAATTATAAAGTAATTAGCTGTAGCTAATTAAAATTATTCGAAAACATCAATAGTTTTGATTAAAGTAAATGAATTTAAAAAATAAGTCTCTAACTTCTACAAAATTAATTTAAACATTTGAATGAAATTATTAATTACTAAACTTTTCATTTAAATTCATCTTTAAATCAATTATTGTTAATAATTCCCGGCAAAGTTGTCTTTCAAAATTTTCAAGTTAATTTTTTTACAATTCAATTCAACGAATTACAACGAAATTTCGATTATTCCTAAATTCTTCAATTGAAGAAATATTAGAAAATTAAAAACTTTATATTTCAACATTAATTTCAAAAAATCGTAATTAAACATTTTGTACAAAAAAAATTAGTTCTACAGAATTTTTAATTGAAAGTATAAAACTTCTAAAAATTCACGAAATAATGCTTTTAATATTCAAATACTATCTAAAATTTTAACTGATTCACTTTAAAATAAATTTTTATTACAAAAACTTACGAAAATTTAATTATTTAAATACAAAATAATTACTTTATTGAATAATTAAATGTTTCTTTAAACTGAATTACCATAAAGAATTTTATCATCAAATTTTCAAACCTTTAAATTCTTTTGACGAATTCTAATAAAATTTTTAAAAATAATTCTATTTTTCGAGAAATTCAATTGCAATTGTTTTGAACATAATTAAAATTCACTCATGAGTTTCATTTTTTAGAAAAATTATTAAATCTCTGTATAAAATTTGACTCTTTATGAAAATAATTTAATTATTGCGAAGAATTTTATGAAAAAATTTATGGCGACAAAATTTAGAAAATTTGAATTATTTCCTAAGAAAGTTTTATTAGTTATGAAAATAATTGATTGTTTACGTAGAATTTCAACAAAATTTTATTAAAATAATTAAATTCTTTTGGGAATTTTTTTCAAATAGTCGATATTCAAAATCATTGAAAGAAAAAAAAAATCTTGAAAATAATTGAAAGTTTGATAAAAATTTTATTAACATTTTTCTTTAGAAATAATTGCATTTTTCCAAAGAATTTTGCTATTTATAAACATAATTGAAAATTTTGACGAGAATTTAACAATTTTTTTTTAAATAATTGATTGTTTAGGTAAAATGTTATCAAAATTATTTTAAAATAATTTGAATTCTTTTGAAAATTTTTTTTCAAATAGTCAATATTCCAAATCATTGAAGGAAAAAAAAAATCTTGAAAATAATTGAAAGTTTGATAAAAATTTTATTAACGTTTTTTTTAGAAATAATTTAATTTTTCCAAAGAATTTTGCTATTTATAAACATAATTGAAAATTTTGACAAGAATTTAAAAAATTTTTTATAATTGAATTTTTAAATAAAATTTTATCAAAATTATTTTAAAATAATTTGAATTCTTTTGGGAATTTTTTTTTAAATAGTCGATATTCAAAATCATTGAAAGAGAAAAAAAATCATGATAGTACTTGAAAGTTTGATAAAAATTTTATTAACGTTTTTTTTTTAGAAATAATTGCATTTTTCCAAAGAATTTTGCTATTTATAAACATAATTGATAATTTTGACAAGAATTTAAAAATTTTTTTTAAAATAATTGATTTTTTAGATAAAATTTTATTAAAATTATTTACAAATAATTTGAATTCTTTTATAAAATTTTTTTGTTATATAGTCGATAAATCATTGGAATTCTAAATCATTGGAAGAGAACAAAATTCTTGAAAATAATTGAAATTTGGATAAAAACATTATTAAGGTTTTTTAGAAATAATTGAATTTCTCCGCAGAATTTTGCTAATTATAAAGACAATTGAAAATCCTAATGAGAATTTTGAAAATGATTGAAAATATTTGAATTTTACTGTTTATAAAGATAATTGACAATCTTGATGAGGATTTTAAAAAAATTTATTGAAAATAATTGAAATTTGGATAAAAACATTATTAAGATTTTTTAGAAATAATTGAATTTCTCCAAAAAAGTTTGCTATTTATAAAGACAATTGAAAATCTTAATGAGAATTTTGAAAATGATTGAAAATAATTTAATTTTACTGTTTATAAAGATAATTGAAAATCTTGATGAGAATTTTGAAAATATTATTGAAAATAATTTAACTTTAGCTATGAATTTTGGTGTTAATAAAGATAATTAAAAATCTTGACGAGAATTTAAACAATTTTTGAAAATAATTGAATTTCTACGAAGAATTCTATTAAATTTTTTTCTAAATTATACTATGAATTTTGTTATCCTTCCCTAATTGTAATTTCTACTCCTTTTTATTTTATTGTTTCCTATTTAGAGAGAAATAGAAACATGAAAATATGAATAGACGAAAAAATAAAAATTGGAAAAATATTGCTCCCCAAAAATTCAAAACATCAAATTAAATTTTTTTCTGAATTATACTATGAATTTTATTATCCTTCCCTAATCTTAATTTCTACTCCTTTTTTTTATTCTTTCCTATTCAGAGAGAAATAGTAGCAAGAAAATATGAACAGACGAAAAAATATTCAAAAAATATTCTCGAATGTTCAAAACATATAATCGAAAATTTAACTTTTCGAAGAGTTGAATTTTCGAATGTTCAAAACATTGAAAATTCAACTCTTCGAAAGTTCAACTCACCGAATGTTCAAAACATCAAAAACTAAAATCCCCGAAAGTTCGATAAAAAATAAAAGAAAAAAGTCGAAATAAAAAATTAAAATTAGAAAAAGAGTGTCAAATTTTGAAAAACAGGAGAAAAAAATTCCCCGAAAATTTCCTGTGAAAATAAAGACGAAGCGCACGTACATATTGCATATATGTGTTGATGAGTGCCTGATTAAATAATCAGACTCGGGGGATATTTTACCTTTGAAATGGGCAGAACCGCTTGAATATCATCCTTCTGAATCTCAAGACGCGCTTGCACCTTTCCTCTTTCCACATGATGGTGATGATGATGCTGCTGCTGCTGTTGGCTTAACTGATACATGCCAGGTATGGAAACGTTATCTTCCTCGCCTTCGAAGGCATATCGTACGCTCCACACGATTCTTCCCCCGTCCCAGTTGCCTCCTGCACCCTCGTCACTCGCCTCCAGTAGCATAGTCATAATCTCTTCGGCTGACCTGCCAACAAAAGAGAAACATAAGTGGAGGGTAAACACATTAAAAAAAAAAAAAAAAACCCTCCCCCCATACACCTTTCAAAAGGAATCTCCCGCGCACACACAAAGATCATTTCAACTTAATGTCTCTCGCCTATACATAAAGGGCACTTATCGAATTATTTCCACCAGCTCTTTAGTCACATTATCCCATCCCCAGATTGTGATCTTTAGTCATTATCATTTTTTTCCTTATCAGATTTCATTTTATGTTAGGTTTCATTGAAATTACGCAATTACGTAAATTACAGAAAATACAAACTAAAGGGGGTAAAATAAAATCGAAAATAAAAAATTAATCTGGAAATACTAAACTTAATATTTCAGTTTTTTCTCTAAATAAATGGAAAATTTAATTTCACTTTTCCTTCTCTTATTACTATAAGAACGTTTTATATTTCGGTTTTTTTTTGCTCTAAAGAAGGTAAATTTAATATTTAAATAAATTTCATTTTTTTATCAACTTAATCTCTATTTACAAATTCTAGTAATAATTATTTTCTTAAAAAATTACGCACGTGAAAATTAGAAATTTTTCTCTGTTCTACGGAAAATAAAAATTATTTTTCTATAAAAATTTTATTTTGTGTTTCCCCCACTTTTCTCTCATTTTAAAAAAAATCGACCTCTTCCCTGAACCTACAAAATATTAATTAAATATGACAGAGTGATAAAATCATTATTTCATAAATTATAAAAATATTACTGTAATTTTTCAAACATTATTTTCATTATTTCAATTCAATTATTATTTTTTTGAATTTTTAACTAAAATTCTTCTTTAAATAAAATATTTTTAATAATTTCAGACAAAGTTTTCCTTAAAAATTTTCAAATCCATTTGTTTACAATTTAATTTTACGAAATATAATGAAATTTCGATTACTCAGGAATTCTTAAATTAAATTAATATTAGAAAAGAAAAACTTTATATAATTTCAAAACAGTTTTAATTAAACTTTTTCTAGAAAAATATTAGTTCAACAAAATTGTTAATTAAGAGTATACAAAATTCAGATTTTGCAAAGAATTTAATTTAAAAGTTTTTCAAAATTCAATTATTTCTAAAAATTCCTGAAATTATACTTTTAATATTCAATTTTAGGTAAAATTTTAACTGAAAATAATTTCTAAATCAATGTTTCTTAGAAAACATTACAAGAATTCAATTTTATTTTAATATATATAATAATTTACTGAATATTTGAATAATTTGTAAATAATTGAATAATAATTAAAGAATTATTTCGGAAATTTTTTTTTTAAATTAATGAAAATTATCAAATTTTAGCGAAGAATTTTGGTATTTATAAAAATAATTAAAAATCATGATGAGAATTCAAAAATTATTTAAAAAATAATTGAAAATCTTGACGAGAACTAAAAATTTTTAGAAATATTTGAAAATCTTAACGAGAATTAAAAATTTTTTAAAAAATAATTGAAAATTATCAAATTTTAGCGAAGAATTTTGGTATTTATAAAAATAATTAAAAATCATGATGAGAATTCAAAAATTATTTAAAAAATAATTGAAAATCTTGACGAGAACTAAAAATTTTTAGAAATAATTGAAAATCTTAACGAGAATTAAAAATTTTTTAAAAAATAATTGAAAATCTTGATGAGAATTAAAAATTTTTAAAAAAATAATTGAAAATCTTGACGAGAATTAAAAATTTTTTAAAATAATTGAAAATCTTAACGAGAATTAATAATTTTTTAAAAAATAATTGAAAATCATGACGAAAATTTAAAATGTTTTAAAAATAATTGAATTTCTACGAAGAATTTTATTGATTTGGAAATAATTTATAAAAATCATTGGAAATCATGATGAGAATTTAAAAATTATTTAAAATAATCGAGTTTCGGCGAATTATTATGAAATTTATAAAAATAATTGAAAATCTTGACGAGAATTAAAATTTTTTTTTATATAATTAAAAATCTTGACGAGAATTAAAAATTTTTAAAAATAATTGAAAATCTTAACGAGAATTAAAATTTTTTTAAAAAATAATTGAAAATCTTGACGAGAATTTAGAATGTTTTAAAAAATAATTGAATTTCTACGAAGAATTTTATTGATTTGGAAATAATTTGGTAAATAATTAAATTTTTATGACAAATATTGTTATTTACGAAAATAGTTTAATTTTGCAAAGAAGTTTTATAAAAATTTTCAAAATTAGTGAATTTCGGTGCCGAATTTTGCTATTTAACAAAAAATGGAAATCTTAAAGATAATTAATAAAAAAATAAATAATTATTGAAAATAATTGAATTTCTGCGAAAAATTTAAAAATTAATTAAGATAGATTGAAAATCTTCACGAGAGTTAGAAAGATTTTTCGAGTAATTGAATTTTTACGAAGAATTTTATTACTTTCGAAAATATTTGAATTCTTGTGACGAATATTGTTATTCACGAAAGTAATTTAATTTTGCAAAGAAATTTATTACAATTTCTGTAAATTGTTAAATTTCGGCGAAAAATTTTGCTATTTATAAAAATGATTAAAAATCTTGACGAGAATTTTTAAAAAATTATTTTGAAATACTAATAATTGAAAATAATTACATTTTAGCGAAGAATTTTGCTATTTATAAAAATAATGGAAAATCTGGACTAAAATTCTTGAAAATATTTGAATAAAAGCTTTAAAGAAATAAAGATTGTAACTTAAAATACAATTTTTATAAAACAGAAAAAAAACTTTTGAACAAATAAAAAATCCCTGCTTTACACATATAACATGGTTTCTCAACATTAATATCTACGAATTTATTTTTTCCACAAAACAGAATTTTTAATTTTCCAAATATTCCTTCTTTTATTTCCAAGCTAGAAATGATTTTTTTTCGTCTGACAATTTTCGAGTTCCATCTTCTATATTTTGTTTTTTTGACCTGCGCCTGAAAATTCCCTCATCTCTGCGATAATATTCTAGAATTGTTGCTAAGAGATAATTTTCTAGAAGGGGTTAATCTCTGCATCGATTAATTTAAAATTGGTTCTGGGAAAAGAGATGGTGTGTCTGTGTAATTTTGGTTTTTGCGCCAGACGATAATATATACATATTCTTTCTGAATTTTTTCTCTCCTTTCTTTTTGTTTTATTATTCTCTCCGTCGTTTTGAAAGAAAAGAAGGCGTCTTTTTTTTGAGTGGGGGGAGGGAGGGTTTGAAGATAATTATTAGACATTGGTGTGGTTTCTGTTTCATCGATGCGAGATGGGCGCATAACTGGTTTGGAACTTGCGCAACAGGACGGTACAGAAATTTTTATTAACTCGTTCGCAACAAAACATCCTTCAAAAGGAGAACATGTTTTCTTATTAATAATGACAATTATAATAAAGATAAAAATAATAATTATTATTATAATTATAATAATGATAATATTAAAAATAATAAAAATAATAATAGTAAGAGTAGTAATGATAATGATAACAGTAACAATGAGAGAGGAAAAGATTTTTTTTCTTTAATCAGAAAGTATTCATTAATCACTGTTAATTTCTCGTCTATCATTTATACTCCCGGCCTCAAAATGAAAGAAACTGCCTTGAAGAAACTTGGTCGATTTAATAATTCATATTTCTGAAATCTCGGGCTTTTATTCGCGAGAAACGAATGCTCAATTTATGAAGAAGTGTTTTCTCTATTTTTCCAAGTAATTAAATTCATCAGTACACGTCGATAAGATAATTGGAATGTAAATTTAATTAACGCAAAAATAGAGAAAAAAGCAGTTCCTTCAACAGCTACTTTGAAATGTCTTCGAATAATACTAAGAGAATCGAAAGAATTTTTCAACCTTGTCATAAAAAAAAAGAAGAAGAATTTCGAAAACTCTATTTTTCATTCTCAAATTTATTTGCAGAGGAAAAAAGATTGAAATATTGTATTTTCATATAAAAAACAAAAAAAAACATTGATGTTGATAGACGAAGTTACATGTGAAGTATGGATTTTTCATTTATTTAGAAATAGGTTTTTGTAATGGAAAAGAAAAATTGTTCTTACGCGTTTGGTAAACGTGACACGTTTTCCTTCCTTCTGGCCGTGAAGGTGGCCGTGGTACTCTTCATATTGATCTTAGATTCCACTATCCAATCCGGATTGCTCGATGTTGCATCTAGGATTTTAACGTCAGACTTGACCCGAGCTCTGAAAGTCAAATAAAGAAAAGTCAAATGAAAACGAACTTTATAATCCGTCGTTCAACGGGGGAAAAAAAAAGGAAAAACCCTTTCCCCCAAAAACATTATACGAACGTCAAAAGAAATTGGAAATTTTACAGTCACTTCATTGCCATTTTAAATTGCTTCTTTTGTCGTCGTACATAAGACGCAAACTTCTTTTTTACGAACTATTATATTTACTGCCACCGTCTTTTATGACAAAAGCCAAAAAAAAAGAAAAAGAAAACATTTATAAATAACAAACAGTCAATGAACTTTTCTATTTAAAATTTAAATAAAACTTTTCTCTTCTTTCTCTCTCTCTCTCTCTCTCTCTCTCTCTCTCTCTCTTCTTTCTGAGACAGTTTTCTCCCAATATTTATAGCTATAAACCGAAAAATCCAATAAAACGAATTATAAGAAACCGAAATGGAAAATACATAATACAATCAATAAATTATTTTTTAAAATTCTATTTTTAGTTCTGAAAATTCTTGAAAAAAAGCTAATGAAGCAATTTCAATAAATTATTTTATAAAATTCTATTTTTAGTTCTGCAAATTCTTAAAAAAAGCTAATGAAGCTATTTATCTGATAATCAAGTGAAACGAAAGTTTCCTTTTACAAATAATCTGAAAAGTTGTAATAACGTGAGAATAAAAAAATAGCAAACGCAGCAAATTACATTATAAAATTTGATGATTGCCATGTGAAAAGTTTAAATTGTTGGTTTATTTTTTTTTTAAATTTGAAACATCCTGTCATTTTAATTTTGAAAAGATAGAAACGTGAGTTTGATGTTATACAAATGAAACTGGGCAATTATCGAAGGTCCGAGGTTGCGTGAAAATTTCAGTGAGATTGCGACATTTCCATATAAATTGGTCATCGATTTCCTCGAGTTCTGTGTACACAGAGAGAGAAAAAGAGAGAGGGAGAGAGAAAGACTATGTGTATATACACACTAGACACTTTACATTCTCGAACGAATAAACTATGGAATTGCGAAAATTCCAGGCTTTTCGAACAAGAGTGCCCAACAATTTTTTTTTTGTTTTTTTCCTATACTTCGATGCCAGATAAAATACAGAGATTTACAATAGATTGCTCTTTCTCGTCATTTGTGTAGTTTTTACAGCTTTTAAAGTACTAGAATTTATTTTTATCGCTTCATTTTCATTTTATAGGAAAATATTAATAAACGAGATAAATTCTTTGAAAATTGGATCATCCTCACCACGTCTGTCTGCAATAAAGAAAAAAAAGAGAAAAACGGTTCTTTAATTGTCTTGAATTAAATTATTTAAGATTATTATTTATTTAAATTGTATTTGATTAAATATTAAATCAATAATATTTTATTTATCTTTCGTTATTTATTATCTTACACTACTTATTTATTATCTATATATTTATTCACTTTTCTAAATTAAATTATTTAATATTTGTACTATTTATGTAAATAAACTATGAATATATATTAAATCATTAAAAGTTAATTTATTATCTGTTGTTTATTATTTGTTATTACTAGCAAATGTTGCGGTATTTTATTTCCCATTATTATGTAAATTAAAAAAAATTAAAAAACTAATTTTCATTTTTGAAAAATTTCAGATTCAAAATTGAAGAATAATTTACTAACTAATTTACTAAATTAATTATTATTATTTGTAATTTTCGAAAACTTTAATAAAATTCTTCGCGGGAATTTCATTATCTTTAATAGTTATAATTTTGTAAAATCAAACAAATTTAATTATTGTTAAAAATTTGATGAAATTCTTGGCGAAAATTTAAATTATTTTAAAATTTTTTTATTAAATTCTTTATGAAAATTAAAATATTTTCTATAAAAAAATTTTTATTAAAATTGCATTGAAAGTACTTACATAATAAAAAATTTAGATAAAAATAAATATAAAATTATTAAATAAAAATATTAAATTATAATTATTAAATATTAAATAAAAATATTAAAATACAAATATAAATTTAATTGTTTAAAAGAAAATTTCAATTATTTGGAAGAAATTCATTAAATAATGAATAAATTATGAATTATTTGAAAAAAAAAATTATTATTATTATTATTACTATTATTTATTTTATTATTTTTATTTTTTTTATTATTTAAATTTTTTTATAATTAATATTAATCGAATTCTTTCACGAATTTTGGAAAATAAATTAATCTGTAAAAAATTTGATTATTTTTGAAAATAAATGAAATTTTGTCAAAAAGTTTATGAAAACTGTTGGAAATAATTGACTTTCAAAAAGATTTTGCTATTTATAAAAATAATTGAAAATCTTGTCAAGAATTAAAAAACATTTTGTTTAAATAATTTAATTTCTACGAAGAATTTTGCTATTTATAAAAAAATTGAAAATTTTGTCAAGAATTTAAAAAGTTTTGTAAAATAATTGAATTTTTACGAAGAATTTTGCTATTTATAAAAATAATTGAAAATCTTGACGAGAATTTAAAAATTTTTTTGAAAGTAATTGAATTTCAGCCAAGAATTTTATTATTTTGGAAAATAATTGAAATTTTGTCAAGAGTTTATATACATTGTTGAAATTTATTGAATTTCGAAAAAGATTTTTATTCTTTATAAAAATAATTCAAAATGTTGACGAAAATAAATAATTTTTTTGGAATATAATTGAATTTCTTATAAGAAATTTTTTTTTTAAATAATAAAAAATTGATTAAAAAGTTTTTTTAAATTATTGGAAATTATTGAATTTTGAAAAAATTTTTGCTATTTTTAAAAATAATTAAAAATCTTGACAAGAATTCTTAAAATTTCTTGAAAATAATTGAACTTTTGTTATAAAATAATTTAATTCTATTAAGAAATTTTATTAAAAATGTACTCGAATAATAGTACATTTTTTTTAATCGAATAATAAAATTTATAAAAATTAAAATTTAATTGTTTCGAGAAAATTTGAACTTTTTCTTTAATTCAACTTTTTTCTTTAATAAAAAATTAAATTCTTCGCATGAATTTAATTATTTTCAATAGGTACAATTTTAATAATTAAAAGAATTTAATTTTTTTCTTAAATTTGATAAAATTCTTCGCAGAAATTCAAGTTTTTTTTGAAAATTTATGAATAAATTCTTTATGAAAATTAAAATATTTTCAATTAAATTTTAATTAAATTTCTCAAAAAAATTCATAATTGAAACGTTTTAATGATTTTAATTTAATTTTTCGCAAGAAATCTAATTATTGTAAAACATTTAAATATCTTTCTTTATAAAAATTCAATCATTTTCAGATTCATTATTTTAAAAGAAATAGATAATAAATAATACAAAGGAAGTACTTTTAATTAAAATTATTTAATTTAATTTAATTTTTTTTATTATTTATTTATCCATTTATTAATACCATTTGTTAATCAACTCGAATGCAAAAATTAAATATTAACTAAAAATTTCCATACTAATTAAAACATAGAAATTAAATTGCTAATAAACCATTAAAATAATAGAAAATAAATATTTATGCTGTTTATCAATATTTGATGTTAATTTTGTATCTGAGAGTGGTATTGACTTAGTTAGTGAAAAACTACCCCCGGCTAATCTAATTGGGTCACTTCCATCAGAGTAACTCCATCAGGCAGAAATATATTTAGTTTTTATTCTTTCTAATGAAACTGTTAAATTTAAATGACGTTTAAGCCACTTCAACCTACATTTTGCTTCTTTTTTTCATCATTATCATAGAAAAGCGTAGGTATTCTATTATTACTCATAACAAAGAAATGGAAAAAAATTCGTAATATTCAAGTTCTATTATTAAAACATAATTAAATTAAAGTTTTGTATAAACGTGCAAGTTAAAGTGCTAATTATAAATTTTCAAAAAAAAAGAATGAAAGAAAAGCAGAATACACGAAAGATTAAGTTGTTAAATAAAAAATTAGAAACAAAACTTTAATTAAAATTTAAATAAATGAAAAGAAGAGAACAAGAATTTAAATTGGTATTAAGAAAGAAGAAAATGTAATTTAAATAAAAATATTGAAGAGACGTTAGTAATAAATTATTATTACTTAAGAAGAAGAAAGTGATCTCTTCAGTTTTACTTCTTTGCCTTTATCATTTCTTTCTTAAAAATAAAAATATATTAAAAACTGAAAACCTTTCTTGCTTTAATTAAACATTAAAGCAGTGCTTCTTACAAAAAAGATAATAAAAAATATATTGTCTATAAGTCTCGTACTTTTAAAGAAGGCCAATTTTGTACTTTCATTTCCTTAAGAATATTTAAAATCGTTAAAAGAAAAAAGAGTTTTATAACGCGCAGGAAATATTAAATTAAAATTCCGAAAATTATTATTAAAAATAAAATGCTTATCGTTCTGTAAACGTCAAAGCAAATTAAATAAAAAAATTCAATTTTCAAAGAAATTGGAATTAAATTTTTTATAAAGATATTAGAAATTCAAATGTTTCTAAAGAAATTAAATTTTTTACGAAAAAATGAAAATTATAATTAAATTGTTTACAAAGAAGAAACTAAAATTATAATTAAATTGTTTACAAAGAAGAAACTAAAATTATAATTAAATTGTTTACAAAGAAGAAACTAAAATTATAATTAAATTGTTTACAAAGAAGAAACTAAAATTAAATGTGTTTATAAAACAAATTGGAATTTAATTGCTTACAAAGAGAATAGAAATTAAATTGTTGAAAATAAATTCTATATATGAAATGTAGTATTAGAATATAATTCAATTTTCAAAAAATGTATTTCTCTTGTTTTTATGTGTTCATATAAATAAAACCTCTTATAAATTCTGTTTTCACGGTATAGAAACGAAACTTAATTCAGTCTGTTTTGTATCCTTATCAAGGAGTAAACTAAATTAACATTTGAATCTAGATTTATGTAGCTTGAAAACGAAACTCAATTAAACGAAATATTTAGTTTTCGTAACAGAAATGTTAAGTAGTTTTAAAGATTATATTCCGTAAAACGAGAAATTAGAATTTAGCTAATTCTTGAAAGTAAAGTGAAACAGAAAATATTTGTTTGTTTTAATTTTCTCTCTATTTAATTCTCAATAGTTTTTTTAAAAGTTTTTTTAAACAAAATTTGTAAAACTATTAAATTTTTCCGAAGATTTTTGTGACTTATAAAATTAATTTAATTTCTGCGACAATTTGAGGAAAATTTTTGAAAATAATTGAATTTTTTTGAAGAATTTAGTTAAAATTTATATAAATAATTAAATTCTTTCGAGAAATTTAATTAATATTGAACATTAAAAACGATTGAATTGGAATAAAAAAGAAATTTATGATGCTTTTTTAAAATAAATGAATTCTTGACAAGAAATTTTATTCAAAATTAAAAATAATTAAATTGTTTTGCAGAATATTAAAATTTTTCCGAATATTGTAGTAAAAAATGTATTAAAAATAATTTACTTCGTACAGAGAATTTCATTATAATTTTTGAAAATAATAGAATTATTTCGACGAAATTGGTAAAATTTTTTAAAAATAATACTATTCTTTGGAGAAATTTCATTTGAAAATTGTATTTACAATACTTAAATTTCTCCAAAACATTTTCTAACTTAGGAAAATAATAGAATATTTCTAAAAAATTTTATTTATAGAAATAGTTGAATTTTCTGGCGACTTTTATTAGAAATTTTCAAATTTATTGAATTCTTTTACATAATTTTATAATTATTTTGAAAAATATGAGTTATAATAATTAACTAGTTAATAAAGAAATTAGATGCAATTTTCTAACTAAAATTTATCAAAAATTTTGAAAATAATTAAGAAAATTATTAAATTATAAAAAAATTTAAAAATTTAGGTATACAAATTTAAATTGAATTGTTTGAAAGAAAATTACAATTCTTTGGAGGACATTAATTAAAATTATATTAATCGAATTATTTCATAAAATTTCTAAATAATTGAATTTTTGTGAAAAATTTTATTATTTTTTAAAATAAATGAAATTTTGTCAAGAAGTTTATGAAAACTGTTGGAAATTATTGAATTTCAAAAAGATTTTGCTGTTAAGAAAAATAATTGAAAATCTTGTCAAGAATTTAAAAAAAGTTTTGTAAAATAATTGGATTTTTACAAAGAATTTTGCTATTTATAAAAATTATTTATTAAAATTATTTATTGAAAACCTTGACGAGAATTTTAAAAATTTTTTGAAAATAATTGAATTTCAGCCTAGAATTTTATTATTTTTGAAAATATTTAAAATTTTGTCAAGAAGTTTATGAACATTATTGAAATTTATTGAATTTCGGAAAAGATTTTTGCTATTTATAAAAATAATTGAAAATGTTGTCAAGAATTTAAAAAAAGTTTTGTAAAATAATTTAATTTCTACGAAAAATTTTGCTAATTATAAAAATAATTGAAAATCTTAATTAGAATTAAAAAAAATTCTTTTAAATAATTGAATTTCTGTGAAGAATTTTATTAATTTTGAGAATAATTGAAATTTTATCAAGAAGTTTATAAAAACTGTTGGAAATTATTGACTTTCAAAAAAAATTTTTGCTATTTATAAAAATAATTGAAAATCTTGTCAAGAATTTAAAAAAAGTTTTGTAAAATAATTAAATTTTTACGAAGAATTTTGCTATTTATAAAAATAATTGAAAATTTTGTCAAGAAAACAAAAATGTTTAAAAATAATTGAAGTGCAGACTATAATTTTATTATTTTTTGAAAATAATTCAAATTTTTTCAATTAGTTTATAAAACCTGTTGGAAATTACTGACTTTCAAAAAATTTTTGCTATTTTTAAAAATAATTAAAAATCTTGTCAAGAATTTTAAAAAAGTTTTGTAAAATAATTGAATTTTTACGAAGAATTTTGCTATTTATAAAAATAATTGAAAATCTTGTCAAGAAAACAAAAATGTTTAAAAATAATTGAAGTGCAGACTATAATTTTATTATTAATTTTGAAAGTAATTGAAATGTTATCAAGAAATTTATAAAAACTGTTGGAAATTACTGACTTTCAAAAAATTTTGCTATTTATATAAATAATTGAAAATCTTGTCAAGAATTTAAAAAAAATTATTGATATTAATTGAATTTTTACCAAGAATTATGACATTTAAAAAAATAATTAAAAATCTTGACAAGAATTAAAAAATTTCTTTTTAATTCTTTTCTTTATTTTTTAGAAAGAATTTTATTATTTTTTGAAAATAATTTAATTCTTGCCTGGAAATAAATCAAGTCCTTCAACAAATTTTGTCAAAATTGTATTAAAAGTAATTGAATAATAAAAAAAAATAATAAAATTTAAGTATAATAATTCAAATTTAATTGTTTTGAAACATTTTTTTAAATAGTAATTGAATGATGTTAAGAAATTTTTTTTATAATAATTAAATCCCCCATAAAGAATTTTATCATTTATAAAAATATTTTAAATCTTGATAAAAATTAAAAATATTTTTTTATTCTTTTTATTGGATAATAAGTGAATTTTAATTTTTTTGAAATCTGAAAGAATTCAAAAATTAAAGTTGATATTTAAAAACAAAAATAAGAAATTTGCATAATAATAAATAAAATACCACGTTTGCATTTGCTGATAAGAAATAAAATCCAAATTTTTTTTTGACTGCGTAAAATATTCCAAGAAAGAGCAAAATGTCGTTTTTATATTTTTTGTGAAAGAAGGAACATTATTTTTTAAAGACTGTGGTTTGTATGAATTCTTTTGTTTCTATGAAAAGAAGGGTTGTTAATTTTTTCATCCCAAACTCATAAAGAATCGTTTTAATTTTGTTTTTTGTTAGGGTGAAAAAGTCCTTCCGCTCAATACTAACGTCAACTCGTTAATCTCCCCGCAATGTCACCAATTGTCATTCAAATTTCACGAACGTTTTTAATGCCCACATTACAAGAAGCAAGCAAGCAAGCAAGCAAAAAAAGAGCACATGTAAAACTGGGCATTTAACTCGCTCAAATAAAAGCCAATTGTCTAACAATACCTGAGTACAACAGCAGCAACTGGTGGTCTCCCCTGTGCACCCTGACGAGATGAGTGCGAATGGAGAAAAGCTGGCACGTGGAGCCTCGATCTCGGATAAAGAGGTCCATGGGGAACCAAAAGAGTGAGATACTCGTCCGTTTTTAGTTCTTTATAATCCTCTCGATTTGGCGTTAGGGTCACGCTGCCTAAAGGCGTGACCGGTTGTATTTGTACCCTCGGCTGACAAAATAACGATGAACTCGAATCAAGTACATGAGGCAGTGCCCCGTCTTCATTGTTCCTTGGCTCGAGGACCGAATAGGAAAGTTGAACTATTCGTGGCAGTGTTTTTGGTACTTTAATTCGACCCGAGGCATCTGGTGGTGGTAATGGTGGCCACCAATTTGCCGGAATTGTTATTTGCGCCAGGCAAACGCCATCTTCACCATCGGGACTGCAGGCTGCTGTTAATGGTCCATTTTTATTCGTCGTCGACGATGATGATGATGAGGAGGAGGAGGACGATGAGGATGATGACGAGTCCTTTGATGTTGTCGAGCTCAACCTGCTGCTACCACCGTTTAAAGAAGCGTGCAGCACGACGCAGACTCTTTGATGACGACCCAGAAGCAATTGTCTTCTACCGGTTGACTCGCTTCCCGCATGGAACAATACCCTGGACAGAGAAGAAGAGTTCTTTATTTTCATGCCGAGATCAAGATTATGCAGTATGCACTTTGTTGCCCTATTGTTTCATTTTTCTCTCTCTCTCTCTTCTCTTTCTTTTTTTCCACTTTTATTTTTTTAATCTTTTGCAAACTTTAATACCGAAAGATGAAATTTTCAATATAAAAATCCACTATCATTTCTTTAGAAAGAAAAAATATTTTTAAAGAAGATAACATTTTACTATCATCAAGATTTGATATTGATAGAAATCTTTTTTCGAAAAAAAATTAATTTTATCTCTCCCTAACTTTCCCCCGATTTCTAGAAAAAAATTTACTTTTTCCCTCACCCTTAAGAATATTCTGATTCACTCTAAAAATGATAAGATAATAGAAAAAATGTTCTATTACATTTATCTATGAATTTCTTTCATTTTAAAATTATACGAAAACGTAAGTAATTTTATTTAAATAAATTTTTAATCAATATTATTTTTCCACAGGAATTAAGATTTTAAAAATATCACATTCAAACTTCTTTGAAATTTAAATATAAAAATATTCTTATTGTAACTTGTTCACAATTATTTTTGTCGTTTCAATTAAATTATTATTTTCTAGAATTATTAAGTTTTTAACTAAAATTTTTCTTTAAATCTTTTTCAAATTGCTGATAAGATTTTCTTTGAGAATTTTCATAACCATTTGTGTAAACAAATTCAAATTTACGAAATAGAACGAAATTTCAATTATTCGGTAATTCTACATTTAAATATGTTTCAGAAAATAAAAACTTTAAATAATGAAAAAAAAGTTCAATTTAACTTTTTGGAAAACAATTAATTCGGCAGAATTGTTAATGAAAAGTATGAAAAATTCAGATTTAAAACCTTTTTAAAATTCAATTATTCTTCAAAATCCCGCAACGCTTTTAATATTCAATTATTATCTAAATATTTAACTGAAATTTATTTTTAAAATAATTTTTATTAGAAAATTCTATGAGAATTAAATTTATTTAAATAAAAAATAAATTATTTATTGAAAAATTGAATGTTTTTCAAAATTAAATTCTTATAAATAATGTTATCGATAAAATTTAAAAAAAATGACATTTTCCAAAATTAAAAAAAATTTTTTAAATAATAATTGTTTATTTTCAAAAAAATTGATACCAATTTTTTTTAGATAATTAAATTAATTCCTGTGAAATTTTTATTATTTATAAAAAAAATAATTATTAAAAATAATATTGAGAAAAAATTTTTAAAATAATTGAATTTCAGCGAAGAATTTTGCTATCAATAAAAATAACTGAATATCTTGACGACAGTTTTTAAAATTTTTTGAAAATCATACAATTTCTACCAAGAATTTTATTATTTTTGAAAATAATTGAATTTTTATCAAAAAGTTTGTTGCAATTTTTGGAAATTATTTATTTTTGAAAAATATTTTAGCTATTTACAAATGTAATTAAAAATCTTGACGAGAATTTAAAAACAAATGATTGAAAATATCTGAATTTCGGACAAGAATTTTATTTATTTTTTAAATAATTTAAATTATGTCAAGAAGTTTATTAAAACTATTGGAAATTATTGAATTTCTAAAAAGATTTTTTCTATTACTATAAAAATAATTGAAAATTTTGGCGAGAATTTGAAAAAAAGTATTGAAAATAATTTGACTTACTACCGAGGATTTCATTTGTTGAAAATTATTGAAATGTTGTCAATAACTTTATTAAAATTATTACAAATTATTGAGTTTAAACTTTAAAATATTTTTGCTAATTATAAAAATAATTCAAAATCTTGAGGAAAATTAAAAAAATGATTAAAAATAATTGAATTAAAAACCGAAAATTTTATTTTTTTAAAATAATTTAAATTTTGTCTAGAAGTTTATTAAAACTATTGGAAATTATTAAAATTCTGAAACGATTTTTTCTGTTATTATAAAAATAATTGAATATTTTGACAAGAATTTGAAAAAAAATTATTGAAAATAATTTTAATTATTACCGGGAATTTCATTTGTTTAAATTTATTGAAATGTTGTCAATAACTTTTTTAAAATAATTAGAAATTATTGAACTTAACATATTTTTGCTAATTTTAAAAATAATTGAAAATCTTGACGAGAATTAAAAAAAAATTATTAAAAATAATTGAATTACAACCAAAAATTTTATTTTTTTAAAATAATTTAAAGTTTGTCAAGAAGTTAAAATTAAAAATTTAAATTATTTGAAATTATTGGATTTCGGCGAACGATTTTTTTATTTAAAAAAATAATTGAAAATCTGGACAAAAATTTAAAAAGAGTGATTGAAAATAATTGAAGTAGGACAAAAAATTTATTATTTTTGAAAATAATGGAAATTATGTCAAGAGGTTTTTTAAAACTATCGACAATTATTGATGTTTGAAAATGATTTCTGCTATTTATAAAAATAATTGAAAATCGTGACGAGAATTTACATAATTTCTTAAATAAATTGAATCTCTACGAAGAATTTTATTACTTTCGAAAATATTTGAATTCTTTTGCGACGAATATTGTTATTCACGAAAATAATTTAAGTTTGCAAATAAGTTTAGAAATTTTCTGAAAATAATTTAATGTCTGTGAAGAATTTTGATGAATAATTTTGAAATAAAATTGTTCATTAAATAATTTAACAGCAAACATTTTTTTTATAGTTCATCCAAGATTTAAATTATTGGGAAAAGTAGAAAATATTTAATACTTTATTTTAAAATTCTCGGTTGATTTCAAAGTTTTTAGGCAAACAAAAAGAGAAACCAAAATTGAAAACTTAAAATTAAATTATTTTCCAAGTCGATACTTTAAACAAAATTCACTGACTTTTCTCTAAATTCTATGACCTGCGACAACCTTTTATCATCACAAAATCCTTAAATAAAAATAGTGTTTGAATACAAAACTTTATTTCCAATTTCGAAACAATCGAAGTGCAGAAATTTTTCATGAATCAATATTGTCGTGTGAGAGAATGAAATATTAAAGAAGCTTTTAGTCAATTTTTAATGGAAAAGTTATTTAAAGTATACGAAAAAAAAGAAGAGGAAAAAAGGGAATAAGAAGACGAGAAGATTTACCTCGCGACCAATAAGAATAAGAAGAGAATCCAAAAGGGAATTCCCTGTGAAACGAGAAGATTGGTGAAATTTCAGTGACTTGAAGTATCTCGCAGAGTATTAGAAAAATTCAGAAAAGTAGGTGTTACTGGCTGGATCGATAAGTCTAAAAGCACTTGCATCTCTCAGATTTAGGGCAACCGTATATCGTAAAATACGTAATAACATGGAACATGTTATGATTCTCAAAGGTACAATCGGATTCTCAGTTTTTTTCCAATAAAAATGTTACTTTACGAAAAAATATTTGTAAATATATTACATATGTACACATAAATATAATATCAGAATTTTTATCCATTGACATAATTATAAAAGCACTCAAATAAATTAAATTTGCCCTCTAACATACACAATGAAACATTCTCTCTTATTTTTTTCAATTTATTATCTTTTGAAATTAGAGCAAGGTTTCAAAAAAATGAAAAAGTACACAAAAAAAAGAAGAAGAAAAAGAAAGACTACGGTAAAAATACAAAAGAAAATTGTAGATAAATCTTGAAAAGCATAAGGTGAAATACATTACCAATAAAAATCGCAGAAATGAAAATGAAATGTAAATATAAAAATAGAATAAATTCAGGGGAATAAAAATTTTAGTGTCCAATAATTTAAAACTTTTATAGTTTGAAACAAGTGTGTATTTAACTTTAGAATTTTATTTATTATTTAGAATATCAGTTAAATTTTGCATTTAATCAAAATTCAACAGAATTCTTACTCTACAATTTTAATATGAATTTAACTTTTTAATTGTTGTACTTTTAAATTAAATATAAACTTTAATAATTGATTTAAATATGCAGAAATAGGGTTACCACAAAAATTTCATCTCTCTAAAAATGATTAAAATAATTAAAAATAAAATTAGTTTCTGCGGCAAACTTTCCTTGATTATTTTCAAATATTCAATCAAATTCTTTAAAAAAAAATTCAATTATTTTTACAAGAATTTTAGCAAAAATGCAAACATTAAAAAATCTAAACTATTTAAATATATTCAATTATCTTTAAAAATGGAATAGAAAAATTTTGAAAAATAAGTTTAGTGAACTTCTCTCGATTCCTTTCAAGAAATTCAATATAATTGTTAGAAAAAATTCAATCGTTTTTAAAATTCTGGAAAATTGAATTATTTAAAAAAAATTAAATTTCTTATTTATAAAAATGCAATTATACTTAAAAAGAAATGCAAATTTTTACAAGAAAAATTAACGTACCAAATTTTTCTCGATCATTTTTCAAAAATGTTAATAAAATTTTTTTTTAATTTCATAATTTTTAATCGAGTTTCAAAGGATTTCAATTATTTCAAAACCTTTTGATTTACTTGATTTCATAATAAAAAAAAAAATTCAATTCTTTATAGAAAATTGAATTAAAGTATTTTAAAAAAACTAATTTTTCTCAATTTTCAATAAAAGATTGAAAAATTTTAATATTTATAAAAGAATTTTTCAATTATAATTGTAATTCGTTAGCTATTAAAATAATTTATTTTTAGACACAAATTAGAACCTTTAATAGTTAGACAAACAAATAAACAAATATATTTGATTCTGACTCTAAAATATTTATTTTAACGATTTATCAGTAATTAAACTAAAATTCTTTGAGTTTTTTATATTTTTCAATTTTTGATAAAAATTCTTTACTAAATTATATTATGAATTTAATGTCACAAAAAGTTCATTAATTTGATAATTCGTTAATATACTTTTTTTAACAATAAAAATATCTAAACAATTGAATTAAAATTTCTTAGAAAAAAATTTTTTTCCGAATTTGAAATGAGATTATTTTAAAAGTTAATAATTTTTAAGATTAATATTAATTAATTCTTAATTTCCTCCTAATTAAACTTTCCAAAATTGTTTGGATTAAAATCTACTGAAATTTAATTATTTTTGAGAATTGAAACTTTTTTGTAACAAAAATGTTTCTAATTTTTTGTTTTACTTTTAGTTTTTCAAAAATTCGTTTGGTCACAAAAACAATAAATATTGTTTAAAAAAAATTTAATAATAAAAATATCTAAACAATTGAATTAAAATTTCTTAGATATAAATTTTTTTTCGAATTTAAAATGAAATTATTTTAAAAGTTAATGATTTTTAAGAAAAACATTCAATAATTTTTAATTTCTTCTAAATTAAACTTCTCAAAAATTTTTTAATTAAAATCTCCCAAAATTTAATTCTTTTTGAGAATTGAAACTTTTTTGTAACTAAAATGTTTTCTATCTTTTTTATTTTAATTTTTCAAAAATTCGTTTGGTCACAAGAAAAATTGATTTTTTTGAAGTAATTCTAGAAATTTGTCATTTTTCCAATATTCTTAATAAAATTCCCTGACTTTTTCCTGATTTCTCCGACGAATTAAATTTTTCCCGTCTTTTTCCTGAATTTCCTGACTTGTGACAACCCTGTAAAAATAAAGAAACAAAAGATTGAAAATCTACAACGTTTGATTTACACCTCGACGAAGAGTTCCAAAAATCGAATAACTAACTAATACATCGAATTTGTTGCTTTAAATAATTTTTAATTTCAGTTAAGAATGAATTTCTTCATTGTATCGAAGTTTGCTTAAGATAGAATTTTTTTATTGATTCTCAGTAACAAAAATAACAGAAATTCGATAATTATTGAAAATTACATAAAGAAGACAAATTATGATAATTAAAAATTCGATTTAAATTAAAAATATATATTTAAATTGAAATGTTTTATTTGACATTATCTTAAGTTTACGACTGAAAGTCTCAATTACCGATAAATTATCTTTAAATCTAAATAAATTATTTCAAGCTTTAAATAACTTTATTTTCAATTTCATGTGCAATTTTTTTCCAATCAGAAGCAAATTTGCTTAAAATGAAAATTTTTTGATTGAATCTCAATATCTAAATTGCTAGAAATTCGATGATTATTAAAAATTCCATAAAATATAAATTTGAATGCATAAAAATCTATATTTAATTTGAGAATTTTATTTCACGTTATTTAAAATTTAGTATTTCGGTTTAAACAAAATTTTTATTTGCAATTTTTACGTGCGTGAAGTTTAAACCTTTTATGATCAATGATGAAGTAGAAAAAATATCTTTTATGCAGAAAACAATAATTTTTGTTTACGACTTTTTATTCTTTTTTTACGTTTTCAATCAAAAAATCGTGCGAAACATTTTCAAGACAAAAATTTGAATAGAAAAATATTTTCTTTAAGCTTTGATTATAAACGTGGACTTATTTTGAATTCGAACAAATCATTTAATGTTTGAACTTATTTTATTTTTTAATGAAATACAATTGTTTTCATAACGGAAGTAAATTTTGCTTAAAATGGAAATTTTTCTATTGAATCTCAATATCTAAATTTTTATAGAAATTCGCTAACTATTAAAATTTGCATAAAATGCAAATTTATTGAAATTAAAATTTCGCTTCATAAAACTCGAAATTCAATTTAAGATATTTACTTCACTTTATTTAAAAGTTAGTACTTCTTTTCAAGGGAAATTTTTATTTTCAATCCAAATAAGTTATTTTATCGTTCAAATCATTTTGTTTTCAATTTAATAGAATTTTTACCATATTTATCGGAAGAAAATTTGCTTAAAGTGGGAAATTTCTGATTTAGTCTCAATACCCAAAATCCAAATTAATAGGAATTCGAAAATTGAGGTTCCTGAAGTTGGCATCGACGCTTAGCATCAAAATGTATTTTTCCTTATTTTCAGTAAAAATAATGTAACTAATTTTACTCCCTTTATTCAGCTAAGAAGGAAAAAACTATTTAATAGTATTTTTTTAACTTAAAACTTTGAAAAAAATTGTGTGTGATTGTTTTGGTTTTGTACAAAAATTATTTTTCGATCCTGAGCATCGATTGCAACTTCAGGGACCTGAAAATTTTATTAAAAACTCTATAAAAAGGAAATTCATCAGATTAAAAATTCGATTTCACGAAAATTCAGTTGGATTTAACTTTCTCATATTGGTAGAAAAATTAATTTAGATAAAATAGTTCTCCAAAAGGTGGAAATTCGATTTCGTAGAAGATGAAATTCGTATTCGTATTTATGCGTCTAAAATGCTATCGAAAAGTGTTTAATTTTTCATTTGTATAGGAATGTTTAAAGAAAGTAAAAAAAAAAAAATAGAAAAATACGGAGAAAATACAAAGTATCGAAACAAGAGAGAAAATAAGAAAAAAATAAAAAAAAACGAAGAAAATACAAAGAAACAAGACGAAAATAGGAAAAAATAAGAAAAAATAAGAAAAACAAGAACAAACGAAAAAGGAGCAGAGACCAAAAAAAGGAAAATATAATGATAAATGGCAAAATAATAATACAGTATCGGATCGCCGAGGAACAAAAAAATATACACACAGAGAGAGAGAGAGAGAGAGAAAGATGGGAATTGATTAAAATAACTTGTTTTGTGAAAAATTGATTATACCTGAGGACCGGTGAATCACGTGCAACTGTGTTGCTCACCAGGTGAGCTGACATATCCAAATGCCTCGTTCCAAGTTCCTGGGCGTCTAACAATGCCCGGCTCATCGCCAGCGATGATGTGGTTGTATTATTTGGTCCTCTCCTTGGATCTGGTAACGGAAGTGTATCGAGGGGATCCGGTACGATGTATCTGGCCGGAACAGTTTGTTTTGTACTGAAAGGGCCGTAGGTCGCTCTCACTGAAACCGGTTCGCTTGTCTGGAAGACAGTGAATTTGTCGATGGATAAAATTGAACCTGGAGGCGACGCCGCCGTTACCGTTGATATTGGCGTCATCGTTTCTTGTCGCGACGTCGACGGATAATACTGTCTCGGCGAATGTTTCAGAAAAAATCCACCATCCTTATTTTCAAAATGCACATCAACCGAGGCCGCAACATCTGCAAATAAATCCCAATTCATTAGTATTATATTATCATAACACAACAAAATATTCATTACATTAAACTATTCAATTTGAATAATAAATTATATATATATTATAGTAAATAAACTAGCAAATGATGTATTTGAGCGGCTGGATTCCATAAGGGCACGTAAATTTTTCTCGGCCGAAATCGAAGTCCCCTGGACACTCAAAATTCAACTTCTGAATTTAAATGTTTAAAATATATATCCTTATAGGAAATTTCATTGCGCATCTTTTTTTCTTTTAAATTTTTATTGTATCTGTTACCGTTTTCAAAATATAAGGAAAAAACTGTTTTTTTAAAGAGTGAAATTTTTATTGTTTTTTTCACTTCAACTCGCGATTACTCAGTCAATTTTACGAATTTTTTAATGAAACAAAAATAAAAATACGCGTTGTTTTATCCTACGAGTGACTAAAAAAGAAAAATGTTGTTTTAATTATAAATAAAAAAGTTATTAATTTTTTATTAAGATATTGCAAAATTCGTAAACTGAAATTTTCACTAAGCGGGGAAGTTGAGCAAATTTTGAGCAACAAAAAACTTCCAGCGAGAAAGTTATTCATTTAGGTCTAAAAAAGTTTTTCCCGAAAGTTACAGTTCAATTAAACAATTAGTTAACAAATGGCGAATGTTAAAAGTCGTTGGCGACTGAACGCCCAGCGCGCGTATCTCACTTAATAGTAAGCTGGAGAGTTTTATTCTGTGTATACATAATACGGGTGAGATACGCACGCTGGGCGTTCAGCCGCCAACGACTTTTAACATTCGCCATTTGTTAACTAATTGTTTAATTGAACTGTAACTTTCGGGAAAAACTTTTTTAGACCTAAATGAACAACTTTCTCGCTGGAAGTTTTTTGTTGCTCAAAATTTGCTCAACTTCCCCGCTTAGTGAAAATTTCAGTTTACGAATTTTGCAATATCTTAATAAAAAATTAATAACTTTTTTATTTATAATTAAAACAACATTTTTCTTTTTTAGTCACTCGTAGGATAAAACAACGCGTATTTTCGTTTTTGTTTCATTAAAAAATTCGTAAAATTGACTGAGTAATCGCGAGTTGAAGTGAAAAAAACAATAAAAATTTCACTCTTTAAAAAAACAGTTTTTTCCTTATATTTTGAAAACGGTAACAGATACAATAAAAATTTAAAAGAAAAAAAGATGCGCAATGAAATTTCCTATAAGGATATATATTTTAAACATTTAAATTCAGAAGTTGAATTTTGAGTGTCCAGGGGACTTCGATTTCGGCCGAGAAAAATTTACGTGCCCTTATGGAATCCAGCCGCTCATTTAATTTGATACTGTTATACAAATTACAAAATTTTTTATTAACAAACATAAATTTTTTAAATAATTTCATAATCAAAATTTTAAAAAAATCACTTTTTAAATACAAAATGATTTATTACTATTCATATTGTCAAAAATTTTATTGAAATTTCACGAAAGAATTTCAATATTTCCTAAAATTTTAACAAATCTTTCTAAATAAAAATAATTAAATTATTTTAAATAGTAAAATTATTCGCAAGAATTCAATTATTTTTAATACAATTTAAAAAAAATTCTTCTCCATAAAATTTTAATTATTTTTAAAATGTTTAATTAAAATTATTAAAGGAACTCCATTATTTGACAAAAAAAAATCAAAGAAATTCTGCAAAAAGAATTTAATTACAATTTTTAAAAATTTAAACAAAATTCTCCGCAAGATTTAAGTTATTTTCCTAAATAGTGGAATTTTGTGAAGGAATTCTATTATTATTAAATTTTTTGATAAAATTTTTTGCAATAATTCGATGATTTTCAATACATTAATTAAAAAATTTAAAATATTTGAAAAGAAAAATTACAAAAAAGTTAAGAAACAAAAAATCAAACAGCAACTATAACAATTATGATTACGAATTAAAATTACAATTTATATTCTCATTCATTATAAATTAATCAATAATCTTTGTCAACTATTAAAAGAATACAATTGATATTCTTAATTATTTTCAGTATTAAATTTAAAAAAGAAATTAGAGAAAAAAAGTTAATTGAGCCAAAATATTTATCAATCTATCTCTAAAAAAATTAAATTTTTATTAAAGATTATGTTTAAAAAATTAAGAAATTATTCCAGTTTTTTCATCTTTTTTTAATAACATTTAACATTTTGTTAAATAATTTTCAAATTTTGTTAGAAATAAATAAAAGAAATTATAGAAATTCGATTTGTCCGACAAAATGTTTTTGACAACACTTTATATTGTTTAATAGAAAAGAATGAAGGAAATTGTCATGATTTTGATTTGCTACCAGCACCTACTTAATTTTAGAAATTAAATTTAAATGTTAAATATTTTTTGTTTTAAATCCAATATCGAATTTTCAAAAATTAAGTAGGACTGGTAACTGGATGAAAGTTTCAGTTTCATAAAAATACTTAACTTTTAAAATTCTATTTCTAAAGTTAATTTATTATTAAAAAATACTAAATAATTAATTCTTATTATCTATTAATCAATACTGATTAAAAATATAATATTTTGATTTTGTTAAAAAAATTTTGATAATAAATAGAAATTATGCAAAAGAATACTACAAATTTTGTTAAAACAATATGATTTTCAAAATTAATTACAAAATGGAAGATTAAAAAAAATGTTGATGGAAAAATATAAATAGTTTAAATTACTTTATTTTTTCTTCGTTTTTAAATACAGAAAAAGAAATTATGCAAATTTTTTCATTAATTTCTAGATTAAACTTAAAATAAATTGGTTTTTAGAAAGTTAAAAAATTAAATCTTATTAAAGAAATTCTTCAAATGAAATTAAATATTTTGTTCTTTAATAAAAAAATGTTAATTGTGAATAGACATGATTATTATATGAGAAAGTACACAAGCATTTTTTTAGCTAGTAAAATATAAAATATCTTTATATACATAAAAAAACAAAAATTGTAATTATTAAATACACAAATTCTTCCTACACATTTTTTGTTATTAATTTAAAATAGAAAAAACATTATTGTTAAAAATTGTAATTAAAAACGAAAACTTCATAACTTTTTATTTCAAAAGAAAATAATAATTTTTAAAATATTAGGCTTCGCACTCTTCTACTAAAAGCTACTATTTGCTACTTTTTTGATACGAGGCTACTTTTTGGCTACTTTTTTGAGCCTAATGCTACTAAAAGCTACTTTTCTCAAAAAATAGTGTTAAAACTAAAATCGTTAATGAAAAACGACCGCCAATAAGATAATAGGAAATAATTTTACCAACATTTACTCTATTGAATTAAACAAATTTTTTTAAACATTTTTTCAATTTTTCAAAAAACAATCTTGACTGTTCATAATTATAATTGAAAAATTTGATTAATTCAATTTCATTAAAATTTATTAATACTAATTGAATTTGTGCAAAGAATTTTACTATTTATAAAAGTAATTGAATTCTTCCAATGAATGTTATTACATATTTATGAAAATAATTAAATGTTTGCGTAGAATTTTATTAACATTTTTGAAAATAATTGAATTGTAGAGAACAATTTAATTATTTATAAAAATAATTGAAATTTCGGAGAATTTCAAAAAAATGTTAAACATAATTGAATTTCTGCGAAGAATTATGTTACTTTTGAAAATAATTGAATTATTTTTTTAATTTTATGGAAATTTTTGAAAAGAATTGAATTCTTATGAGGAATATTTTTCAAAAATAATATTTAAAAGAATTTAGTAAATCGGAAAAATTTTGGTATTTATGAAAATAATTGAAATAATTGAATTCCTTAGACAAAATTTAAGAACCACATTACTTTTTTAACTATCTACATGCTTTGCTAAAAAAACTAATTTTATAAAAAATTTAAAAAACCGAAATTCTTAAAATTCATCTGTTTCCACTTATTTTTCTAGTTTTGCTTCTTTATTTTTGGGTTTTTGAGAACCACTTTCCTTTTTAATTATCTACATGCTTTGCCAAAAAAGCTAATTTTATAAAAAAAATTTAGAAACCGAAATTCTTAAAATTCATCTGTTTCCACATGTTTTTCTAGTTTTGCTTCTTTATTTTTGGGTTTTTGAGAATCACTTTACTTTTTTAATTATCTACATGCTTTGCTAAAAAAAACTAATTTTATAAATTATTTTAAAAACCAAAATTCTTAAAATTCATCTGTTTCTACTTGTTTTTCTACTTTTGCTTCTTTATTTTTGGGTTTTTGAGAATCATTTTACTTTTTTAATTATCTACATGCTTTCCTAAAAAAAATAATTTTATAAAAACCCGCCACTGCAGTGCGAGTACAACTCGCACTTGTCCAATTTTTTTTTACTATTTTCTCTTTTTTATTTTTGGCTTTACTATTCGTTTTTTTTTTTTACTATTTTTGTCTTTTTTCTTAACTATTCGTTTTTTTCCTATTCTTTTATTACGATTTTTGTCTTTAGTGTTCTTTTTTTAAAAAAGTTTTTAATGAAATTCTTTAATTCTTTTTTTTGTCATCGCGTGCTACTATTTCCTACTTTTTTTAAACTCATAATGGAGTGCGAAGCCTGAAATATAAACAAAAAATAATTATAAAATTTCTAAATCAACATTATGAAAATTTCTTATCTTATTTTATAAAAGCAATATCTATTAACCTTTTCTCTAAATAAACAATAAAAATTGATATTGACAAATCGAAAAACCAAAGTGTTTTGAAAAAGAAAAAAAACAAAAGCATATACAAAAACTAACTTCATACTGCGAACAGAATGAATGAAAACCCACAGAGATTAATATAGTTAATTATTCAATTTAAATCGTTTCTTTTTTGAATGATAAATAAATTTGAAATCACTACCATTTAAGTGAAATTAAATATTTATCAGTGAAATAAATTTTCGATTTTTGTCCAACTTTTTTTTTGAACTGAGTTTGGATAATGAAAGTAATTATTGAGAGACTTATTTAATGGAATATGGTCGAGTGTTGATTTTCAGCAATTATAATGAAGATGTCTTGTTTATTATCGCGACTGACTCTTTCTCTCTCGCACAATTTCAAGATGTTTAATGTGATCTTGTTTGCAGTTCTGCACAGCGAATCGCAAGTACGCACTTAGAGACCACGTAACACATAAGTTGACTCACAGTGAGATGAGAATTCAAGTGCTTCAGGTCAAAGTGGCACTAGTTTTAATGAACCAAGTTTCGAAAATTTTTCCTGATTCTTCGAAAAGGTCGTCGATCTACAAACATAATATTCAGTTATATAAATATCTTTCAAATAATATTAATATTCAGTTTGAATTTTTCAATATTTGTCTTATTCTTTTTATTTTACTTTTTAGTTCTATTATTTAATTTTTATTTCTTTCTATATCTTTTAAAAATACTTTAAAATTTTTATATTTATATTTCTGTAATTTTATAAATTTATATTTTTACATTTTTACGTTTTTAAATCTTAATATCATTAAATTTTTACATTTTTACAATTTTATAGTTTTACATTTTTATATATTTTTAATCCTCTTTTACATTTTTAATCCTCTTTTATATTTTTTTCCCCTCTTTTTATATTTTTAATCATCTCCATTAAAATAAGCCTTTAAAACATTATTTAAAAAAAACTCTCCTCGAAAGAACCTTATGAAAAATAATATTCACATTCGAAAATTGAATCTCCAAAGTATTCTCAATATTTGCATTTCATTTTGAAAATTAGTTCCGCGAGAATGTTTGCAGCATCGCATCTGCAAAATGTTTACTCTATATCTAAAATGAAGTGTATTATAAAATAATATTCAAAAAATAATTGAAAAAAACTAGAGTTGCTTTTTTTCCATTGCCTTAATTAAAAAGTATAACATTCGTTTGGGAATACAAAAAAAAAATGTGAGGAAAAAAATGTTTATTAAAAGTTTAGCAATCGCTTGAGAAGAAAAGGATTGTAATTAAAAGTTAGTAGAGCGTTGAAACAATATTTCTAAAATGTTCGCACCTTTTTCAAAAAAAAAAAATTTCTCCAGCACATCGAAACAATGAGATAAAAATATTGTTTGAGACTATACAAAATAATAATAATAATAATAATAATAATAATAATAATAATAATAATAATAATAATAATAATAATAATAATAATAATAATAATAACAAGAATAATGACAATAGTAATAATAAGAATAATGATAACAATAATAATACTTAAGGGAATAGGAAAAATTATTTTTAAAATTTTGTAATCAATCACAATATGAATACTTTAATCTTTGGAAATCATCCAAGAGGATCAATCATTTAAATACCGCTTCTATTTATATTTCGTTTTTTAAATATTTAAATTAGAGTTTTAATGATTATTTAAGTATTTGCTAACATTTATTTTACTATTTTTCATGAGTTTAAGCTAATTTTGAACCATTTTTACCCTTTTTTTTAGTTTTTTATATTTTTCGATATTTTCAGAATTTTAAATAATTCTCAAAAAATTTTTAAATATTTTTTAGATTTCAATATTTTTTTGTTCTGTTTAGTATTCTAAAAAACTTTTTAGTATTTTTTAATATTTTATAGATTTTTAAAAGTATTTTTTCAGTATTTTCTACTAATTTCCAGTATTTTTAGAATTTTTCAGTATTGTAAAGTAATTTTAATTATTTTTAAAACATTTGTTAGTTTTTTAAAATATTTTTTTCGTAAAATTCCCATATTTTAAAGTATTTTTCAGTAGTTTTTTGAACTTTTAATGATTTTCAAGTAGTTTAAACTATTTTTTAATCATTTTTTTACCTATATTTAGTATTTTTTTACATTTTTCAATTTTTTCAGTATTTTAAATAATTATCCAACACTTTTTTTGAATTTTTAAAATATTTTTTAGATTTCAATATTTTTTTGTTCCCTTTAGTATTCTAAAAAACTTTTTAGTATTTTTTAATGTTTTTTAGATTTTAAAAAGTATTTTTTCAGTTTTTTCTACTGAATTCCAGTATTTAAAAAAAATTTTTAGTATTGTAAAGTGTTTTTTATTATTTTTAAAACGTTTTTATTATTTTCAACTACATTAAATTATTTCTAAACATTATTTAAGAATTTACTAATTTTTTTTAGTTTCTAAAAATATTTTGTAGTATTTCCTGTTATCTACTATTTTTCAGTATTTTTCTGTATTTTAGAAAAAATTTTAAACCCTTTTTTAGTATTTTTTAATAATTTACAGTTGTTTAAAATATTTTTTAATATTTTGTAGTATTCTTCAGTTTTTTTTTAGAATTTTTAGAATTTTTAGAAATTTTTCGCGGTAGTTCTAGTAATTTTTTTCAATTTTTTTTTTCAATTTCTAAAATTTTTTTTTTTTTATTATGTTTTAATATTTTTTAATTTTTAAATAATTTCTTTAGTATTTTAAAGTATTTACAGTAGTTTTTTGAAAAAATTATAAAAACTTTTTAGTAATTTTTAGGATTTTAAAATATTTTTTAGTTTAAAGAGATCATTTTTTATTGTTTTTTTTACTATTTCCAAGTAGTTTTTAGAATTTTACTATATTTTAAAGTATTTTTAAATATGTTTTTGTTGTTGTTAATAGTTTTCAGTATCATTCTGTATTTTTCACTATTGTCTATAGTATTATTTATAGTTTGTTTTATTAATTTTTTTAGTCCTCATTTAATTAAATATTTTTTTCAACACTTTTAAGTTTTTGAAAATAATTTTTAGTATTATTCAATATTTTCCAGAGTATTAAAGTCTTTCTTCATATTTTTTTAGTATTTTTTAGTATTTTTTAGTTTGTAAAAATTTTGTTTGTTTTTTTTGTTATACATTATGGAAGGGCATTTGAACCTTTATTACGTCTCAGTTTAAAAAAATGCGTTGATTAAACTGTGACGTCATAAAGGTTGTAATGTCCTTAATTAATTTTTTATTGTTTTGTTAAACATTTTTTAGTTTTTAAAACTATTTTTTATCATTGTAAAGTGTTTGTTTATTGTTTGTTTGCTTTTTTATTTTTTTTATTGTTTTTTAACAGTTTAAAGTATCTTTTAAGATTTTTCTGTATTTTATGCTATTTTTTAATATTTTTTATTATTTTAGAGTATTATTTTAGTATTTGTCAGTCTACTTAAATACTTTTTAGTATTTTTTAGTATTTTAAAATATTTTTTATTATTTTAGAGTATTTTTAAGTATTTTTAAGTATTTTTTAGTATTTTTTAGTATTTTAAAATATTTTTAATTATTTTAGAATTTGTTCAGTATTTTTTAGTATTTGTCGGTATTTTAAAATTTTTTTTATTATTTTAGAGTGTTGTTAAGTATTTTATACTGTTTTTAATATTTTTTATTATTTGAGAGTATTTTTAAGTATTTTTTAGTATTTTAAAATATTTTTATTATTTTAGAATATTGTTAAGTATTTTTTAGTATTTGTCGGTATTTTAAAATTTTTTTATTATTTTAGAGTATTTTTAAGTATTTTTTTATTATTTTTGAGCATTTTTGAGTATTTTAAGATATTGTTTATTATTTTAGAGTATTGTTAAGTATTTTTTAGTATTTGAAAATATTTTTGAGTATTTTTTAGTATTTTAAAATATTTTAAATTATTTTAGAGTGTTGTTAAGTATTTTTCAGTATTTGAAAATATTTTTGAGTATTTTTTAGTATTTTAAGATATTTTTTATTATTTTAGAGTATTGTTAAGTATTTTTTAGTATTTTTGAGCATTTTTGAGTATTTTTGAGTATTTTAAAATATTTTTAATTATTTTAGAGTATTGTTAAGTATTTTTTAGTATTTGAGAATATTTTTGAGTATTTTTTTGTATTTTAAAATATTTTTAATTATTTTAGAGTATTGTTAAGTAATTTTTAGTATTTTTGAGCATTTTTGAGTATTTTTTAGTATTTTAAGATTTTTTTATTATTTTAGAGTACTGTTAAGTATTTTTAGTATTTTTGAGTATTCTTTAGTATTTTAAAATATTTTTAGAATGTAAATTAGAAAAAAAATTCAAAAATCGCTTCTCTCTGTTCCCTATAGGTCCTTGGGAATTATTACATAAATAGGATAATAAATCCCCCATCTCAATAGAATGTAGAATGACGATAAATGCAACAAAGTTCGTTATTCGATTGTTTAATCATAATCCTCTTAATATATTGCGTCTATATATAGGATAATGCTTTCATGTTCGAGAAAGGACATTAAACGATCAATCCTATTATAGAACAAAAAGATAAAACTGGTCAATCATATAAATATATATATACCTACAAATATAGATTTTGCTAGACGGCGTTTTTGTGTCATAAGGAATATTGGCACAGTCTGGTTCATTAACGTGATAACAATATTCTCTTTCTCTCAACGTATATATATAGTATAGAGAGAGAGAGAGAGAAAGAAAGAGAGAAAAACCGCGGGGACGCGGAAAAAAATTACAAAGAGCTTTACATATACAAAGCGAAGGAGAGTAGGAAAAAAAATGAACAATTAAAATCGTTGGGAGCAATTAAATTGATGCCGGTTCGATGGCCCTCTGCTTTAATTGCTTTTCCAGGGATTAGTTTCGTCAGAAAAATAAACAAGCTCTTCCGGAACTCAAATTAAAATTTTCACGATTCTATAAAAGAAAGACGCTTTTTTTCATTTAAATGGTTAGTCAAGAGTTAAAGTTGAGCTTATTTAAACGGAATGAAAATTCCTTTTTAAAACAATTCCTTAAGACACGAGTAAAAAGTATTTTTTTGGAAGAAATGTGAATGTAATAATTGTTTACTAAAAAGAATGTTAAGAAAATTTTTTTGAAAAATATTATGTTAATAATATGATGTTAAGAAAATTATGTAAATAATATAATATTGATGAAATTGATAATATTAATTAAGCAAGTATTTTTCGATTCTTTTCGTTTATATTTGAAATTTTTCATATTAGTTTTAAACAACATTTGTAGTAATCGAAGGTAATTTTTTTATTCACTGACGATTTGTTTGTTTTCATTTTTTTTTGTCGCAGTTTCACTCAATTGTTTAATTATTTACAGTTTGTTTTAACTTGAATTTATCAATTTTAATTTGTTTTGACAATTTCATAAACTGCCTTGATTTTTGGTTTAATTTCAGCCACTGGCGATTTTACATGGTCCAGTTTTGTCATTTTCGCGGAGATTTAGACGATTTTTGGTAAATTTATTATTTGATAGCTTTTCATTGATCAATTAATGTCAATCTGTTGAATCATACGACGATTTTGAAAATTAATCCAGCGATGAATATTTTTGAAAATTATTCTGAAAATTTTTCCTCGGCTAACATTTTTGAAAATTATTCCAGCGTTGAATATTTTTGGTAATTATTCCTTGTCTCATTTTTGAAACTTATTCCAACGTTGAAAATTTTTGATAATTATTTCAGCGATGAATATTTTTTGTTTGTTAATTATTTCAACGATGAATATTTTTGGTAATTATTTCTTGTCTCTTTTTTGAAAATTATTCCAGCGTTGAATATTTTTTTGTTAATTATTTCAGCGATGAATATTTTTGGTAATAATTCCTTGTCTCATTTTTCAAAATTATTCCAACGTTGAATATTTTTGATAATTATTTCTTGTCTCATTTTTCACAATCATTCCTTGTCTCATTTTTGGGAATTATTCCTTGTCTCATTTTTGAAAATTATTCCAGCGTTGAATATTTTTGATACATAATTATTCCTCAGCCAACATTTTTTCAGAAATTATTTCATCTTTCAACACTTTCGAATATTATTCCATCGTCGAGCATTTTTTTCTTCGAAAATTTCTCCAACCTCGAAAAATGGTTGCATTTTTATCAAAAACTGACATTTATGTATATTTGTGAAGAAACTGAATTTCTCCTTGAAACGTTGAAAATCTCTTCACTACTATATATATAAAGTTGCGAGAAAAGATTCTTGATAGTTGTAATCGAGTGATTTCTCGAAAGATTGGTTGCAAGTGTATTTGAATCTTGATATAGATGACAATTTATTTTCTAAAGGGAAGCACGTCGAACCACTGATGTATCATTGATCTGCCTTCATCCAAATCGTACACGACACATCTCCCTCGATATCTGTTGAAAACATTTTGTCCATTAAATTCTAACTCTATATATAATCCAAGATCGATTTATCGAAAGATTTCTTACTCAAAATAAATCAAACGGACTTAACTAATAGCCCATGTCAAAATTATCACGTATTCGAATGAGATTAGTCCTGGCTGACAAATTTCCTAACACACAAAATTCACTTTTCATCTAATCTCTTATTGGAATTTTAAATTCTTTTCTTAAAAACGATTTAAAAAAAACAGATGAAGACAAGGGAAAAATTTCTTTAAATAAACAAAATAAATGAAATAAACAAAAAATATATTAAGATAAAAAAAAATAAAATGCATAAAAAAAATAAAAAATGAAATATGATAAAAATTATAAAAAGAGATAGTTTCGAAAATTAACAGATATTTTTCTCTCCGGAAAAAAATTGTTTCTTTTGGAGAAAATTTCTAGAAAATTAACAAGGTTGCCACAAAAATTTGATTTCGTTTTCGATTTACAGACAAAATTTTAATTATTATTTATTTTTATTTTTACTTTTTCCCTGACTCTAAAAAATATTCTGAATCACTCTAGAAATAATTGGATACACAAAAAATGTTTGTAAAGTATTTAATTGTAAAATTATGTAACACGTCAAAAATTTCTTCAGACAAATATTTAATTATAATTATTTTTCCATGCAAATTAAGATTTTCGAAAACATCAAATTTCCATCCTATTAAAATTCAATAAACTATAAAAATCTGCTATACTGTAACTACTCTAAAATTATTTTCAAAATTTCAATACAAAATTTTTCGTCCAGAATTTTTATTAGCTGAACTTCTTCTCTAAATTAATTATTTAAAAAAATTTTTGAGAAAGTTCTTTAAAAATTCAATTATTCAAGAAAAAGTTCACAGAAAATATTTCTGAAATCCACTTTTATTTACTATTCAATTTTACAAAAAATCAATTATTCAAAAATTTTTCAACTAAATGTATGTTCAAAAATTTTACTAATTTAGTAAAATTTCAGTAAAAATTGTTCAAAAAATTAATTTACGCGCAATTTTAAATCAATATTAATTCATTCATTTAATTAAACTAAATTTAAAATTGAAATTTTCTGAAAATACAATTTGAATCCATTTGACATTCAACTATTTCTGTAAATTGATATACAATTCTAGTAAAATTAAATTTTTCACAATTTTTTAAGTGATATTATCAAATAATTAGGTAAAAATTTCATAAAATTCAAATATTAATTACTTTAGGAATTAATTTTTATTGTTTGATATTTTCAAAAATTTTAATCAAGTTATTCTCAAACTTTCAATTATTTTTATAAATAATAAAATTCTTCTCAGAAATTCAATTATTATCTAAAATTTTAATGAAATGCTTCGAAGCAATTCAATTATTTTTATAAACATTTAAATTTTCCTCAAGAATTAAATTATTTTTATAAAAGTAATAAAATTCTTCTCAGGAATTCAAATCATTTTCTATACAATTTTAATCAAATCTATCTATTGAAAGAATTCAATTTTTTTTAAAATGGTGATAAAAATGATTCTAATAAAATTTTGTTCCACAAAATTTTGATAGATAATAATTAATTAATATTAAAAATGCGTTAATAAAAATTAAATTACTATTGAATTTTTTAGTAATATTATAAAGTAATTAAGCATAAATTTAAAAAATCGAATGGTTGATTAATTTACTAATTAATTTTCATTGCTTAATATTTTTAAAAAATTTAATAAAATGCTTTTTAGGAGTTCAATTATTTTCTAAAATTTCAATTAAATATTGGCAAGAATTCAATTATTTTTATCAGAAATAAAATTCTTCATGTTTCTATAAAGTTTCGAACGTTCAAATGAATAGCAATATTTTTTCATTCTTTTAATTTATATTTCTTTCAAAAAAAAAATTATTTTTTAGATTAAAACAAATTAATTTTAAACTAAATATTGTTTAATTTCAATTATGTTTCTTTTCTGGATAGTAATTTAAAAAAAAAACTTAGGATGGAAAAAAATTTTATTCATTTGAACGTTCGAAACATTAGCCACGTAATTCTTCTTAGGAATTCCAGGCTTCACACTCTATTATGAGTATAAAAAAAGTAGGAAAAAGTAGCCTCGATGACAAAAAAAAGTAGGAAATAGTAGCCTCGGTGACAAAAGAAATTAAAGAATTTCATTAAAAAGTTTTTAAAAAATTGAATTTTCAAAGTATTTTAATTTAATAATTGATAAATAATTGAATTTTATAAGGAGTCACATTCTAATGTATTCACGTTTCTCAGTGCGAAGATTAATAATTAAAATTTTTATTAGTTAATTTAAAAAAATACACACTTCAAATTTTTTAATAAAATTGAATTTTCGCAGTTTTTTGAAAATTTTGAAAAATAAGATTTTTTAATTCTGTTATTTCAAGATAATTGAATTTTTTAAACAAATAATTGAAAATTTTTAATGTAATTAAAATTTCTTTACATTCTATTAAAAATAATTTACTTCTTTTAAAGAATTTTATTTCAATTTTTCTAAATAATCAAGGAAAGTTAGTCACCGTATAATTACAATTTTATTTTAAAAAATTTATTCCTAAAACATTCAATTATTTTGCTAAATAGTAAAACTTCGACAAAATTAAATTACTTTTAGGAATTTTATTAAAATTCATTGTAAAAGATCAATTATTTCTGTAAATAACAAAAATTCATTTATATAATCACCACAAGAATTCAATTATTTTCAAAAATTGTTCTTAATTCAATAATTTGTATGTCTACTATTTTAATAAAATTTCCAAAAAGCATTCAATTATTTAACAACAGTTTTGACAAAATTCTACACAAACATTCAATTACTTTCTAAAAGAATGAAAATTTCATAGGAATTGAATTATTAAAAATAGAGTTTATCTGAATTTTTTTTTAAAATCAATTATTTGAAACTTTTGTTTATAAAATCCTCGCAATAATTCAATTACTTTGATAAATAATAAAACTTATTGCAGAAATGAAATTATGTTTAATACAATTTTAATCAAATTCGTGCGAAAAATGCAATTATTTAAAAAAATTTGATTAAATTTTTTCTAAAGAAAAAATTTCAATTATTTTTAAAATATATTCTTTACAAGAATTCAATTATTTTCATAAATTTCCATAAAATAAAAAAAAAACCATTCACTTATTTTCAAAAGTAATGAAATTCTGTACAGAAATTCAATTATATTTGAAATTTTTTTGAAAGTCTCCAAAATTCCAATTATCTTTTTAAATAATTAAATTATTTTCTACAATTGGATTATTTTCAAAAATTTTAATAAAATTCGACGCAAACATTTAATTTTTTTTATAAATATGTATAATAACATTCATGGAAAGATATTCAATTACTTTTATAAATAGTAAAATTCTTTGCAGAAATTCAATTAGTATTAATAAATTTTAATGAAATTAAATTAATCAAATTTCCAATTATATAATTCTGAACAGACAAGATTTTTTTTGAAAAATTAAAAAATTCTTTTGTTTAATTCAATTATTTTCCAAATTGTAGATTTATGTTCGAAATGAAATAAATTAAAATTTGATGAGAAAATAAAATCGGGAAAAATTTGAATTGAAAGGTTATCATTTGCAAGAAAATATAAACACAATTTATAATCAGTCACTATTGATGGAGCAAATGTTGGTTAAATTATTTCCAATTATCTTATTGGCGGTCGTTTTTCATTAACGATTTAAGTTTTTAACGCTGTTTTTAAATAGAAATGTGAAAACAAAAAATCTAAATTTGACTATTTGTTTAGAAAAGTAGCTTTTAGTAGCATTCGGCTCAAAAAAGTAGCCAAAAAGTAGCCTCGTATCAAAAAAGTAGCAAATAGTAGCTTTTAGTAGAAGAGTGCGAAGCCTGGAATTCAATTATTTTCTATACAATTTTAATCAAATTTATGGAAATGATTCAAATATTTTAAATAATTGGAATAAAATTATTTCTGAATATTCAATTATTTTCAAAAGTTTTGATAACAGTTTTTAATAAACAATTAAAAAAATTCTAATAAAAAATATTTGCAAGAATTCAATCATGTTTCACAGTTTAAATAGAATTCTTCTAAACAGAATTCAATAATTTTCAATACAAATTTAATAAAATTCCTCGAGAGAATGGAATTATTTTTAGGAATTTTAATAAAATTTTTGTTAGGAATTCAGTTATTTTAAAAAAATTTTGATTGAATTTAGCGAAAAAGAATTGAATTATTTTTAATTTTAATACATTAATTTTTTAATTTAAAAAACTATTTGAACATAAATATTATACTGATTTATTTTTTATATTTAATATTTTATTTCTTATATTTTTCTCAACAGATATTTTTGATAAAATTCCCTAACTTTTCCCTGATTTCTTCGACCAATTTTTCTTTCCTTGAAACTTCCCCGAATTTCCTGACCTGTGGCAACCCTGCTTAATTAAAAAAAAAATGTAAAATAAAAATAAAGAGAAAAAGTTAATTAAAATTAAAAAACTAGACAAAAAAAAATTGAAAAACCAGAAAAAATCAAGAAACAATATTTTTCTTCCCTCACAGCAAATAAAGTTTCATGGTGAAAAAGCAATTTGAAGAAAATTAATGAAAAATGTTACAAGCATATTGTATCTCGTGTTTCCGGGAGGGATGACTGTTGTAAATAGAGAAATATAAGATGGTAAATTTTATGAAATGGGGAGCATTACCTCGAGTATCGTTTACAACCTCGTATCGGATGATCTTTGCGGAAGCACTTAGTATCCAGAATGTTGAAGTAAAGAATTCCTATTTTGCTACCAACTTTATCCTTTGATTGTTGAAGACAATTGTAAAATTTTTCCTCACAGGAGCAATGCACTCTAATAATTGAAAAATAACACAAATATTTTCTGACAACTGTAAAATCTTTTTCTCTCTGTCTATTTTTCCAAAGAGAAAAAAAAGAAAGACAGAGAGAGAGAGACAGAGCTTTTATTCTCTATAAAAAGAGTTTCAAAAATTTTTCTGTTTACAGACAAGACCTATATATAGTATTATTTTTACTGCATTGCTTTTCGCTATATTTCGAATTCAGGACAGGCGAGAGAATTCGACATCGATTACCCGAGGGGTGTACAACACTTTTGTATTCTTCTTCCCTTTTAACTCTCCTTTCTTTTATAACACTCAATGCACTCCATTCCCTTTGGATTTTACAAAAGCATTGTATATAGAAGGGGCGAGACATTAATTCGCAACAATGTGAAAAAAATCTTTTCAATATAAATATAATAAAGCAAAAAATTCCCGAAAAAAAGAAATTTTCCAAGTTAATTAAATTTGGGAAGAAGCGAAAAATTTGTAGAAAAAAATTGCAAAAAGAGAAAAATACAAAAGAAGAAAAGTACAAAAAGGAAGAAGAACGAAAAGAATCTTTTAAATTTGTATTTATATTCAAATTAAAATTATTAATTAATTTAAATTTACTGATTAAAGAATTAATTAAAATAAATTAATTATAAAATTAATTATAAATTATTAATTATTGCCTTTGATAGTGAATCAAAATTACTCTTTTTCTAACCCACTAGAATTTTTTCTAATTTTCTTTTTGGCAAATAATTTACGGAAATATTTTTTCTAATTTTTCTAATTATTCCTTATTAAAATTAAAAATTACAAATATTATTCCTTATGACAGTGAAGGAAAATTATTCTTTTTCTTATCAACTAGAATTTTTTTTATCCTTTTGTTTACCGTTTGGGCAAAAAAAAATCGTCAGTGAAATTCACAACGTTTACGATTAACGATCGAAAGAAACAAATATTTTCCTTGGCAATAGCAATAACATTTTTTTTGTAAATTATTCACTAAGAAGCTAAAAAAAATGGTATGTAGAAAAATATTTCTTTTCTAAATCGTCGATTATAAACGTTGTGAACTTCATCGATATTAATAAATTTTAAAAAAGTGAAAGAATAAAAAGGAAAAAAAGTAAAAAAGAGAAAAAAGAGTAAAAAAGGGTAAAAAAGGTAAAAAAGGGTAGAAATAAAAATGGAAATGCCGGGTAACTTCATTAAACTAAAAAAGAACTGCATAAAATCTTTAAAAGAATGACTTTACCTTCTTTAATTATTTCTTTCTATTTGTGTTTTATTTCAACTTGTTTAAACTTTAAAGAAACTTTCAGCAAAACTACGAATAAGAAATTCAACATTTTTCTTTTTTTCCATAAAATCTAGTAATAGAATGATTAAACATTTTTTTTCCCCCAACTAGGTCAATTTTTACTCCGCAACTATATACTGCTATATTTGCTCAATTAAACATTCTATGTCCACAATTAGAATTGTTATTTTATTAAAACTATTTAATTCCCAATGCGATTGATTTTCGCAGCGACACTATACCGAAAATGGAAATTGTTGGAAAAAAAGATAGAAAGAAACTAATTTATATTCAAATATTGGAAAAAAATTACGTGATGACAATTTTTTTTTCGAGGAGATGTAAAACAAAGCAAAATAAAAAATTCCTTTGGGAATGGAATTCTCAATCAAATTGATTTTATTAAAATCGACAATTCACACAAATTTTTAAATTTGTGAATGGGAGGATTTTTCAACAAGGTTTCTTTTTTTTTGATAGAAAACGAATTGAATTTGAAAAAAACATAAAACAAACAAAAACAATAGGCAATTATATACTGAAAAAAATTGTTTTACAAATTTAGTTCTAAAGAGGAAAAACCAGAGAAAAATAAAGATAAAAGAAACAAAAACGAAAGGGAATTTTCGACAAAAATATTTAAAAATAAAATCGGTAAAAACGAAAGGTAAATTCAATTATTCGAAACTTGAATAATTTTGAAATAAATATTTAAATTCTCGTTATTTATTTTTCAAGGTGAGTTACAATTTTTTAAATTTCGGTTTCAAACCTTCTGAAATTAAATTTTTGATAATAAATAAAAACAATAATTATTTCAAAAAATTACAATTACAATAATTCTTTTGGAATTCGATTATTTTCTACAATTTTTAATTAAACTTTTTCTCTAAATCAATTATTTTCACAAAAAATCTGAATACGTTTTTCGAGAATTCAAATATTTAAACACAAAAATTCAATTTTTTAATAATTGTAAAAGTGAAGATTATTAAATTAAAAATGTTAAAATACTTTTCGGTATATAGCAGATTTTTTCTACCAAAATGTAATTGAAAAATTTTCAAATAATTGAAATTTAGAACACAAATTTTTTTTCCTACCAAAATATAATTGAAAATATTTTCAAATAATTGAAGTTCAGGTTGAACAATTTTTTTTCTACCAAAATATTAATGAAAATATTTTCAAATAATTGAAATTCAGAACAAAATTTGGAAAATAATTGAATTTTTCTTAAATTGAATTCTATAAGAATTTTTAGGAAAAACTTGAATATAAATCAATTTTTCGAAGAAATTTAATTACAAATTTTAAAAATAATTTCCAAAGAATTTAAAAATTAATTCTCAAAATTTAGTTTTTTAAAAAATTTGAATATAATTATTTGAATTTTCGAATCTATTTAAGTTCGAATATATTGAAATCAAAACAATTTTAAAACTAATTATAATGAACAAACTCTAAGAATTACTTTATAAAAAATTATTTTGACATCATTTTTTGAAGCCAATTTTTATAAATTTTTATTTTAAAATTTTAATTTGAAGATTTTTCATTAGTATATTTTTGAAAATTCATTTATTTTCCAAACTATCAATTAAAATCGTTTGAATTTCGATTTTAAAATTTTTTAACAAAATATTTAACAGAAAATAAAATATTTTCAATTATTTTTATAAACAAAAATTTAATTATTTAAATACTTTTCAATTATAAATTTCATAATTTTAATTGTCTACCATAAATAAATAATTGTAAAATCAATCGTTCATTTAATTTATTACTGATTACTTGTCAACTATCAATTAATTATTTATTTCAATCAAATAAATATTTATTAGAATTTAAGAATTTTTTCAAATCCAATAATTTGTATTTGAACTAAAAATTCATATAGTTGAAGCAAATAATGTTTTAATTAATTCAAATAATTTTGAAATAATTTTCAAATAATTTATTTGAATCAAATAAATATTTATTAGAAGCAAACAATTTTTTTTCAATCCAATAAATTGTATTTGAACCAAAAATTTCAATACTTGAAGCAAATAATGTTTTTAATTAATTTAAATAAAAATTCTTGATTCAAGTAAAAATTTATTTCATAAAATTTATTTAAATTATTTAAATAAAAATTTTAATTTAAATTTAAATTAAAAATTAAATAATTTAAATTTAAATTTAAATTAAAAATTAAATAATTAACTAATTTAACTTGTTTTAAATCATTTATTTAAATTTATTTCATTATTTTTTTCATTTTTGATGATTTTGAATAAAATACAATTCAATTGAATAAAATAAAAGTTCTTTAATTAAAAGTAACGATTTCTTTTTATTATCAAATAAATTTGTTTTGAATCAAATAAACTTTATTTAAATCAAATAAATTCTACTTTAAGTAAATACCATTTAATTGAATCAAGTAAAGAGTTATTTGATTCAAGAAAATATTTGATAACAGACAAGAAATCTGTAAAATCGACAAATAAAATTTATTTGAAGCAAATTCCATTCAATTTATTCTAGTAAATATTTATTTGAATCAAGTAAATATTTTATGACAGACATGAAATCGTTAAAAGCGACAAATAAATTATATTTGAAGCAAATACAATTTAACTGATTCAAGTAAATATTTATTTGATTCAAGTAAATATTTTCTGATAGACAAGAAATCGTTAAAATCGACAAATAAATTTTATTTGAAGCAAATATAATTTAACTGATTCAAGTAAATATTTATTTGATTAAAGTAAATATTTTCTGCTAGACAAAAAATCTTTAAAATCGACAAATAAATTTTATTTGAAGCAAATATAATTTAACTGATTCAAGTAAATATTTATTTGATTCAAGTAAATATTTGCTGACAAAATAATATTATACAGACAAAAAATCGTTTATTCGAATCAAGTAAATTTTTTTAATCGGAAATATAATTATAATTTAACCCCCCACCCCCCAATTGACTAATTATCCAAATAAATTATGCTAATTATCTATAGTTTAAAATTATTCAAATTTTGAGTAAAAAAAAACAATAGAATAAAAACCTTGTATAAGGCGCCGAATTGGTGAGATTGTATTTTGTGTTGGTAGAACGAATAACATCATTACAATGATCATGATCTCGACAGCATGCGTCCGTTTTTGCGTATTTCCCAAGGTCATTATAGTTCAAAGCCACATTTCCTTTTCCGCACCATTTTGTGCCTGCACACAGGATATTCACATATGTACATCGGTACACAAGTCGTAACAAGTTTGTGGATCCCATTTCACGTGCAGACAGCTATCAGACGTATTGGACCTTCTCAAGAGACTTGTGTGATATATGTACTTTTTCATTGGAATGTTCAATTGAAATCGAGTCTCTCGAATATTTTCTCTCTCTTTCTCTCTCTCTCTCTCTCTCTCTCGCTTGACATTTTTCGCGCAATACTTATAAAAAAGAAACTCCCCTTTTACACTATTCAACGAACACACTTATTTTTATTCTCTTCAATATAAATAAATAATATATATGCAACTTTTTTTACCGCGCGTTCAAATAATACCGTTAATTTTTAAATAGTTTTGGTATTAAAAATTTATTGTTAACGTCTGGGTTGAGTACATAATTTTATCATTTTTTTTTCTTTGCAATATATGACCCCAAAGTTCGGATGATTCAAATAAATCGAAATTTATTATTTTCTTCTTCAAATTCAATTATTTTTGTAGTTTTAAGAAAATTCTGTGCAAGAATTCAAATATTTTACTTGGCAGTTATAATAAACATGGCCAAAGGAAAAATAAATTAAAAATTAAAAATTAAAATTTACTTTTCAAATTAAAATTAAGTAAAAATTTAAATCTATATAAAATTCAAATATTTTTTCAAATTTTAATCAAATTCCTTGAAAGATATCAATTATTTTCCAAAATGTTGATAAAATTCTTCGAGAAAAACAATTATTTTAAAAAATAATGTAAAATTTTTCACAGAAATTTTCAATCATTGTGAATGTAATTTAAATAACAATTACATGAAGAAATTCCATTTATTTTTGTTAAATTTAAATAAAATTTCCCAAAAGAATTAAATTATTAAAAAAAAATTTTAAATACAATTAAATTCCATTATTTTTACAAATTTTTACTAAAATTTCTTGAATCAATTCAATTATTTCCGTACAATTTTAATAAAATTCCCGAACAGAATTTATTTAAACAATTTTAGTACAATTTTTTTTTAAATACATGAAATTCAATAATTTTTATATTAATTTCAATAATATTTCCCAAGATAATTTTATTAGATTATTTGAAAAAAAATTAATCTATAGAATTCAATTATATTTAAAAATTTAAGTAAATTCCTCCCAAGAAATCAATTATTTTTCAAAATCTTGATAAAATTCTCCGCGTTATTTAATTATTTTTTATAATTAATAAAGTTCTTCGAAGGAATTTTCAACTAATTTCTATGTAATTTAAAGAACATTCTTTAAAAGAATTCAATTATTTTGTAAAAGTTTCACAAAGAAATGTAATTAGTATTTAACAAATTTTTTAATCTATTAAATTCAATTATTTTTACAAATGTTCATAAAATTCCTTGAAAAAATTTAATTATTTTTGAAAATGTTGATAAAATTTCTTCACTGAAATCAATTATTTTTACAAATAATTAGTAAAATTTCTTGAAAGAATTTAATTATTTCCAAAAATTTTGTAAAATTCACAACATTCAATTATTCGCATAAATAATTTTTTTACAGGAGTTTTCAATATTTTTTTAATGTAATTTAAAGAGCATCCATTGAAAAAATTCAATTATTTTCGTTGTATAAAATGCAATTTTTTTCCACAAGTATATAATAAAATGTTCCAAAAGAATTTAATTAAATATTTGAAAAAATTTTTTAATCTAATAAACTCAATTATTTTGACAAATTTTAGCAAAATTCCTTGAAAGAATTAAATTATTTTCAAAAATTTTAGTAAAATGACATGAAAGAATTCAATAAAATTCATCGAAGGAACTTTCAATTATTTTCTTTGTCATTTAAAGAACATTCCTTAAAAGAATTGAATTATTTTCAATTCATAAAATTCAATTATTTTTGTACAATTTTAAAAGTTTAACAAAGGAATTTCATTTTATACTTAAAAAATTTTTTAATCTATTAAATGCAATTATTTTACAAATATTAATAAAATTCCTTGAATGAATTGAATTATTTTACAAATATTAATAAAATTCCATAAAAGAATTTAATTATTTTTCAAAATGTTGATAAAATTTTTCACAGAATTCAATTATTTTTATAAGTAATACAATTTTCTGCAGAAATTTTTAATTATTTACAATTTAATTTAAATAACATTACTTGGAAGAATTCAATTATACAATATTTTTAAAAATTGTTATGCCTTTTCTTAGTAGTGATTCAATTATTTGCAAGAAGCTTAATAGTTTTTCAATTATTTTTCAAGAATTCAATTATTTTCACAAAAATAAGGATAAATAGTAAATTAGCTAATAAAACTTTTAACAGAAATTCAATTATTTTTTAAAATTACAATAGAATTAAATACAAAAAGTTCAATAATTATTTTCGAAAATTTTAATATAAATTCTTTATTCTTGAGAATTAGAAAAAATTCAAATATTTTTATAATTTAAAATCAAAATAATTCTCATAAGAATTAGAACTCTATTATTTATTAAAATAATTGAATTTTCGCTAACATTTTTATCAACATTTTCACGATTTTTTTCCAATGAAGAATCCAATTATTTTTAACTGTTTTAAAAAATTGAATTGTTTCCAGAAATTTTGATAGAATTCTTCGTAAAAATTCAATTATTTTTCTAAATATTAAGATTTCTCTCATGAAATCAATTATATTCATTACAATTTTGATAAAATTGTTAAAAAAAATTTTTATAAGTTAAATAATTGTCAAAACAATAAAGTAAAATGAACATGAAACATTAAATTCAAAACATCTATAAAGGAGAAAATTTCCCAAATAATCAGGAAACAAAAAAGCAAACAACTAACTTCAAACTTCGAACAGAAATCCGAAATACAATAAAAAAGTCTTTTTACTTTTATTTCCAATTTGAAAGTTTCGATATAAAAAGAAAAGGGGATTTCTATAATTAATTTCAGTTTTTTACTTGTTATTCATATTTCATAACTTTTGTTATACACTAATAGTCTTAAAACGAAAATACGTATTACGAATGTAGATTTTATTTTTTTTTCTTTCATTCATTTTTTTTTTTTTGCAAAGACTTTTTTTCCTTCTTATTTCTGTTTGTTTGAGTTTTAGAAAGTCCTTTGAAAAAGGGGAACTTTGTGAAACTTTATTATTGCGAAAAGTTTTCATTGCAAGATGATGGCTAGACTGTAAAATTCCCCTTTTTCTATCTATCCTCTCCTATATATTCCTCCTTCAAGAACTTATTTCCCTTCCTTTTGAACAGGTACATGGGGCATAAAAGTGCATAAAATTTATGTTCAAAGTTTTCAAATGCAAAATTTGCAAAATGCTCCAAAGTTTAAGGTTATTTTCAAATTAAAAACCGATTTTGTTTAATTTCAATATTCTAAATTTAGATTTGAAATTTTCAAGAGAAAGAAAAGAGGGAAAGAGAGAGAGAAATTTCGTAATTTTATGAAAGAGAAAAATTTCCAAAAGAAAATTCCAATTTTTCAATTTTAAATAACAAAAAATTTATTTTAGATTGATTTTGAATAATAAAAAATTTATTTTAGATTAATTTTGAATAATAAAAAATTTATTATAGATTAAAAAATTAAAAACAAAGCTTTAGAGACACAAAAAATTAATTTTTATAAAATAATTACTTTTTTAGTGAAATTTCGCAATGAAGAAAAATTTGCCTCTCACCTGGATAAACAAAATTTGCACCAATTAGTTTTGGTCCATTGAAATCCTCTTTAATAAAATTAATTTCAACTGAAGGAATAGATGTGAAGAAGAGATATTTGAAACTGAGAAGATTAAACAGAACTGACATTTTTCATCGAATTATATGAACTTCACTACACTCAAGATGAAAATAAAATTTTGAAATTTTGTGTCTCTTGTATTTATACACGAAACTCAAGGTGATAATTTAACCTTCTAAAGTGTCAAAGATTTTCTTTCTTTTTTTTCCACATTTCTATCGCTTCAAAATGCATAACCTAATTTTTCTTATCTCCAAATACACACCGGTTGACTTTGAAAAATGTGACAATGAAATAAATAAATAAATGTTTTAAATTAATTCATCTCTAAAACTGATAAAAAAAATCTGTTAAAGAATTAAATCAAATAAAAATTCATTCATTCAAACAGGAAAAAAAATACATTGAAAATATATCTAGAAATTTGATCTGACAATGAGAAGAAAAGAAAAATTTCCTTGACTTTACAATGATTTCCAAATTCAATTATTCAAAACTTCCGCCATGCTTTTATTTAAACAAATAAATATTTAAATACTTGTCAATTTATTTTTACATGTAAGTTAAACTTCTTTTAATTTCAAATCCGATCTTCTGAAATTCAATTTGTAATTGAAAATTTTCAACTACAATTCCACCAAAATTAAATTATTTTCTAGAATATAATAACTCAGGACTAGAATAATTTTGTTAAAAGAATAAATATTTGAATATTATTTGTAATTCAATTTCTGCCATGAATGAAAATTTTTAAATTGCAATTCCACTTTATTTTTAAATTCAATTATTTTCGTTTTTAAATTTAAATTTCAATCTCCTTAATAGAATCTTTCGAATAATTTCAATTATTTTTACAAAAATTTGATTTTAATATCATTTTTAATATGAATTGAATTATTTTCAAAAATCATAGTAGAAATAATACAAAAAAAATTGAATTTTATTTTTCAATTTTGATATAATTCTCCATCTTTGAGAATTCGATAGAATGGAATTATTTTTATAATTAATAAAATTCTGCGAATGAATTTTTAATTTATTTCAATGTAAATTAAATTTTTTAAAATTCTAATTCTAATTTTCTAAAATTCAATTATTTTTAAAAGTCAATTATTTAAACTTTCAATAAATTTATTAGATAAATAAATCTTTAAATACTTGTAAATCATTTTTCCCATGAATAAATTCTTTTTAAATTTCAATTTCAATTTTCTTAAATTTAATTATTTCTAAAATATTTCTAAGCAATTGCAATTCTTCTAAAATTCAATTATTTTTCCAATTTTTAACTAAAATTATTCTTAAAATTAATTATTTTAAATAATTTTCCGAAATTTCTTCGAGAATTCAATTATATAAATACAAAAATTCAATTTTTTATAATTATTGTAACAGTCTAGTTCTATAAATTGAAAATTTTTTAAATATTTTTTAGTACGTAACAGATTTCTTTACAGAAATATAATTAAAAATTTCCAAATAATTCAAATTTAGAACAAAATTTTTAAAAAATTTGAATTTGGTAATAGAATTTTTAGAAAAATTTTTAAAAAGTAATTAAATTTTTTGAAGAAGTTTAATTAATGATTTGAAAATAAATTATGTTTTTGGAAAAGTTTAATAAGGCATGTTTGAAGAAATGGATTTTTGGAAATTTTTTTTCACTTTCTTTTGACAATATGTAACTGAATTTTTATAAAGATTTTTCAAAAAATCCGGAGAATTATTGTGTTAAAAATAATTTACTGTCATTTTTTGAAAGTAAATAAATTTCTTTAAAGAATTTTCAGACAATTATAAATTATTTATACGATTATTATTATTATTATTATTATTATTATTATTATTATTATTATTATTATAATTATTATTTATTATTTTTACAAATATTTATATTATTATAATATTTATAAGTTTTAACTTATAAATTATTTTTTAATTAAAAATGTTTTAAACGGTTGATTTCTTCAAAAATTTTATTAATTCTACAATGAAAGAAAATGTATATTTAATTTTGTAAAAGTATTTTACAATTTGGGAAAAAAGTGCAACAAACCGAACTTTTGATATAAAAAATACCAAACTATAAAAAAAATTATGTGGAATTTAGTATAATTATATTAAATATCAAAAATTTTAATTCAATTTTAATACAACTTTACTAAAGTCTGGATAAATTTTTTTAAAGTTTAATATTTTTTATATCAAAATTTCGGTTTGTTGCACGTTATCTTCAAATCATAAAATAATTTTATAAAATTTAATTAACAAATGTATATTAAATTTTGTAAAAATTTTCAGTGTAAAAAATCTCTCATGGAATAATTTTTTTTGATATTTGAATTTACAAAAATATGTTACTAAAAGTATTGAAAATAATTCATCTTTGAAAAATTATTATTATAATTTAAAAAATCTATGAAATACTTTTTTGTAATATTTTGATCTAAGTTTGTAAAACTGTTTTTTATTAATTTCAATTTTTAAATTTTCATTTGAATGTGCTATACATTAAAATTTTTTAAGAATTCTATTATTTTCTAAATTTGCAATAAAATTCGTCAAAAATTTAATTTTTAAGAAAATTTATATGAAATACTTAAAAAGAATGAATAATTTTCAACAGAAATTTTACGAATTTCCAATTTCTTTTTTGAATTTTCGAAAAACCTTTTTTTTCTCAAAACGGAAACAATTTTTCACGATTTTAGGTTAGAAAAAAGTCCCTTGACTTTATTTTTAATTTTCCAAATGAATAAAAGAATTGAAATTAGTGTAATTTTCATCTCTGATTTTATTTTAAACTTTCCAAGAGAATAAAAGAATTTAAATTAATAGAATCTTCATCTCTAAAAGTCTCAAAAAAATATTTTTTGATGCTACGTCGACGCTAACTTTAGAAATATAAATAATTTTCAGTTTGTATACCAAAAAATGGTATTTTTTTGCTACATTTTGAAGAAAAGTCGAGAAAGTCGTATTTTTTAAAAAATAAATCGAAAAAAATCGTCTTTTTCGATTACATTTTTCGAATTACAAAAAGTACCGAAAGTTACATAATCCGAAACATTGCAATAACGAAAATAATTTTTTCCGAACAAGTTCCTTATTTGATTTTTATTTACTTTTTTTGTCAAACAGTTGAAAATTGAGAATAAAAATCGTCAAAAGTGGAAAATGGAAAAAAAAGAGAAGAATCGTTGGGTAGGGGGATTTCTTTTTCTTAAAGTTTACATTGTTTCTTCAGCAGTTACATTTTACGGATAGGTGAAAAATGTGAGTACCTCGGGAGAAAGCTTTCTCACTCTCTTCTCTTTTTCGACTTGCGCAGCAAGGCACTTAACTCAGAGGGGGTCTTTGAACTTCAACGAGAAAAGAAAAATGAAATTACAGAGCAGAAAAGATCGATCACACCTCGAGAGGTGGTCGACGAGAACTTGGTAAAGGAACTTCCTGGCTGTTCATTCTCGTGGGGGGCCAGACTCTAGACATACTCATAGACTTAAGAGTACTTGAATTTTCCACTCCCCCACCATCACTTCTCTCACTCTCTCTCTATCTTGTAATTCTCATGTGCTGAATAAGTCGTCGAAATATGGACAGAGGAAATGTCTCATGTTCCTTGGTCCAACAACGCCGTTTTGTCGACGAGAGCAATCCCCAAGCCAGAGACAAACTTTTCTCACTGTATCTTCAGAGACCTTTGGCCCAATCCCAGGAACTTTCAACAATTCACACGGATTCGGAAATTCAAGTTTCATTCTTGTCAGGAACTCCTCGACAGGATCAACTACTGCCGCTTCTGTTGGTGAACTAAATTCCCCCACTGATTCAATCGCTAATTTCTCATCAATACTCTCGGATGTTCCTTGAAAGGAGAATATTCAATATTAGTGGCTAAAATGTTGCGGAAATTGTATCGTAAATAGTCTTATCGTCACTAAAATTATTATTTTACCTAAACTCCAGGGCTGATAAAAATCATGATTTTTTTTAAAAAATCAGATTTTTTTTATTTAAATCGGATTTTTTTGATTTAAATCATTTTTTAATACTATTTTTTAAATATTTATTTTTTTAATATTAGGGATTAAAAAATTAACAATAGGGTGCATGCAAAATTTCATTTCTTAGAATTTCCTGATTTTTCCTGACTAATTTTTCATTTTTCCTGATTAACAAATTTTTAAATTATTATTTAATACTCTGCATTACTAATTAAAATTTTAATAATTCAATTCAATTCATGTTTATTCTGCATATAAAAATACATTTTTGTGGCAGAAGAGTTCCGCTTAACTTTACACTGAAAAAAAAATCTTATAAAAATTTATTAATGCTTTTTAAGTAACAATTTTATTTATAAAAAAACATAAGACATTTAAAAAATGGTTGTTTAATTATTAAATATTATACAAAAAAAGTCTAAATACAAAAACTAAGTTCATCAAAGGTTTTTAATTTGTGGTTTCTTTCGATTAAAATTTTCTGACTTTTAAAGAATTTTTAAAAATTCCCTGTATTTTTCTGACCCACTAAATCTCTGATTTATAATTGTTTTTATAATTTGTGGCTACCCTTAATAAAAAATACATATATAAATTCTTGTTACAATAAAATTTGTTTTAAAAAAGTTTAGGAAATCTTAACAAAATACTGATATTTAATGCTTCTTTGACTCAAATATAAAATACAGATTTTTTATCTTTTAATAACTTTCGCCAAATAAACAAAAAATAATAATTATTATTTTCTGATATTCATTATATTATCTTTATAAGATATTCTTTTTTACTTTTATTTAATTAAAAACTTTTAACATAAATTCTAATTTTGTATCCTTTTCAGTTTCTAATGCATTTCGCAGTTTGATTTAAATCATGATTTAAATGTCAAGATTTAAATCAAGATTAAAATCATGATTTAAATCAACTTGATTTAAATCATTGCAGCCCTGCTAAACTCTAAATCTAAATCAGTGAAAATTTTAGTTTTAATTCAGTTTTATTTAATTCATCAATGAAATTTCACTGATGAATCAGTAGACCATTATCGGAAAAAAAAAATTTCGCTTTTGTCTCAATTTAATAACCTTATAGACTGAGAAAACGTACTTAATTTAAATAGAAAAATAATTGTAAGTGATTTTATTTAAATGAAATTAGTTTTGTAAGCTTAATCCCAATATATGGGTGAATTTTCTGAAAGTAACACTTTTAAATTTCAGTTTTTCAATTAATTTTTTTCTTCAATTATATGGTTTTTTCTATTAAAACTACTTAATTTCATACTCAAAAGTAAGATTTTTAGGTTGCGCAAAATTAATTCTTAAAAATATTAAAGTTTTTTTCATTTGAAAAATATTATTGTTGATCCATTAAATTAATTTTATTTAATTGGCGAGCTTTTCTATTAAAAATTCACGCCAATATCGCGTTCACGAAATCGAAAATAAAATTACACTGCTTAAAAATTAATAATTTGTATATTTTAATACCAAATATATTCAATTAGATGAAAATATAAATGTATTTAAAGTATTTGATTTAATGATAATTTGGGTTAATTTTTTCAAAGCAATGCAGGTAAATACTAAAAACAAAAGAAAAACTAGCATATTTCAAGGAAAAGGCTTCGGAGACGAAAAGCTTCGGAGATGAAAAATAAATTTTCTTTCATATTTGTATACATTAGGGCGCAATTAAAATATGTTTTTTAGTAAAATATACAAATCTCACACCCTCATTTTATATTACCATCGAAATATTCTGTTAAATTTACTTCTACATTCAGTTATTTATTAAAAAGGAAGGCTTCGGAGATGAAATTAATTTTTACTCGGAGAAAAATGTAAATTTCGATTATTTATAACAGCAATAATTTTTCTACTTTTTTTTAGATAAAATATAGGAAAATTTAACGTCAGATTCTCAGCTTTATTTTAATGTGCATTAAAATTTTGTTTAAGATATTTTTAAAGTATAAAATGTCAGTAATCATTGTAAAGTAATTTTAACCTAAAACTGAAGACAAAGTTTAAACATTTTTATCAAAAATAAAAGTGAGGTCTACAAATTTTTAAAATGCACATAATGATAGAAAAAACATTGTACTTTCTGACAATATTTTAAAAAAATTTCTGAGAATTTGAAAAAAACCATGAAAATTTAATTTTATTGTAGAAGTCCTATTGGAGACATGTTGAAAAGGCTTCGGAGATGAAAGTAATTTAGTTATTATGTAAATTAAGTTGAATAAAATGAGTTCAATAAAATTATTTAATTTTCTTTTAAAAATGATAAATAAGTGCTAAATTTTCACTATGGAAATTGATTATAATTATTAAAGAGTAGATTTTGTAAAATTAATCGAGACATAAAAATGTCAATTTCAGAAAATTCACCCATATAGAAAATATCTACTGCTTTGATTCAAAAATATTATTTGTTTACGATAATGAAGTCCACAATGTTTATCAACGAAAAAAATTTGTAAAAAAATTTTAAACTTAAAAGTTTATTATTAATAATTTATATTCAATTAAACTTAAATATGTTTGACTGTAGAGCAAAGATATTTTAAGTCAAGTGACGAACGGAAGAACATGTCCTTAGGATCAATATATTATTAATCTTCTCTTTTGCGGACTTCGCACTCGATAATTAATTTAAAAATAGTAGCAAAAAAGTATAGTTATTGAAAAATTAAACATGATGACCAAAAAAAAATCGCTTCACAAAGTTGACAAAAATTCAATTCTGCATTTTATTTTCCTGGCTTTTCCTAATTTTTAACAAAAATATTTACTTATTTCTTAACCTAGGTACTAATAAATTGAATCCCTGTAGCGAATTTTATAATTCATGAAAGAATTTAGATATTTATAAAAATAATTTAATTCTTGCGAAGAATGTTATAAACTTTTTTAAATTATTGATTTGTTTCGAAAAATTTTATGCAAATTCAGGGTGACCACAAAATTTTACCTGACTATTTGTTATTTTCCCTAACTAACAAGTTTTTAAATTATTTAATATTCTACATTGTTGATTTAAATGTTTATAATGCTTTTTAAATTACAATTTTATTTATAAAGGAAAAAAAAAGATAATTAAAAATTGTTTGTTTTTAAAATAAAAAGATTTTGATAATAATAATAATAATAATAATAATAATAATAATTTTAGAGTTCTTTTAATCAAAATTTTCGGACTTTTAAAGAATTTTTTAAAAAATTTCCTGACTTTTCCCTGACATTCAGTTTTTCCCTGACTTATGTGGCAACCCTGAAATTCTTATTTAAATAATTTAATTCTGTTGGGAAATTTTATGAAAATAGTTAATATTGAAAATCATTGAATTGCGAAAAGTATTTTAAAATACTTAAACTTTATATAAAGAATTCTATTAATATTTTTGATAATAATTAAATGTCTGGGTGGTATTTTATTCAATTTTATCGCCGGTGAAATTCTCAACGTTTTTATGATCAACGATTGAAAGAAAAAAAATTATTTTCCTAACAAAAGAATTAAAATTTTTGTAAATCATTATTCAAAAAGTTAAACGTACTATTTCCTGTACAAAAATTTATAAAAATTTGTTTAAAAAATTATTGACTATTAACGTTATAAAAATTCGCCAACGTATTTCATAAAAAATAATTGAATTCCTCAAAAACATTTTATTATTTCTAAAAATAATCGAATTTTGCAAAGAATTTTATCAAAATGCTTCAAAATAATTTAATTTTCGTGAATAATTTTATTATTTATAATTAAATTCTTGGTAAAAATTTTATTACGATCTAATAGAATACTTCAATTATTTTTAAAAAAGTTAATTAAAATTGTATTTAAAATAACTTATTGCTTTTGAACAATTTTATTTAAAATGTTTGAAAATAATTAAATTATTGTAAAAAAATAAATAAATTTTTCTTAAGAATGTTAAACAAACATTTTTTAAAATAATTTATTTCGTCAAGGATTTGAAATTAAATTTTTAAGAATAATTACATTTTTTGAGTAATTTTTGTAAAATTGTACAAAAAATTATTGAAATTCTTTGATAAATCTTATAATTTATAAAAATAACTTAATAGTTGCTACAACTGTATTAAAATTTTCAAAAATAATTTAGTTCATGAGATGAATTGTATTATTTAAGAAAATAAATCAATTATTACAAAAAATTTTATTAAAATGTTTAAAAAGAATTGAATTTATGTTAAAAATTTTGCTATTTTTGAAAATAATAATTGAATTCTATTTTATGAAAAATTTTATTTGTGAAAATAATTGAATTTTTTGATTAACTAAATTAAAATAGTATTAAAAATAATTGAAACTTTTCTATGAGTTTTATTATTTATGAAAATAATTGAATTCTTGCTTGGAATGTTATTAAAACCTTTTTTTCAAAAATTGAATTTTCATGCAGAATGTTATTATTGAAATTATTTGATTTATTATGAACAATTGTATAAAAATTTTGTTAAATAATTGATTTTTTCGAAATTTAAAAAAAAAATAATATTCTTAATTAATTCAATTCCATTGGAAATATTATTTCTGAAAATAATTGAATTTTGGATAAATTATATCAACATTTTTCTAAATAATTTTATTCTTTTGCGAAATCTGTTGAAAATACTATATATTAAAAATCATAGAATTTCCAACATTTTTTGAAAATAATTCAATCGTTTTTAGAAAATTTTATTATTATATTTAAAATAGTTTTTTGGTTTCTAGTATTAGTGAGTTTAAAAAAGTGGAAATTATAAAAAAAAAAACAAAATTAGGAGCTTTTAGTGCGACTAAAATCTAAACAAAGTATTCAAGTAGTAGCAGAACGTTTTTGATTTTTGAATTTCGCGCCAAATAGTTCTCTAAATTGCCGCCTAGACGGCATAAAAATCCTCTCGCAAACGAAATGAAGTTAAGCCACTAACCAACCAAAATGAATCCTGCTAGTGATGTTTATTAAGTTTCGAAACAAAAAGTCCTTTCGTGTACGGGGAAAAAGTAATAAATGTTCCATATACTAAATAATAATATTATAAATACTCTTTTTAATGAGTCTTCTCTTTTTAGCAATCGTGAAATATAAAATCGAAAAATACAGTTTTTAACCTATTTATCCTTTGATAAATAGGAGATAAAAATCAGTTTAGAGACGAATTTACTTTTTCAATTATCAACTTTAAAGAGGACAGGACGTATAGGGAATTTTAAAACATATATAATCAATACCAGCTGCAAATCGAATTAGAGTTAATTGCTTCCGTGGTAATTACTTTAAAAAGAGGAGAAGAGAGAAAAAGGAATTCCTCAACGCGCATCAATGATTCCACACCTGTATGGTTATTATATGGAAAACCAAAAAAAAAGACTAAAGAATATAAAGCCTATTTATTTGTACTTTATATTGTTTATAGATCAAGTGAGAAGAAATCAGGTCATGGGGAACAGTTTATCGAGCTAGAATTAAACAGAATTTTAGAGATGAAAATGTCACTAGTATCACTACTTTAATTTAATTTGGGAGTTGGAAGACCATTAGGGAACTAAAAACTTTGGTCTTTTGAAACAATTGCATTTTATCGATTTCGGGAAAAAAAAATCTTTTTCGTTACTCGGCGTTGACGGGAACATCAGGAACCTGAATTTCCAATATACAACAAATATTTGTTGTTGCAAAATTTTTTACAAGTTATACCGGATTATTGTTATCGCAACAAGTCTGAATTGCTGGTGCAAAAGAATTTTTTCTTATTAACAATTCAATGGCTGAAGCAACAATCAATAAAGCAATATTCTCCGTTTGGTACGGAACTAAGATTATCAAAACTTAACTAACAACAAAAATACAAAACTTATTAAAAATATTAAATACTAAAATAATTATCAACCTAAAATAATTAATTATATAAAATTAATAATTAATACAAAAAGTCTTATAGAAAGCAGAGCATATTAAAAATCATAATTCTTGCCTTTTGATGCATCGTCATCATTATCGTTGTATTTTGAATCCAGCTCAATGCATTCATCATCATAACTACTGACTTCTGTCACTGCTTCTTTAAACGAGAAACTGTAATCATCATCGTCTTTTCTCTCATCGATTTTCTTAACCTCTTTTTCATCATACATCTCTTTTTGCATGTCCTCAATCTATACAATTTTTTTCACAAAGTTAAATTCAGTGAAACGTTCACAATTAAAATTTTCTACTATAATTTCATACTAGAATTTACAAAAGTTTTCGTTTTCTAAAGACTATTCTTCATTGAGAATTAAAATTTTTCTCTTTTATAATTCCCATTGATTTTCAATATATTCAGAATGCTTGCCGGCATGTTGAATTTTTTTTAAATGTCCTAATTTCTTTATATTAAGCACCAATCAATTTCAATTGCCAACGATTGTGTCAACACTTTTCGACGCAAGAGGTTCAATGCCAAACCCTCAAATTTAAATAGGCTCTTGATGAATATTAAATCAAGATTTCGAGGCAATAACTATTTATTCTGCACTTAGATTCGAATCTCTGTATTCAGGATAAAAATTAAGTTCCTAATTTACGTAAATATTTGTTCGGTTCTTAAAGTTTTGATTCGGTGGAAAAATTATGGCTGGATCGACAAATTACTATTTTTTTTTTTGTTAAAACAGAACCTTTGGATTCAGTACAAAAATTATTCAGCCTTAAGTTTCTCGAAATGGGGAAATTTGAAAATTATAAATAAATTCAAGGAGAAACGGCTCTTTATTTATGCCTTTTAGCTAAAAGATTCTGAATGGAGAACAAAAGGAAAAAGTTGAATGAGGAGTGAGAGAGAGTTGATAACGAAAAAGAATCGATGGTCATCTGAAAGTGGTCCGAACTATAGACGATATCGTTCTCTCGAGCTCAAATGATAAGGCGCATGAGACCTTCAGACTCGCTTTTATCGATTGTAATAAATAATTCTCAGCGATAATCTAGATACTAGTTTCTAAAAAAGAAGTGAAAGAGGATAAAAAAAAGAAAGGAGAAGTGAAAGAAAAACGAACAAGTTCAACTCGGAGAGATTCAAGTGGAGGGTATAAAGGTGATAAAGGATGATACCAAATTACGATCTCAGTAATAAAGGACCATGAATTATTCAAGGAATGAAACAGTTTCTAGATTAGCAATAAGCCATGCTGCAATTCCTCCTCCTTCTCTCTCTCTTCCGTAATACAAATCCGGATCACAATTTTTTTCTCCCTCTTTTATACCTATTTACGTTTCTTTGAGTAAAGAACTTTTTTTTTTGCAAAAAAGAAGAAGAAGAAGTATGTAAGAATATTCTCTAAAGAGTTCAGCTCCGATAGAAACCACTTATTCTTTTGGCTCTCGTAAACTTTTTTTTTATGAATCATTCATATATTTTTCAATCTAATTTCGTATTATAAATTTCAACCTGAATATTGGAGTATTAAAAGTTTTTCCTCCCCATTTTTATCATCTCTCTCACTGCTCGGGGAAAAAAAATTTCAATTTGTAAAGAATTCGTTTTTATACCTCAAAGGAATCGTTTTGCATTTCCTGATTATTAGATAATGTTGGATCATCGTTAGTTGATTTGATTTCTGTTCTTCCATCAAAAAGAATTACGATCTCGGAATGTTTCTCTTCAACAATGTTAATGTCAATTTTATCTGAAGTGCTAGAGTTATCTTTACGATCATCTTCAATTTGTTCTGCACTATCCAGATGTTTTAAAATTTCAATCTAGAATTTAAATTTGAAATTATGGGAAAATATGTGTTTAAATGAGTATTTCTGGTAAACTCTTTTTGAATATTTATGATAGGAATTGGAAGAATGTTTTATGGAAGCTAATTAATTTACTGATTGCTTTTGCTCTTCTCCTTGAGGGACCTCTGTGACCTCAAAATCAGCAACCTTGAGACTTAATTCATCTGCAGACATCTGAGAACCTAACTATAAAAAATAGTATTCGATTATTTTTTTTCAAAATGGAAATAATTTCTCTAATATAATCCAAATTATCTACCTCGTTATTTTCGTTTTCGAAACTTGAGAAATCGGAAATTGTTTCTCCACTCCTTTTTATCTCGACTTTTGCTTCAATTTTCAGCTCCTTCTCTTTGATCATCTCATCCTTTGCATCATCATCTGTGACATTGGACACACTTTCAGCGAAGCGAACTAAGTCTAAGGCTTCCGGTTCTCCTGTGCAATTGAGATTTGCGAGATATTCGTAGAGGTTGAGAAAGATTTTTAGCGGTATCATTGCAGATCCGCCCTCCGGCTCATCCGTCAAGAGCTCACAAACATATACCATCGTCTCAAAAAGATTCTGAAGCAGGACTGAAAATTTTACGCCTGCACGCTACTTTACTGTGAAAGGATTTAATTAGAACGCAAACTTCCTCGTAGCTATTGCTCAAGGACTGCCAGGAGATAGAAATTTTCACAAAAAATAAACTTTCACGAGCTCTCTCGGGGTATGAAATTTTCATATCGACATCATGATGCTGCAAAATAGCGCAACGTTTAGATTATGAACGAAGTGGGGAAGAAAAAAAAGAAAGAAGAAAACCGGAAAATATCTCCAAACTTGTAAATTTTACGTAGGGGAAAATGTTTCTTCAAAAAAACATGTTTTTCTCAACGAAACAATGAATTAAAAATAACAAATTTTCCGAATTCATTAAAGTTACTTGATTAATTTTCAAGAATGTTTATTCATGTTCAAAACTGAAGCAACATATATATTTAACTAAACCCGAAACTCTTGAAACTTAATCTCTTACGACCAGAAGCAAGTCTTCAATGGGATATTAAAATTTTATTCCAACTACCGGAATTTCAAACATTTGCCAGTTCTTAAGAGCCTCTTACATTAAGAGTCTATTAAAAATTTTTTTGACAAAGTCTTTCTACGTGAATCCGCAAAGGTGACTAATTTTATTCTCTATCAAGTATTAAATTGACATTTAGATGTAAAAGTTTAGTCTCAGGCTTTTTGGCAAACACAAAATATGTCCATTAATTTTCTGTTCAAAGAAGAAGTTCTCCTACAAAAGACGTCAAATTGTCAACAACTTTTCTAAGAGATTTAGTTTCAATTTGCCAAACAGTGCTCTGAAGAAGTATTAGATTTTTTTCCAACTTATCAAAATTCAAAGTAATCATTGTAATGATCAAGGAGTCAGTAAAAAAGTTTTAGCATTTTTCGATTAATATTGCGAAACTGCAGCATCATTTTTCGACATAGAGACAGTATTTGGAGACAAATACTCCAAATAATAGTTTTCGTCGCTGACTATTCAGGGACTTTAATATTAAAGAAGCTCGGTGAGAGTTTAAAATATTGCTTCTTTCGTGTTTTGGCATTATAAACTTTCTCTTAAATATTAAAAATATTTCTTTCTTAAAGAATATAAGTAAAACAAGAAAAGACATTAAAGTTCGTTAAGAAATAAAAAAGAGGTACTAACTTTTCCAAGGAGGCCGCAAGCTATTGCCAAGAACTGATAAAAATCGCAAACGCGCTCCTTTAGAAACTGACCAATCGTTAATATCTGATAAAGACTTGGTTCAGAGAAACCGATTTCATGCCAACTGGTTAGAAGTGATTCAAGGGTTGCACTACGAACGTGACCATACTGTTTCAGCAGTGATTTTAGGTAATATGGTGTAATATTTGAAGGATGTTCGAAAGGTGGATACTCCAATCGCTCCTTTAAAATTGCCAAGAAAAAAGAATTCTCCGTTATAATGACAATTTATTACAAGCGAGGAAAAATTCTCCTCTTTTGTTCAAACAAATTTCTCCATCAACAGGATTTTTCCTACAACTTTGATCTTATCCGTATAAAAATTTAGCTCTTCTATAATTACAAAAAAAAAAAAAAAATTTTTGGAAAATCCACAAGTTCTAAACGTTTTGATCACTCTAATTAATGTTTTAGAATTGATTGTACCCGACCTAAGTTTCGTACTCAACAAAAATTGTTAGGACCCAAAAAAAAATTAGTCTGAACTGAACAAACAAACTTTCTACTATTCAGAAACTTTCTCAACTATTCAATTGATATTGGAAAAGAAAAAAATTTGTTAATCGTCTAAAGAATAATTTTGCACGAAACATCATCAACAGCTCCAGGAGATGAAAATCCGAGAAAGGGAAAAAATTGTCTACCAATAATTGAATACGAAAATAAAATGCTTCTGTTGAGCAAATTATCGTAAATAAGAGTATAAATTTTGTCGCTACAAAAATATGCAAATGAGTCACTTTAACGAGTTGATTTTCAGGAGTAATTATGCTGAAAGGTCCTGTGTGAAACGATGAGCATGTGTTATTCAACGAGTTTGAAACTGGAAACCAGAAATTTTTTTTTTTTTGCATGGATAATTACAAGCGAAGTAAAATAAACTTTTGGGTGGAACAATGGACTTGGGTATATAGGGAGGGACAAACGTGACTCTAAAGTTTCTATAATTTCCGCCTCTCTAAAACTTATAATTGAGATGTGAACCAAACAGGGCTTTTGTACTTTCGCGACATACCATGTATGTACCTATATAGATATGATAAAATCAATGGCAAAATATTTCTCCGATATTATATCTATCCAATATCAAAAATATTTACAAAAAACTTTCGTCACACAAAAATCTCCTTTCAAGGGGAAAATATTTCAGATATTTTTCAATTCTATTTTTTATTCTTTTATGTACGTGATGAAAATCTCTCTTCATACTAGATTTGTAATGTAGATTTCCGGATTATTATTTTTTCATTTGGAAATTTTTGAAGTGATAAAAGTTAAAATTTGTGAAGTAATTATTAGTGTAGATTTTTCAATTACTATTTTTTCTTTTGAAAATTTTCGGGTTAATGAAGATCAAAAAATCTAAATAAATGTATAAAGTTGTAGTTTCGAATACAAAAATCTGAATACAGGCTTCGCACTCGATAATTGATTTTAAAAAAGTTGCAAAAAGTAGCTTTCAAACTAAAAAAATACAACCACAGAAAAATATTATTTAAACCAACTATATTTTATTTGACAAATATACCATTTCTCTGAGTGAAGTAAAAAAATAGCAATCAAAAAATTAAACATGACGACCAAAAAAATTCGTCTAAGACTCTTCACAAATCTGACAAAAATTCCATTCTATATTTTATTTTCCTGACTTTTTCCTAATTTTCGTAAAAAATATCTACTTTTTTCTTATCCTGTCAGTAAATTGAATTTTGTAGCGAATTTTATAATTCATGAAAGAATTTAAATATGCATAAAATTATATTAATTAAAATTTAATTTTAAATTAATTATCTAAAAAATTTTATAAAAAATTCTAAGTAATTGATTTCTTTTGACAAATTTTATGCAAATTCTAATTTAAATAATTGAATTCCCAAGAAATGTTTATTATGCATGAAACAAATTAAATTACGAAGATTCTTAAAAATACTTTTTTAAATAATTGAATTATTTTTGGAAATTTCATGCAACTAGTAGATATTGAAAATCATTGAATGGCGAGAAGTTTTTCAACATAATTAAATTTTACAAAAAATTCTATTAAAATGTTTAAAAATAATTAAAGTTTTTTGTGACATTTTAATAAAATTCTTTAAAAATAATTGAATTTCTAGAAAGCACTTTATTATTTATGTAAATAATTGAATTCATGCGAACGATTTTATTAGAATGTTTTAAAATAATTGAATTTACAAGGAGAAATTTATTACTTTTAAAAACAATTAAATTCTTGTGATGACCATTGTTATTTATAATTATAATTGAATTTTTCAAAGAATTTTTTTAAAATGCCTCTAAATAGTTGAATTTTTGGAAATAGTTTTGTTATTTGTCGACATAATTGAATTCTTTCGAAGAATTATTTATGTAAACAATTAAATTGGTGGAAAGTACTTCATTAAGATTTAAAAGAATAATTGAATTATTTTTAAAAAATCTAATTAAAATTGTATTTAAAATAATTGATTTCTTTCAAAATAATTTATTTAAAATTCAAATATTTGAAAGTAATTGAATTCCTTTAAAAAAAATTCTAATATTTCTGTAAATAATTGAATTCTTCCAAAGAATCAACAACAAATTTTTGAAAATAAGTTTTTCGAGAAATTGAAATTCAATTTTTAAGAATAATTACATTTTTCTATCAAAGAATCTTATTAAAATTAAAAAAATATATATTTGTACTCCAGAAATTAATTTTATTATTTATGTAAAAAATGGAATGGTTGCAACGCATTTTATTAAAATTTTCAAAAATAATTGAACTCCTGAGAAGAATTTTATTCTTTACGAAAATAATTGAATGGTTGCAATGAGTTTTATTAAAATTTAAAGAAAAATAGTTAAACTCCTGAGTTTTTTATTTTTTATAAAAATTTTTGTTATTTTTGAAAAGAATTAAATTCTTCACCAGAATTAAAAAAAATTGTTTTAAATAATTAATTTTTTCAAAAAAGAATAAATATTATGAATATTTTATTTTACATAATTGAATTCTTGTGTAAAGCTTTACTTGTGAAAATAATTGTTTATTTTTATAATATAATAAATTGAAATTCTTTGATGAGTTTTATTATTTATAATAAAAATCATTAAATTATTGCTTGAAATTTTTCCAAACATTTAAAAAAAATGAATTTTCATGAAAAATGTTATTATTAGTGAAAGTAAATTGAATCACTATGAAGAATTGTATAAAAATTTTGTTTAACAGACTTTTTCAAAACTTCTTTAAAAAACGATATTCTTAATTAATTGAATTCCTTTGGAAATGTTATTATTTATATGAAAATAATTGAATTTTGGATGAATTTTATTAATTTTTTTTAAATCATTGATACTTTTGCGAAATTTTATGTAAACACTAGATATTGAAAATAATGGAGATTTGAATATTTTTTGAAAATAATTGAATCGTTTTAAAGAATTTTATTATAACTTTTAAAACTAGTTTTTTTTTAATTTCTAGCATTTGCGAATTTAAAGCAGTGGAAATTAAAAAAAAAATAATAGGCCTTAGTAGATGAGTGCGAAGCCTGAATAAACATGCTTAATTGTATTTTTAGATCCAAAAATCCGAATGAATAAATTTAGCTATATTTTTTGGTACTTTTTCAGATTTTTTTTTATTTGCATCAAAACATTTTAATGCATTTTTATTTTTGTACGGACATCCAAAAATATCTTTTTCGATTTTATTTACATAACATAAAAAATACACACCTAAAGATATATATTTATTTCCATTTTGATTTTCAGCTTTTTCTATTAAAACAAAATCGAAAAAAAGAGGAAATTTAATATTTTAAAAGTGACAAAAGGGAAAATAGAGTGCATGTATTATAACTTTTTTTTTTTTTTGGAGGGGTTGAATAAATGGAAAACTCATGTTCTGGTTATCTCGTTAGACTCTACGTTCAATAATAACTTTTAATGAAGAATTAGTGTCAAAAATTCCCGCGAGGAATATACAAATTCTATACTTGTTTCCTTGGGGGGAATAAAAGCTAAAATTTTAGTTAAGGAACATATCCCTGCAATTGATTTTTTGTTCACCTCGTTAAACTCCATTCAGTATGTGACAGATTTCATTTCCTGTATAAGATTAAAATATGGGCATTCTCCTGCTTTTCATTGCAATTTCCCTCGGGATATAATAATTTCTGACTCATCGATCTTACGAAGTATATATACGTATATATGCGTGTGTATAATATACATTCGTGTTTTTTTATATATATACATGTATAGATATCAAAATATATAAAAATATTTCCATTAATATTTTAAACTCGAATATACTTTTAGAATATCATGAAAATTAAAATTCTCATGTATATAAAATTTTATCTGCATTTGAAAATGATTTTTTCCCTTTTCCAATTTAAATTTATATTTCATTTATTCCTGTGTATATATACAAATTAAATTTCAATTTACTTTTTTCGCTGGGAGTAAATTAAAAATTTTTAATGGAAAAATGTCACTCTTATTCGAATCGATAGTAATAAAGGAATTAATAATAAAAATTATTCTCGAAATTACTCAAAAAAAAAAGAATAAATAAAAGAATTACTGGAAGAATAAATGTCAGAATTATTTTTCGTATTCCATTATTTTCTTTAAATAGGAAAATTGGTAAAAAAAATAAAAAAAGAATAAATGGAAAAACTATTGGAGAATAAATAAAATTACTAAAAAATGTAGAAAAATTACTAACAAAATAAATAAAATAAATAAGTAAAATAAATAAATAAAATAAATAAATTAATAAATAAAATAAATAAAATTTAGTAAATAAAATTTAGAAATAATAAATATAGAATTTTTAAACATTCAAGAATATTTGTAACGACGTTAAAATGCAGCGACTTAAATTTTTTTTCTAAAAAACAGTTCTTTTTTTATATAAAAAAAAAACTTTCTGGAACTTTCTGATCTGCAAGAGTGCAATTTCTGAAATTTACGAGAGAAGAAGAATTTGTTGAGAAATTTTAAATTATCTAACTTGAGTCACTTTTTTTCTCAAGTTATATCAAACTTTGAAAGTTGAGAAAATTTCTTAATAATAACCAAATCTCACTACTACGATTATATATAGTTATGGCAATAAATAAGATTTCAAATTAAAAATTCCAAGTTTTTTTTTGCTTTTCCTTATTTAATAATTTTATAACAAACTTTAATGGGTGGAATTTTGCCCTCAGCCATTGCTCGAAAATAAGCACAAGACCATCTTAATAAATCGTACGGTTGAGTTCGAATGGCAGCTTTTGTATAATTTTTCAAAATAATCGGAAAATTCACGGGTATTGCTATTTCTTCGGCACAATATATTTTTTCGGTTAAATTCATAATAAATTAATAATTTTATTTTCGATCTATTTTTTTATTTATTACGATCCTTTCTTTTTAAATTAAAGTTGAAACAAATTCGATTTTAATTTTTCAATTCAAAGTCGAACAGTTTTGACATTTGGTGCAACTTTTTTTGTAAGGGTTAGTAAACGAAAAAAAAATGACGATTGTGAAGAGACGAAAAATTCATTTTGAGAAAATTAAACGTCACTGTAACTAAAATTAATATTCTTTAAATAAGATTAATAATTAATAATACTAATATTAGTATTAGAATTTTAAACATTATTATTGTTATTATCATTATTATTTTATTATTATTTTTTTTCTTTTTTTTACAAAAAAAGTTTAAGAGAGGAAATATTATTATTTTATTATTATTATTACCATTATTATTTTATTATAATTATTTTATTATTTTTTTTCTTTTTTTACAAAAAAAGTTTAGGAGAGGAAAATATTATTATTTTATTATTATTATTATTATTATTATTATTATTATTATTATCATTATTATATTATTATAATTATTCTATTATTTTTTTTCTTTTTTTTACAAAACAAGTTTAGAAAAGGAAAATATTATTATTATTATTATTATAAATCATAATAAGAATATAGTATTTCAATTTCACTGCTGGGGAAAAATGTGACAAAAAATTTCAATGTACGAAAAAGAGGGAAAAAGAAAAATTGTGGAGGAAGGAAATTTACGATTTTCTAGGATTACGTATTTTTCTTATATGCCTTTTATAGATAACACCTAGAACAGAAAGTCCTACCTCTTTATATTTACGATGTGACAAGTTGGTATCGGAAAAATGTTTTGGCACAGAACCAAGCTGATATCATCAAAAAATGGGCATGATGTCCGTTTAACCATTAGGAGAACGTCAGATGAATTTCATTTCAGAAAAAGGAAACTTTATAAAAAGATAGGCACTTAATTTAAGATGAAATTCACTTATAAAATAAATCGGAAGACTAAACATTTCTGATTGATTGACAAATTGTTTTTCGATAATCTCTTCAAATTAATATAAAGGTAATAAACTCGTAAGAAATTATTAATAATATTCTTATATTTTTATTTAATATTATTTTAATATTTCTATTTAATATTTTTTAAATATTTTTATTTAATATTATTTTAATATTTTCATTTAATATTATTTTCATTTAATATTTAAAAATAAAAATATTGCAGAGTTTTTTCTATATTAATTATTTCGATAATTAATAAAAATGAATGCAAAAAAACGTTAGTGAAGTTCACAACGTTTATAATCAACGATTTCAGAAAAAAATTATTTTTTTATGCAAATTTTGGTTAAGAAAAATAGTAAAATTATTTTTTTAAATAATGATTCACAAAAAAAAATATTTATGAACAAAAAATGTCATTTTTTGGTAGGAAAATAAATTTTTTTCTTTCAATCGTTGATCATAAACGTTGCAAACTTCACTGACGTGCAAACAATACAAATTTTTAATAAATAAAAATTATTAAAATTGTTGAAAATAATTTTATTATTCTGGAGTATTATTATTAGATTTAGATTTAGATTTATTATTCTGGAGTATTTTATGAATATTTTTAAAGTTTGTTATTTGATTTTTTTTCAAAAATTCTTTCGAGGTATTTAAAATGAAACTTTTCTTTTAAATAATTTAATTTTATCAAGAAATATTTTATTGATCGCTATTGAATTTCTGCGAAGAATTTTATTACTTATACAAAAATAATTAAATTCTTGCCAATTTTATTGTCAAATTCAATTAGAATTTTATTGAAAATAATTCAATTATTCTGTAGGTTTTTATTAATATTTTTGAAAATAATTAAAGCCTTTCAAGAATTTCAGTTAACATTATAAATTTCGGCGAAAAATTCTTATAAAAATGATTCGAAAATAATTTAATTCTTCTTAAGAATTTTATTGTTTATGAATTAGAATTCAGGTAAAAAAATTTTATTTAAGTTTTTAAAAGTAATTCAATATTTTCAGGAAATTTTAATAAATTGTATTTAAAATAATCGAATTCCTGCGAAGAATTTTATTATTTGTACAAAAATAATAATTAAATACTTGCAAATTTTTTCGTTTAATTTAATTAGAATTTTATTGAAAACAATTAAATTATTGTGCAGATTTTTATTAATATTTTTGAAAATAATGAAAGTCTTTCTAGAATTTCAAATCAATTTTAATAAATTGTATTAAAAATAATTGAATTCCTGCGAAGAATTTTATTATTTGTACAAAAATAATAATTAAATACTTGCAAATTTTTTCGTTTAATTTAATTAGAATTTTATTGAAAACAATTCGATTATTGTGTAGATTTTTATTAATATTTTTGAAAATAATTAACGTCTATTGAGAATTTCAATTAAAATTGAATTCCGTCGAAAAATTTTAATAAAAATTATTAGAAAATAATCTAATTCTTGCTAAGAATTTTATTGTTTATGAAAATAATTGAATTCAGATAAGGTATTTTATTTAAGTTTTTAAAAATAGTATTAAAAATTGTATAACAATAGACAGTAATAAATAAATAAATAATAATAATAATAATAATTTTAATAAAAATTCGAATATCATTAAATTGCAAGTAACATTTTTCCCTCCAAAAGAATAAGTTAATTTAAATCGTATTTTTCTTTGATTAAATTAGTCGCTAAGTACGTATATATTTTTTGGATCAATATAAATAATATCGAAATTGAGTTCATTTTAATTAAAAACATATATCATTCTAGAGGTAATATTCCTTTTTATACTTTAATTATAGATATATAATTACTTAATTAGATACAGAACTCTCTTTTAGTATTATTATTATAATTATCTATTACTATATTACTATTACTAATTAATTAACTATTTAATTAAATTACATTCCCGGTATTATCACCTAATGTTTTAATACGAATTAATTTAATACATTTTTGAAAGTCCAATTCTAAAAGTAATATTCAAAATTCTGTAAATGCATATATATTTTTGATATCATTCATTCGTTGATGAATTCATTACCGAATGAATGATATCAAAGAATATTTGGTTGTAATTTTAATCAAGTTTATCGTTTTCACACTGAAAAAAATATCATTCAAATATCCGTATATACTTTGTCTGCAGTGAAAAAAAATATTCACTTGAATCGAATAATTTTTTACCAAATCAATTTTTGTTTAAATCAAATAAAATTTAATTGAACCAATAAATTCAGTATTTTTTTCATAGCGAATACAATTTAATCGAGTAAAATAAAAATTGACGAAATACTTTTTCGACGATAGGCAAATTATTATTTATAATCGATTATTTGAATTAAATTTTTTTTTTTTTTGAGAATTGAGAAAATAAGGAAAATTTGAAAAATTTAAATTTTGGCAAAAAAATGCATCAATTTATATAAAGAAAGTATTTTTAAAGTTTTATGAATATTTTTATAAGAATAGGAACAAGTCGATATAACTGTTTCGGTTTTACTCGATGATCGTAATAATAATAGATCAGTATAATTATAGTTTTAACTCTCTGTTAGTTAACCAGCTTCTTGAGTGCATTTTCTTCTCGTTACGCAAATATTCTTCAAAAATATCTTTCGAAATTTCCATCGCATTAAAAATTTACATGATTTCAATTATTTACATAATCTGAAAATCCAAGAATATTTTCGAAGGTGTGTAAAGATGAGAAAAATCAATTTTTATGGAACTATAATTAATTTTATTGTCCTCTAAATCAAATTATTAATTTATTTTCTGTCAATTAATTAATTAAGTAACTAACCAACTAACTAAAAGTAGAAACTAAACTCTGAAAATGTCCCGGAAATTCTGAACGTTCAAATGAATGACAATATTTTTATCACTTCTTTTTAATTTAAATTTTCAAATTTTTAGTTTCTGTAAATTCAGAAGTTACAATAAATCACAATTTTTTTAAGTTTCGTCAAAATTTGAATTTTCATGGAAAATATTATTTTACTAATTTCAATTTTGAAAACTTAATTCCTTTCTATAAATATTTTGAATTTGGAAATTTTTTTATGTAATTATACCAATCAATCTCTAAATCAAATTTTCAATTTATTTTAGGTTCCTGAAGATGGCATCGATGCTCAGCATCAAAAAGTATTTTTCCTTATTTTTAGTAAACAAAGTTTTACTAATTTTACTCCTTTTATTCACTTAAGAAGTAAAAAACTATTTAATAGTATTTTTTTAACTTAAAAATTTGGAAAAAATTGAGTTATTTTTTTTGGTTTTGTACAAAAAATATTTTTCGATGCTGAGCATCGATGGCAACTTCAGGGACCTTTTATTTTTAATTAATTAATAAATTAACTAACTGAAATTAAAAACTAAATTAATTAATTTAAAAATTTGGAAAAAATTGAGTTTGTTTTTGGTTTTGTACAAAAAATATTTTTCGATGCTGAGCATCGATGGCAACTTCACCTTTCATTTTTCGATGGCACCTTTCATTTTTAATTAATTAATAAATTAACCAACTAAAATTAAAAAATAAATTAATTAATTTAAAAATTTGGAAAAAATTGAGTTTGTTTTTTGGTTTTGTACAAAAAATATTTTTCGATGCTGAGCATCGATGGCAACTTCAGGGACCTTTTATTTTTAATTAATAAATTAACTAACTAAAGATAAGAAATAAAATCAGAAAATGCCCGGAAAGTATTGAACGTGCAAATGAATGAAGAAATTTTTATTACTTCCTTTTAATTTGAATTTTGAAATTCTTAGTTTCTAAACATTCAAAATTTGAAATGAAAGACAATTTTTTGAAGTTTCGTCAAAATTTGAATTTTCTTAGACAATATATTTTTTTACTAATTTAAAAAAATAATTCCTTTCTAAAAATATTTTCAATTTTGAAATCTTTAGTCCCTAAATATTCGAACGTTCGAAAGAACAATTTTTTTTAATTTCCTTAGAATTTTTATTTTTTTTTTTGAAAATACCTATTTTTTAATTTGGAAAATTAATTCCTTTCCGCTAGAAATATCGATTTTACTTTACTGTTAATTTTATTCGACTAATTATCGAAATTAAATACGAAAAAAATATTCCTTCATTGAACGTTTAAAACCCATGGAAAAAAATTATTAATTTTAATTCTAAAAAAAACTAACAGTTCTCTTTTTGTTTTAGAAAAATAAATTCCACCTAAATATTCAGTAACGATTTCACTTCAGTCTGGATAATTTTTAAAAATATTGGAGCAGAAAAATGGTTCATTCAACTGAACACGTTCAAAAGTTTAGAAACAGTCTAAAATTAAAATTGATTAAATTTTCCTTTTTAGAAAATCTACCAACTATATTTTTAGAAACAATTTTCCGAACTTAACGATTCGAATGAATTTTATTTTCAATTTAAATGCACTGCTAATTGAAGTGTATCAAATTGCAACAAAATTGATACGAAAAATGTGGATAAAAATTTTTTTTCCAAACTTAATTATTCCCAGAAAAAATTTGCTCCAGTTTGGTATTAATTTGATACCTTTCAAGAAAAGTGGAGTAACAATTTTTATTTTTTGAAAGCTGCGTATATTTTTCCAAAAGGGGAAAAACAAAAACACTGAGTATGTAATTAAGTAAAATATAGTGTCAACTAAAAAAGAATGCTCTTTGTGCGTCCAAAGACTTTGAAAAGACAAGAAGAAACCGACAAAAGGAAGGAAGGGAAGGAAAATATAAAAAGAAATAAAGAAATAAAGAGCAGTACCAAAGGGTTGATTTTTGTTTTCCTTTTCTTTTTTTTTTTTTAATTGAAAAAGCAAAGAAAGATTCAATTGCGGCCAATGCAGGTTTGACGAGGGGGTGGGTCCTGAAAAAGGGCCAATCTTGATCGTTACCATATAAGGAGAGTTCCATGACCAAGGAGACGTGCCCCTAGGAGAAAAGAACCGAACCGAATCGAGTCAGGGCAGGATTTGGCTCAGTATCGATTAACGAGGTAGAAGTTGACCGAAAGGAGTGAGAGAGAGAGAGGAGTAGCAGAGCAGATACCAAACTGAGCCAGTGCACGTATATACACTTATACAGGTGGAAAAAAAGGGGGACAAGAGAGAAAGAGGAAAGAACCAAACCTAAAGGATCGATCCTGGCTGCTTTTTTAAAGAAGCAGTAGGCACCATGCCTAACGAGCCACTTCGAACGATTCTCTCTTAAATAAATAAGCAGCAAATCAAACATCAAGGCACGTGCCGATGATTCATCTCCCTGATCGATGATCCTTATTTATATGTTCAACTTTTAGAAAATATTTCCCTAAAACTTAGCCACATCTCGTCAATCAAGTTTCTTTTCTTCTTCTCCTTTTTCTTCTTTTTTTCATCTTGTTTCAATTATAAGTAAACTTTCAATTATAAATAAACTTGTCCAATTATTATCAAATTTTTTCTTCCACTTCTATTCCATTTTCGTCAATTTAGCTACTTTTACAGTCAATTTATGTACCAAGTTGGATAATTATATCGTTAGGACTTTATATCGTCAGTTCACTAACCTGAATATTATCGACAATTTACTGACAAGCATTTTATCGTCAAAATTCAATATTGAATTTTAGAAAAACAAATTTTTGTTTGATTCAATAATTGAAATACACGCACTTGCTATGCAATTTATTTGCAGTTTGTGTCAACAAAATGTTTGGTTCGTTTTTGTTATCTTCTTGGTCATATGTTCAATTTTTAGAAAATATTTCCCTAAAACTTATATCCACATCTCGTCAATCAAGTTTCCTTTCTTCTTCTTTTTTTTCTTCATCTTGTTTCAATTATAAGTAAACTTTCAATTATAAATAAACTTGTCCAATTATCAAATTTTTTTCTTCCACTTTTATTCCATTTTCGTCAATTTAGCAACTTTTACAGTCAATTTATATACCACAAGTTGGATAATTATATCGTTAGGACTTTATATCGTCAGTTCACTAACCTGAATTTTATCGACAATTTACTGACAAGCATTTTATCGTCAAAATTCAATATTGAATTTTAGAAAAACAAATTTTTGTTTGATTCTATAATTGAAATACACGCACTTGCTATGCAATTGAATTGCGATTTCAGCAGGCTTCGCACTCTATTATGAGTATAAAAAAAGTAGAAAAAAGTAGCCTCGATGACAAAAAAAAGTAGGAAATAGTAGCCTCGGTGACAAAAGAAATTAAAGAATTTCATTAAAAAGTTTTTAAAAAATTGAATTTTCAAAGTATTTTAATTTAATAATTGATAAATAATTGAATTTTATAAGGAGTCACATTCTAATGTATTCACGTTTCTTAGTGCGAAGATTAATAATTAAAATTTTTATTAGTTAATTTAAAAAAAATACACACTTCAAATTTTTTAATAAAATTGAATTTTCGCAGTTTTTTTGAAAATTTTGAAAAATAAGATTTTTTAATTCTGTTATTTCAAGATAATTGAATTTTTTTAAAAAAATAATTGAAAATTTTTAATGTAATTTAAATTTCTTTACATTCTATTAAAAATAATTTACTTCTTTTAAAGAATTTTATTTCAATTTTTCTAAATAACAGGCTTCGCACTCCATTATGAGTTTAAAAAAAGTAGGAAATAGTAGCCTTGATGACAAAAAAAAGTAGGAAATAGTAGCCGCGATGACAAAAAAAAGAATTAAAGAATTTCATTAAAAACTTTTTTAAAAAAAGAACACTAAAGACAAAAATAGTAATAAAAGAATAGGAAAAAAACGAATAGTTAAGAAAAAAGACAAAAATAGTAAAAAAAACGAATAGTAAAGCCAAAAATAAAAAAGAGAAAATAGTAAAAAAAAATTGGACAAGTGCGAGTTGTACTCGCACTGCAGTGGCGGGTTTTTATAAAATTATTTTTTTTAGGAAAGCATGTAGATAATTAAAAAAGTAAAGTGATTCTCAAAAACCCAAAAATAAAGAAGCAAAACTAGAAAACCATGTGGAAACAGATGAATTTTAAGAATTTCGGTTTTTAAATTTTTTTTATAAAATTAGCTTTTTTTGGCAAAGCATGTAGATAATTAAAAAAGTAAAGTGGTTCTCAAAAACCCAAAAATAAAGAAGCAAAACTAGAAAAATAAGTGGAAACAGATGAATTTTAAGAATTTCGGTTTTTAAAATTTTTTATAAAATTGGTTCTTTTAGCAAAGCATGTAGATAATTAAAAAAGTAAAGTGGTTCTCAAAAACCCAAAAATAAAGAAGCAAAACTAGAAAAATAAGTGGAAACAGATGAATTTTAAGAATTTCGGTTTTTAAAATTTTTTATAAAATTAGTTTTTTTTAGCAAAGCATGTAGATAATTAAAAAAGTAATGTGGTTCTTAAATTTTGTCTAATGAATTCAATTATTTCAATTATTTTCATAAATACCAAAATTTTTCCGATTTACTAAATTCTTTTAAATATTATTTTTGAAAAATATTCCTCGTAAGAATTCAATTCTTTTCATAAATTTCCATAAAATTAAAAAAATAATTGAATTATTTTCAAAAGTAACATAATTCTTCGCAGAAATTCAATTATGTTTAACATTTTTTTGAAATTCTCCGAAATTTCAATTATCTTTATAAATAATTAAATTGTTCTCTACAATTCAATTATTTTCAAAAATGTTAATAAAATTCTACGCAAACATTTAATTATTTTCATAAATATGTAATAACATTCATTGGAAGAATTCAATTACTTTTATAAATAGTAAAATTCTTTACACAAATTCAATTAGTATTAATAAATTTTAATGAAATTGAATTAATCAAATTTTTCAATTATAATTATGAACAGTCAAGATTGTTTTTTGAAAAATTGAAAAAATGTTTAAAAAAATTTGTTTAATTCAATAGAGTAAATGTTGGTAAAATTATTTCCTATTATCTTATTGGCGGTCGTTTTTCATTAACGATTTTAGTTTTAACACTATTTTTTGAGAAAAGTAGCTTTTAGTAGCATTAGGCTCAAAAAAGTAGCCAAAAAGTAGCCTCGTATCAAAAAAGTAGCAAATAGTAGCTTTTAGTAGAAGAGTGCGAAGCCTGAAATAATCAAGGAAAGTTAGTCACCGTATAATTATAATTTTATTTTAAAAAATTTATTCCTAAAACATTCAATTATTTTGCTAAATAGTAAAACTTCGACAAAATTAAATTACTTTTAGAAATTTTATTAAAATTCATTGTAAAAGATCAATTATTTCTATAAATAACAAAAATTCATTTATATATTCACCACAAGATTTCAATTATTTTCAAAAATTGTTCTTAATTCAATAATTTGTATGTCTACTATTTTAATAAAATTTCCAAAAAGTATTCAATTATTTAACAATACAGTTTTGACAAAATTCTACACAAACATTCAATTATTCTCTAAAAGAATGAAAATTTCATAGGAATTGAATTATTAAAAATAGAGTTTATCTGAATTTTTTTTTAAATCAATTATTTGAAACGTTTGTTTATAAAATCCTCGCAATAATTCAATTACTTTGATAAATAATAAAACTTATTGCAGAAATGAAATTATGTTTAATACAATTTTAATCAAATTCGTGCGAAAAATGCAATTATTTAAAAAAATTTGATTATATTTTTTCTAAAGAAAGAATTTCAATTATTTTTGAAAAATATTCCTCATAAGAATTCAATTCTTTTCATAAATTTCCATAAAATTAAAAAAAACCATTCACTTATTTTCAAAAGTAATGAAATTCTGTACAGAAATTCAATTATATTTGAAATTTTTTTGAAAGTCTCCGAAATTCCAATTATCTTTTTAAATAATTAAATTATTTTCTACAATTGGATTATTTTCAAAAATTTTAATAAAATTCGACGCAAACATTTAATTTTTTTTTATAAATATGTATAATAACATTCTTTGGAAGGATATTCAATTACTTTTATAAATAGTAAAATTCTTTGCAGAAATTCAATTAGTATTAATAAATTTTAATGAAATTAAATTAATCAAATTTCCAATTACATAATTCTGTACAGACAAGATTTTTTTTGAAAAATTAAAAAATTCTTTTGTTTAATTCAATTATTTTCCAAATTGTGGATTTATGTTCGAAATGAAATAAATTAAAATTTGATGAGAAAATAAAAGTCGGGAAAAATTTGAATTAAATAAGGTTATCATTTGCAAGAAAAAATAAACACAATTTATAATCAGTCACTATTGATGGAGTAAATGTCGGTAAAATTATTTCCTTTTATCTTATTGGCGGTCGTTTTTCATTAACGATTTTAGTTTTTAACGCTGTTTTTAAATGGAAATGTGACAACAAAAAATCTAAATTTGACTATTTGTTCAGAAAAATAGCTTTTAGTAGCATTAGGCTCAAAAAAGTAGCCAAAAAGTAGCCTCGTATCAAAAAAGTAGCAAATAGTAGCTTTTAGTAGAAAAGTGCGAAGCCTGGATTTGTGTCAACAAAATGTTTGATTCGTTTTTGTTAACTTCTTGGTCATATGTTCAACTTTTAGAAAATATTTCCCTAAAACTTATCCACATCTCGTCAATCAAGTTTCCTTTCTTCATCTTTTTTTTTCTTCATCTTGTTTCAATTATAAGTAAACTTTCAATTATAAATAAACTTGTCCAATTATCAAATTTTTTTCTTCCACTTCTATTCCATTTTCGTCAATTTAGCTACTTTTACAGTCAATTTATGTACCAAGTTGGATAATTATATCGTTTAGGACTATATATCGTCAGTTCACTAACCTGAATTTTATCGACAATTTACTGACAAGAATTTTATCGTCAAAATTCAATATTGAATTTTAGAAAGTCAAATTTTTGTTTGATTCTATAATTGAAATGCTCACTTGCTATGCAATTGAATTGCGATTTGTGTCAACAAAATGTTTGATTTGTTTTTATCTTCTTGGTCAACGAATTGTCACCTATTTTTGGAGAATAATAAATTCACCTTTTTATCTATTTTCGACAACTTTTACAGTGTTGGGAAAAATAATTCAATTTTTAGAAAACGCTCCAGTTTAAAAAAAAAGTAGAGAAAATTTTGAAAAATAATAGAAAAAATTATATTTTTGAAGAAACGCTCCAGTTTTATGGAAAAATAGAGAAAATTTTTAAATAATTGAAAAATGGTAGGTACATTTTTTGAAAAGTGATGTATTTTTACGAAATACTAAAAAAAATTAGAAAAATAAGGAAAGTGGTCGAATTTTCGAAAATTGAAATTCCATTTTTTGAGAAGACTGGAAAAAATGTTGAGAAAAAATAAAAAAATTTATTTACGAAATGCTAAAAAATTTGAAAAATAGAGAAAATGATGAAATTTTAAAAACAGCTTAAATTTTTGAGAAAACTAGGAAAAAAATTTTTGAGAAGAAAAAATGGAACAATTTGACGAAAAATTACAGTTTTTTCTGAACAAAATAAAAAAAAGTGCTTGAATTTTCGAAAAATGTTTCAGTTTTAAACAACAATAGAGGCAATTTCAAAAAATAATAAAACAATTTTCTACTATTTTCGAAAACTGATCAATTTTTCCCAAAAGGTAGTGAAAATTTTTGAAAAATATAGGATAAAAGCTGAAATTTCCAGAAATTAATTTTTTAATTGCATTTTTTTATGCAAAGCGAAGAAAAACATTTGATAAAAATGGAAATAATTATACTCAAGCAAAATTTGAAAATATTAAAGAAGAATGCTAGAATTTTGGGAAATTGATAGAATTTTGGAAATTTACACTAGTTTTATAAAAGATAATAATAAATTCAAAAAAATATAAGATAACGCTTGAATTTTCAAAAACTACTTAATTTTTAATGAAAAACTAGAGCAAAATTTGAAAATAATACGAAAAATAGTAACATTTTCGAAGATTGCTTCATTTTTATGAAAAACTGGATTACAATTTGGAAAATCGAGTGAAAAATTGTAAAGATTCAGTTTTAAGAAAAAACATGAAAAGTTAAAAAATATTATTGAAAAATATTGAAAAAAATATTTTAATTTTCTAAAACTGCTTCATTTTTACGAAAAACTAAAACAAATTTTCAGAAATATACAAAAAATGCTCCAAATTCCAAAATTGGGAAAAATAGAGCAATTTTTTAAAAATGTACAAAAAAAATCTCGAATTTTCTATAATATCTTCAGTTTAATTGAAAAATAGACTAAACTTTGATTAATAATACGAAAAAACTGTAATATTTAGAAAACTGCACCACTTTTTTTTTGCAAAAAGTATAGAGAATTTTGAAAAAATAAGAAAATTGGTCGAATTTTCAGAAATTGTTCTATTTTTACTTAAAACGAGAGGGAAATTTTGAAAAATGAGGGAAAAAATTTCCAATTTTCGTAAATTAATTCTGTTTTATAGCAAAGTAGATGAAAAATTTTAAAAAATAGGAAAATCTTGAGAAATAATAGAAAATTAAATCAATTTTCGGAAATTGGTCCAATTTTACGAAAAACTTGCATAAATATTGAGAAATAGACGAAAAATGATGGAATTTAAAAAAAAATTTCCACCTTTAAGCTAAACTGCAGCAATTTAGAAAAATAGGATAAAAAATTCGATTTTCGAAAATTGGTCGTGTTTTATGTTGAAGGAGAATAGATCAAAAATAAAGAAAATAATAGAAAAAATTTGAGAGTTGAAAAAAAATAATTGATTTTTCCAAAAGTTTGACAAAAAGTCAGCACAAATTTGAAGTAGACGAAAAATTCTAGAACATTGAAAATATCTTTTCTAAAATAAAAGAATTTTTTACAAAAGAGGAGTAAAAATTTTGAAAAATGGACGGAAGAGACTTAAATTTTTCAAAAACTTCTTCCGAAAATAAACGAATTTTTTTTTTTTACAAAACAGGAGCGAAAATGTGGAAAATGGGCAAAAGAGACTCGAACTTTCAGAAACTGTTTCCGTTTTATGTAAATTTAAACAAATTTCGAAAAATAGTGGAAAAATCCTTAAACTTTCGAGAGAGAGAGAGGGAAAGAGAGAGATCGCAAAAGATAATTATTCCATTTGAAATAGAATTTTACACATAAATTATAGTGTAACAACAAAAAATTTGAAATCAGTTCCAAATGATTCTCAAAATAATTAAATTAACTTCAATAAATTTTAATTGGACCACGAAAAAAAGATTTTAATTTCTTTTTTTCTCCTTTTTTCTTTTTCCTTTGGAAATAATAATAATAATAATTTCTTTTCTGGAGCTTGTAAGAGGTGCTAACAACTAAATGAAAAAAACATGTTTCTTGGTAATGCCTTCACACATCAGCATCTGCATGTCACCGTCTCAATTAATTCTGAACATATCTCCCGACTGATTACGTAGGAGTAGATTTCCGTAATTTGCTCTTACACAGAGCATGCTTTTATTTCAAGAATATATACTTGAGATCCCAACTGTCTCGAGAAACATTTCCTAGAGATGTTAATGAGATTTAAGTATAGGAGGAATTAAACTGCTCTCATTATGCATTACATTGAAATGAAGCATTATCTCAAATTGAAATCTTTCAATCATTCCATAATCAATCATTCAATCTTTTATATACGAAACAAACAAAAGTCTGAATTCGAAAAACAAATTTAAAATTTAAAAACAAGTCTGAATTTTTATGAAAATCTAGAGTTCAAATTATATAGAAAAATCAAACTTTAAGTTTGAATTAACAAAAGTTTTATAACAAAGCAAAATAAAAATCGAAAACTTTTAGATAATATTACAAAAATCGATATTCAAATTATGTTTCTAAAAAATCGAAAGTTGAAATGAACGCAAATATTTTCATTACTTCTTGTAATTATTCCAATTTCAGGGTGTCTACTATTTCCATTCCACAAAATTCTCTGTCATTTCCCGGTTTTCTTTTCTCATAAAATATTAATTTAAATTTTATTTCGAACATAAATAAATAATAATTTTAATTGAATATTTAGAAAATAATTTTTTCAATTTTTTAAAAATAATCTTGTCTTTTTATAATTATAATTGGAAATTTTCTTTTTCAAGTTTATTACAATTCTATTGATAATAATTGAATTTCTGCAAAGAATTTTACTATTTACAAAAATAATTTAAATCCTTCCAAAAAATAATATTATTTATGATAATAATTTAATTCCTGTGAAGAATTTTATTACAATTTAAAAAAAAGCTGTGATAATTAATTATTTACTTAATAAGTAATAAACAATAAATTTGCTTGAAAAAGGATAAATACAATTTATTTGAACATTCAGAAATTTGAAATTATAAAAATTTAAGAGAAGTTCAATAATTATAACTATTGAATAATAATAGAATAATATAATTTTTAGAAGCAAAAAATTGATTTAAAACTTTAAGAGGGACTTTATATTTTAAAAATAAAATTAAAATTACGGCCACTAACATTATTTTCGAAAAATTTAAATAAAATTCAAGAAAAGAATTCAATTATTTAAAAAAAATGTAAAGAAATTTTAATTATTTCAAAAATTTTCAATTATTTGTTTAGAAAAATTAAATTATCTTGAAACAATGAAATTGAAGAATTTCAACAATTTTTTTTCAGAATCTAAAAAAAACTTTGCGAGAATTCAATTTTATTAGAAAATTTGAAGAGCAAATCGTTTTTTTTAAAATTAACTAATAAAAATTTTAATTATTAATCTTCGCACTAAGAAACATGGATTCATTAAAATGTGACTATAAAATCCAATTATTAATTAATTATTAAATTAAAATACTTTGAAAATTTTATTTGTTAAAAAGTTTCTAAAGAAATTCTTTAACAAATTCAATTACATATTTTCAGTCGAATTTCACAATATTTCTATTAACTCCATAATTTTTTTAAATTTATTTACATAATCTGTTTGAATTAGTGCCTGACTTTTACTATCAAATTAATTTTTTTTAACTAATTCAAAGTTAGAGAAGAGTATTAATATCTATAAAAATTGAAATAAAAAATTTTTTTTAAAACAAATTAAAATAATAAAACATTCTTTTAATTTTGGTGAAAAAATTCCCGGTTTTTTCCCAGTTAAATTAAATTTCCGGTTATTTCCCGGTTTTCTCGGATTTCCCGGTTAGTAGACACCCTAAATTTTTGTTACTAATTTAAAAAATTCATTACTTTCTAAAAATATTTTCAATTTTTTATCAAAAAATACATATTATTTTTTTAATTTGGAAAATTAATTCCTTTCTGCTATAAATATCGATTTTACTTTATTTTTAATTTTATTCGAGTAATTATCGACATTAAGTAGAAAAAAATATTCCTTCATGTTTAAAACCTAAGGAAACATTAGTAATTTTGAATTAGAAAAAAGAAATTATGTTTCTAAATAATCGAAAGTTTAAATGAACACAAATATTTTCGTTACTTCTTGTAATTATTGTGTTTTATTTAAATATTACTTTGTAAATGAAAAAAAAAATTTCTAACTATTTTTTTTCAATTTAATTGAATAATTTTTGGAACAATTTAAGCAGAAAAAAATTATTGTTCACTTCAACGTTCAAACTGTAGTGCCATAAATTTAATAAAAATGTAAAAATCGAATAATAACTGATATTAGATTTTAATATTGCAAAAATAATATTCTTTAAATTTCTTATGACTATTTATATATAATTAAAATTGGATATAAATAATGAATTAAATAATCGAAATTAGATTTTAGTAATAAACTAAATAATTGAAATTAGACTAAAATGATTAATTCAAAAACTAAAATTTGTATAAATAATTATTTAAATAATTAATAGGAATTAATACGTCGGTGAAGTTCGCAACGTTTATGATCAACGATTGAAAGAAAAAAATTATTTTCCTACCAAAAACAATAAAAATTATTGTTCACAAATATTTTTTTGTAAATTATTATTAAAAAAATTAAAACGTATTATTTTCTGTACTAAAATTTATCGAAAATTGCATAAAAAAATATTTTTCATCAGAAATCGTTGACTATAAACGTTGTAAACTTCACCAACGTGAATTAATTTCAATTAATTTAACAATCGAAGTCAGATTTAAATAATTAATTTAATAATTTAAATTAGACTTAAACAAGTCCTTAAATATTTGAAATTAGAAATAATTTTAATTAGAATTAAATAATCGAAGAAAGATTCAAATAATTAATTTAGTAATTTAAATTAGATTTAAACAAGTACTTAAATAATCCAAATTAGAAATAATTTTTTCGAATTAAATAATCGAAATTAGAATTAACTTTTTCGAATTAAATAATCGAAGTCGGATTCAAATAATTTAGTATTTTAAATTAGATTTAAATATTCAATTCAATTAAAGTATTAAATTAAGTAAACGAAATTATACCAAAATAAATAATTAAATAACTACTACTAGATTTAACTAATATTGTTTCATAAAAGATGAATGATAGTTTGAAGAGAAAGAATAAATTTGAAAATGATTTTCCTCGAAAATCTCTTTCTCTCCCATGGAATCACAGGAGAGTGTATATGTATGGATGAGAGAATATTTTCTGGTCCGGTCTTTTCTTCTCGAGCGTGGAGAAAATATCCCGAGGTCGAAGTGTGCTCCATTGTCGGGGGAGTCATTTGACGTAATACTGGTACTGGGATGCTGCGGATATATATGTGCTCCCTTATAATTTGCGTGACCTACGACCTCCGGTCTTTTGAGTCTCAACGTTAATACGACACTGCACGTATTATACGCAATCCTCTCGTTCCTCGAGAATAGCTTCCTTGCAATTTACAATCTCCAAGTGTGCTCCAATTTCACTTATAGTGTGAGATCAGATACCAGTTGCATCACATCGCTCCCGATAAATCAAGTTATTGCAAAATTCTCCCATTTTTTCAGCAAAAATTTTCCATACCATTTTTCCTTTTTCTCTGCTTTTAATGCCAAATAAAGAAAACTATAACAATAGGAAAAAAACACAATATTAAAATGGAGAATTTTTTTGAAAACATTCGCAAAGATTGAAAGAAAGTATTAAAATAATTTTTTACAAGAAGCAAAAGAGAAAATACTTCCAAAAAATACTTTTTAGTTAAAAAAAACGAAGTTGAAGTTCACAACGTTTATAAACGAAAAAAATTTATTTAATGCATCCAAATATTATTTTTAATTTAATATTTAATTGTAAAATAATTATTATCAAAATATAAATATTAATCTTTCATTTCTAAAATTTTTTTGTCAATATTGCAGCGTCATTTTTAATTAATTTACTAAGTGAATAATTTATTTTCGTTGATCAAAGTTCAATGTTCAATCAATGTTCACTTCAACTTGGTTAAAAAATAATATATTTTTAGAAAATTTTCTGTTTTCATTAAATCAATTTGGGAAAATTTGTTTGGACAAAAATTTTAATTCAAAGATATTTCTTTCACTAAATCGATGATTATAGTAAACGTCGAGAATTTTAGATAAAACAAATTCAAAAACGGGTAAAAATGACAAAATAGGGAAAAATACAGAAAGGGTAAAATTATTCCACCCTTTTTGCTTGACGAATGAAAATGTTATTCTACTGGAAAATTTTGAGTGGCCTCGAGAGTATAAATATGAAATTGACTGCGGTATTATAGGGCACAAAGGCGATGAATGTTTGACTAATAGTTCGTAAGTCAAGAAGAGGCTTTTCTTCCCGAAAAGCCCTTCTCCTAATCCACAAAACTATTGTTAAGGGCGAGATAAAATTTATGGGTCTGCATCTCGAAGACTCTTTTTTTCTGGATAAATAAAAAGAGGGCTCGCAGTTGTACTTAAAGTTTATCTTTTTTATATTATTATAATCAACAATACATCAATGGTCTAGTCTCAATTTTATTTAGCTTATTTTTTCTCCCCCTCTATTTTTTCTCTGTCTTTCATATATATATATATATATAAATTCTCAAAATATCCCTTGTCATTTTTTATCATAAAAACGAGCACAGGAAGAAAAAAAAAGACAGAGAAAATTTGCAAAATTTCAAATTATGTATTTAAATATTTATCAAATTCAAAATGTATGGTTGTATATGTAAATTGGAAAAGTCGATAATATGTAAATTCAGCAATTTCAAAATTCCCACAAAATGTAAATTCAGCAATCTAAGAATTCAAGGAAACGAAAACTTTATTACAAGACAATTCGTGGAAAATGGAAATTTAATAATCTGGCATTTATTTTTTTTTATATGACTTTTTTTATGCGTGAATGTATAAATGTATCGGTTTTTGTTTCGACACACTCTGCGAATATATATTTTTGCTAACGATCTTCTTTTGGAACGGAAAAATAAACTTATTTTAGTCGATTCGCAAAAATCAATAAAATTTCTTTCTGTATTTTTCTGATTTCCATAAAAAAAAATTTCCTATTTCCTAAACTTTCAGTTAAAATTCTTTAAAAATATGATAATATTTAAAAATAATTTTAAAATTAAAAAAAAATTTTTTTACACTATGTAATATATTTTATTTAAATTTGACAAAATTTTTAATTAATTGGAAATTTTTCTTTAATCTTGACGATAATTTAACTATATTCAAAAAATTTTAATTACAATTTTTCAAAAGAATTATTCTTTTTGATAATTTATAAAGCAAATTTCAATAATAAAAATTTAGTTATTTTTAAAAATTACAACTGTGATTCTTTCAAAATGTTTGGAATTTAATTGCCTTTTCTTGAAATTAAATTTTTCTTACAACAATTTTGCTTCATTATTAACAAAAATTAATTATAACATTTCTAAATGTAAAATTTGAGCTTTTAATTTTTGCAATCAGTAATTATTGAAAATATTGTCGATGAAGGAAAAAATTTCTTTTATTTTAACATTTAAAATACCTGGATTATTAACATTTTGCGAATTTTACAATTTTTTGACAATTATTTAATTATAAAATATTAAGACAATCATTAATCCTTGAAGTTAAAATATTTATTCAATTAACTGTTATTAAAATTTTCCAAAAACCTAATTTTTTCCGAATTTTAAAATTCAATTATTCCATTCAATTTATCTTGTTAAATACATATTTAAATAATAATAATAATAATAATAATAATAATAATAATAATAATAATAATTTGATAATAGTGAAATAATCGGTTATTTGAATCAAATAAATTTTTTTTCAGTGTAAAAGCTTTTTAAATTTAACTATTTCTAAAAATTACAACTGCAATTGTTTAAAAAATACATTTTTAAAAATTATTCAAGAAAATTATACAAAACTTCAATAATTTTCTAGAAAAATAAAAAATTTATAAATTCATATCAGAAAGTTTTGAGAGAAATAAATAATTTAAATATAAAAAAAATAAATGATAGAATAGTTGATTATTTCTTAAAATTGAATACTTTAACAAATTTTATAAAAATTTTGAAAATAATTACATTTTTCGAGAAAACTAATTGATTTTTTCTAACGACTGAAAAATTTTTTTTTTAATAATAGAATTTCTGTGGAAATTCTCATTATTTGTAATGAATTTGTAATTTTCAAATAATTCAATTGTTCTGAAGAATTATATTAAAATTTTTCGAAATAATTGAATTTTTATCATAAGTTTTATTATAAATGAAAATAATTTAATTATTAACTATAAATATTAGCGAAATTTTGGAATTTTCTTGAAAATTGTATTTTAAATAATTGAATTGTAGTAAAAAATTTTTCATTTATGATATTAATTAAATTATTCCGAAGAATTTTATTAAAATTTTTCGAGGTAATTCAATTTCTTTGAATATAATTAAAAATTTTTTTTTAAATAAGTCAATTCTTTCGATTTTGAATTATTTCGAAAAAAAATTTAAAAATAAGTCAATTATTTGGATTTCGTATAATTTAAATTAAAATTGTATTAAGAGTAATTCAATTCTTGTGATGAATTTTATTATTGATGAAAATAATGCATTTTTTACAATTTTTTTTTCTAATTTTTGAAACGAATGAAGTATTTTCGATTAATTTGATTAAAATACTTTAAATAACTAATATCTTTTGAAAACTGTTCTTTAAAATTGTATTTTTAATAATTCAATTCCTGTAAAAAATTTCATCATTTATAAAAATAATTGAATAATGAAAATAATGCAATTTTTACAATTTTTTTTCTAATTTTTGAAAGGAATGAATTATTTTCGATTAATTTGATAAAGATAATTTAAATAACTAATTCCTTTCGAAAACTGTTCTTTAAAATTGTAGTTTAAATAATTTAATTCCTGTGAAAAATTTCATTATTTATAATTTTGGGAAGAATTGTATTAAAAATTTGTCGAAATAATTGAATTTTTAAAATAATTTTTTTATAATTAATTAATATTTTTTTAATTCAATTATTTCGATTTCGAATCATTCTTGTAATGAATTTTATTATTTATGAAAATAATTTAATTCTTATAAACAAATTTATCAAAAATTTTGAAAAATAATTTATTTCTTTCGATAAATTTTATTTAAATATTTTAAGTAACTGATTTTGTTCGAAAAAATTTCTCAAAAATTGTAAGAAAAAAAATTCGAAATTGAATTCGATTGAAAAAAATGTTTACTATACGTAAACAAAACTAAAAAAAGGATTTTATTTACGAGACAATGAACTAGAATGACAACATTAAATTTTTTAATTCTGCACTTAATCAATTTCGACAAAAAACTTATGGAATTATGAAAGAATAGTTGAAAAATGACAAAATTAGTAAAATAGACAAAAAAGGCAAATTGGCAAAAAAGATTATTTGAAATAGATGTAAGAAAAGATGAGCCGCGACCAAAACTAAAAATTCACCGCAAAAAGTGAATTGATCGAAAATCTAATTACCCTTTTTTCGAAATTGAAAAATTTTCACGATCACTTAAAAGCAAATTTGAAAATAATTTCCGAGATTGAACTCCATAAATTTTACGAGTCTTAAAGAAGAAATAAACTTTTAGTGGCTTTTAATTTTGACAATGGCGAAATGCAATAAAATAGAGAATATAAAGTGTCTGAATAATAAGTATCCAACAAAATGTGTGGTTAAAAGTAAAATTTTCACCTCTATATATAGACTCAGAGGTGGTATATGGCAATGGTGTTATTTTCCCCCCACATAGATTTTCATTCACGGTACATAAACTTTCATGGACGCAGATGTTATATTTTGTAAATCTCAAATATATATATATATATATATATATATATATATATATATATATGGGTGCAACATAATCGGCACTCAACAAGAAGCGAAGCTTCCCTTCATTTCCAGTGGTAAAATATACCATACGTGTTGGCAATAAGCATGCACACCTCAATATATATGTAGTGTCAATTTATAACGGGTATATATACGTATAATAGTGTGTATATTGAGAAATAGCGGTTTCGTTTGTAGGATATCGAAAAAGAGAAGGGACGATATCAAAGCACTTCAGAACCACTAAAGCACGTGGCCAAAGTGAAATTGGCGTGAAAAGAAATTTTATACTTGGTTTTGTATTATAAGAAATCAGAGGGCAAAACCATTTTTATATAAAAGCCATTCATATATATATATAAAGGCTCTTGTGTAATTGGCACTTTAGAATCCACGTTACACCTTTTTCATCATGATGAAAATTATTTCCTTTTTCTTCCTCTCTTCCTCTCACTTTTTTCTCGTTCTAAATATTCCAGATGAAAGTCCATTATCTATATATCTTTCTTATATATAGCAAAGCTTATTTTTTTCCATTATTCTTTAAAATTCTTACCTTAAATCTTACTTCCACTGACACTTACTGCTAAGGTTGGGAATAAAGAACATTCAACTCACCTGGAACAAAGAAGAAAATTACATTGACATTAGATGTTACATTTCGTTATTGCTTTCGTTACTACTACATACATTAATATAATATAATATAGTCATATAATTATCATTATACAGGGCTGCAATAATTTAAATCAAGTTGATTTAAATCATGATTTTAATCTTGATTTAAATCTTGACATTTAAATCATGATTTAAATGAAACTGCGAAATGCATTAGAAACCGAAAAGGATACAAAATTAGAATTTATGTTAAAAGTTTTTAATTAAATAAAAGTAAAAAAGAATATCTTATAAAGATAATATAATGAATATCAGAAAATAATAATTATTATTTTTTGTTTATTTGGCGAAAGTTATTGAAAGATAAAAAATCTGTATTTTATATTTGAGTGAAAGAAGCATTAAATATCAGTATTTTGTTAAGATTTCCTAAACTTTTTTAAAACAAATTTTATTGTAACAAGAATTTATATATGTATTTTTTATTAAGGGTAGCCACAAATTATAAAAACAATTATAAATCAGAGATTTAGTTGGCCAGAAAAATACAGGGAATTTTTAAAAATTCTTTAAAAGTCAGAAAATTTTAATCGAAAGAAACCACAAATTAAAAACCTTTGATGAACTTAGTTTTTGTATTTAGACTTTTTTTGTATAATATTTAATAATTAAACAAACATTTTTTAAATGTCTTATGTTTTTTTATAAATAAAATTGTTACTTAAAAAGCATTAATAAATTTTTATAAGATTTTTTTTTAAGTGTAAAGTTAAGCAGAACTCTTCTGCCACAAAAATGTATTTTTATATGCAGAATAAACATGAATTGAATTGAATTGCATTATTAAAATTTTAATTAGTAATGTAGAGTATTAAATAATAATTTAAAAATTTGTTAATCAGGAAAAATGAAAAATTAGTCAGGAAAAATCAGGAAATTCTAAGAAATGAAATTTTGCATGCACCCTATTATTAATTTTTTAATCCCTAATATTAAAAAAATAAAAATTTAAAAAATAGTATTAAAAAATGATTTAAATCAAAAAAATCCGATTTAAATAAAAAAAATCTGATTTTTTTGATTTTTTAAAAAAATCATGATTTTTATCAGCCCTGTCATTATATGACTATTATGACTATAATTTTTTTCATATTATGACATATTAATCGTAAATATTATTAAATTTATTATGATTATTATAAATACTAGCAAAATTATCCGCGCGCAAGCGCGCGGGAATGTTGTGCTACAATGTTTATTGTAAACAATTTCAAGTCATTTTAATTTAAGTAATTTTTAAAGAAATACTTATTATGACACATAAGTGAAAAACTAATTAGAATTAAATTTACAAAATATATTATATTTTCTAAACTTTAAAGTATATAAAAAACCTTAACAAATTTCGATACTAATTTCAAATTTGGCATCAGATTTTCAAAATAGAAAATAATTGAACTTTCTTGTACGAGGAAAATTGAATTTCACAAAAATTGTTATCTGATACCTAAATTAAAAAAAAACTTCATTACGAAAATTTTAATTATTCTAAAGAATAGAGAAGGTAAAAATAATTATTAGCTATATATAAGTATTTAACTTTCCGAACAAAGAATATAAACAATATTTTTTTAGAGAATTTCCACTTCTTTTAATTCGCTAATATTGAAAAAAATCAATTTTATTTAACAAAATTTTATGCAATTTATTTTTCCCAATAATTCAATTACTTTTAATAATTGTAAAATTTTTCATGTAAATTCCATTTTTTGAAAAAAATTTTTAATTAAATTCTAAGCATGAATTTAATTATTTTCATAATCGTAAAATTCAGTTACTTTCACAAATAAAGTTTTTGACAAGAATTAAATTATTTAAACTAATAAAATTATCATAACATTTAAAAATTCATTATTTAAAACAATGTTCATAAAATTCTTATGAAGATTTCAATTCCTTTCAAAAGTAATAAAATTTTCAAAACAGAAATTCAATTCTTTTTAAACATTTTAATAAACTTTACCGCAATAATTCAATGATTTTCAAATATTTAATAAAATTATTCGAAAGAAATTAATTGTTTTAAATATAATTTTAATAAAATTTTTTTTTAAATGATAAATAAATTTTTTAAATAATATTTTTATTTATCGACATAATTATGTCGATAAATAAAAAAATTACTCCCGAAAATGCAATTATTTTCAGGTATTTCAATAAAATTCTTTTCAAAATTCAATTATTTTCATAAATAACAATATTCATCACAATAATTCAATTATTATGAAAAGTAATAAAATTCCTCTTGGAAATTACATTATTTTAAAAAATTCTAATAAATCGTTCGAAAGAATTCAATTATTTTCATAAATTACAAAATCCTTAGAAAAAATGTAATTCCTTAAAAAATTCAATTTTTCTCAAAATTTATAAAATTTTTCATAAAAATTCAATTATTTTCCAAATTTTTTTTCAAATTTAAAAAAAAAATTCGCAAGAATTCAATTATATTTATAAAAATAGAAAAATATTCCAAAAAAATTTATTTTCTTAAATTATGAAATTCTTCAAAAAAAGTCAATTTTTCCTAAAATTGACTTTCCAAATTGTTTTAAAAATTCTTTCCAAAAATTCAATTACTTTCCAAATTTAAAAAAAAAATTTCGCTAGAATTCAATTATTTTAATAAAAATAGAAAAATATACCAAAAAAATTTAACTATTTTCATAAATTGTAAAATTCTTCAGAAAATTTCAATTATTTTCGAAATTTTTTTCAAATTCTTCGCAAGAATTTAATTATTTTAATAAATAATAAAATACTTTTAAAAAAATTCAATTATTTTCATAAATAACAAAATTTGCCTAAAGAAATCAATTATTTTTGTAAATAATAAAATTCTTCTGAAAAATTCAATTATTTTAGAATATTTTTTTTTAATTCTTCGCAAGAATTAAAAAAAATAAATAAAAAATAAATTGTTTCATGAATAATAAAATTCGTAGCATAAATTCAATTTATTAGCAGGATAAGAAAAAAGTAAATATTTTTGATGAAAATTAGGAAAAAGTCAGGAAAATAAAAAATATGGAATGGAATTTTTGGCAATTTTGTGAAGTGAATAAAACGAGTTTCTTTTTGGTTTCTTTTTGACAATAAAAAAATGACAATAACCCACAAAAATTAATTTTAAAAAAAAAAAAAAAAAAAAATGAATACAGATAATTTGCTAACGGAAAGGAAACTTACGATTATTATGTATATATGTATTCTATTTTCTATTAAAACGTATAAAAAACAAAAGAATAACTATAACTAACTTCAAGTGTGGACAGAATGAATGAAAGAAATACTACGAAGATTATTATAGTTAATAATTAATTATAAATATTATAATCATAATAATAAAAAATTTTTAATATTATGACATATTAATCATAATTATTGTTAAATTTATGATTATTATAAATATAATAAATATAATAATCATAATAATACAATTTTTTTAATATTCTGACATATTAATCATAATTATTATTAAATTTATTATGCGATTATTATAAATATAATAAATATAATATTAACTATGACTATTACCACTGCAATTTAATTTCCATTATTATTATACTTAATTATTAAATAATTGTTACAGTCAGATTAAATTTTAACCGACTATAAAGTAAATTGAATTGAGTTCTATATACTGAATTAAAAATTCATTTCTTTTTTGAAATTTTATCCAAATTGTTACAATGCACACAATATGGTAATTAATAATTATAGTAAAAGCGATTCAAAGAAAAAAAGGCAAGGAGCAGATGATTTATGATAATTTCGGGTTTTATTACCCCTAATATACTCGATTGATTGACTCCGAAATGAGCTAATGATTTTTCTTCAATTTTTATAGCCAGACCTCGGATCGAATTTTAAGGGTCGAAAAGAAGTCATAATTTTCAAAAGTGGAAAAAAAGTTGTAAAAGTCATTTATTTTACTCAAAGATGTCACAAAAAATTAATTTTCTATTCTCTTGACTTTTCACTGATTTCCCGCAAAGAGAAAAATAAATAGATAATTAAATTAATTGGAAAATTATTAATTTTGGAAAAGTTTGGAAATTTAATCATTAATTTCTATTTAGCTTGATTTAATAACTAACTTCTGTAACTCTAATTAATTAATTAATAATTGGTTTATTAAATTAATAGTATTCTTCTTTTTATGCTAATAATAATGTCAATTTTTAAGTATTCGTAAAACTCAATTAATTTCAAGTAAATTTTAAAAATAATTTTTTAAAACATTTTTCCTTAAAAAACACGATTACTTTATTTAAAATAGACAAAATTTACCAAGTTGAAGTCGACAACGTTGATCAACGAAAAAAATTGTAAATTAATTAAAAATAATGCATCAATATTGACACAAAAATATTTATTATATTATATTTATATTACAGGATTATGTTAATGTTCTGATGATAATTATTGTACTATTAAATATTAAATTAAAAATAATATTTTATTGTATTAAATAAACTTTTTTTCGTTGATAAACGTTATGGACTTCAACTTCGTCAAAATCTTCAATTAATTGTAAATTTTTTTTAATTTCTACAAGAATATATATTCAAAAAATTTTAATTACAATTTTTCAAAAGAATAATTCTTTTTGATAATTTCTAAATTAAATTATTTCTACTTGAATAATTTTTGTTAAATTAATATTTAAATATTTCTACAGGATTAAATATCAGGATTTAAATATTTTCTACAGGTTTTCTACAGGATTAAAGATTTAAAACTATTTTTATTGCGTAAAAGCTTTTATAAATTTAACTATTTCCAAAAATTACAAACGCAATTCTTTAAAAAAGTCAATTTTTTTTATTTTTCAAGAAAATTATTCAAAACTTCAATAATTTTCTAGAAAAATAATAAATTATTTAATTCTTATTAGAAAATTCTACGATAATTCAATTATTTAAACAGAAAAATAAATAATTAATAAAATAGTTGATTATTTCTTAAAATTGAATACTTCTAAAGAATTTTATGAACATTTTTGAAAATAATTACACTTTTCGAGAAAAATAATTGATTTTTTTCTATAATGATTAAAAAATTAATTTTTTAAATAACTGCATTTCTGTGGAAAATTTCATTATTTGCAACGAATTTGTAATGTTCAAATAATTGAGTTGTTGCAAAAAATTATATTACAATTTTTCTAAATAATTGAATTTTTTGAATGGCTTTATTAAAATTTAAATTAAAATTCATTCTTTAAAATTATTTTTCTTTAAAAAACGATTACTTTTTTAAAAAATGTAATAAAATTTTTAAAACATTAAATTTTGTTTTAATATTAAAAATGTAGTTATTTCTAAAAGTTACAACTGTGATTCTTTCGAAATGTTTGGAATTTAATTGCCTTTTCTTGAAATTAAATTTTTCTTACAACAATTTTGCTTCATTATTAACAAAAAATTAATTATAAATTAATTAATTAATTAATTAATTATAAAATTTCTAAATGTAAAATTTGAGCTTTTAATTTTTGCAATCAGTAATTATTGAAAATATTTTTTTGATGAAACAATAAATTTTTTATATTTTATCATTTAAAATACCTGGATTATTAACATTTTGTGAATTTTACATTTTTTTGACAATTATTCAATTATAAAAAAATAAGATAATCATTAATCCTTGAAGTTAAAATGTTTATTCAATTAATTAATTTCTAGGATTCAATTACAGAGGAAAAATTGTTATTAAAACTTTTCAAGAACCTAATTTTTTCCGAATTTTAAAATTCAATTATTTCATTCAATTTATCTTGTTAAATACGTATTTAAATAATAATATTAAAATATAATTTTCTATAGGAGTTAAAATTTTTAAAAATTCTAACTCCAAACCTTCTGAAATTTTAATATTTCTACAAATTGCACTGTAATTCTTTCAAAATTTAATTATTTTCTTGCATTTTCAACTACTAAAATTCAACTGGTTTCCATTTAATATTAGAAGATTTCAATTTTTCGTAATTTTTGCATTTAAATAATAATTGAAAAATATATATATTGAAAAATTCAACTAACTTTTAAAAATATTAAACCAAAATTATTTAAAATCTAAGTTCTTTATGTAGAATTTTTAATTATAATCTTTTCAACTAATTAAATTTGCAAAAGTAACTGATTTTTTCTTGTTGTTTTTAATGTAAAAAAATCAAACACTCTTTATTTTTAAAGAACACGAAGAATCAGAATTTTTGTTAAATAATCTAGAATTTTTATATATATTTCCACAAGCAACAAATTTAGGTTTCAGTTTTAAAAATTTGTTCTTAATTAATATTATTTTGTTGAAATTTGGAAACTATTTTTTACTATAAAGGCAAAAGTATGTCTTATGTGCAAACAATTTTTTGCTGTAAAATTTCCAACGCTCAAATGAACGAAAAAAACATTTTTCGTTTAAATATTTCATTAAAAATTAAAAGAAAAATAATTCGTTTATTATTTGTTAAGAGAAATAAATAATTTAATTATTTAGTTAAAAATTTATTTTTCAGAAGTAAAAAATAATTCTTTATCCCATAAACAATATTAAAGATTAGGAGAAATAAAAAAATATCGTCTTTACTTTGAATGTACGAAATTGTAGGTCCCTGAAATTGGCGTCAACGCTGTGCATCGAAAAATATTTTGTTCACAAAAACCGAAAAAGTAACTCAATTTTTTCTTCGGTTAATGATTTAAAAAAAAAAAAATACTTTCAAAAAGTTTTTTTTTGTTCAGTGAGTGAAATAAGTGAAATTGTAGGAATATTGAAACAAGCAAAGTGTTCATTCTAGGAAAAGATTTGCGACTAATTATTATTTTTCGTACAAAAAGAAAAAAGGTTTCATTTTATTTTTGGCGAAAAATTGCTACTTTGTTGTTGTAAAATGTGGAAGACAAACCAAAAAGGTCACGCGTTTTTTGAAAATAAATTGAAAAAAGTAATTTTTTTTGTAGGAAATAAATTGAAAAAAATAATTTTTTTTGTAGGAAATAATTAGAAAAAAGTAATTTTTTTTGTAGGAAATAATTAGAAAAAGTGCAAAGCAAAGAGCAAATTTCTAGAGGATTGTATACAGAATTTCGTCTCAAACAATTACGTTGTGTTTATTTGGCGTATTTGTTGTGTATTTTCATTTACGAAAATAAAGAATCAAGAGCAGAATGAACTCGAAATGACGCAAAAGCAAATTATGTAAGGATTATGAAAATGAGAATTTCTTTTCTCTCTTCGTCAGCGCTCAGCACGAGCGAATAAGGAGAAGACACGAGTTTTACACTGCAGATTTGTGAATAAGATAATGAGAGTGATTCTTGTTTGGCACGAAATCTTAGAAGAGTATGGCGGTAGTTATGGAATTTAATCCCTCGACTTTGATCCACATTTACGTTTTGTTGAAGTTGCTATTAGCGTTTGCTTGTCAACGGCACTCACTCGTATTCATCTTTGTGGTAAGACTATGAAGGACAGGTTTGTGCATACAAAAGCCTGATGCGCGAGAAGAGAGCTTTAACGATATCTAATTTGCCTGGAATTCAAATCATGAGCGTTGGGGCGAATGCCTTCGTTGGCATTCGGATGGTTACGTCTGGACCAAAGCTTTCCTTTCCCATTTAAACGCTTTAAGAACATAAAGAGAGTCTCTCTACACACTCACACAGTACTCTCATTTCCTGACACACAAGTGTTTTTTTTTTTACACACAATTATTCTCACTCACGAATGATCAAACGAAAATTGAAAATTTCCCATTCACATACAGTTCAATGAATTTCAAATGACTAATTTTCAATTCCAAAACAGAAAATTGCTTATATTTACAGCATATTTATGAATCAATTTAACTCAAACAACTTCTCACGAAACTTGTTCATATAAATCCTTGTAAAATAAATATTTTTCTCTTTTTTGCAAAAAAAAAAAAAAAAAAAATTGCGCTTGTGCCAAAACAAAAAAATGGAACAAGACAAATAAAAGCCTCGCGCTCTTTGACATAAATCCAGAAAATCTTTTCTCCGCATATAGTTCTCGTTGTAACAAAAAGAGAGAGAGAGAGAAGAGAGAGGGGACAAGTCTTGATAAAAAATTGAAACGTGGCTGGAAAAGTGCAACTGCATTTCGTTACGAGATAAAAACATAGAATTCCCACTGACTCGGTTGTAGAACGAATTTTAGCGCCAGTGAGTGTGTCACGTATGCATGCAATGAAACTTTAGAGATTATCGTACGCGGAATAAGACATTCCACAATGTATTTATGCTTACACGATAAATTGACTTTATATTAAGAAATAGGCATTTATATATGTATTGTTATACAAAACGAATAACAATAGAAGAAGAAGAAGAAAAAAATTGTCATCGTACACAGGATTTTGTGTCTTACCTTTTATGAATTTTATGAGTAGAGGAAACTTTCTTTCACAAAGAATATGGAAATAGATCTTGAGAGATGAATTCAGAAAGATTTCCTAAGAGTCTTACAATAGATCTTCAATTTAAATTCAAATATACAACAAAATCTAAGCTCAAAGAGGATTCAAGTAACATTATTTCTTATCTAACAAATGCAGAAAACCAAAATGACGTTTTAAAGGCTTTGAAATATAAGAGAATTCAAAAATTATTATTTCAATTCTCCATTCCCTTCTCTTTTTATTAAAAGATATTTTTTCCTATGAGCTAAACTCTTTGAGAGAGTTGAAGTTTTACAATTTTTTTTTCCAATATTAGGCTTCGTACTCGACAAGAAATTTTTAAAAAATATCAAAAGGTATTATTTTCAATATCTCCAATCAAAACGTATTAAAAAAAAATTTATTATTCTCAAAAAACCTATTAAGAACTTTTTTTAATTCAATTATTCTTGAAAACTAATAAAATTGTTCGAATTAATTTAATTTTCTATTAATTGTTTTAATGAAATTAAATAATAAAATTATTAATTGCAATTACTATGAAAAATCGAATTTATTGAAAAAATTGAAGAAATTATTTCGAAGAATTCAATTATTTTAAAAAATTAGAATACGACTTTGAGATTATAATTTTCTAAAAAATTTAACAAAATCCACAAATCAAATTTTTAATAACAATTGTTAAAAATGCGATAATTTTAAAAACTTGAAAGAAATTCTTAAAATTTAATTACTTTGATAATTTTCAAATTATCGAATTAATTTAATTTTCTATTAATTGTTTTAATGAAATTAAATAATAAAATTATTAATTGCAATTACTATGAAAAATCGAATTTATTGAAAAAATTGAAGAAATTATTTCGAAGAATTCAATTATTTTTAAAAATTAGAATACGATTTTGAGATTATAATTTTCTAAAAAATTTAACAAAATCCACAAATCAAATTTTTAATAACAATTGTTAAAAATGCGATAATTTTAAAAACCTGAAAGAAATTCTTAAAATTTAATTACTTTGATAATTTTCAATTAAAAGTATTTATGAAAATGATTATTTAAAAAAATCGAATTATTTTTTAAAATTTAGATAAAATGAAAGGAATTTAATTATTTTATAAAAATTAATACACTGACTTTAATATTCAATTATTATCTCAAATTCTAAACACGAGAATTCATTCATTTAAATATAAATAAATAATTGATAGAATAATTGATTATTTTTTATTTAAAATTGATATCTTATAAAAATTTTTATTAAAAGTTTGTCTAAATAATTAAATTCTTTCGAAGAAATTCATTCTTTAAGAAAATAATTGAATTTCTTCGGGAAATTTTTGAAAATAATTGAATTCCTTAAAAAAAATTTAATTATAATTGAAAATGTTATCTAATTCCCATAAACAAATTTTATCAAAATTATTATAAATAATTGAAATTTAACAAAGAATTTCATTCATTAAGAAAAAAATAGAATTCACATGAAAAATTTTCTTATTTGTTAAAATAATAATTGTTTAAAAATTATAGTAAAATTTTTGAAAATAATTCAAAAAAATTTAATTATAATTGAAAAAATTATCTAATTCTCATAAACAAATTATATCGAAATTATGAGAAATAATTAAAATCTTGCGAAGAATTTCATTCTTTAAGAAAATAATTGAATTCCTATGGAAAATTTTCTTATTTGTTAAAATAATTTTGGTTTAAAAATTTTAGTAAAATTTTTGAAAATAATTCAATTCCTTAAAAAAATTTAATTATAATTGAACATATTATCTAATTCTTATAAACAAATTTTATCGAAATTATTAAAGTAATTGAATTCCAGTCAACAATTTCATTCTTTAAGAAAATAATAGAATTCTTATGAAAAATTTTCTTATTTGTTAAAATAATGTTTGTTTAAAAACTTTAGTAAAATTTTTGAAAATTAGTTAACTGCTTAAAAAATTTAATTATAATTGAACATATTATCTAATTCTTATAAACAAATTTTATCAAAATTATTAAAGTAATTGAATTCCAGTCAACAATTTCATTCGTTAAAGTAATTGAAATTCTGCATAGAATTTTGTTGGAACTTTCGAAAATAATTTAATTCTTTCGAGCAATTTAACTATGATTAAAAAAAATTTAATTCTTATACACAAATTTTATTAAAATTATTAAAAAATAATTAAAATCCTGCGAAAAACATTATTTTTTAAGAAAAGAATTTAATTTCTGTCCATAATTTTTTTTTGTTAAAATAATTGAATTTCTTTGAAAAATTTCCTTATTTGTGAAAATAATTGTCAATTTTTGCAAAGAATTTAATTAAAATGTGTAAAAATAATTCAATTCCTTGGAAAAATTTAGTTATAATTAAAAATACTATCTAATTTTAATAAACAAATTTTATCAAAATTATTAAAAATAATTGAATTCCTGCAAAGAATTTTGTTGAAATTTTTGAAAATAATTTAATCTTTACGTACAATTTAACTATAATTCAAAGCAATCTCATTCTTGTAAACAAATTTTATCAAAAATTATTAGAAACAGTTAAAATCTTGCAAAGATTTTCTTTCTTTAAGACAATAATTGAATTCTTGGCAAGAATTTTACTAACATTTTTGAAAATAATTCAAATTCTTGGAAAAATGTAATTATAATTGAAAATATTATCCAATTCTTATAAATTAGATTTTTAAAAGCAAATTTTAATCATTTTTAAAAAATCTTGAATTATTTCGACATTAAAATAGAATTTTTTCAAAACAATTGATTTCCTGCGAGGAATTTAATTAATTTGGAAAATAATTAAAATTTTTTTGAAAGAATTTTGTTACTGCATATTCTAGAATTTTTTTTTTAATTTAACTATTGGCGAATTTAAACTAGTGCACACGGTTTAAGAAAAATGTTGTTTTGAATAACACAAATCTAATAAAAGTAACCAAATAGTGGAAGATTGTGAAAATAGAGTACTAAATGTAGTACTTTTCATAGTCTAGATAAATACGAAGCCTGGAAAATTAATACATTACGAGAACGTGAAAATAGTTACATTCTAATTTAGATGAAGTTTCGATCGAATAAAATCACGTCATTGAATAATGTATGATTGTGATTAAATGGAAATTGCAAAATCGAGATAGAAGAGAGAATTCTGGAATATGTTGCAGCAACAATATCACTGATGTCCCTCGACAATAAGGGTCGTGTGCGCGCTTGCTGCTGTAGAATTAATACTTCTCACCACAAGAACAAACACGCAGGCGTTTTAGAAACGTACGTGTGACACAGTTCGACCCTATCACAGTTAGCAATCCCATAACAAATAAATCTTTTCACGTATATAAGATTTTCCTTCTTATCTTAATCTCAGCAATACTGTATATAAGAAGAAAAAAGAAGAAGAAGAAGAAAAAAAGTCATAACATTTTCGTTATTATTAATTTTCCCCTCTTACTTTTTTTCTCCAAAAAAACAGAAAATGAGAACAACATTTCTCCTACGAAGGCAAAATATTATTTCACCTGTATATAAAACCAAACGTATATTTGATTTGTGGAATCGAATAATCTGGGTTACGTGTCACTATTTGAGCAACACTATAATTGAATTTACCTTCATTCAACATCTATTGACATTTTCTCGAAATATATGCTTCTTACATGAATTATATTACGGGAGATTCGGAAAAGAATTTTTTTTTGCAAAGTTTTTCGATTTCGAAAAGAGAAAGAAATTGAAAAAGAAAAACAGGGTGTCTACTATTTTCATTCAACAAAATTCCCCGTTTTTCCCGGTTACGGCCTAATTTTTTCCCGGTTTTCTTTTCTCATAAAATTTAAATTTAAATTTAATTTCGAACATAAATAAATAATAATTTTAATTGAAAATTAAGAAAATAATTTTTTCAATTTTTTAAAAATAATCTTGTCTTTTTATAATTATAATTGGAAAATTTCGTTTTCAAGTTTATTACAATTCTATTGATAATAATTGAATTTCCGCAAAGAATTGTACTGTTTACAAAAATAATTGAAATCCTTCCAAAGAATTATATTGTTTATGAAAATAATTTAATTCCTGTGAAGAATTTTATTACAATTTAAAAAAAAGCAGTGATAATTAATTATTTACTTAATAAATAATAAATATTAAATTTGATTAAGAAATAATAAATATCATTCATTTGAACATTCAGAAATTTTAAATTATAAAAATTTAAGAGAAGTTCAATAATTATAACTGTTGAATAATAATAGAATAATATAATTTTTAGAAGCAAAAAATTGATTTAAAACTTTAAGAGGGACTTTATATTTTCAAAATAAAATTATAATTACAACAACTAACATTATTTTCGAAAAATTTAAATTAAAATTCTTTCAAAGAATTAAATTATTAAAAAAAAATGTAAAGAAATTCAATTATTTTAAAATTTCTCAATTATTTGTTTAGAAAAATTAAATTATCTTGAAACAATGGAATTGAAAAATTTCAACAATTCTATTTTTCAGAATTAAAAAAAAAATTTGCGAGAATTCAATATTAATAAAAAATTTGCAGTGCATATCGTTTTTTTTTTAAATTAACTAATAAAAATTTTAATTATTAATCTTCGCACTAAGAAACATGAATTCATTAAAATGTGACTATAAAATCCAATTATTAATTAATTATTAAATTAAAATACTTTGAAAATTTTATTTGTTAAAAAGTTTCTAAAGAAATTCTTTAACAAATTCAATGAGATATTTTCAGTCAAATTTCACAATATTTCTATTAACTCCATAATTTTTTAAAATTTATTTACATAATCTGATGGAATTAAACGAAGTTGAAGTTCACAACGTTTATCAACGAAAAAAATTATTTAATGCATCCAAATATTATTTTTAATTTAATATTTAATTGTAAAATAATTATTATCAAATTATAAATATTAAGCTTTCATTTATAAAATTTTTTTTGTCAATATTGCAGCGTCATTTTTAATTAATTGACTAAGTGAATAATTTTTTTTCGTTGATCAACGTTGTGGACTTCAGCTTGGTTGAATTAACGCCTGACTTTTACTATCAAATTAATTTTTTTTTAACTAATTCAAAGTTAGAGAAGGGTATAAATCAGGGCTGATAAAAATCATGATTTTTTTTTAAAAATCAAAAAAATCAGTTTTTTTTATTTAAATCGGATTTTTTTGATTTAAATCATTTTTTAACACTATTTTTTAAATATTTATTTTTTTAATATTAGGAATTAAAAAATTAATAATAGGGTGCATGCAAAATTTCATTTTTAGAATTTCCTGATTTTTCCTGACTAATTGAGCTCATTTTTCCTGATTAACAAATTTTTAAATTATTATTTAATACTCTGCATTACTAATTAAAATTTTAATAATGCAATTCAATTCAATTCATGTTTATTCTGCATATAAAAATACATTTTTGTGGCAGAAGAGTTCCGCTTAACTTTACACTTAAAAAAAATCTTATAAAAATTTATTAATGCTTTTTAAGTAACAATTTTATTTATAAAAAAAACATAAGATTTTAAAAAATGTTTGTTTAATTATTAAATATTATACAAAAAAAAGTCTAAATACAAAAACTAAGATTATCAAAGTTTTTTAATTTGTGGTTTCAACTTCGATTAAAATTTCCTGACTTTTAAAAACACACATTTTAAATAATTCCCTGTATTTTTTCGACCAACATTAATCTCTGATTTATAATTGTTTTTATAATTTGTGGCTACCCTTAATAAAAAATACATATATAAATTCTTGTTACAATAAAATTTGTCTTAAAAAAGTTTAGGAAATCTTAACAAAATACTGATATTTAATGCTTCTTTGACTCAAATATAAAATACAGATTTTTTATCTTTCAATAACTTTCGCCAAATAAACAAAAAATAATAATTATTATTTTCTGATATTCATTATATTATCTTTATAAGATATTCTTTTTTACTTTTATTTAATTAAAAACTTTTAACATAAATTCTAATTTTGTATCCTTTTCGGTTTCTAATGCATTTCGCAGTTTGATTTAAATCATGATTTAAATGTCAAGATTTAAATCAAGATTAAAATCATGATTTAAATCAACTTGATTTAAATCATTGCAGCCCTGGTATAAATATCTATAAAAATTGAAATAAAAAGTGATTTTTTAAAAAATAAATTAAAATAATAAAACTTTTTTTAATTTTAGTGAAAAAATTCCCAGTTTTGTATAAAAATCCCGGTTAATTCCCGGATTTCACGGTTAGTAGACACCTTGAAAAAAAAAGAAAATGAAAAGAAAACGAAAAAAGGGAATAGAAACAATAGAGAAGTAGAAGTTAAATAAAAAAGCCTTCTTATGCAACCTATGTGCAAACTATTTGACAAATAGTTGTTTGTAAACACAGAGAAGTGAACGCGGAGGAAAAAAAAATTATATATACACGAGACAGAAGGTAAAAGTTGCAGGTAAATATTTGTGATAAAAATAGGGGGTGAAAGAGGAGTTTTATGCTATTCAAAAATTTCAGTTTCCTCTCTCTTTCTCTTTTTTTCTTTCTCTCTCTCTATCTCGCTCTAGCGTGCTATATAACTTTTGTGAGCCCCAGTTTTTCCTGTATCCATCCGGTCGTTTCTCTCTGCTCGTCTTTCAGCCTCAACATCCTACACCTGCTCGAAACGACCACGGGCCTATTATCCCTGGTCGTGTATCGTGAAACGCATACGCTAGCACTCGTTGAACTCAATCCAGAATTTATATGTATAGGTATACACAAAGCTATTCCGGGATGATCGTTTATGTAGTTGTGGCACGTCCCGCCGAAATACCACTCTCTGTTCTCTCATTGGCTTCATCCACATCCCTATATGTGTCCAAAAAAAAGCGACCTCCCTTTAAATCATTTTCCTCTTTCTCTATTTTATATATCTCCTCGGGTCATCTTCAAAGAGTGATCCAGTTTTCCATTCCCTCAAAGATCCGTCATTTATTATTTTCAATTAGATTGAAACTAAAAAACAAAAAGCACCACGTTCGATTATATTTTTCACAAAAATATCACCAACTACTTTTTTCAAATGAGAAAAAAGAGAATCAATATTAGAATATCCAAAAAGCTAGAATCAGAAAGAAACATTAATTGAATTATTATTAATTAATAATAATATTATTATTTTTTTTCAAAAACCACAAGATCTGAAAAATGTTTGAAAGCGAAAAATTCATTTCGATTCGAAAGATGAAAAAAAAGTAGTTCTTTCTCAAATATAAGAGAAAGGGTAGAAAATAACTTCTATTGTTTACTGTAGGTCAGGGGCTAATAATATTCACTATAGAATTTTCTAGCGAAAAAGAGAGAGAGAGAGAAAAGAAATGCATACTCTGAATTCATAATTCTTTCGTCTAATTTGCATGTTTACTGTGCGTGTAATTTGCATGAAAGCTTAATATTATCTTATGTGCCTGTTTATAACTCACATATTTATTTCACAAAGTGCACCACTAGATGGGTTTTGAAATACTATAAATATTCGGAATCTAAAAATATACATGTATGTATATTTGAAATATAAACGCAACCCGCTGATTCTAAATTACTTTAATGAAAATTCTCAAGGCATAAGGAACTAAAAAAAAAATCGAAAAGTTACACACCAACCGCCATTTGAATGCAAAACTCTCTCAACTCACATTTTCTTTTATATTCTCCAAAAAAAAGAATAAAAAAGGAAAAAAAAGAAAAAAAAAGAAAAAGAAAGTAAAAAAAGAAGAGTTTAAATAAAAGTTTACTTTCAAATAAAAATTCTAATTTAGAATAAAATCCAACCTAACGATAAATAAAAATTAATAGTGATTAATTATTCGTTAACAAATGATGAATTTTTTAGCGTTCGAACGAAGGAAATATTATTTTTCATTCGAGATATTTTCCAAACTTACTGATTGGAAAACAAGATTCAAAAATTAAAAACTTAGACTTTTAATTTAGAAACTATAATTATTTTGGTAGTGATGCAAAATTATTGTAATAAATTTTTAATTTAATTGAGAACTAAATCAGTTTCATTCGCTTGAACGTTCAAAACATTGTTAACAGGTCTTGGATTGTATTTAAAACGTAAAAAAATGTCGCATTACTCGATTAAAAATTCAATAAAAAGTCGAAAAAGTCGTTTATTTAATTTAGTGTTGTCAAACAAAAATTTTATTTTGTAGACCTTACACTCATTTCGAAATTTAATTATTCAAAATTTTGATAATTTTCTTAAACAAATATTTAAATACTTCTTTTATTTTTTTCCATGCGAAGTAAAACTAAAACAATTTTAATTTAGTGCCTTTTGAAGTTTAATAATTTCTAAAAATTTCTATTGCAAATCATTCAAAATTCAATTATTCTTTCTGCAATTATTAATTAAACTTCATCTTTAAAATTAATTTTATTTAATAATTTTCAAAAAATTCTTAGAGAATTTAATTATATTAAAAATTAATTTCTTTATAATAATTGTAACTGTAACTATTTAAAAATTTCCCTGTCATTAATTTATTAAAATTTAAATTCTATAATCTTCGGAAATTCAATTATTTCTAAAATTTACTTTTGCAATTCTTTCGAAATTCTATTATTTTCTAGAATTTTGAAATAAATTTTATCTCTAAATTAATTATTTTTAGTAATTTTCTGAAAGTTCTTTGAGAATTTAATTATTTAAATACAAAACCTCAATTTTTTAGAATAATTTTTGCAACTATGTAACTGTTTAAAAATGTGTTGTTATTAATTTTATTTTCCCCGTGAATTAAAATTGAAAAAATTGTAATTCTTTTGAAATTCAATTATTTCTAAAAACTACTTTTGAAATTCTTTAGAAATTGAATTAATTTACACATTTTTTCACTAAACTTCATCTCTATATAAATTATTATTAATAATTTTTCAAAAATTCTTCGTAAATTCATTTATTTAAACACTAAAATTCCAGTTTCTATAATAATTACAATTATCTAAAATAATTAAAAACTGCATGGAAATGAAAAATTTCAAACAATTAAAATTTGGAAATTTTTTTTTCAAAATAATGAAATTTTTTAAAAATCGAAAAAATAATGCAATTTTTGAAAGATTTAAATTATAAGTATGACCAGAATTTCTTCGAAATTTAAAAACTTGGAAAATATTGCAACTTTTGAAAATAATTGAATTTTTGAAATTAGTTAAAGTTCTAATCGTTCAAATGAATAAAATTAATTTATTTTTTCCTCAAATTCAATTTCTATTGCAGTAGTTTTGCGTTACTATAAAAAAATAAATTCTATAGTTTCTAAATGTTAAATTAAAGTTCTTAATTTTTATTCGCCTATTAATAATTTACGAAAATATTTTTAATAAACAAACATTTTCTTCTTTATTTTAATTAAAAAAAAAAAAAAATTTAATTTTTCTTTATTCTTTTCTCCGAAATGTTTAAAAAATAATTCTTATATAATTTAATTTTTTTTGTCTATATTTGAATATTTAGAAACATGTAACAGAAAATATTGAGAAACATGAATTGTTAAAAATTAAAATGCAAAAAAATCGAATTGATTTTCTTTCAAATTTTTTGAGAATTCGATTATTTCCAAAATTTGTAATTAAATTTTTCCAAAAATGATTTTTTTAAAATTATAATAAAATACCTACTTGAAAAAATCATTTATTTTCAATTAAATTTGAAAAAATTGCAATTACATTCAAAATCTGTTTAATTATGTATGTTTTGAAAATTTCATTAAAAAAATTATTCAAAAATGTTTCTTGAAAGATTTTTTTTCTATAGTTATTTTGGACACTAAAAAATCGAAACAAGTTGAATTTTATACCGAAAATTGTCGAATGCAATATTTGGAAAAAAGTCGAAAAAGTAGCAAGTTTTGAAAACAAATAAATAATAATAAATAAAAAAAGTCTATTTTTTTAAAAAAGTGGAAAAATGTCATAAACATCCGAGATCAGTTTTAATAATTAATTATTGTAATAAAAAGATTAATTCCCATGAAAAATTAGTCAAATAAGTTATGAACGATAAATCAGAGTAGAACTTGAGTATTCTCCAAATAAACGCCATACAAATTTTGTATCAACAAACAAATTCACTCGAAAGGATTCAATTTGTATTTCTTCGAAAGTTTTCTCCCCTCGCACGGTAAATTTCTACTTTGTGTCCCATATTTTTTGTGTCTATATAGTTAAACATTTAAACTCGTTATTGTCGCTTTACTCTTTTTCACACGCGCTCTTTTTATACAGTGTAAAAGAACAAATATAAAGGAAAAAAGAAACAAAAGAAAAAAAAAGTAGACGAGAAAAAATTAGGTAGCATACAAAGTTAGCATGATTGATTACATTTTCTTCAGACAAAATGTGTCGATAAAGCAACCACGTGCTATATAAGAGTACAGTGCACAGTGTGGGTGGCGTCAAGACGTGCCAACGAAGAAAAGGGGGCCAAATGACTTTTACGCTCCACAAGCTTCTTCAATAAGAACCCTCGTTTTAACTCATTCCATCACAAAATTTTCAACGAAACACTTTTCCATTATTTTTTTCTTTCCTCTATACTTTATACACAGAGAGTTGTAAAACATAACCGTTTCATCCCGTGAATTGAAAAATGATCCCATAAAATAGAAAAACGTTTATTGCCCACTGGCGAATCCGAAAAGTTTTTTTTTCCCCCTAAAATATTTCAATTGAATTTAACAAAGATTTCAAAGATTTATTTTTTGAATTTTTTATACAAAAAATGATTTAAACGAAATTTGAAATAAAATTTTAAAACTCGAAAAAAAGAACCAATTGATCAAGATATGAGAAATGCATATATATACGATCTATACGAAATTAAAAAGGTTTCTCAAATCCAAAAAATTTCAAACTCTAAAGACTATTTTATGAGAATTGGATTCCAGATAAGTTATAAATTTTATGATCTTTCAGATTTTCATCTATAGACTCTCTTCAATGTTTGATCATTTTATTTACGTTCTCAAAATAATTTTGAAATACGACTGTATAGAATTTTCAAATATTTATCCAAATTACGTTAATATGTAAATTTCTACAATATTTCTAATATTTAGATTCATATACATAGAAAATAGAAAATTCTTTTAAATTTACAACTAAAACTTAGAAGTCTTTTCAATTTAATTTCCAATTTAAATAAATTTACATAAATAAGACAAAAATTCGAAGGAAAAAATAGATTTGAGGGAAAATTATTGAGAAATAACGCGTCGGCGAAGTTCACAACCTTTAAATGATTAACGACTGAGAGACAAAAACTACCTTTCATACTGAAAACAAAGTAACACTTTTGTTTACAAATTTTTCTTGTTTTAACAAAAGATCAAAAAATTATTTAAAAAAATTTTTTTTTTACAAAATACGTATGAATATTTCTTCTAAATTGTTAATTACTTGTAAACTTATAAAAAAAATTTTTCTCTTACAAAAATACGTATGAATATTTCTTCTAAAATGTTAATTACTTGTAAACTTTGTGAACTTCATCAACGTGGGAAATTAAACAATTTTTCATTGAGACAAAAATACTTTCGGAAAAATATTCAAATATTTAATTTTTAATTTCTAAATATAAAAATAATTTCTAAATTATTTCCCTCAAAATTCAAAACTATTTCCTCTTGTGTTTTCTAAAAACAGTTTGTGTTAGAGTAAATTTTTCAATATTGACAATTAACTTCAAAATTCATGATGCGAGAATGTGTAAAAATATAAAAAAAAGTGCTTTTTACGCCGTCTCTCTCTCTCTGCGTTTAAATATATATAAAGAATGAAAAAAAGGGAAAAATTCCGCGTGGTCTGTGTTCAATTTCAAGGAAGACTTTTTCGATGACAGAGCCAAAGCTTTCAAAGTGTTACTTTACGTGCACATATGCTAAGCACTCGCATAAAAGTCTTTTGCGTGAAAAACGTGGCCATTCAGTAGCTATTCTCTCGTAAAATTCAGAGCCACAAAGCTTAAGAGGAAATGAGGCAAAAACGTGGAAACGTTTTCTCGAGGGTTGATTCCTTAAGATTCGATGTCTTATCGGCAATGTTCCGTCTATTATCTTTATCCCTCGAAAGCCTTGAACAATCTAAAACTAATGGCACAAGAATATTAAAAACCAAACACTCATTACGAAAATAAATTAAATTATCCGTAAATTCGAAATTATTAAATTCTGTATTGAAAATAATAAATCGAACAATTATAAAATAAAATAAAATAAATTAAAAATATTCAATTAAATTAACAAAATTAATTGAACAAGAAAAATAACAAATAATAATAATAGAAATAATAATAATAATAATAATAATAATAATAATAATAAAAATAGTAATAATAATAATAATAATAATAATAATAATAATAATAATAATAATAATAATAGTAATAATAATAATAATAGAAATAATAATAAAAATGGAACTAATAATAGTTTAATTAATAACAGTAACAGAAATCGAAATGCAAAATTAAGCACTAAATTCATTCTTATATTCTAATTTAACTTTAACGCAAAGAATTAATTAAAACGAAAATTAATTTTCATTAAAAGTGAGATAATTTCAGGGAATTATAAAGCTAATTTAATATGTTAATTAACAAAAATACGACAATAAATTAGCAGGTGAAAAAAAGCGCTTGGAAGGGAATTAATTTTTATCCAGAATTATAAACGAACAGGGAGAGAAAAAGAGCCCTGGAGATTTAAATTGAAAATTCTAATTATCTAATGCGCTTTTCGATGCTGCTGCTACTGCTACTGCCGCCGCATTCGTTTCGTAATTTACGGATAATTTAAAATACACTGTAATTTATTTAATTTTGTCAACAAAAAACAGAAAAGGTTTTAAGCTGCAAAAAACAAGAAACATTCAAACGCATTGAAAATTTATTTAGAAAATTCATTACCCCATTAAAGTCCTGATGTACAAAAACGATGTACAATATATATATATATATATATATATATATATATATATATATATATAAATGTAAACCAAACTCCAGAATTGCGGTTAAATATCTACTCTCTGTCTCTCTCTCTCATCGTTTTATTTGGTTGAAAAATATTTACTTATCGACCACGTTTACGTGTTTTGTTCATTAGCAGCAGTGAATTCTCTCTACAACATATTTACTTTTACTCGATTTGCTAACATTTGACCAGAAGATCCACATCCCAAAAATTTCCACAAAGTAGAAATAGAATCAGGGTTGCCGCAAAAATTTAAACCTGTTTTCCTCTGATTTTCAGGTGGAATTTTGACATTTTTCCCTGATTTCTAGAAGAATTTTCCGTATCATTATAAAAAAATTTAGATACAGAGAAATATTTTCTATTACATTTATTTAGAAATTTCTTCAGAAGTAAAATAATTCGAAAATATCATAAACATTATATAAATCATAAATATCATTTTTAATAAAATATTTAATTTTAATTGATTATTATTTTCTAGAATTTTTAACTAAAATTCTTGTTAAAATAAATTCAAAGTAAAAAAATAAAAAAACAGTACGTAAAATTCAGATTTCTAAAGATTTGGATTTTTAACCTATTCAAAATTAAATTAATTCTAAAAATTCATGCTGTAATGCCTTTAATATTAAATTATTATATAAAATTTTAATTGAAATTAATTTTTGAAACAATTTTTATTAGAAAATTCTAAGAGAATTCAATTATTTAAATGCAAAAATAAATAATTTATTTAAAAAATTTAAATTTTTTTAATATTTAACTTTTACGAAAAAAAAATTACAACAAAATTTATTTACTACCAACAACAAAATAATTAATTTATTTTAAGGAATTTAATTCAAATTTAACTAAAATTTGAATTTACATTACAGAATTTTATAACAATTTTTAAAAATAATTGAAAACATTTCGAAGAATTTTATTAAAATTTTTAAAAATAATTGACTTCTCGAGATGAATTTAAATATTAAAATTTATGAAAATAAATGAATTCATGCGAAGAATTTTTTAATCTTGTTTAAATAATTGAAATTTTGACAAGAAATTTATTACAATTTTTGTCAACAAATAATTTCTTGAGACAAATTTTGCTAACTATTAATAAAAAATATTCAAAATAATTTAATTCTCGAGGAGAATAAAAAAATTTTGAAAATAATTTAATTGATGCAAAATATTTTATTACTTTTTAAAATAATTAAATTCTTGTGATGAATTCTCATATGTATCAAAATGATTGAATTTTGGAAAAGAATTTTGTTCAAATTCATTAACATTAAATCAATTATTATATATAAATTAATTAATTAATTAATTATCTATAAATCAATTGATTTTATAAGGAGAATTTTGTTGCTTATCAAGAAAATTGATTTCTTTTGCAGAATTACTTAAAAATGTTTGAAAATAATCATTTTTCTGAGACAAATTAAAAGTAATTTATGAAAATAATTAATTTTTTGCAACGAATTTTATTATTTTATTTAATTATTGAATGATTCTTAAAATTGAATTCTTTCGTCAATTTTTAATCAAATTTTTAAGAATACTTGCATTTTTCGAGGAATTTATTTAAAATTGTATTAAAAATATTTGAAATTCTGCGATGAAAATAATTGAATTCCTAAATTAAATTTTATTATTTATTAAAATAATTTAATGTTTTCGTTGAATTCTACCAACAATTTTTTGATAAATTATATGAAAATAATAAAATATTGGAAAATCATTTAATTGCGAAAAATTTTTGAAAATAATTGAAATTTGCGCAAAGAATTTTATTAAAATTTTTGAAAATAAATTAATTTATAGCGAAATATGTTATTTATAAAGATAATTTAATTTTTGACGAGATATTCGTTAAATTTCTCAAAATAATTGAATTTCTTTGAAAAATTTTATTACTTTTGAATATAATTTAATGTTTTCGTTGAATTCTACCAAAAATTTTTTGATAAATTTTATGAAAATAGTAAACATTGGAAAATCATTTAATTGCCAAAAACTTTTGAAAATAATCGAAATTTTACGCAAAGAATTTTATATAAATTTTTGAAAATAATTGAATTTTTGTCGAAAAATGTTATTTATAAAGATAATTTATTTTTTGACGAGACAATCGTTAAATTTTTCAAAAATAATTGACTTTCTTCGAAAAAATTTATTACTTTTGAAAATAATTGAATTTTTGACGAAAAATTTTGCTATTTATAAAGATAATTGAATTCTTGACGAGATATTTGTTAAATTTTTTCAAAAATAATTGAATTTCTTCGACAAATTTTATTACTTTTAAAAATAATTGAATTATTGCAATGAGTAATGTTATTTATGAAAATCATTGATTTTTGCAAAGAATTTCATTCAAAATTCCTAAAAATAATTGATTTTCTGTGATGAATTTTGTTATTTATTAAAATAATTGCGTTAAATCATTTGAAAAAATTCAATATCTTTAAAAAATTAATTCCGGGCAGAAATAGAAACAAATATTGAGTGTTTCGTATTAGAATTCGTGATATTTTCATAGTTTACGAGGTAAACAAAAAAGACACTAAAAATTCATTATTTTCTTGTGAATTCTGAAAAATTTAATTCTTTCCAGTACTTTTAATAAAATCCCTGACTTTTTCCTGAATTCCCCGAGAATATTCCTTTCTTCTCTGCTTGCAAATAAATAATTAATTTTTATTTCCTTTAAAAAAACAGAACTTCCTTTCTCAGTTTCCTTAAAAAAAAAAAAAAATAAGTCTAGACTTCAGGTTCATTAAAAAAAGATGACAAAATCCTGCAACAAAAATTGGATCAATAGTCTTTTATTTGCGGTATTGCGGTTCAAAAAAGATAAATAATAAATGATTCAGTTTAAAGGCAGATGTTTGTTTTGCTGATTTTCATATACGGTTAAACAGAAAAAGAAACTGAACAAAGAAAAATGTACGTTTCATGAATGAATGATTCGAGAATAGGGCTCTTGATCTATGAAGTGGAAAAGGGGGAGAGGGTAAGTTCGATAAGGGGGAGAAAAAAAAGCAAGTTCTAATATTCATGCACTCTCTAGGGCTATTTCAAAACTCACTCTCTGATCAATTATAGATTAAGAGAGAGCTTTGTCTCTTTTTCTCTCTGATTTATACAACTTTTCCTTTCTCCAAACACAATTTGCAATGTATTCATTTTTTATAATCGGAAGTATTTTTTTGTTTTAAAAAATTGTTTTACTTTACAATAGTGCGCCTTTGAATCAAATTGATTCGAATATTTGGATCAAATACTAATTTTTCTTTTAAACTTATTTGGATCAAATACTTGTGAAGGCTTTTTTATTGACGATGGAATTAATTCCAATTGTGTCAAGGAATAATAAAGAATTTCAATATTTCACGATCAATTTAAATAATTTTTTTCAACAAAAAGTTCTATTTACTAATAAGAATGATTTATATAATCCCGAGGAGTGGGAAGAATCTTGAATATAAACATTGAAGAGAAGTTGTTTTTCAAGTTTAATTGCAATTTATATTCATGAATATCAATTGAGAAAACGTCTCAGTTGAAGTCAATTCAATGAGACAATCGTCTTTGGATGAAGTTGAAACTTTAAGTTTGCAACCAGTTGATAAGTGTCAACAAATCGAAAAAATTTCCTACAATAATTGAAAATGAATTTTTCAGCCAGAAAGTTCATTTCATATATTTCTCGTAAATACTGAAAAAGAAACTCAAGAAACATTTTTCACAAATCTAGCATTTAAAAATGATGTAAAAAACAATTTCTAAAATTAAAGGAAAAAAATAGAACCGAGTGGGCCAAAAGAAGCGTTTTCCACTTGAAGTTTCTCAATGTAAAAATTACCAAAACAAAAAGATTCCCTGTGTTTTCAATAAATTGAATTTTCGAATTTTTTTCAAATGTTTTCTTAATCGGGAGCAATCATAAAAACAAAGAATGATTTATCCGAAAGCAACTCACGTTTGGAAATAAAATCTTCGGACATTAAAAAAGGAAAAAAAACCGGAATGTCGGACATTGGCGACATCCTTGTCTTGAATAATAAAACGTGAATAAACAAGGGGGTAGAATGCGAGGAAACATCGTCTCCATTACAGGACACGATTGTTAAACATCAAATGTATGAAATGTAAGAAATGTATAAAGTGTATAAACTGTATAAAGTGTATAAATTGTATAAAATGTATGAAATGTATAAAATGTATGAAATGCATAAAATCTTCAAAATCTTAAAATGAGAACAAACAAAGGTCACAAAACATTCAATTTCCTTAAATTCGATTCGAATTTAAAAAATTAATAATTAAAGGGAAAAGTGAATTCGCAAAAACTCACCGGCGATGGCAAAGAAGAAAAAGAATATCCACGACGTATCCATGAGTCTGCCGGTCGTGAGGCTGTGGTCCATCACGCGATGCACATATTAAATACTTAATAAAAGGCCTGTTATCTACCGCACGCAGGAACGCAGGACGACGGCGCCGTCTGAAGAAAAACACGCGCCCTCCCAAGTTAAAACGTGTCACGCCGTGACCTCCGACGACGGTCGCGCTTCCTCGTTTTCCTTCACATATTTTTTCCCCTTGCCAGGAAAATTATTATCTCGTAATAATTTGTGCACAATGACAATCGTTCCAAAAAAAACTTCACTGGTAATTCACGTTTATTCAATTTGAATGAAATTGATTTTTCTCAATCGTTTAATTCAATCACTGATGCAAGTGCACGATACATTTGAGAGACTTGTCTTCTTGGGATTCGCAGGGAAAAACACGAGATATGTATAAGCTGCAGCAGAGAGCTCTCTGCTCACGGACTCACGGAGTATTGACCGGCTTCATGGTGTGGTCTGGTGCATCTGAGGTGGGGGCGTCCAGGGGGGGTATTGGACTGCGTGCGCAAGCCACCAACTTAAGAAATCGGAGATAAAAAAAAATCCTTCGATTTAAACAATCCCTCGCGATACAAAACAAAACAAATTTTTTTTTTAATAAAAAAAAAGTTAAAGAAACATAGACAACAAAGTTCTTTAATCTAGACATTTTTTCATTTTTCTATTTATTATGTTTTGACAGAAAAAAAATTATTTACCCGTCCCCTGATGAATGATTTTCAAACACACACGAGTGTATCACTTTTACCTTTAATAGACTTTAAAAAAAAAACTTTCCCGATCTTGAGTAAATTTTCAAAGAACTAAAATCAACTGAAATTGTAATTCTTACCTGAACTTTATCATTTTTTACTTCTGTACCTTCTGCAAATTTCGATCATTTCGATTATCAAAAGAGCGGTTGACTTTTTAGGTTAGTTTCTTTCGCACATTTTTCAATGTTGGAAAAATGTGATTTTTCACCTGTTGCTTCATTGGAATCTTCTTGCAAATAGTTCAACTCACGTGAAACATTCAGTTTTTCAATGAAATAGCTCATTATTAAAAGATTGTAATTAAAATTTTACTGATTTTTCCCTCCAAGAGACAATTTTTAAAACACTGAACGCCTTTGATAGTTACTGGAGTCACCGCTGTAAATGCAGCGCTGGGACATGTTTCCTGTCCCAGTGCTACCAACCTTTTGGAAAACGTGTTCTACTTAAAATTAGAAAATCTATTCGTAAAATAATAATTCGATAAGTACATTAAATATTGAAATAAAGGAGAAATTAGCTACTAAGTGTAATTAGACAGAGTGGGAGAGGATATTTTGTATTTATTGTTAATTGAGCTATTCAGTCGCATCAGAACTTTAAATATTGCGCGCATAGCAGCCAATCACAAATCACACGCAAAGCGTGCGCATTACTAATTTCCGGTCTGTGGAATTTTAAAGTTTGTTGACATTTTTGACAAATATTGCTCGTTCCCTTGGACCCTTGGTTCTCTTGTTATTTACATTTGAACAATGGTTTTAAAGTTTTTTAACAAAAGAAAAGTGGTTTCTTAACACTTGAAACAAAGGATTCAAGAACAATCGACAAGTAAGTTACTATCCAAAACTGATAAATAGAACACAAGTTGGTTAACAACAATGTTCCGTTCATAACCTTAAAAGAATTTTGTAAACAAACTATAAAAAAAACTTTGTTTTTTCCCATAATTATGATTTTCAACATTCTAAATTCAACTTTTCGTAAGAATTTACCATTTAACCAAAATATTTAATTGAAAGTAGTGATTTATTAACTTCGTTTATTTTGAAGAAGGAAAAATTTCCTTTCAAAAGGAATTCTTTTTCTTGTTTCTAAAAATATTTCCACGCAATGTCTTTTTTAAGAAAGGAAATTTCCTCAAATTATGATTTTTCTTTTTATTAAAAACTGAATTAAATAGAAATATTGGAATATTTTAGTAATTTAATAGTAAACTATTTTTTACAAGTAGAATTTTCTTGAAAGTAAAATGTATTATTTTCGACAAAAATAGTTTTATTTGCAATTTTTCAATCTGTTGCCTCCTCCCAGAAGAAAAATTGTATTTTTTTTAGGAAAAAACCAATTTCGTTCTACGACAAATTTGAAAATAAATCAATAAATAACTTGAAAATAAATCTTTAAGGAAAAATGAAACTTCCGAAGTATTATACAACTAAAATAATTTCAATTTTCTAGATATATACATACCTGAGAAGTGTTTCTCAACTGTGTCGACCAAGAATGGAATTTTAAAAGAAAAATTGTAAACATATAGAAATAACTTTCCCGCCGCTATTTAAAGTCCGGGAAACTTGGAGACGTTTCATTTTTGGCCAGAGTTTCATGAAATTGAACAATCCAAGTTGTCGTCATTACTGTTCTCTTTTTCAGTGTGTGACAATAGTTCCTCCAAGTTCTCGACACTTTGCATTTAGTTTATTTCGCGTCACACATGATGACAAACGTCTTGAATGGAATTGGGTCTAAAACAAATGTCTTGGCTTTATGAAGATGTAAAAGCAGGTGTGTGTGTGTATTTTTATAAATTTTATAATCTCATCCACCATTGTTTAATCTAAAAATAAATCTTTATTAAAGTTTAATATTTATCTCGATTTTTAAATTAAAGTTTTCAATAGTTTAAAATAATAGCAATAGTAGATAAATTCACAATATAATTCATGAAAATTAATTTTTTTTGTCACATAGATTCAACACGTTAACGTTTTTCTAGATTAAAAAAAAATATCGTAATTAATCGAAAAATTTCGCTGCTCTGTAGATATTATATTTTCAGAAGATTCTTTGAACTCGTTTAATTAACAAAACAACAACAATGATTTTGCTGATAACTGAAATATCAATTTTCATCTCAATAATAAATGTCATCGAAGAGACGAAACAATGAAAATGCTTTGCATTAAATAAAATCACTCGCAGTCAAAACGCATCAGAGGAAATATTAAATGACGTGATTAAGTAATTTAAATTTAGTCACAAAGAAATTTTATTTCGAATCGACGAATTAAGAGTTTGACAAAAGAAGAAATTCGCGAGATGAATGAGTTTGAAAAATAAATCATCAGAAAAGAAAAATAAATAGAGGGAAAACAGAATTTAAAAAGTAAATAAAGACAGAATAGTTAAAAATAAAATAGAATTCAAGGAAAATAAATCGGATAGAAAATAAATAGAACCGAAAAAGAAATATAAATAAGGAAAATGGTGGAAAAAAGTAAATAAATAGAAAATAAAGTCATCGAAGATTGCTGTGGTTACGTAATGTGGTATAAATTTTTTTCGATAATCATTTTCTTTTTTTTTGTTGTTTTCTTCGCTTACCATGAAAAACTAGGTGAATGCTATAGTGCAGATATTTAAAAAAACGGCCACGGACGCCTGGGAATAGAATCACTTTTCGACGGCACCTAGATTTTAATTTAACGGAGTTAAAATCTATATGGTCTTTATAAACACGCAAAACTTTTTTAATGACGACTTAGAAAATTCGTTCTAACTTGATTTTTTGCGTATTTCAAAATTTGCAAAATTGAAATAACTAAAAAAAGAAAACTTCGTGCAAAAAAAGGAAAACAGAAAATTGACACCTTTTTTTAACATATAAATTTTTCTAAAAATGTAAATCATTGCAAAAATTAGCAAAATGGAAAAAAAAGATTTAATTGGGTCACCCAATGTACTATGCGGAGAATATCAAGAACTATATTGATAGGGTAAGAAATCGAATATCGGAAGTATCGAAAATAGTCATGAGTCATTAATAAACAGTGAACCCACATATTTGCAGTTTCAACGTTCCAAGAACGAACTTTATGGTTTGATTGAAAACAAAATTTTCATACGAATTTACGATTCTTGTTTGAACAAAGAATCTTTCTCTTCTTCTTTTTTTTTCATAAAGATTACATTTCTATAAATGTGTGTATATATATATACACATTCTTCTTTTGAGATATATACGTGAAAAGCTTCAAAGACAAGAGGGAGCTCCCCATTGTATATAAAGAAGAAAAAAACAAAAACAAAAAAGAAAATGAAAAATTGACCACCCGAAGATATAGTAGGGCCAAGAAATGTATTTCACATACGACGTTGAGTGTTTCTTGGATAATTTTAGATTGAGAAGATAGCGACTTTGCCACATGAGAGAGAGAAAGAAAATTCAGGAGAGGAAATAAGATGGTATGGAAACCACCAGCAAGTGGGACGTTGAAAGAAAAAGAGTGGAAGAGGTAAAAAGCGAGATGGAATGATCAAGTTTCGGGCTGTGAGACTATAGTCTTCTCGTTCGCGCAGTTATGCCGATCAGCTTCGACTGTCTGTCGCCAATTAAATTACATTTCAAATTTATTAAATCACTGTGACAGTAGTGTGAAAAAAAAATCGATAAAAAATGTGATTGCAATGTTAATTTTTCTCTTTCTTTTCAAAACGGTTATGATCAGTTGAAGAGTTCTGTCCACGGCTAAAAAAAATCAGGGTAGGTGTTATGCATACAAAAAACGAAAAAAAAATATAATGTATTTCCAGAAATTTTCTCTTTAAATAATATAAATTCAATGTAATTTATTTTCACTAATTTTATCATCAATCTAATAATAAACCCATAATTTAGTAGACTATATAAAAATGAGCAATCGATTTAATTGATTTTATAATAAATTTTAACGTTCAAGACCTAATTTTATTACTTTGATCAAAATTTAATTAATTACTGTATCACTTTACAAATTTATTTCATAATATTAATTTCATTTTTGCTAAAATCTATATTTTTTTAAATTAGAGATTATGTTTTAAATTCTTAATTACCTTCTTTTTTATTTATCGATGCTGCAAGAAATATTTTTTCAAGTCAAACATTAAAAATAATAAATTTTGATAAGTTGTAATTATTTAGCCATTGCTTCTTTTCATTTTAAATCGGAAATAAAATTACATTGAATTAAATAGAACAATATTCTAAATTTTTAAATTTTCGAACTAAAGTTAAAAAGATATTAGAATTTCATGAAACGTAAATGAGGGAAAAAGAAGTAAAATTGTTTCGAAGAGGAAAAAAATTGGAAAATTGTTAATCTCGTCATGAATGTGATTCTCGTACTTCATTAAGATGATGGCAGGAACAGGAGTAAACATATCAGGAGCTGGGATGCTGAGGGCAAGGAGAAAAGACATCAGCATCAAACCAAATAGAAGATTAGACAGAAAATCTTCCCGTGGAATGATTTACGAAAATGAGGAACTCAGACTGCGAACTATTCATATCAATGCGGCAATCGAGCAAGGTAAAAGTGATGAAGGATATAGAAAAAACATGCTCAAATAAATTAATTAAACGATTTCGAAAAATTTATTTGAAAATATAATTTTTGTTACGAGTAAAAATACTGTTTTATTAAGAATATGATGAAAATTTGAAAATAATTGTATAATTGTATAATTGTGTAATTGTATAATTGTAAAATATGTTACATTTGTGTAAATAATTGTTTTTATTTTCTTTTCAGGACAAAACGATATAAAAAAATTGCGCAAAGAGAACGAGCAGCTTCGGAGGGAAATATGGTGCCTAAGAGATGAATACGATAAACTGGAGGAAATCTTAAGGAAGCAAAAGAGTCATGACGGAAGCGATGAATGCGAGGTAAATGGAAACAATTAATTTTAATATAATTGAATGACAAGCTTTATATGTGCAAAAACTAATACAATTAGCATTAACATGTCCCTTTTGTAACAATACTAATTTAATTTAAATATATACCTAATTATTACAAAATATATTTAAATTAAATTTTTTTTGTAAAATTGAAATAAATTAAATAATCTTATTTGTTGAAATTTAAATAATATTCATTTGAATTATCAATTAATTAAATAATTAATTAATTAATATTAATTTAAACGATAAAGATTCGTAATAATGAATCTTTGAAATCTCTCCAATCTTTTTAATGCATTTTTTTTATTAGTCTTTAGAGATGAAAAAAGAAATTGTAAAATAAGAATCTATAAGAATTCTTTCGCTCGTCATCAATGTGGATGTTATAATAATTTTCCAGTCGTTGTGATTGCTTAGCTTCATGTTTTTCAGCGAATTAATTGCTATCCAAGAGGTAGTCACGCTGGTCCAGCGAGAGATTGGAAACTGCGAAAACAACTAAATTTCTGGGACCCAAACTCCCAAGGTACTTACAAAGAGCTTGCAATATGCAAATAGACTTGCATTGCTTTCTTTACTATAGTTAAAAATATTTTTTTACTAATTGCACTTCTAAGTTAGAAAAGAATTGCACGAAAACTAAAATTCTCTTACCAAAACAAAAATTTCAATTCATCTAAGACAATCACTAAAAGAGTTAAAAAAAAAATATAACTTCTAAAATCTTAGATTAAATTATTTAATACCTATATTTAAATTTATCCAATTATTCAAAATTGTCGCAGGTGAGCTGAATAAAAAGTAACTTTTTTGTTATTTAAATTGAAAAATGAAATTGAAAAAAATTGACTCATGGAGGAAATTTTTTCAGAGTCGTTCGGAGAGTAATGAAGCTTCACAATTAAGTAATTCGGAACAAGGTGAAGAAGACATTAATGATGACTTTTTTGACGACGTCGACGCTGACAATGATGACAACGAAAATCTCTGTAATAATATTGACGATAAGGATATTTGCACCGAAGAGAAAAGCGACGAAGAAGAAGAAGACGACGAAGACGATGATAATTATGACGAAGATAACAGAAACGACGATAATGAGGAAAACGATAATGAAAATAATGAAGATTTTATCAATACTGAAAATCATGATCTCAAGGAGAACAAAAGAGAAAGCAGAAGAATCGAAAATGTTCAGTTAGAAAATTCAGATCAACGAAGAATCGAGAAATCTAAAGACTCGGAGAAAATTAACAACAATCTCGATCATCTTCTTGTCGATTTTGATGGTTTATCAATCGTCGACGAGGAAGAAGAACAAAAAAAGGTACAAAAGTACGAAAATAATTATAGAGAAATCAATTCGCCAAATACGCAAAATCATTTTTCTAGTTCAATTTTTAATCCATTTATTTTCCCCAGTGTTAATCATACACCATCGGAAATTTTTAATCCCTCCCCGACTCCATTTCCAGAATCAAATGGTTCTAAACTTTCAAAATCACCCAAACTCACCGTTACCTTTGAAAATCATCAAATAAATTCACCGGATAATTTAAGTCCTCGATTTTTCGCGAAAAAAATTTCAACACCCACAAACAGTGAAAATGGAACAAAAAAAGTGGAAACTAATCCAATTGAAAGACCTAAACAAATTTTTGCACCCTTAAAATTGGATTCGCGAAGAATTTGCTTCACGACACAATCGCCGGGAGTTGACTTATTTCCAAAGACAGCTAACGATTTCATTTCAACTGAATCACCGAGAAATGAAATATTCACACAACAAACGTTGGAAAACAATGAAAATATTTCTAATATTGTGATAAATAAAACAAACAGTGTTTTCAGAACTGAGAAACGAAAATCAATAAGTCTGGACACACTGCTTCTGGATAAAATACAGAATTCCGCTGCGAATAATTCGAAATTCTCATCGTGTCACAATTTAAAAAGTGAATATTCGGAAAATGACACGATTTTTCCAAATGGAGTGATAAAAAATCCGGATGATCGTTCAAAATCATTCAAATCTCAATTGGACGTAATTTTAAAACATCCAAGAAATCCGATTCCGAAAGTATCGCAAAAAAACGGTTGTTCACTAAATAATCTATGTTTCCAAAATGAAGAAATCAGTGCATTTAATCCAAATCAACAACTGAATGACAATGAATATCATGGCTATCAAGCGACTTCTTTCGAAGGTCCCTTTCCAATAACACTACAAATACCATCAATGCTCCCACTTGATGTGGACTATAAAAATATTCCCTTTCTACCGAGAAAATTCTACTATCCCAGTGAGGAGATGAAATTTTTCTACGATTCACAACCACAAAAAGTATCAATTCAAACGCAAACGCTCGACGAAGACATTGCCGATGAATATGTTCGAATGAAAAAGGATTTAAGAACAAAAAGCGAATCACTGGGTAAGGATTCAAATCGCAGTCGGAAAAAGAGTACAAAAAAGGAGAAAAAAACCATCGTCGATCGTAGAAAACGTGATACATTAAAGAATCAAGTGTCAATATCGTCGTGCGAAGAAACCGAATCACAGAATGCAATAATTTCGGGTACAAATTTTGACAATAATCGCGACAATAAGCAGGAGAGTCGATCATCATCATCGGATATTGATTCACAAAGAAAGGAACAAACGCATCGTGTATCGATTTATTTTAATTCGAAAAAACGACCATCACTAACTTCAATGAAAAGTACCCGAAATATGGAGAATTCCAGAAGTAAAATCATTCCCCAAAAGGATAATTCGGATGGAAATGCGACAAATTTAGGTGAAACAACAAACTCTGTGAATAGTAAAGAAATTGGTAATAATAAGAGACGAAAAACAAGTACAAGTAGTGAAAATGTTCCATGGTGCGCGTGTTGGGGTAACGGTTGTATTTAAATCAAAGACAAAAATTGTTTATTCATTTTTAAACAAAGCACTTTTAATTTTCTTTTAATTGAAACTATCAAAATGAATATAAAAATTACGATTTATTTATTTTCAATTTTCGTCTTTGATTAAAAAAAACAAACAAATGAGCCATTCCATTTTTAAGGATCAAAGGTATGCGACTAATATAAAAATACAAAAAAAAAACTATAAACACTAGTAAGTAAAAAATTTTTTTATAATTATAAAATATTTATTACTATTACAAATAATAGATATTATTTGTAAGAAATAATTTATAATTATTGTAATTTATAATTATTGTAATTTATAATTATTATAATACAATTATTATAGGCAATAATAATTAATGATAATTAACTATATTAATTATTATTAATTACTGTAAAAATTATACGCGAAAAACATTGTGTTGAAATTAAAGAAGAACGAATAAAAGAGAAAAAAATTGCAAATAACAAATTATTATATTGTTATACATACATATATATTTAGTACCAAACGAGATGCGCTAACATATCACATACATACTTAACTCTAAAACACTTAGAATTGTAGAATTGTATAAAATAATCAAGAACTAAAATACTTGAAACAAATTTTATATTCGTAATTTCAACTTAATTCTTTAATACGCAAACGTTTTTTTTTTAATTTTTCAACTTGAAAGATAAAATATGTGAACTAATATTGAATTGTTGCAGAGTTTGCAAGAAAAGAGAAATATTTATAAAAAAGAAAATCTATCGTGGAATGCATATAGTAAAAAAGTGACGTGCTCGTAAAAAATAAATAAACAAGTGAATTATCTAGCCCATTTAAAAATCTAATACGAGAATTTAAACAAATATTTAAATCGACTTTCTTCATTTTTATTTCTTTTTTTTAGTAATTCTTCTCCATTTTTTCGAAACGCTTACAAATTCATTGATCTTTCTTTGCTGACGCTTGCTGAAAACTGGGAGGACTTTCCTGAAAAAGAAATTAAGTATTTTTATTTAACGAAATTTTATTTTTTAATCGCTTGTGTATTTTTAAATATTTTATTTCCATTTTTAATTTTTTTCTATTTTTCTATTCTGAAATGTGGCTAAAGTTTCGAACGAAAATTTTTTTTCACTTTAAGTGTTTTTGAAAATTACAAAATTCATGATTGCCACGCTTCTACTCTTTTCGAATTCCCTGACTTTTCCAGATTTTTCAGGTTAAAAGACGAAATTTTTCCAGGTTATTAAAACTACGTTTATTATTAATAAGAAAATTATTAGAAATTTCAAGAATTCGATTATTTTCAAAAGTAACATAATTCTTCACAAAAATCCAATTATGTTTCAAAATTGTCATAAATTCCCGTCAAAACTTAAATAATCTTTATTAATAATAAAAATTCCTTCCGAAATTCAATTACTTTCAAAAATTTCAATAAAATTCTTATTAGAATTTCAATAGTTTTTTGATATACAAAATTTTTTATCAAATTTCTCGAAAAATGTAATTACTTAAAAAAATTTAATTAAAATGTTTTATAGAAGAATTCAATTATTATTTGAAAATTTGTTGATTCTCCGATGAAAATTCAATTTAAAAAAAAGTTCAATTAGTTAATAAAATGGTTATTTTTAGAGTGAAATAAATGAATTCTCGTAGAATTTTCAAACAAATAAATAAATGTTTTTGAATATGATATTCAATCACAATCAAAAAAATTTTGAATGGAATTTATTTTTAAATCAATATTTTTAGAAAATTCTACAAGAAATCAATTATTTAACTATAAAAATAAATAATTTATTAAACAATTAAATGTATTTTAAACATTAAATTTTTAGAACAAATTCTTTTAGAATTTAATTATTATGTTTATTATTATTATTATTATTATTATTTATTGTCAAGAGATAAACTAAAAAAAAATTTAACAATAATTTCATTTTTCGAGAAATTCGATAAAAATTTTATATATATTTAAAATAATTGAAATTCTTCCACGAATATTATTAGCATTTGAATTTCGGAGAAAAATGTTATTATTTATAAGTACAATTTAAAGTTTGACAAGAATTTTTGCAAATTTGCAAACGAAATTAGATTTTTGGAAGAATTATATTACACGTTTGAAAATAATTGAATTCTTCAGACTAATTTTATTAAAATTTCGGTTTACATAATTGAATTTTTTCGTGAAATTTGATTCCAAATAGCAAACATTGAAAACAGTTGAATTTAAAAAAATTTTTGAAATCAATTAACTTTCTAAGAAGAAGTTTATAAGGATTATTTTAAAAAAAATTAAATTGTCACAAAAGAATTTAATTGAAATTTTTGAAAATAATTTAATTCTTTGAAGAATAAATAATGAAAGATAAAAAAAATTTGATTTCTGAGAAGAATATTAAACTTTTTCTAAAAATAATTGATTTTCTCTAATAATATGTATTTGCTTCAAAATTCAATTTTCATTTAGTGTTTTAATTAAAATTCTTCTATAAATCCGTTATTTTTATTTTTAAATAATCAATTAAATATATGTTGAAAAATTTTAATAATTTTAGAAGAATTTTAGTTATTAAGGTTATTTAAAAATCTAGATTTTTCAATTTTTTAAATAAAATTAATTTACAATTAAAGTTTTACAAAATTTTAAGTAAAAATGATTTCAAGTTCATCTTCTTATAAAAATTGTAATTGCAATTTTTTTAAAATTGAATTAATTTTGAAATATTTAAGTAAAATTAGATTTCAAATATAAATTTTCTAAGATTTCGATCAAAATTCCCTGACTTTTCCAGGTTTTTTAAATTTTTATAAAATTCCCTGATATTTCCTGGTTTTCCAGGTTTCCAGGTTGCGTGGCAACCCTAAAAATGAAAAGTAATTTAAATTAAATAATATTTAGTTAAGAATGAATTTGTTTTAATTTAAAAAATAATTTTTTTGTAAGAAATACAAATTAGAAGAAGTAAAAACAAATATTGTCGTTCATTTGAAAGTTCGAAACTTTAGAAACATATTTTGAAATATTATTTTCGTAGACTTTTTTTTCATTCTCTTGTCACTGTTGCCTAGAATATTTTCTTTTATAAAAATTTATAAATTCTGTAAAAAATTAAGTAAATGGTAAATTCTTCTCCACTTTGTAAATACCTATTTTATTTAAAATTTAAATTTTGTCACTTATTGCAGTTGATGAACTATTGCGATATAAATTATTATTTGAATAATTACTTACATAATATGCTGGAGGCGGTACATAAGCGCATTGAGGTTTATTAGGATCGTAATAGGCACTTTGCGCAGCTTCAGCAGCCTTTGCATCTGTTAAAAAGAAAAATTACAAAAAATACGATTAAAGAAAAACGAAATTTAATAATTCTATTCTCATTACTTCTTAATTTGTAAATTTTTAAATAATGTTCACAGTGGGAAATTATTAATCATGCCAGAAAAATTGCAATTTAATACCTAACTGTGCATTAATATGATTATTATTTTCAACTACACAATTTCTATGCTTTTGAATTTTAATATTTACAATAATTTCTCTCTTAAGCCATTTTTATTCAATGATATGATAATAATTAAATCGATATTAGAACGGTGATATTATTAAATACTATTTTTGTGTTGGAAATAAATTTTTAAAAAAATAAGAGGGAAAAAGTAGAAAAAGAAAAATAATAATATAAAAATGAAGGGAAATAGAAGAAAATAGAAAAGAAAGAAAACAAAGAGAAATAGAAAAGAAAGAAATCAAAGGGAAATATTTAAAAAATGATAGATATTAGAAAAAACAGGAAAATGACTATAAAATTTTATTACGAATGGATAAATTCGATATGGATTTAATTGCGTCTGAATTCCTAACTGAAGAAATTATTTTTATACGCCACGTACCTGCGCACTATTTCCAGGTGATGCTGATCGTCTGCACATTATTTTTATATCAAAGTAAAAAAAAAGTAAAAATAAAAAAACTATTTTTTGTACTTATTTGCAGTGCCACAATTATAGAGAAAATTTTCTAAATAAATAAAATTACTACCGTTTTTCTATTGACTAGAATGAAATCAAATCAAAAGCAAAGTTATTTTCAAAAAAGATTCTACAATTTTCCCCAGGGGAACTGGCGAAGAAATAGAATGTACTATTTTCAAATTAATAATTTTTTCCGACTTCAATATTATATTAAAAATATTTATCAAATTAATGAAAGTAACTTAAATTATTCAAAACCAAGTTTGATTACTATTTGAATTAAGGTATTTTGTTTTTTGTAGATAAAATTAATTCAAATCTTGGGAAATAAGTATATTTAAATATTCAGTATTCTTTTAAATTATTTTAAATAGTAACTAGCGAATGAATTTGGTACATTATTGTCTCATTTTTTTTATTTAAAAAATATAAAGTGATAATAAGGATAAACTAGCTTTCAAATGAATATACTTTATTGATCAAGTAATTTTATATCTTATAACAGATAAAAAGATAAGAACTGGCGGAAGAGTCAATAATTCTTGTATATAGAATATTGTCAAGCAAAATTGGAATATTAATAAGATTTCAATAATAAAATACTTGAATAGCTGAAGAAAATACTGAGCTTAAGTAATAATAATAATATTCGATTCATTTTGTGTACTTAATTCGTTGTTCATTCTTCAATAATAATGTTTGTGTTTATATTTTTTAACAATTTGTTTGCAATTTTCAATAATTTATCAATTAAAGCTTATAATCACAATTTTTAAATGGGTTTAGAATTTTTTTTTTACTATTCATTATAATTAAAATAGTAAATTTTAAATTTATATCTAGATTATAGTAAAAATGTTAACTTCTGTAAAGTTGTCTTTGTTTTCGTTTCTTTGTGTATTTGCTTTACTATTTTTCGGCAAATAGTAAATTTTTGTATAGATTTCTTTTATTTAGTGGTAGGGTCCATATTGCGGATAAGGTTGCTGTCCATATGGATTATTTTGTGGATATGAGGTGTACGGTGGTGGATATTGTGGATAATTATTGGATTGTCCATTATTTGGGTACACACCTGCTTGAGGAGGCTGTTGATTATTGTAATTTGGATTAGACCAAGCAGGTGCTCCATTTTGATGTTGCGGTGTCCATCCTGGTTGTTGTCCCCAAGCTCCATGCTGCTGGGGATTTCCTCCGCTCGCGTAGCCTTGATATTGAGCGTTTATTCCTGGATACGGTGGTGGCATGTCTGTCATATAGACGCTGTTTGCTGTGAGAATAATTTATAATTAATATTTTTGTTAAAAATAAATTTAATCCTTTATTCTTTTGTTTATCTAAAATAAATTTTCGATTTCATTTTGTTTCTTTTTCCTTGTTTTCAAATTTATTTCTTTTAAAAGACTAGGTTTTATATGACAGACAGGTTTAATTAATAGAAAAGAAAATTATTTATAGTAAAAGTACTCCTGGAAAATTCTTTTTGTGAAAATTTTAAATAGAATAACTCTGTATTAATTATGGAAAATTGGAGATTTTTTTACTGTCTAAAGTTACCTGGTGGAGCATCGGGGAAAACGTTGGTTGGTGGTGACCAACCATAATATCCAGTAGGTGCAGCTTGATAAGCTGGTGGAGGAGCAGCGTACCAATTTGAAGTTGGTGCCTCATACGGAGGTGGAGCATCAAATTGAGGTCCATTACGTTGAGCTTAAAAAAATAAAAAATGTAAAAATTAGAAATAAAAAAATAAAAAAATATACGATTAAAAACTATAAGAATCAGAAATAAAAATATAAAATATGAGATTAAAAAATATAGAAATCAAGGGTGTCTACTAACTGGGAAATTCGGGAAAACCGGGAATTTAATTTAACCGGGAATTAACTGGGATTTTTATACAAAACCGGGAATTTTTTCACCAAAATTAAAAAAAGTTTTATTACTTTAATTTGTTTTTAAAAAAATTACTTTTTATTTCAATTTTTAAAGATATTTATACTCTTCTCTAACTTTGAATTAGTTAAAAAAAAATTAATTTGATAGTAAAAGTCAGGCATTAATTTAAACAGATTATGTCTATAAATTTTTAAAAATTATTGAGTTAATAGAAACATTGTGAAATTCGCATGAAAATGTGTAATTGAATTTGTTCGAGAATTTCTTTAGAAACTTTTTAACAAATAAAATTTTCAAAGTATTTTTATTTAATAATTAATTAATAATTGGATTTTATAGTCACATTTTAATGAATTCATGTTTCTTAGTGCGAAGATTAATAATTAAAATTTTTATTAGTTAATTTAAAAAAAAGCGATATGCACTTCAAATTTTTTATTAAAATTGAATTCTCGCAAATTTTTTTTTAAATTCTGAAAAATAAAATTGTTGAAAATTTTCAATTCCATTGTTTCAAGATAATTTAATTTTTCTAAACAAATAATTGCAAATTTTTGAAATAATTGAAATTTCTTTACATTTTATTGAAAAATAATTTAATTCTTTGAAAGAATTTTAATTTAAATTTTTCGAAAATAATCAAGGGAAGTTAGTGACCGTAAATATAATTTTATTTTAAAAATATAAAGTCCCTCTTAAAGTTTTAAATCAATTTTTTGCTTCTAAAAATTATATTATTCTATTATTATTCAATAGTAGTTATAATTATTGAACTTCTCTTAAATTTTTATAATTTAAAATTTCTGATTGTTCAAATAAATGATATTTATCATTTCTTAAGCAAATTTAATGTTTATTACTTATTAAGTAAATAATTAATTATCACTGCTTTTTTTTAAAATTGTAATAAAATTCTTCACAGGAATTAAATTATTTTCATAAATAATATCATTCATTGGAAGGATTTCAATTATTTTTGTAAATAGTACAATTCTTTGCAGAAATTCAATTATTATCAATAGAATTGTAATAAACTTGAAAAAGAAAATTTCCAATTATAATTATAAAAAGACAAGATTATTTTTAAAAAATTGAAAAAATTATTTTCTTAATTTTCAATTAAAATTATTATCTGTTTATGTTCGAAATCAAAATTAAATTTAAATTTTATGGGGAAACAAAACCGGGAAAAAGTTAGGCCATAACTGGGAAATAACCGAGAATTTTGTTGACTGGAAATAGTAGACACCCTGAAATCAGAGATAAAAATAAAAAATATAAAATATAAAAAATATAAAATATATAATATATATATATATATATATATATATTATAAATATATAATATAAATATAAAATATATATTCTGGTCAACACCAAAATACATCTTTAAATATATAAAATATAAGATTCAAAAATATAAAAATCAAAAATATAAGATTCAAAAATATAAAAATCAGAAATAAAAAAACAAAAATATAGAACATGAGATTCAAAAATACAAAAATAAAAAAAATAAAATATTAAATTCAGAAACAAAGTTATAAAAAATGTAAAAATCGAAAACATAAAAATTTCAAAATTGTGCCAACAATGAAGTTAATGTTTATCAATAATTGTGGATATTAATTGACAATTATCATTGCTAATGATTTGAAAATAAAAACCTATTGAAGCAGCTCGCAGCATAGCTTGTCCGAATTCAATTGCTCCGCCACTTTTGAAATAAAGTTTAAATTTGCATTCGCCAATCCAATTTCCATTGGCTTGTGATCGACATTTTCCTTTAATGTAATTTGATCCAAAAACTGGCTGCTCAAGTTCAACTCCCGATAATGTTACAAATGGAAAACTGAACGATTGCATTTTTTCCTTTTGATCTTTGGCATTAAAAATCATTCGATGTGTTGTCAAGTAAAGTCGTCCTTGTTTTCGTCCAAGAAATTCCGGTTGCTCCTGTCCATGAAATTCCATCGAAACATTATCGCAAAAGAGTAAAATGCTGAAAAGGAAAAAATTCATTAATATTCAAATTATATAATGATAATAATAATAATAATAATAATAATAATAATAATAATAATCATTATTATTATTTTAAATTATTAGTTTTTAAATTTTATTTTATTTATTTATTATTAAAATTTTTAAAATTATTTTATTATTTTTTAAGAAAAAATTAAAATTTAAATTGTATAATAATAATAATAATAATAATAATAATAATAATAATAATAATTATTATTATAATTAAAAGTATAATGGAAGGCAAATCAGTGCAAAAAATTTAAACTGTGCGCAATGAAAACCACAATTTGTTGAAATTTCATGTGCAATTAGTGATGACATTATCAACGTCTGACGAAACTAGACGTTTATCGTATTTTAACAATTTAATATGTCAATTTCGTTTGTCATTTTCATTAATAGCTGTAAATTATCATTGTCATTTTTCGATGACAAGTGTGTTAAAAATAGATGATTTCTAAAAATCCAGTTTTATCATTTTCTTCAAATAAACAAATTCTAATACCTTATTACATGGTAATATTTACTTTCTCTTAATTACAGTTTTGCAAATTATGACGCAAGAAATGGAAATATTACCAAATAATAGTACTTTGCAAAAATGTTATACGATTTACTTGACAAATACTTTGTTAATTACAAAATTTCTCTAAACGAACTGAAAATTAATTAATTACACATGTTATATATATACAAGTCAATTATACCATCACTTCACTTTTTAACCAAAAATTTGTTAACCAAAAATTTATTTTGACCAAACCGGCAAAATTCTCAACCATAATTTAGAGATTCGAGAAAGAAACAATAATAGCAGTTTAACAATTTAACAATGTTTTATTTTTTAGTAAAATTTTACTAACACATTTTATCAAACTGATAAAATAGTGCATGTATGTTTGAAATAGAAACGTCACAAGTATTCGGCACTAAAGATTTCACAATAACAAACGAAAAGTCGAAGATTTAGGGAAAATTTGATACATACCACTCTCCTGAATGGATAAGCACTCCCCCATTAGCATGTGCAGTATTTAAAGACATCTTGAATGTCTTGAATATTTATAAGAATAAGAAATTCTTTAAAACGTCGTCCAGTTTAACTTTTAATCCGCAGTTTCTGTCAGCTGATTCATACTTCATAGAACGTCATCAAAGTTGAAGAGAGGGTGGGATTACTCTCTACGTTCGATAGAAATTACAATTACCAACAATTCACTGTATTGAGAAAACTATTATAAATCTTTTCTTTTTAAATGGGAGACTAAATTATTGTTTTTTTTTGTTAAAAAAGGAAGAGCTGGTAGAGAGAAATAAGAAATTTTAGAATTTTTATGTGAAAATAGGCAAATAGCAGACGATGGAATATTTATACGTCAAGCAGGGTTGGGTTGTAGAACTTGGGAAGAATTGATTTTTTTCTTTTTATTATTTTTTAGGGAAAAAAAAGGATTGCTATTGGAGTTTACTTCTTTTAAAAGAACAATTCTTTCAATTTTCAATCTATTTGCATTTCTTTATTAATCTAATTAGTTATTTATTTTTATGTAATTAAAGATCGATTAGTTTACTTCGATATACCGATAGCGTACTTCGAGATTGTTCAAATAACGCGCCTTCTTCTCGCTCTCTCATTGGTCGTTGCGCTTAGCCAATAGGATTCGTCACTTGACAAGACGACGCAGTGCAGCCGCCATTTTGTTTTCATTGTCAGTCGAAGAGTTTTAGTCTACATTTTTGTTTATTTACATCATCATAATACAAATTCGTGTGGAATTTTTTGCAGAAATAGATCGTTTCTACTAAATCGTAACTATTTTTATTAATTATAATTTCCCCTGCTTAATAAATTGTCTTGTAGGATAGTAATTACTATTGCTGTCTGATAACAGTGTTCCGTCATTTTCTTTCTTTATAATTCTCAATCTGAACTAAATTTTGCATTGTTTTGAGTAATCGTGTCAATGTTTTCTCAATTTCATTCTCAACAATCAAATAAACCGAATTGCGTTTTGGGTAATTTCGTCGTGTCAATATATTTATTCGGTGATTTCTAGAAGAGTGGTTTTGTCTGAAATTTTCTATTGTCGAAACAATGCAAATTTTGACAAGATTGTAATATTCTGGTGCAATTCAATTAAATAAATAATTTCGTTAAGACTTGGTTTTTAATGAAAAAATATATTTTGACACATTTTACATCATAATTTTATTAAAATAATTTCGGTAATATAGTGTGATTTATTATAACAAAATATGTGTAAATTGAAATTATGAGATGGAGTTCAGGTAAGAAAATATTTTCACATCGAACCAAACGAATTTTAGGTTATGTTCGTATCAAATTTATCTGAATTAAAAATTTCCTCTTCATTTTACAAATTTGAAAACAGTTTATATAGAATATTTTGGATGTAACGAAGATTTTAATAACGATAATTTGTAATAGTTATCGGTATTTTTTCTTTATTTTTACTCCAAAAATTATAAACATAACCTATAATGTTTGCTCCCTAGGTGTCTTTTTTTGGAAATATTTTTGTTTAATCAAAATGCGGAGATAATTAAAATGTAAATAAGATAAAAATAAATGCTTTTGCATTTGTTTCTCTTTAAGAAAAAGAAAATATTCTAATGTGAGAGATAGAGTCGTGTGAAAGAAAAGGATAGAATTTTCGAACGTAAGAACGTAAAACGCTACGTCAAGCATTCGGTAGTGGTCGGTAAATTACCAAGTGAGTCAAGAGACATCTTGCGGAAATTCCCGCAATATTCTCGAGCCTCTAACTTATCGACTTTTCAATATTAAAGAGACAAGAGTTGTCTTTAATTCGAGTAACAATTAAAATAATGACAAACCGATAATATACAATATTTATGAAAATATCTGTTAAATAATACTTGCAATTAGTGTCAGTGTATTATAATGGCTTCAGCTTACATAAAGGATGATCAAGGTATGTTGAATTTTGTTTTATTTTTTTTTGTCAATAAGCAAGCTACCCTGTTTGCTATTTATAACCTTAAAAAGGTAAACAACTTATCGCATGCCTTAGATAAATGCATGTCTTCCTCAATAATCTAATTGAAATAATTTGATTAACCTCGTTTTAGATTCTTTCTATGTTATTGCATTTTTCTATTTCGCTCAATACTCGTTTGTAATAAGTTTTTATTCAAAATATTCTGTTTATATCCTCTCCATACATTTATTCTATTTTTATCACCTCGACTAGATTTCTACTTCTTTTCCATGAAAAAAAAAATGGAATTTGAAAATGTTCTCCTTGAATTGTAGATTTTACTATTTCTAAAATATTAAAGAAGAAATTTATAACTATGTAGTTAAATTTTTTTTATTTAGCAAAAAATTAAAAATAAATGGAAAATAATTTTTTCGAACAATGTATATTTGTGGAATTTGTGTCAAATAGTTTTTAATAGTACGAGAGATAATTTTCGTTCTTTTTTTCCCCACAGGCGGAACATTTATTCCTGCTAGTCAACGTCCTGATGGTACGTGGAGAAAACCACGTAGAGTCAAAGATGGATATATTCCCCAAGAGGAAGTCCCTTTGTACGTAATGAGGAAAAAAAAATTTCAATTTGAAAATCCGACGAGAAATTATCTAAAAATAAATTTTCTGCTTCTCTAATACTTTCAAGTTAATTGCTAATATTTTTTTTCTCTACAGATACGAAAGCAAAGGAAAAGAATTTGTAAAAAATAAACCCGCCTATCCAGTGGGTTTTTCGCCTGAATTTATAGCAGCTCATAAAGCAAAAGTAGAGGCCCAAGCGGCTAAAGCAGCGGGTGTAACATCGGCAACCGTTCAAAATAATGATGCTGCAAAGAAAAAGAAGAAGAAGAAAAATAAAAATAAGTCCGCAAATGTTGAGAAATTAGCGGACGATTTAGAAAAGGCAACAATAATTGAGCCCGTTGTTTGTAAACCACAAGCAATAACCAACAATACAGTGCAATCAGGAAAAATTAATAAGTCTGAGAATACGGAGAAAGAGCAACAAATTTTAGATCCAACAAAAAGGTTGAAAACACTAAAGAAAAAAATTCGCGAAATTGAAACATTAGAACTGAAAATAAAAAGTGGCGAAATTAAAAATCCAGAGAAAGAAATGAAAGAAAAAATTTTAAAGAAATCGTCTATTTTAAAAGAAATTAAGCAACTCGAAAAAAGTCAATAGAAGAATACAAAAAAAAATTTAATTGTTATTCGGAAAAAGATAACTTAGAGTAATTTTTAATGACATTTTTTTTTCTTTTTTGGGAAATTTATTCATACAAATTTGTTTATATATAATACTTTATACACGATTGATTTCAACTAAATGTTGTAGCTTTTACTTAATTGATTTATTGAATTGTAACTTTATATATTTATGATTATTAAAGTGTATTATAAACTATATATGAAATATCTAGTTTGTCAGCAGCATTCAAACAACTCCCTTTTGTTTTTTTTTTTCATGAATGGAAAAGTAACACCGAGGTTATAAATGGTTATAGATGTCAATTTATATTGTAAATCTTGTAATGAAAATTTAAAAGAGGCAAAGCAATGTGGACTTGTTGCGTAATATTATTAATTGGTATATTATTTTGTCTCATAATAATTGTACCATTGGCTATTGTCTTTTCAATCAAGTCGAGTGTTATTCAGACTTTTTCTAAATTAAAGGACATTGATTATGATAATCTCTAAATAAACGAAGAAGGTAATCGGAAAGAAAATTATTTAGTAAATTTTCAATAGTATTTTTTTGTAAAATAAATAATAAAATTTTTATTACATGAGTAATTGAATTATTACGAATAGTAAAGTTTTTATAAAATTACTAATAACATTTTTAGAAAGTAAATAAATGGTGGAAAAATATTTTGTTACGATTTTGTTTCGATAAAACGTTTAGTCAATGTTTGTGCAAAAAAAATTGTTAATTAGTAAACTTTTTGGGTTTAAATAAAATTCGAAAAATAAATAAAATAATTCTAAGGAATTAAATTAAAATAGGTTACTAGAAATTTTATTTTTGATAAATAGAAAAATAAACTGAGTTAATTCACTGATGTTTTTGTTATTTTAATGAAGCAAGAAAAAATTATTTCTTTAAATTTAATTTAATTATAATTGGTTTTGTAAACAAATAAGAATAATTTAGTTCGTATCCTGAATAAAATTATTTTTTTTTAATTTTACTGAAGAAAAAGATCTTTTGTAATAATTATTCCACAATTACTTTTACATTTCAATGAAACATCGAGAATTTTATTCCATTTTTCTAATTCAATTTTATTTCAATTTTTTTTTCGAAAACAAATATTGAAGGTAACAAAAAAAATTTTTATATCCAAATTTACATGAAATTATTTTAATTTCAATTAATCAAAAATCTATAATGAATAAAAATTTGATTTCTGATTCAAAATCATTTTTTAATTTCAATTAATCAAAAAATCTATAATGAATAAAAATTTGATTTTTGATTCATTGAAATTAAAATAATTTTGTTTAAATTTGGATATAACAAAAATTTTTCTTATTACCTTCAATATTTGTTTTCTAAAAAAATATTGACATGAAATTGAATTGGAAAAATGGAAAAAATTCTCGAAGCTTCATTGAAATGTAAAAGCAATTGTGGAATAATTATTGCAAAAGATCTTTTTCTTCAGTAAAATTAAAAAAAAAATAATTTTATTCAGGATACGAACTAAATTATTCTTATTTGTTCACTTAAAATAATATAATAAATAAAATTAAATTGAAAGAAATAATTTTTTGTTGCTTCGTTGAAATAATAAAAACTTCAATGACTTAACTCAAAAAAATAATGACATGAAATTGAATTGAAAAAATGGAAAAAATTCTCGAAGCTTCATTGAAATGTAAAAACAATTGTAGAATAATTATTACAAAAGATCTATTCTTTTAGTAAAATTAAAAAAAAAATTTGTAAATAAAGTTAAATTTTATTTGCATCATTGAAATAAAAAAACAATTTTTGTTAAACTTTATTAAAATTTTGATACAAACTCAATTTTTCATAACCAATTGAAAATTTTTTTAGTCAAAAATGAAAAAATGTTATTGTACGAATTTTTCCAATCTGATTCTATTTTTTTTTAATAAATAAATATTGAATAAAAAAAAAAATTTATAACCAAATTTATACGAAATATTGTTTTATTTAATGAAGGAATAAAACATTTATAATAATTATTTTTATTTCAATTAGTTAATTAACTCTCCCTGATATATTCAATATTTGTTTACTATAAAAAATAAAAGTAAAAAAAAATTATTCATTGAACTAAAAGAACAATAAATTCGGAAATAAAATCAATTTTTCTTGCTGAAGTGAAAATTTATTTAGGATAAAAAATACAATAAAATTTTATCGTACAAATATTAATCGTTTTGTTTTTGTTTTTATCGAATATTTTTTTAATGCAAAAATCTTTTTGATTGTAAAATTAAATTTTATTGCGTTGCTAAAAAATACTATTGCATGGAAATAATTTATTTAAATAACACTGTTATTATTTTTTTCGTTTATATTTGATAATTATAATTTATATTTGATTTTGATGCAAAATGTTATTTTTAGATTACCAATACACAATGATCAGTGTTGAAGAGAATTGAAAAGAAATTTTGTCACATGACTTGGCTTTGTGGTCTTTTGATTCGAGTTTATCTTGTCATTTGGGGAGTTATCTGTTATTATTTTCACATATTGATTTTACTTTTTTTACTAATTTGCGTGATACCATCGCTTATTTATTATTTTTGTTTCTACAAATTTCCTACACAACCAGAACGTACTGAAGGTCCATTAGATATTCCTGTGACTGATTTTACACTTCGTGATTTTTACTGATAATATTGTAATTAATAAAATTAATTATTAATTCATAATTTTAATTATATTATAATTAAATTATATTTATATTATAATTTAATTATTAATTCATAATTTTTAATAATATTATAATTAAATTATATTTATATTATAATTTAATTATAATTATAATTAAAAAATAATTAGCAAATCGTTCAAAAAATTCAAAACAACGTGAAAAAAATTTCAATTCGACTATCAATATTGTTTCTTCATAGAGAAATTATTTCTTTGTTTATTAATTAAGGGCATTTGAACCTTTATGACGTCACAGCATTAAAATATATGCTTTGCATCCATTGTGACGTCATAATGGTTCAAATGCCCTTAAAGAATTTCTTTTTCTTTTATTAAATAAATTTGAAAATTAATAGATTGAAATAAATATAAAAAATTGAAATAAGCTGAAATAAGCATAAAATAAATTTTATAAAATTAAGAAAAAGGAAAAAGGAAACTAGATAGAATTTTGAAAACATTTTTTTGAAATAGTAAGAATTTGGAAAAAAATAATGTTGTGTCAGTGCAAAAATAACAATCGTGAAAATGTTCATTTATATTGTAAATTTGTGTTGACGATTATAGCTTTAATTGTATTTATTACTTACTACTATGTGTGTAGATATCCACTAAAAAATGAATCAAGATGTTAATTTTGTAAATGTTAATTAAAATATATTGCAGATAAAAAAAAGTTGTTTTACAATTTTTTTTTAAATTAATAATTTTTTATTGTTGTAGTTGACTACAACTTTAGAAAATTAACTTTTAAAGAATTTTAATGAAAAATTTTTGAAATTATAATAAATTTTTCAAAAATTTTAATGAATAATCTTCAAGTGTAAATTCAATAAAAATGACAATTAATGAAAAATAGGTTTGAAAAATAATATTAAAATAGTTTAAAATTTTTTTAAAATACTTTTTTTAAAAAAGTAATTTTCTGATTTATTACGTTCTAATTTTTCAAAATTCGAATATTTTCGACATTCAATATTTTCATAATATTTCCGAAAATTCAAATTCACACACAAAATAATAAAATTAAAATTTTTCAGAATTATTTCCTTACGTTTTGGCAAAAAAAAAAAAAAATAACACTTGAAATTTTTAATTTAAATACTTCAGTTAATTATTTTCTTTTTGATTTATACAAAAATTCTTTGACTATTATCCAAAAAATGCATTAAAATGTTTATAAAAAAATATATCTTCGAATTGTTTTATCATAATTTTCTAATATTCAATTACCTTCGAATAAAGTAAATTAAAATTTTTTTAAATTTTAGGATTTTAGAATTTTTTAGAAATCATTTTATTTATAATTAAAATTCATGGAAAAAATTTATTAATTATTTTATATTTTTAAAAAACCCAATTATTTTTAAAGAATTTTGTCAAATTTTGAATTATTTTTCAAAAGTTTTACTAAATTGAAATTATTTTTTAAAAAAATTTACCAAATTAAAATTTTTTTGGCATTTTTTAATTGTATTCAATTATATAACTTTGTCCATTTTAAAAAAATATTTAGAAATATTTTTAAAAAAGCTAATTTTACGAATTTTATTATTCAAATTTTTGAAAATATTCTACCTTCATTAATTTCTTCGAAAAGAAAAATTGACTAGTTAAATTATTTTAAAAAATTAGATTTTTTGGACTTAAATATTTAAATTTATAAAGAAATTGCAAAAAATAATTAAAAATTCATGAAGATAATTGATTTAGAGATGAAGTTTAGTTAAAAATTGTTGAAAATAATTGAATTTTTTTTTATAGTTTTAATTTTTAGAAATTATTAAATTTGAGAAGTTGAAATTTACAAAATTTTATTTCCTGTGAATAAAGAAATAAGAAGCGTTTAAATATTTATTTAGTAAAATTATACAAGTTTTGATTAATTTGCATTTAGAAATAAGTGAAGAATTAGGGAAATAGAAAATAAATTTTTTTTGACGACACTAAATTAAATAAATTGCTTTTTCGACTTTTTTCTATTTTTAATCGACGAAAGCGACTTTTTTTGCTCGTTGAAGTCGATCCGAGGCCTGTAATTAAAGTTTTCAGATAAAATTATGTTTAATATTATTTTATTATTATAATAATAATAATTAAATTATTAGAAAATTACTTTTATTATTATTTACTTACTTACTTTTATTATTATTATTTAAAATTATGTTACTTTTTGAATTTCTTTGTATTAATTTTTTTATTTAAATTAAATTTAATATAATTATCTTTTTTCAAGTTAAAAAAATTGTGAATAAAAATTTAATACGAAAACATATTTTTTTGTACATTGAAAAAAGTTTAACAATATTAAAAGGGTCAATACTTTTACAGTTTATTATATAAATATTAATTTAATAAAGCTGAAATTATCGCTCAGTTTCTCTTTTCAAAATTTTATGATGTGGATAAATTATTATTTAATTTCTATTATTCAATACATTTAATTAATAAATAGTGTAAATATTTAATTTCATTTATATCACTTTGTCGAAATGCAATTCATCATTATATTTGAGGAAGATGATTGCTTTAAATTTTAATTTAATTCTTGATGGTAATTATTATTAATCTTATTAAGAATATTGATTAAAATGGAAAACTGGGTTGAATTATTTTATACCCTTTCATAATTATTATAAAGTATCCTGTTTAACGGATTTCCATTGTAATTTTTTTTTCTCCTCCAAAGAGAAATACTCTTATTATTATATCTATTTTCTTCACGCTAAATATTAGAAAATTATTTTTTACTTATTGGTTTTCAATATAGAATTAATATTATTATTCTTGTTATTGTTATTATTATTGTTATTATTATTATTTTTATTATTATTATTATTATTATTATTATCTGGTATTTTTCAAAGAATTACAATCTGTAATTTCTATTTCTATACATACAATGTGATATGTGAGAGAGAGAAGTGTCGACAAATATAATTCCCCTAAGGCTTGTAAAATAAGTCAACTAGAAAAAAAGAGGCAGACGTCTGACAAAACTTAAAGCAGTTCTACTTATTCATCTATGCTATAAAAAAAATTCAAGAATAAACATTATATAAGTAAAAAAAAATCTTGTTTAAATTCTATGTTGTGTTTTTTTCACTATAGTGAGTATTATAATATTTATTATAGTTTACAATAATAATAATAATAACTCCCAGACTCTTATTTTTTAATATTTTTTTGAAAATCTGTTTTGACCTAGATTTTTTTAAAAAATTCATGCTCCAGTGATAAGTGGAAAGCATGTATGGCACATGATGCACATATATACATGTTGTATGTTTATATATAAATATACTTGTATTGGTACAATTTAATTCTTGTTCAACCTTTTTAAAGGGTTTTATATATTTTTTTTATTACTGTTTTTTGTGAAAAAATTGTATGTGTGTGTAATTATATATTTATAAACATTTTTTTTCAATACATTCGATTGATGTATGGAATTTATTATAAAACATAGTCATTCAGAGAGAGAGAGAGAGTGGTCTAAATAGCTTGATTTAAATATGTTTTTTTATACACACTACAATTCGTATATAGACCCAAACATATTTAAAGAAGTTTTGGAATATTTATCAAAGATTCTTCTTGACCTATTTTTAAAAATTCATGCTCGAACGAAAATTGGAAAACTTGCAGTAGATTTTCACCAATACGGTATCGCATTCTATTTCAAATATTTAAACTTTAAAAAATTAAGTACACGGAGAGAAAAATCTTTCTTTTATAGCATAAATAAAACGATTTGTATTATTTACCAATAATGTAGAGATCTTCGGAGAGACTCGGGAGTATTATGCTGTACTAACATAATACTAGAAGTAGTGCCGTAATAGTCTCTCTTTTTTTAGTTCTCGCGATCGATAATTATAAATCGATTAATTGTTTTCTTTTTTGAATTGAGAATTTTCCATTTTTTAATCATTTTGATTTGGGATTTTTGACGAAAAATTAAAAACAAATGAAACAATTATTATTGTTTCCAAGAGTTTGGGGTTAAAAAAGTGCCCTCGTGGTTTTCATGTTTTTAAATTTAATTAATTAAAATGTTTTCATATCTAAAAATACCAAATAATGTTAAAAAAGTGCCCTGATGGTTTTAAAATTTTTAAATTTAATTAATTAAAATGTTTTCATCTCTAAAAACACCAAATAATGTAGAGAATCGATGCTAATTTTAGAAACACAGGAAAAAATTATTTTTTCTGGAACAGCGATAAGATTCTCTAAAAAGAAGAAAATCTTCACCTGAAACAACTAAAAATTTTCCTAATATAATAAAATTTACACTTGTTCAAAATAAAATATTTTTTGCGTGCTTGAAAAAATTACAAAACTAAGATAAAAATGTAAAACAATAGAAAAAATTTCTAAAAATTTTAAAGAACATAAAAAATGTAATTGTTAAACGCTATTATAAAATTGTAAAGAAAATTAAATTAAGACAAATATTAAATATGGAAAAAAATGAAATAATAGAAATAATAAAATGAGAATATTTTTACTATGCGGCGATAAAAATATTTAGTCTGCGAGACAAAATAGAATTAAAACAAACTTTTTTTGCCTTGAACTTGAAATTGTCAAAAAATATTTTTCTTTGACGACATAACAGTTGAATAAATTTATATACTGTGTTCAATTAATTGTGTGTCAACCAATAATTAGAAGACATCTAATTAGTTGCGCTTGTCCTGCTCGCTTAATTGGAAAATTGCATTAAAAAAACGATTTGGTTAAATGAAGACAACAATTTTTTTCTCCCACCATTAATCAATTTAGTTTTCACAATCTATTTTATTGAATTTTTTTTCAATTATATTTACAATTTTTGTGAATTTGTTTCACATTTTTCAAAAATTTGCACAAAAAAAGTTTGTTTTAAATAATTAGTGTACAATATTTACTGTAGCGATTTTTTTTTAATTTTAATAACTCAAATTTTTTTTCGAAAATAATAAAATCTTTCGAAGAAATTAAATTATTCTAAAAAAATTTAACAAATATTTCAATGATTTTCAATATTTATTGTTTTTATAAAATTTTTCATAAAATTTAATTATAGAAAAAAATTTTATGATAAAATTTTACGAAAACATTCAATTATTTTTATAAATAATAAATTTTCATTTACGAATTGAAATATTCAGTTATTTTCAAAAAATTTTAATGAATATCTCGTAAAAAATTCAATTACTTTCATGAATAACACAATTTTACGACAAAAAATCAATTATTTTCAATGAAAAAAAAGTTATTCGCAATTCAGTGATTTTTAAATTTTTAATATTTACTATTTTCATAAAATTTATCAAAAAATCTAAATAAGATTTTATTAAAAATACTAATAAAAAATTGAATTTTGAAGATAAAAAGTATTGCAGAAATTGACTTATTTTCAAAAATAATAAAATTCTTCGAAGAAACTAAATTATTTTTAGAAAAATTTAATGATTATTTCGTCAAGAATTCAATTATCTTTAAAAGTAGTAAATTTTTTCGCCAAAAATTCTATTGTTTTCAAAAGTTTTTTGCAATTCAATGATTTTCAATATTTATTGTTTTTATAAACTTTTTCATAAAATTTAATTATAGAAAAAAATTTAATGATAAAATCATACGAAAACATTCAATTATTTTCATAAGTAATAAAATTTTATTTAAGACTTCAAATATTCAGTTAGATTCAAAAAAATTTAAGAAATATGTCGTAAAAAATTCAATTATCTTTATAAATAACAAAATTTTACGCCAAAAAATCAATTATTTTCGAAAATTTTAATAAAATTATTTGGAAAATTCCCATTATTTTCAAAAGTTGTTCGCAATTCAAGATTTTCAGTATTTATTATTTTTATAAAATTTATCAAAATATCTAATTAACATTTTTATTAAAAATACTAATAAAAAATTGAATTTTGAAGACACAAATTATTGCAGAAATTGCATTATTTTCAAAAGTAATAAAATTCTTCGAAGAAACTAAATTATGTTTGAAAATTTTTTTCTAAATTTTAGTCTAATTGGCAAATTTTTTTTTAAATTATAAAACATTTCTTCAAAATTCAATTCTTTCTGAAAATTTTAATAAAATTCTGCATAAAAGATTTAATTATAAAATAATAATAAAAATTTCCAAGGAATTCAATTATTTGACAAATTTCTAATAAATTTGCAAGAATTTCATTATTTTCATAAATAATATAATTTTTTAAGCAGAGATTCAATTATTATCGTAAAGAAGAAAATTCTTTTGACTAATTCAATTATTTTCGTATAAAATAATAAAACTAATGGCAGACTTTTAATTATTTTTGTTGTAATTTTAATAGAATTTCTCGAAAAATGTAATTATTCTTAAAAAATTGATTAAAATTCATCAAAAAATTCAATTATTTAAGTTGATACAATTTTTTATGAAAATTCAGTTTTAAGAAACATTTAATTGTCAAATAAATTATTCACTTTTTTATTTAAATATTTGAATTCTCGTAAAATTTCCTAATAATTATTGATTTAAAAATTAATTTTTGTTATAATATGAGATAATAATTCAATATTAAAATAGCCTTGTAACGTGAATTTTTAGAAATAATTGAATTTTGAAAAGGTTTAAAATTAAAATCATTTAAAATTTGAATTTATCATACTTTTAATTCTAAATTTTTGTTATTAAAACTCGACGAAAGAGTTTAATTATAGAAAATATAGGTACAATTTTTTATGAGAATTATTCATTTGATTTAAAAATTCTAAATGAGTTATTTCAAAAATTATGAACAATTATTAATTTGATGAAGAATTTTAGTTAAAAATTGCAGAAAATAGTTTATGAATTGAAACGATGAAAATAATTTCCGAAGAATTTAGAGTAACAATATTTTTATATAAAATAATAATTTTATCACTGGGTTATTTTTAATTATTATAAAAACATGAATCACGTTTCTAAAGTTTCAAACGTTCAAATGAAGGATAATATTTTTTTACTTCTTCTAATTTGTATTTCTTTATAATAAAAATTATTTTTTACATTAAAACCAATTAATTCTAAAGTGAATATTGTTTAATTTCAATTATTTTTCTTTTTCGGATAGTAAACTTCTAAAACAGTTAAGGTGGAAAAATAATTCGTTCGTTTGAATGTTGAAAAATTTAGCCACATCATGAATCGATATTTTCGTGTTTAAGATAATATTCATCTAAATAATTTTTGAAAATGTTAATTTCTATGAAAAAAAAATATTTATTGAGTATTAATATGAATTAAGTATTAAGTATTAAAATGAAGTCAATTGATGAATTTTATTTTTTTTTCGAATAATTTTACAACTGAAACAAATCGTGAATAAATGTAATAAAACTTTTTTTCAAGAAACAATTAATAATTAGTTAAATTTTGTGTGAAGTGAATGAAATTAACATTTATTGGTGGAAATGGGGGGGAAATATTTGAAAGTGAGACTGTACACAAGACTTATATATTATCATTTCTATTCGATGAGAGAAAATAATGATTTTCATTCGCATTTTTGTTTGCAGGGAAATAAGATGAATTCATTTCCGTGGATCAAGTGGATTTCCTGTTCACGTATTGATCATATATATAGCTTCAAACACCTATTTGGATTACTGGCGAGAGGTGGAATTTTTTATCGGGCATCTTTAATTTTCAACTGCGAGTGCAATTACTATTCTTCTGCGCAGACTGGTCCAGATGGATGAGATGCGAGGATGAGGAGCAATGCATTATTGCGTCAACGCAGATAATCAGCGATTGGTAAGTCCCTCTTGACTCCAGCATTGTGGCCGAGTCAAGTTGTAATATATTTGCGAAAATTTCCCATAGTGACACGTCTCATTGAATTAATATTATTGTTGACTAAATTAAATTTATAATGGAAATTTATTTATCAATTTGCGGCAATTTATTTATTAGAGAAAATATAGGAATTTTCCTCTTTTCGGAAAATTATTTTTTGCTGTGCGTAATATTTACTGGATTTTATTTGCAAAAAGTTTGCAATTTTTTTTCGTAATACACCCAGAGAAGTTGTATATTTGTCTCAGAAACAACTAGACTTTTTGTTTGTTTCAAATAAATTTTATTTGGTCTAAATAAAATTTTATTTGGCTCAAATATGTTTTATTTATGCCGAATAAAATTTTTATTTAAAACAAATAAAAACGAAGTTGAAGTTCACAACGTTTATCAACGAAAAAAAATTATTTAATGCATCCAAATATTATTTTTAATTTAATATTTAATTGTAAAATAATTATTATCAAAATATAAATATTAATCTTCCATTATTAAAATTTTTTTTGTCAATATTGCAGCGTCATTTTTAATTAATTGACTAAGTGAATAATTTTTTTTCGTTGATCAACGTTGTGGACTTCAGCTTGGTAAATAAAAAATCTAGTTGGTTCTGAGACAAATATACGTTTATTTAACTCAAATAAAATATATTTGGTTTTAATAATATTTTTCTCTGGGTGTATAATTAAAATAATTAATAGAAAAAATTAAAACTATGTTAAATAAATAGGTTTTGTAGCAAATACTGAAATTGTTGTTTCAATTATATTCTATATGTAATATAATATTATATATACAATTTATTTGATTTAGCTAAAAATTATACTTAATTGAAGTAAATATTTATTTGATAGTACACAAGTAATCGGTTATTTGAATCGAATTATTTTTTTCACTTGAATTTACAATTGTCTTTTGATAGAATTATAGTTTTATTTCATTGTCAGGGTTGCTACAGGTCAGGGAAATCAGGAAATTCAGGAAAAAGGCAGGAAAAGCAGAAGTGGTCTGGGAAATAAGCAAAAAGTGAGGAATTTTTATTAAAAGTACTGGAAAAAATTAAATTTTTAGAATTCATAAGAAAATTCTGAATTTTAGTGTCTTTTGTTCGCCTCATATAAACTATAAAACTACCACGAATTCAATTATACAAAACCTTCAAAAAAATTTTTTTTATTTCTGACGAGAATTAATTTTTTAATATTATTTAATTAGTTCAAAAGTTTTAACGCAATTATCTTTAGAGATAAGAAAATTTTTCACTGAAATTCAATTATTTTTAGGAATTTCAGTAAAATCCTTTGCAAAATTCAATTATTTTGATAAATAACAATGTTCGTCACAAGAATTAAATTATTTTCAAAATTAATAAAATTCTCTGAAGAAATTCAATTATCAAAAAATTTTAACGAATATCTCGTCAAGTATTCAATTATCTTTATAAATAGCAAAATTTTTCGCCAAAAATTAAATTATTTTCAAACACTTTAATAAAATTCGTTGTTAAATTTCCATTATTTTTAAAAGTTGTTCGCAATTTAATAATTTTTAATATTTACTATTTTGATAAAATGTTTCATGAAATTTAATTATTGATAAAAATTTTTTGATAAAATTCTACGAAATTCAGAGAAAAAAAGAAATTTCTGTTAAATAAATATCTTTTGTAACAAATACTGAAATTGTTTAATTGTTAAAAACAAATTTTAATTGTTTAATTGAATTACTTTCAAAAAAATTAAAATTTATTTTATAAAATCAATTATTTTCGTGTTAGAATTAAAAATATTTTGAATACAATTTTTTAAAAAATTCCTCGATAAATGCAATTATGCTTAAAAATTTTATTAAAACTGGACGAAAGAATTCTATTTTATGAAATATTCAATTTTTCAATAAATTTTAATATTCAATTATTATCTAAATTTCTAACCGAAATTCGTTTTGAAATAAATTTTTTTAGAGTTTTTTACGAGAATTCAATTATTTAAATTCAAAAATAATAAATATATTGGGCAATTGGTCAATCTTGAAATCGAATTTTTATGAACAATTAATTAATTGCAATAATTCAATTATTTTCAAAAAATTTTAAGTAATTATGTAAAAGAATTACAATTTCAATTTAATTCAATTATATTGATAAACGACAAAATTCTTTCTATAATATCAATTATTCTAAGGAATTTTAATAAAATTCTTTTCCAAAATTCAATTATTTTGATGAATATAAAAATTTAGAACGAGAATTCAATTGTTTTGAAAAGTAATAAAATACTATGCAAAATTTAGATTACTTTCAAAATTTTTGAAAATTCCTAGTCAAGAATTGTTATTTTTATAAATAGATAGCGAAATTCTTTTCATGAAATCAATTATTTTAAAAAAATTTAATCATATTCTTCAGAAGTTTTTAATTATTTAGTAAATTTAATAAATTTCTGTGAAATTTGAAGTGAATACCTGAAAAGAAATGAAATATTTTCAAAAGTCGTTAATAAAATTCTTCATAAAAATTTAATTGCCCAATTAATTTTTTATTTTGAATTTAAATTATTGAATTCTCACAGAAATTTGTAATAAAAATTGATTTCAAAATTTATTTCGGTTAGACATTCGGATAATAATTGAATATTAAAATTACAAACATTGTAGAGTGAATTTTTAGAAAAAATTCACTTTTAAAAAGGTTTCAAATTGAAATTTTTAAAAATCTGAATTTTTCATACTTTTAAATTAAAAATTATAAGAAAGTAATTTTTTCGTAAAATTTTATTTCAACGTTTTTCATTGAAAATTATTATAAGTTTCTATTTTCTAATATCTAATTAAATGAAGAATTTTGGATTGACTAAAAATTGCGTAAAATTGAATTGTACACTGAAAAAAAAATTTATTTGATTCAAATAACCGATTATTTGTCTATAATCAAATAAATATTTACTTGAATCAAATAATTTTTATTTGAATCAATTAATTAATATTTGCTTCAAATACTGAAATATTTGATTCAAATACAATTTATTTGATTCAAGTAAATATTTATTTAATTATAGACAAATAATCGGTTATTTGAATTAAATAAATTTTTTTTTCAGTGTAATTGAATGGATTTGAAAATTCCCAAAGAAAATTTTTTGAAAATTATTCAAAATTATTGATTTAAAGAAGAATTTCAGTTTAAAATGGTGGAAAATAGTAATAATTGAATTTAAATTATGAGAATAATTTCGAAGAAGTTTTAGTAATAATACTTTTATATAAAGTAATAATTTTATAACTAGTTTACTTTTAAATGAAGAAATAAATTTTTATAATAATATTATAATAATATAATATTAAGTTTTGTAATAATTTTTGTAATAATGTTTTATAATAATATTCGATAATTATTATTTGATTATAATATTCAATTTTTAATAATGAATTTGAATGTTTTGAAGAATTTCAATTCCTACAGAGAAATAATAATGATTAAATAGGTATTTATTTAAAAAAGAAGCGTTTTTGATATTTTCAAGTAATTTTACAATTAATAAAAAATAAAATAAATTAATAAAATAAATAAATCAAATAAATGAATTAATAGAAAATTTTTTTTGGTATCTTATAATTTTTAGAATCAAAGAATATATTTTTTAATGTCACGGAAAAAGTGAAAATTCTTTTTGGAAATCAGGGAAAAGTTCGAAAAAAAACAAAGTTAATTTTTTCTTTTTTTTCAACATCAGGCGGTTTCAATTTATTTTTATATTGACTGATGTTTAATGCAGGCAGTTAAAAAGAAATAAAAACTCGTTAGACGTTGTGGATATAAATTTTTCACTATCGTACAAATGAAAAAGTATGTTTTGAATCTGGCTCATGGAATTAAAATCTTAGAAAATGATGACAGAAAGAAATGGCGTGGAAAAAAGTATGAGGCCTTGTATCACGAGTATTCCGAGTCGTTGAATTTCCGCCGATAAAAGGAAAATAATAATAAAATAAAACTACTGCATAAGAAAATGTGTCGCGTATTATATACGCGCGCGTTCGGGAAATATGATACATTCCGTATTTTGATAGAAGCATACATATATATATATATTTTTTTAAATATGTATATATATATATATATATATATATATATACTAAAAAAAGGTCATATTGAGGCTATGCAAGATCGGGAGAATTTAAAACCAGTTGCCAGGTGGTTTGGATTCAATAAATCTTGTTCCCTTTGCGAGTATACTTTTTGCGCGCGGAGATAAAACAAAAAAGTTTAAGTAAAAGAACATTTGGAAAAAGAATGTTTGAATGTTCTTGGGTTGAAACTGATGAACCGCAAAATGTTCGGCAACCGTGACAAGACGAACAAACTTTTGGAATTTCGAAGGTAAATTTTGTTTGAATAGCTTTAAGCCTTTCAACTATAAAGTCCAACTTTCATTTATTATGTCAAATGGAAGAAAAGAATTGTAAAATTCTTAAATTATCTACCTTGAAGAAATAGATTTAAGGTTTTATTTATTTTCCACTTAAATACATGAGTAGAATTTTTTTTCGTGGTAAAACTACTTTTTCATGAGAGTTGGTTTTTTTTTATGTTTCATAATAATAAAGAATACGCGAAAATTGTAAGAAAATTTTACTTACAGTTTATGCTTGTATATATATGTGTGTGTGTGTGTTAAATAAAGTGAACGTAAGTGATATAGGGTTATAACTATACAGTGATTTGACAGGAGATTTATATAGTGACTACGTGATATAGTGTTTTGGACCTAAAATGAGATGCGCAAAAAAAGGGATGTGGAAAAAAAAATATTCTGAACTTGAGGGTTTATTTTTCTTTTTAAAGTTGAACTTTAGTCAATTTTGACTAATGAAATGGTTTTCATCAATTTGCTAAATTAATTTGGTAAGTATTTTGTCGAATTATTAGTGTGGAAAAATTTTATTTTGATAATTTAAAAAATATTTTTTAAGGCTAATTAATAGTCAAAAAATTATATTTTAATACTCCGAAAAATATTTTTTAAGGCTAATTATTAGTCAAAAAATTTTATTTTAATAATTTAAAAATATTTTTTAAGGCTAATTGTTAGTCAAAAAATTATATTTTAATGCTCGGAAAAATATTTTTTAAGGCTAATTGTTAGTAAAAAAATTATATTTTAATACTTGAAAAAATATTTTTTAAGGCTAATTATTAGTCAAAAAATTTGGTAGTAATTAATTAATTTGGTGGTAAAAAAGAATTATTAGTGTGGAAAATTTTTATTTTGATAATTTAAAAAATATTTTTTAAGGCTAATTAATAGTCAAAAAATTATATTTTAATACTCCGAAAAATATTTTTTAAGGCTAATTGTTAGTAAAAAATTTTTATTTTGATAATTTAAAAAATATTTTTTAAGGCTAATTAATAGTCAAAAAATTATATTTTAATACTCCGAAAAATATTTTTTAAGGCTAATTGTTAGTAAAAAAATTTTATTTTGATAATTTAAAAAATATTTTTTAAGGCTAATTAATAGTCAAAAAATTATATTTTAATACTCCGAAAAATATTTTTTAAGGCTAATTGTTAGTAAAAAAATTTTATTTTGATAATTTAAAAAATATTTTTTAAGGCTAATTAATAGTCAAAAAATTATATTTTAATACTCCAAAAAATATTTTTTAAGGCTAATTATTAGTCAAAAAATTTTATTTTGATAATTTAAAAAATATTTTTTAAGGCTAATTAATAGTCAAAAAATTATATTTTAATACTCCAAAAAATATTTTTTAAGGCTAATTATTAGTCAAAAAATTTTATTTTAATAATTTAAAAATATTTTTTAAGGCTAATTGTTAGTCAAAAAATTATATTTTGATAATTTAAAAAATATTTTTTAAGGCTAATTATTAGTCAAAAAATTTTATTTTAATAATTTAAAAATATTTTTTAAGGCTAATTGTTAGTCAAAAAATTATATTTTGATAATTTAAAAAATATTTTTTAAGGCTAATTATTAGTAAAAAAATTAAAATTGGTAGTGAAAAAGAATTATTAGTGTAGAAAATTTTTTTTTTGGTAATTTAAAAAATATTTTTTAAGGCTAATTAATAGTCAAAAAATTATATTTTAATACTTGGAAAAATATTTTCTAAGGCTAATTATTAGTCAAAAAATTGAAATTGATACTAAAAAGTACCTAAATACGTTTGTTAAAGTACTATTTCTATTTAACGTTTACTAAATTAATTAGTAGCCTCAATAAATAAACAGTATTTTTTTTACTACAAAATTAGTCAAAATTCTTACATTAATTCATTTAATGAACGAATCGGTCTTTTTTTATTAGCCAAAAGTAATTAATTCGAATTTGTAAAGTGAATAAATTTTTTTCTCTCTACTCGCTAAATTTGAATTTGTAAAAATGTTTACTAATTTGAATTAGTCACTGACTTTTTGCTTTTGAATTAGTAAATTTTACTAATAAATTAGTAGAAATGACTATTTATTAGTAAACTTAACTAATTTAGAAGCAAGAAGTTAGTTTACTAAATAAATAGTAATTACTACTAATTTACTAGTAAAATTTACTAATTTTAACGCAAAAGGTCAGTCCCTAATTAAAATTAGTCAACATTGTTACTCTCTAAAACTGAATTAGTAAAAATGTTTACTAATGTTAATTAGGGACGTACCTTTCGCTTTCAATTAGTAAAGTTTACTAAATAAATAGTCATTTTTACTAATTTACTAGGAAAGTTTGATTATTTGAATTGGCAAATATTGTTTACTAATTTGAATTAGTGACTGACTTTTTGCTTTTGAATTTGTAAAGTTTACTAAATAAATAATCATTTTTACTAATTTACTGGGAAAGTTTGATTATTTGAATTGGCAAATATTGTTTACTAATTTGAATTAGTGACTGACTTTTTGCTCTTGAATTAGTAAATTTAACTAATAAATTAGTCGGAATGACTATTTATTAGTAAATTTAACTAATTCAGAAGCAAAAAGTTAGTTTACTAAATAAATAGTAATACTTGTAAAATTTACAAATTTCAACGCAAAAAGTCAGTCCCTAATTGAAATTAGTCAACATTGTTATTTTCTAAAACTGAATTAGTAAAAATGTTTACTAACTTTAATTACGGACTGACTGTTCGCTTTTAATTAGTAAAGTTTACTAAATAAATAGCTACTTTTACTTATTTACTAGGAAAGTTTGATTATTTGAATTGGCAAATATTGTTTTTTAATTTGAATTACTGACTGACTTTTTGCTCTTGAATTAGTAAATTTTACTAATAAATTAGTCGGAATGACTATTTATTCGTAAATTTCACTAATTTAAAAGCAAAAAGTAAGTCACTAATTCAAATAAATAACATATTTCCAAATTCAAATTTAGTTTATTTTGTACAAACAGTACAAATATACGAATTTTTAGTAGTTTTCATGGATGTCTTTTCCTCTTTTCAATTAGTAGAATATAACTAACTTTTAGGAAAATTTTACTAATGTTTTAGTAGAATTCCACTAATGGGAAGTCACTTTTTCACTACATGAATTAGTAAAACTATTTTATCGACTATTAATAAAACAGTTCTAATAATTCTAAATATAAATGAATAATTCTTAAAAAAAAATAAAAAAGTTCTAATAATTGTTAGTAGAATTCGACTAAAAAAGAATTTTACAATTAGTAATATCTATTAATAATTAGTAAAATTTCACTATTTGTTAGTAAAATTATTACTAAATTATCTAGTGAAGATTTTTCGTCACTTTAGTAACTTTCTACTAATTCTAATTTAAATACGTTATATTTAGAAATCTCTCTAAATTTGAATTAGTAAAAATGTTTACTATTTTAAATTAATCCAGTATTTTTTGCAATTGAATTAGTAAATTTTACAAAGATTAGTAGAAATTACTATTTATTTAAAAAAATTCACTAATTCGAAAGAAAATTGTTTCTTGCTCTTTTTTAAAAACAAAAATTTAGTCACTCATTCAAAAATTAGTAAACATTTTCTCTAATTTAAATAAGGAGTATAAACCTCAATTTAGACAAAAATTGAGCCACTAATTTATATTAGTAAAAATAGTCGTTAATTGTTAACAAAATATCACTACTTTATTTAGTAGTTGTAAATTTTGATACTAAAGTTTTAGTGAAAAATGACTTTAAAAATTAGTAAAAATTCTTCGCCATAAATCTAAATAAGTAAAAATGTTAATTGCTAGTTTGAATTAGTAACAGACTTTTTGCTTTGGTATTAGTAAATTTTACTAATTTTAGTAGAAATTACTATTTATTGGTAAAATTTACTAATTCGAAAGCAAATTTTCTTTTGCTCTTTTTCAAAAGCAATAATTTAGTCACTGTTTGAAAAATTAGTAAACATTTTTACTAATTTAAATGAGGAGTGTTAATCTGCATTTTAGTAAAAATTGAGCCAATTATTTACATTAGTAAAAATAGTCGTTAATTGTTAACAAACTATTACTATTTCATTTAGTAGTTGTAAATTTTGTTACTAAAGTTCTAGTAAAAAATGACTGAAAATTAGTAAAAAATTCTTCGCCCTAAACCTCAATAAGTAAAAATATTAGTAAATTTTACTAATTTATTAGTAAAATAAATTTATTACTGTTTTTTCGCTTTCGAGTTAGTAAATTTTAAGTACTAATGAAAAGTAATTTCTCTAAATTTATTAGTAAAATTTACTAATTTAAAAACAAAAAATTAATCACTAATTTGAAGAAAATTTGGAATGTTCCTTATTATTTTTCTAATGTTTCAACTTTCAATGGAATATTCGTTGGAAAATTGAAAATATTCCGAGAATGTGAATGGAATATTTTGTGCTATTGTCGTAGGATATATACGAAAAAAGGAGTCGAGAAAACTATTTTCCGAGAGGAAAAAACTTTATATATCCAAATTAACATTTTACTTCAGCGAATTTTCATGCGCGATGTGAAAATAATATAATTAATTCCACTTTAAATTTTTACGATTCGCAAATCAAGTTTAACGTAAATTAGATTATGTCAGTTTAATTATAACAATGGCAAATTTAGCTTCAACATTATTAAAATTAAATGACATTAAATTAAATGATTTAAATACGTATATAAAGTGAAGAATTCGTGTCATGAAATGATGAACTTCAATTACAATAATGTAGACGAAATACTTGTGTATTTCAGCTTCTAATATTATACTAACATATATTTTATTAACATATATACAATATACAATATTAACATTTATTAAATTAACACATATTATATTAACATAGAATTAAGAATTTATTTGGAAATTGGTAATTTTTTCGGATTCTAAAAAAAAATGCAACAAAAAGAAAAATAAAAAAAAGAATATAAAAAGTAAATTTAAAACTCCAAGTTCTCCGGGACAGATTCTGTTAAAATTAAGTGAAAATTAAAAATTTACTCCCTAAGTAGTACAAATTATTGAATAAATAATTAATTACCTCGTCGTCTTTGGACTCTTTTTTCTTACACGCTTTTTCTTTTACGCGAAAAAAAATGGGAAGCAACTTTTTCTATATTTACGAACTAGGACCTGGAATAATAAATTACTTTTTTAATATAATGTTTTATTTCTTTATATATACGTGTAATTTGTATCATTTAACCGATTATTATATAACTATGATTAAGATTGAGGAAGTAAATATTAAATTATTACATAAAAGGAATAAAAGCAAAAACCTGAATTTTCTGTCAATAATAAAAAATTAAAAATTGACAGAAATTCCTGACATTTTCGATTCTACTATAAAAAAGTAAAAATTACCTGAATTATTTTTTTTCCTCTTATCTTCGAACTTCTATTTTCTTTTCTGTTATAGATTCATCTCATCTTTAATCCGAATAAAAATTTTCCAAACAATCTAAATTCGAATTTTCTAAAAATCGTGCCGCTAATTCACAATATTTTTTATATTGTTGAATTTGTAAAAATATTTATTAATTCAAATTCGTAAATGAATTTTTCGTTTTGAATCAGTAAATTTTACTAATAAATAGTAATTTCTACTAAAATTAGTAAACTTTACTTATTCAAAAGCAAAAAGTCATTTACTTATTCAAACTAGTAAACATTTTTACTAATTCAAATTTAGGGAGAAGGATTTTTACTAATTTTCAGTCAATTGTTTACTAGAACTTTGGTAACAAAATTTACAACTACTAAATGAAATAGTAACAGTTTGGTAAAAAGTGACAAAAAATTCCATTTTAACCAAATCACTTGACTTTTTTTGGAAAAAATTCAGCATAAAAAGACGAAAAATTGTTTATATTATGTATACACAAAATTTTTATAAACAAAAAGTTATTAAATAATAATTGAATAATTTTTAAAATGCACCACGAAATTGAACGAAACAAGCACTAAAATAATTTTACCAGTGATTTCTATAAAATTCCGAAAGAAAAATAGTATTCTACGAATGTCTTCATATAATATATTGATATTTTTGTTCACTTTTGAAAGTAAACATTAGAAGTTTCTGCTACTTGGCGTGCAAATTTAGGTGCGCGCGCAGACATCTCTGTTCAAAACCGGAAATTCGTAGATGATTAGAAAGAGAGGTCTACGCGCGCACCTAAATTTGCACGTCAAGTAGCAGAAACTACTAATGTTTTCTTTCAAAAGTGAACAAAAATATCAATATATTATATGAAGACATTCGAAGTATACTATTTTTCTTTCGAAAAATTAAAGAAATCACTGGTAAGATTATTTTAGTGTTTAATAATAATCAAAAAATTAAAAAATTTTTTTTTTTTATTTTACTAAATTTATTATTTAATAACTTTTTTGTTTATAAAAATTTTATGTAAACATAATATAAACAATTTTTCGTTTTTTTATGCTGAATTTTTTCCAAAAAGAGTCAAGTGATTTGGTTAAAATGGAAAGGAGATATAACGATTTCAAAATTTTTCCAAAATTTTGACATCTCAAAAACTACTGAATATTTTGACGTAATATTTGGTGGAAAAATTTCTCTTTTTGTGTAGATTTAAATTCCTGAATTTTATTGCAATTGGTTTACTTACTCCGAAAAGACTAAAATCTCCCATGGAATCGCACATAAATAGTAATTTCTACTAAAATTAGTACACTGTAAAAAGAAAGGTAATAATTTAGTATTAATATTTGGTACTAAATCGTAATTTGGTTCAATTTTAATACCAAAATCAGCTGTAATTTGGAACTTTATTTTTACAGTGTAAAATTAACTTATTCAAAAGCAAAACGTTAATACGTTAATAATAATACGTTAATACGTTATAATAATACTCTTCTTATTAAAATCAGACAAAGCGTTTACTAATTTGAATGGGGATTTTTGTAAACGTCAAATTCATGGCAACTAACATTTTTTCCGGTCCCAGTTTTGTAAGATGATAAAATTTTAAAAAGAATAAGACCTTTTACAAGTCATTTGGGCAATATTTTATTTATAAATTAATAACATTTGGCATTTTTAATGTTTTATACAAATTTTTATAACTTCCAAAGTAATAAACATTTTTTAATGATCATAAGTTAATGTTAGAATTTATTCGCTGATAGATAGTCGAAATCTTCATATTTTTTAATGATCATAAGCTTATTTTGAAGGTCATTTTCTATAGAATATAAATTAGCTATAAACATTAATCTGTAATTTTACGATTTTTATCGTATAAGCAGAACGTCAAAGTCAGACAAAAAAATTGAAAAAATTTGAAACAATTTTTTTTTTACTAAAAACTATTCTAAAAAATATATAAAACATAACTTAGTGCAATTTTTTTTAAGAAAATTGAATAAAACAATATGTTTGAAATTTAAAAATTATTTTTCTTTTAATAAAATTATTTCAAAATTTTTCAATTTTTTCGTCTAACTTTGGTTAAAATTGTTAAAAATGTTTATTATTTTAGAAGTTAAAAAAAATGTAAAAATGTTTATTGTTTTACAAACTTTTCCAATTTTTAATCAATAAAAATTTTAACATTGCCGAAGTTCACAAAGTTTATATTAAACAATTTAGGGGGAGAAAAATATTTTTCTGTTCAAACGTTTGTATATTTTTTTGTGTACAAAAATTTTTTTATTTTGTTGACGTTGGCGATCAAAGCCAAAAAATTATGATACCGACAATAATCAGTAAAAGTAATAAAATATTTTCATTCAAAATTTCAGTATTTTTGTTAATTATTAATGCAAAAAAAAATTAAATTGATAATGAGAAAATTTTCATCAACTTGATAGTTTTAAATTAGTATGAATAATAAATTTATAAATTCTTACAGCCAAAATTTTCAATTTTTAATTAAAAAATTTATAATTCTCCTATTTTTAAAAATTTCAAATTACTGTCAAAAAATTAAATTGATAACAGAAATTTGAAACCAATTTTTTATCGTTTTGGTAATAATTTGTTATTTTAAAGTAAATTGTTTTATTTTGCTTTTTCACTGAAAAAAATGTACATTAAATTTTGTAAAAGTATTTTACAATTTGGGGAAAAAGTGCAGAAAACCGAAATTTGGATTTAAAAAATACTAAACTTTAAAAATACTTATGTGGAATTTAGTAAAGTTATATTAAAATTGAATTAAAATTCTTGATATTTGACATAATTGCACTAAATTCCACATAACATTTTTTAATGTTTGGTATTTTTTATATAAAAATTTCGGTTTGTTGCACTCTTTCCGTAAATTATAAAATACTTTTACAAAATTTAATAAACTTCTTCATTCAGTGTCTAAATATTAAAGTTCACATTTTTAATTTGTAACTCTTAAAGTTTGTAAAATATCAAATTAATACCGAACGACTTAAATTGATAAAAGAAAATTTGGAGCAGATAATTTTAGTATCAATAAGATTCTTTTAAATTAATAATGAAAGTAAATTTTTAAATTTACTAACTTTTCAATTTTTAATCAATAAAAATTTTAACATTGCCGAAGTTCACAAAGTTTATATTTAACAATTTAGGGTGAGAAAAATATTTTTCTGTTTAAACGTTTATATATTTTTTTGTGTAAAAAATTTATTTGTTTTGTTGACGTTGGTGAACAAAGCCGAAAAATTATGATACCGAAAATAATCAGTAAAAGTAATAAAATATTTTCTTTTAAAATTTTATTTTTTTTTGTTATGAAAAATATTTCTTTCTTTCAAAATTTTATTTTTTTTGTTAAGAAAAATATTTCTTTCTTTCAAAATCTTATTATTTTTGTTAAGAAAATTATTTCTTTCTATCAATTGTTGATTATAAACGTTATGAACATTACGTAAGTTTTAAAATTCTGTTAAATTTATAGTTTTTAGTTTTAAATTCCTAATTGTAGGAAATAGTATTATCAACTAATCTTAATTACACCGTAACAGTGATATATTTTCGAAAAGTAGAAAATTATTATCGATCTTCTGAATAAAAAAGAGTATGACGATGCAAAAGTGTTACACTGAGAAAAAAAATTATTTGATTTAAACAAATTTTGTTTAATTCAAACTTAAAATTTCTTTGCTATACAGTCAAACATTTTTAAGTTTAATTCAAACTTATTTTCTGGTTCAGTTTAAGAGATTACATAACGAAGTTGAAGTCCACAACGTTTATCAACGAAAAATATTTATTTAATTCATCCAACTATTATTTTTAATTTAATATTTAGTTGTAAAATAATTATTATCAAAATATAATCATCAGTCTTTCTTTCTGAATATTTTTGAATCAATATTGCAGCGTCGTTTTTAATTAATTTATTTAATGAATTATTAATGATTTTTTTTTCGTTTATAAAAGTTGTGGACTTCAACTTGGTATTATATATTGAAATCAAACATACACCTAGAGAAAATTATTATTTAAACCAAATATATTTTATTTGACTTAAATAAACATCATGGTAAATCGTTAGGTATTAAAATAACACTAAATTGGATTATTTTAATCCTTTTTGGTGTTATTTTAATACCTAACGATTTACCGTGGTTTAAGTTTGATTCAAACATAACATTTTTCAAAATAATTCTTGTTTAAACCATTTCAGAAAATATGTTTTAATTAAATATAATTACTCAAACAAATAATACTTTTGAATCAATGCAGTAGATATTTTCTAAACTTACAAACTAATTTCAATTAAGCAAAATCGTCTAACATTATTTTTGTGTTTTATTTAAGTATAATGTTTTCTCAGTGTACTGGCCAAATGACTTGTAGAAGGTGTTCTTTTTAAAATTTTATCATCTTACAAAACTTGTACTGAAAAAAATTTTAATTTTTCCAAATTTTATGTTATATGTTTTTATGTTTTATTCTTTTCATTCTCTTAAAAATTGGGTGGACTGGTAATTTTGGCTGGTAACAGTAAACATTTTTACTAAATCTTTAGAAAGAATGTTGAAAATTAAAAAATTCATAATGACTAAGACTTAAAAATATTTCTACATAGAATATTCACAATCTTCCAATAGAATATGCTGCTATGTTACTGGAGTAAAATATTGAGAAATCTTATTTTAAGTCGCAGTAAAAATCATCAGTTTTACTTATATAATTCATGTATGAACAGATATTTTTGGTTCAGGTTTTCAATTTTTTTTTACATTTTGATCCTCTTAAAAATATGGAGGAATTATTGAAGCACTTATTCATGGAATTTCGTCTATAGAGATGCAATTTCAATACGTTTTCTCTCTCTCTCTCTCTGGTTCTCTCTTTTTTTAATTAACGACAATTTGTATGGATAGAAGTTATTTTTGCTTGAAGAAGGATCTACATGTTGATTGAAGTATTATAGGGCATAAAATGTGCAACCTAGACTGCGAAGAATAGAGGCGAGATCGTGTGACATTCAGAAAGTTGTGAAACTCAAAAGCTCACGTTTATATCTATATATAGTGTTATAAGGGTTTTGTATTCAAAATAGACGAGACGAGACGAGGAGAGAGAGAGAGTATTCTGTATATAGGGGAATACATATAGGTGTCAAATACTAGAATCAGGCAGAACCATATACACTTGTAGATTTGGAAGCTGTAATGTGCAGAGTTTGAGTTAAGCCAAGTGTGTGCATATATATATATATGAATGTCACTGTGTGGGTGTATGTAGAGTGTTCGTTAGTGCGTGTTTCATTGGTGTTAGGGATGAATCCCGCCGCAATTGGGTGGGGCGGCTACGGCGCTTGCGTCAGTTGAGATCCAGGACCGTGTCTCCTGGGTCACCCTTAAAACACCCCACGACATCCCATTACCACGAAATTCGAATCGCCAAGGCTTATCGTTAATCTTTTCCTGCCTTGACGTGCGTGGACGTTCCAAGCGCCCGTCTCTGTTTCCCACAGATATATCGGCAAGCATCGATTACTGCAAATGTGTCGCAAATCACGAACACCGCAGGATCTTGCAAAATAAAGGAGTTTCCCCCCTCTCTCTCTCTCTTTCTTTTTTTTCCTCTTTCTCCAAAAGAAAGAAAAACCACATTTACAATGAAAAATCGGTATAGTCAAGTTTTCCCCCACAGGTCCCAACTTGGCATATAGACTGAGAAAACATACTCTAATGAAACACAAAAATAATGTTTGACGATTTTGTTTAATTGAAATTAGTTTTGTAAGTTTAGAAAATATCTACTGCATTGATTCAAAAGTATTATTTGTTTGAATAATTATATTTAATTGAAACATATTTTCTGTTACGGTTTAAACAAGAATTATGTTTAACAATTTTATGTTTGAATCAAACTTAAAAGTTAAGTACAGATAATTTCAAATCAATCACAATTTATGTTTGATTTCAATATATAATACCAAGTTGAAGTCCACAACGTTTATAAACGAAAAAAAATTATTTACTAAATAAATTAATTAAAAACAACGCTGCAATATTGATAGAAAAAATATTCAGAAAGAAAGAATGATGTTTATATTTTGATAATAATTATTTTATAATTAAATATTAAATTAGAAATAATATTTGGATGAATTAAATAAATTTTTTTCGTTAATAAACGTTGTGGACTTCAACTTCGTTATATAATCTCTTAAACTGAACCAGAAAATATGTTTGGATTAAACTTAAAAATATTTGACTGTATAGCAAAGATATTTTGAGTTTGATTTAAACAAAATTTGTTTGAATCAAATAATTTTGTTTCTTAGTGTAACACTTTTGCATCGTCATACTCTTTTTTATTCAAAGGATCGATAATAATTTTCTACTTTTCGAAAATACATCACTGTTACGGTATAATTAAGATTGCTTGATAATACTATTTCCTACAATTAGGAATTTAAAATTAAAAAAAATAATAAAATTTTGAAAGAAAAAAATATTTTTCTTAACAAAAAAAAAATAAAATTTTGAAAGAAAATATTTTATTACTTTCACTGATTATTTTCGGTATCATAATTTTTCGGCTTTGTTCACCAACGTCAACAAATCAAATAAATTTTTGACACCAAAAAATATATAAACATTTAAACAGAAAAATATTTTTTTCCCCCTAAATTGTTTAATATAAACTTTGTGAACTTCGGCAATGTTAAAATTTTTATTGATTAAAAATTGAAAAGTTAGTAAATTTAAAAATTTACTTTCATTATTAATTTAAAAGAATCTTATTGATACTAAAATTATCTGCTTTAAATTTTCTTTTATAAATTTGAGTCGTTCGGTATTAATTTTATATTTTTCAAACTTTAAGAGTTATAAATTTAAAAATCTGAAGTTTAATAATAATTAAAGATCTAAGAATAAAGCAATTTACTCTAAAATATCAAATTGATACCAAAACGATAAGAAATTTGTTTAAAACTCTGTTTATTTATTTAATTTTTTCGATATAAATTTGATATTTTCAAAAAGAGGAGAATTATAAATTTTTAAATTAAAAAATTGAGAAATTTGTCAGTAAGAATTTATAAATTTATTTTTCTTTATATTTTTAAATTATCAAAATTGATCAAAATTTTCCTAATTAACTTACTTTTTTTTGGTATTTATTTGATATTTTCAAAAATTAAAGATTTAAAGATTAAAAATTAAAATTATTTAGAAACAGAAAAGACAAAATTTAAAAAATTTAATTTAAAACAACAAATTTATATGAAAATGATTAAATTGATGCTAATTTTTTTCTCAATCAATTTAATTGTGTTTATTTTAATTTGATAGTTTTACAAATTGGAGTATTAAATATTTTTAAAATGAAATAATAAAATATAAATAAAAACAAATTTTTTTCCATTGATTTGAAAGTATTAATTTTATATTTTTTAAAATTCAATAAATGAAGATTAAAAATTATAATAATTTAGGTAAAAATTAAAATTTTCGGTATTAATTTGACATTTTACAAACTTTAAGAGTTATAAATTTAAAAATCTGAAGTTTAATAATTAAAGATGTAAAAATAAAACAATTTACTCTAAACTATCAAATCGATACCAAAACGATAAGAAATTCGTTCAGAAATCTTTTTATCAACTTAATTTTTTGGATAATAATTTGATATTTTTTATACCAGGAGAATTTTTAGTTTTTAAATTAAAAAATTGAGAAATTTGTCAGTAAGAATTTACAAAATTTAAGAATTAAATATTTTTAAATGAAATAAGTAAATGAAATAAAAAATTTATTTTTCTTATTAATTTAAAAGTATTAAATATTGATATCAAAATTCTTAAATTGATCTGAATTTCTTTATAAATATAGGAATTAAAATGTAGAAAGACACTGGTCGATTTCCTTTTGTGTGTGTATGAGAATAGTGATGAGACCCTTCGGATTTCCTCGTGCGAATTCGGTTCTTAATGTAAATCCGTATTATTAAAGTCAGTCAAAATATTATCACCGAAAGAACAAGACGTATTTGTCAATTCCAAAGAATATTATATTTCAACATTATTCAGTATAATTAAAGTTTTATCATTATTTTAAATAAAGGTGTTAAAGTTATTTTACCTTACAATAAGAATTATTCTAATAGAAAATTAACTACAAAATTGGGGGCTCGTCCGGGATTGACAAAATAAACGATAGAAAGAAGATATAAAACAACGACGACATTTTGACTCAAACAAAATAATTTTTAAGACGAGACATCAGCTAAAACAAAAACGAGGAATCAATTATAATTGAGGAGTGAAGCAGCAAGTGATTTGGCCAAAGACGAGGAAAAAATAAACGACGAGAGATTAACATCATTTATGACGGATTCAACGACGATAAAAGGCAAGGAAAATCATGGTTTTTCACGATTCTATAAGACGTACATTTTCATATTGATTGAGGCTGAGATTATCAAAGACGAGGAACGACGTTAAACGAAGGAAGACGAAAGTAACAACATACGAGGTAGAAGGTCATTTTAACTACAACGACGATAAATAAGACAGTATATTGTAAGTAGACGAATTTTAAAATATTGTGTGTATAGTGAGAAAATTTTAAAAGCATTTTTAATTTTGAAATAGGACGTATTATAATGAAATATTATTATCAGACGAGAATATAAAATAATATTAGGCATATTTTCAAGTATTGTATACACGGAGAAATTTTAAAAGAGATTTTTAATTTTGAAATGAGACGTACTGTATTGAAAAATAAATTGCCAGGACGATAAATAAGCGATAAATAAGAGAAAATTTTTAAACATATAAGAATAGTAAATTTTGCGAATTTTTTTAAATTGTTTATGTGACATTGTAAAAAAAAAATGAATAACTTAGCTCAAATCGAATCGATAAAAAATCGAATAAAAACGGCACCGCGTAAGTCAATTTTAGCTTTGTACAAGTTGATATTTGAAGAAGAAGGCGATCGGAAAAATAGAAGCAAGTTGCGCGAATTTTCTGGCTTCGACTTTAATGAGGAATCAGACGAATATCGAGATAAAGTTGAATATGCTGCGAGATTTCCTGTAGGAGACTTAATTTCAATCTGTATAATATTAGGCTTAGATTATGCTAATGATAAAGAGACTCTCAGACGAAATATTGTGCACAGTTTGATTGATTTAAATTCGTTGGTACCGGTGATTGACGAAACTGACAATACGGAAAATGACGATGACGATAGCGAACATGAATCTCTGAATAGTAGCGGTGACGGTCAGAATGGTGGAGACGAAGACGACAAAAAGGACAGACAGAGAAGGCTGGTAGCGTTTCTCAACGACGAGTCGAAAATAAAGTTCAATTTACTGTCGGGTTCAGGGATGTCGAAGAGACAATTAGAGATTTTAAAGGTGACGATGATTATTCAATAGAACGGTGGGTCGCGGATTTTGAGGACGCTGCTAACCTTTTCGGTTGGTCAGATTTGCAAAAAATTATATTTGCTAAAAAAAACGTTGAAAGGCATAGCCAAATTATTTGTTCAAAGCGAAAGTGGATTAAATAAATGGAGTAAATTAAAAAGTGCACTTATGGAGGAATTCTCAACAAAAGTCACAATGCACAGTTGCACAAAATGTTATCGGAAAATAAAATGAAAGAATCTGATAATGTTTACGAATATTTTTTACGTGTAAGGGAAATGGCATCTCGAGGAATATATCGAAATTGAAGCTATTTATGAGTACGTAATTAATGGGATCAATGATAATGCAAGCAATAAAGCTATACTTTACGGTGCAAAGTCGATTAGCGAATTAAAGAAAAAATTAAAGTTTTATGATAAAATTCGAGATAAAAATAGTAAGAAAATTCAATCTACGTTCAAGGACAAGAATAGTAAATATGACAGTTCAGACAGAATAACAAAGACGGACTAAAGCAAACTGATGGTAATAGTAGTGGTGGTGGTAACAGCAGGTGCTTTAATTGCGGAATGAAAGGTCATAGGTCTAAAGAATGTAGAAATAAAAAATTTGGAACTAAATGTTTTAAGTGCAATAATTTTGGTCATGTAGCTGTAAATTGCAAAAATGAGAAACACGTTGAAAGTTCTGAAGTAAGTGTAACTTGCGTCAATGCTGTAGAGAATTCTTCACCTTGTAAAATATATGTATAGATAATGTTAAATTTGATGCTTTGATAGATACAGGAAGTCCTATTTGTTTAATAAAAGAAAAAATTTACAATAAAATTGTTGAAGGTCGAATTAAAAAATATTATGAAACCAATAACTGGTTTCGGAAAAAGGACAATCTATTACTAAAGGATGTTTTTATTCAAGAGTTGAAATAGACGGTTTGCGAATATTGGTTGGATTTTCATGTGGTGGCTAACGATGCTATGAGTTATAATGCTATAATAGGACGCGATATAATGAATCAAGCCGAAATTAAATTTCAGTAAAGATGGGGTTGAAATTAATAGAATTTGGGACGCTGAATTCATAGCCTCGATAGACTTGCCGAAAGATATTGATGTATCAATTGATGAATATTTCTGATAAAAATACGAAAGATCGGGTGAGAGATTTGGTTAACTCTTATAAGCCGAATAAAACAAAATCTACGGGAATAGAAATGATCATTTCTTTAAAAGATAATAAAGTCGTATACTCGAAACCTCGTTAGAATGTCCTTTTTCGAACAAAAAGTTGTTGATGAGAAGGTGCGTGAATGGTTGAGTACTGGTATTATAAGATTGAGTTCGTCAGATTACGCTAGCCCGGTTCTTATAAGATTGAAAAAGGATGGAACTTATAGACTATGTATTGATTTCAGGTTACTAAATGCTAAAGTAGATAAAGATCGTTATCCTATACCTGTAATAGAGGAACAAATTGATAAGTTGCAAAATGCTAAGATTTTTAGTACTCTTGATTTAAAAAATGGATTTTTTCATGTGAATGTAAATGAATCTAGTAGAAAGTATTTATCTTTTGTAACTCCTAATGGACAATATGAGTTTCTTAAGGTTCCATTTGGTTTTTGTAATTCGCCACCAGTTTTTCAAAGATTTGTTAATCATATTTTCAGAGAGATGGTGAACCAGAAAATTGTTGTTGTATACTTCGACGATGTAATCATATTGGCTAAAAATCTGGAGGAAGCATTCGAGAGACTAAAAGCTGTACTTGAACTTTGTAGTAGCTACGGTTTAGAAATAAATTTTAAAAAATGTAAATTCATGAGGGAAAGGGTCGAGTATTTGGGTCAAGTCGTGGAGAATGGAACAGTATCGCCAACAGAGGACAAGGTGCGCGCAGTGGTCAACTATCCAGAACCGAAATCCTTGAAGGAAGTCCAGAGTTTTCTGGGTTTCAGTGGCTATTTTCGAAAATTTATCCGGTCGTACTCAGTGATCGCTAGGCCCTTGAGCGATCTTCTGAGGAAAGATCAAAAATTTCATTTTGGAGAAAATGAAAGGAAATCATTTGCGGAGCTGAAAGCAGCGTTGACGTCTAGTCCGGTTCTCAGAATCTTTGATCGAGATTTAGAGACAGAACTGCATACGGACGCCAGCAAGGATGGAATTGGAGCAGTGTTGCTTCAAAAGCAAACATCAGACGGCAAGTTGCATCCAGTGCATTACATGAGCCGAAAAACAACTCCAGCGGAGCGAAATCGTCACAGTTACGAATTGGAAGCGGCAGTTACGTCGAATTGGTAGCAAAAAAATTTAGCTGTATTTAGGTTTTGTTGGGAAAGGAGTTCAAGGTCGTGACTGATTGTTTGGCGTTCAATCAGACACTCAAAAAGAAAGAGATCTCTCCAAAGGTATGGAGATGGGTTGAGGATCTTCAGGAGTTCAATTTTACTATTGAACACAGAGCTGGTACGAAGATGAATCACGTTGATGCGTTGAGCAGGCATACAGTGCTCACTATTGAAGTTGATGACATCACGGCAAGAATTTCGAAGCTGCAAGACGAAGATGATGAACTCAGGTTGATCAAGCAATCCGTTCTAGAAAAAGCTGATGAAAAGTATAGCTTGCGAGGAGAAGTACTCTATAAGATGATCGATGGCCTTGACGCTCTAGTGGTCCCATCAGCGATGGAAAACGATGTTATAAGAAGTGCACACGAGAAAGGTCACATCTCTTCACAGAGAACTCAGGAGGTGATCAAACAGGAATATTTTATTCCGCAGCTGAAATCTAAAGTCGATAAATTCATATCCAATTGCGTCAGATGCATCATTGGGAGTCGAAAAGAAGGGAAAAAGGAAGGATTCCTGCATCCTCTTCACAAACCAGGTGTTCCGCTTCATACTTACCACATGGATCATCTGGGACCACTGCAGTCGACCTCCAAGAGATATAATCACGTATTAGTGATTGTTGATAGCTTTTCTAAGTTCGTCTGGATTTATCCTACTCGTTCTACGACAACAGATGAAGTCATCGAGAGATTGAATAGACAGAAGAGTGTATTTGGAAACCCACGAAGCATCGTCACTGATCGTGGTACAGCATTCACGTCGGATCAATTTCAGTCGTATTGCAATGACGAGAACATTACACATGCTAAAATTACTACGGGACTGGCAAGATCAAATGGACAAGTTGAAAGGATCAACAGATCCATCATTCCAATACTCACGAAGCTGTCAGCTGATGATCCTAGTAAATGGTATAAACACGTGGAGAAGTTGCAATATTCGATGAATTCGACTTATCAGAGGAGCATCGCAACCACCCCTTTTGAATTACTCACTGGAGTAAAAATGAGATGCAAAGAGGATGAACATCTCAAGGACATTATTGAGCAACAAATGAAGGAACAGTTTATCGAGGATCGTGAGAAACAACGCGTTGTAGCCAAGGAGCAGATACTGAAAACTCAACAAGAGAATCAACGAACTTATAATCTTCGAAGACGAGATCCAGTGAAATATAAGTTGGGCGACTTGGTGGCGATCAAGAGAACGCAGATGGTACCAGGGAAAAAGTTAAAAGCAAAATATCTAGGACCTTATAGAATTTCCAAGGTTAAGGGAAATGATACGTACGATGTCGAGAGAGCAGTAAATGGGGAAGGACCGCAGAAAACTAGTTCTTGTGCGGAATTTATTAAATCATGGGTAAATTAAAAGAATAAAAAAAAAACAGCTTTCATTCGAGACGAATGCTAATTTCAGGTTGGCCGAGTTATAGGAATTAAAATGTAGAAAGACACTGGTCGATTTCCTTTTGTGTGTGTATGAGAATAGTGATGAGACCCTTCGGATTTCCTCGTGCGAATTCGGTTCTTAATGTAAATCCGTATTATTAAAGTCAGTCAAAATATTATCACCGAAAGAACAAGACGTATTTGTCAATTCCAAAGAATATTATATTTCAACATTATTCAGTATAATTAAAGTTTTATCATTATTTTAAATAAAGGTGTTAAAGTTATTTTACCTTACAATAAGAATTATTCTAATAGAAAATTAACTACATAAATTTAATGGTTTTTTATGTATTAATGTAATATTTAAAAAAATTTAAGAATTGAATATTAAAAATTGTAATAATTTAGGTAAAAATTAAAATTAAAGTGGTAAAAATTTAAATTTTATTTTTAAGTATCAAATGAATACAAAAACAATTTAATTTATCCTATCTTTGATAAATTTAGTTTTGTTGGTATTAATTTGATAGTTAAATAAAAATAAATTTTAATTTATTTATTTTTAAATAAAAAATAAATAATTTTTTAATTTTTAAATTAAATAAGAACTAAAAAATTTACTTTTAATATTAATTTGAAGGTATTATTGATACCAAATCGATTAAATTGATTCGAATTTTGCTATCAATTTAATAATTATTAATATTGAATCAAATATTGACATTCTTTAAATGTTGAGACTCAAAAATTGGAAAATTGAATATTTGTCAATTGAAAAACAAAGAAGAAATAAAAAAAAAATTATTTTTTAATTTGAAAGTATAATTATAAAACGTAATCAAAAAACATTTATTCCAAAATGATGAAATTGGTGTACTTTCTTTATTAATTTAAATCATTCCGACATTCATTTGACCTCTTTTCATAAATTTTACAATTATAAATTTAAAAATAAAAAAATTTAAGAACATTATAAATAATTTAAAAAAAAATATAACCTGTATTATTTCGAATTTGAAAGTGTGAAATTGATAGCAAAACGTTCAATTTGACCCAAAATTTCTATTTATTAATTTCATCGTTTTTACCAAGGATATCAAATTGAGTGTTGCTTTCGCAATACTTTTGATTTGTTTTTTGACTCAATTTGATATCCTTGAAAAAGTTGTGTTAATTCCTTCCGTATCAAAATTTAATAATTTTAAAAAATTTAAGAATTAACATTTATTAAATAAAAAATTTAATAATGAAATTTAGAAAACTATTTTTATCACTAATTTGAAAATATATCAAAACTGCATTATACAAAAACATTCAAATTGGTCAAAAGTCTTGGTCACTTGGCATTATTTGACAGTTTTGCATCGTCATACTCTTTTTTATTCAAAGGATCGATATTAATTTTCTACTTTTCGAAATTATATCACTGTTACGGTGTAATTAAGATTGCTTGATAAGGGTTTTATTTATTCTTTAATCTCTTTTCTATTTACTTATGAATACCCCACATTTCTACCCTTATCGTTATTTTTTCTTTTAATTATATATTTATTTTATTTTCCCCTTTTTTTGATTTTCTTTCACTGCTGTAATTCGTTTGAAAAATATCAAATACACGTGTCTGTTTATAATTTAAATGTAACAATTGAAGTTTTTTACTTTTTTTTTAATTAAATAAAGTTTATTTATTTTAATATTATATTTTGTTGTGCTGCTGTTTTTCTCTTTTTAAGTTTCGTGTATATTTAAAATTTACTCTCGAAAAACGATATTGTTCATTTCATATTTTTACCGTGTTTGGAAATTTTTGTTTTTAGCATTTTCAACAGTATCTCAAATCGTTTTGATAAAATTTTGATGAAATGGAAGTGGAAAAAAGGAAATGTAATATTTAAATGGAATATTTTAATTAAAACAAATAAAAAAAGGGTAAATAGTGTTTCCAGATTTTGTATACAGAAATAAATAAATAAAATTTAAGAATTAAAATTTTTCAAATAAAAAATATAATAATCAAACTTTAAAAACTATTTTAATTTCTAATTTGAAATTATATCAAAACTTCATTACAAAAAATTCAAATTGGTCGAAAAATTTTTTATTTTAAAGTTAATTCTTTCCATGGCAGTAGTAATTCAATATTTTTAAATATATATACTTATTTATTTTATATATATTTAAAAATATTGAATTACTACTGCCAGGGAAAGAAATATCTTTAAAATAAAAAATTTTTATACCAATTTGAATTTTTTCTAATAAAGTTTTGATATAATTTCAAAATTAGTAATTAAAATAGTTTTCTAAGTTTGATAATTACATTTTTATTTGAAAAATTTTAATTCTTAAATTTTTAAACACTATTAAATTTTTATACAGAAGGAATTAATACAGTTTTTCCAACGATATTAAATTGTGACAAAGAAACAAATCATTGCAAAAGCAACACTCCATTTGATATCCTTGGAAAAAACGGTGAAATTAATAAATAAAAATTTTTGGGTCAAATTTAACGATTTGCTATCAATTTCACTCACGAAAATTAGAAATAATAGAGGTTTTAATTTTATTTAAAAATTATTTATAATATTCTTCAATTTTTTATTTTTAAAGTTATAATTGTAAAATTTATGAAAAGAGGTCAAATGAATATCAAAATGATTTAAATTAATAAAGAAAGTACACCAATTTTACCATTTTGGAATAAATGTTTTTTGATTACGATTCATAATTATACTTTCGAATTAAAAAATAATTTTTTTTTTATTTTTGTTTTTCAAATGACAAATATTCTATTTTCCAATTTTCGATTCTGTACATTTAAAGAATGTCAATGTTTAATTTAATTTTAATAATTATTAAATTGATAACAAAATTCGAATCAATTTAATCGATTTGGTATCAATGATTTTTTTAAATGAATATTAAAAGTAAATTTTTTAATTCTTATTTATTTAAAAAATTTTAAAATTTCAAATTTGTAACTCTCATATTCTTATAATTATCAAATTAATACCAACACAACTAAGTTGATTAAAAATAGGATAAATTTAATCGTTTTTGTATTAATTTGATACTTAAAAATTAAATTTTCAATTATTACTACTTTAATTTTAATTTTTACCCAAATTATTGTAATTTTTAATCTTCATTTCTTGAATTTTGAAAAATATTAAATTAATACATAAAAAATCATTAAGTTTATAAAGAAATTCGGATCAATTTAAGAATTTTGATATCAATATTTAATACTTTCGAATTAATAAGAAAAATAAATTTTTTTCTTCATTTACTTATTTCATTTAAAAATATTTAATTCTCAAATTTGCAAAACTATAAAATTAAAACAAAAACAATTAAATTGATTGAGAAAAAAATTTGAATCAATTTTATTTTTTTCATATAAATTTGATATTTTGAAGTAAATTCCTTAAATTTTACCACTTCTGATTCTAAATAATTTTAATTTTTCACTTTTAAATCTTGAATTTTTAAAAATATCAAATTAATGCAAAAATAATTAAGTTGATAATGAGAAAATTTTCATCAACTTGATAGTTTTCAATTAGTATGATTAATAAATTTATAAATTCTTACAGACAAATTTTTCAATTTTTAATTAAAAAATTTATAATTCTCCTATTTTTAAAAATTTCAAATTAATATCAAAAAATTAAATTGATAACAGAAATTTGAAACCAATTTTTTATCGTTTTGGTAATACTTTGATTTTTTAAAGTAAATTGTTTTATTTTGCTTCTTCACTGAAAGAAAATGTACATTAAATTTTGTAAAAGTATTTTATAATTGGGGGAAAATGTGCAACAAACCGAAATTTTGATATAAAAAATACCAAACATTAAAAAAATAATGTGAAATTTAGTAAATTTTGTATTAAAATTGAATTTAAATTCTTGTTATTTGATATAATTGTACTAAATTCCACATTATTTTTTTAATGTTTGGTATTTTTTATATCAAAATTTCGGATTGTTGCACTCTTTCCCCAAATTATAAAATACTTTTACAAAATTTAATATACTTTTTCTTTCAGTGTTTAATTATTAAACTTCATATTTTTAATTTCTAACTGTTAAAGTTTTCAAAATATCAAATTAATACCGAAAGTCTTAAATTGTTTCTAGAAAATTTGGAGCAGATAATTTTAGTACGAATATACTTTTTAATTAATAATGAAAGTAAATTTTTAAATTCATTAAATTTTAATCTATACAAATTTTAACATTGCTGAAGATCATAAAGTTTATAATAAACGATTTAGGAAAAAAAATATTATTCTATTTAAATGTTTATATATTTTTTAATAAAAATGTTTTGCTGAATTTGTTGAACAATAATTGGAGAATGAAAATAGTTTATTGAAAAAAATCTATTATTTTTATTAAAGAAAATATTTTTTTCTTTCAATTGTTGATTATAAACGTTATAAACATCACTAAATATTACAATTTTTGGAATTAAAAAATAAATATTGAATGGTTGTCAAAAAGTAATTTTTACTGTACGAGAAAAAAAGGTGTTAAACTATTAAAAAGTGATTAACTCTTTTTTGAATAAATTAGCTAAAAATAAAATTTTAAATCAAGTTGAAAATAAAAATTAAAATAAGAAAAAAAAAGAAAATACAAAAAAAATTCATAAAAATTTGCTTTGTAATTTAAAATGATGGCACTGTATACATACGTATAGATATATATTCCCTGTATACATATAATCCCCATTGCATCGCTGGGAATAAAATATACACGTTTATTATTTTTATAGACCTATGTATGATGCCTTTTTATGGGAGAAGTTGCTTCATTTGAAGCAGGGTCCTTTAGATTTGATCTTTAATGATTTTGAGGGTGAATTTTTTAACGTTTAGCCTTTTTATTCATGATTTGTTAGAATGGGGGAGGATAAGTTGTGGCATGACAGGGGAATTTTTGGGGAAATAAATTAAGAATAAAGTGAGTATTAGATGGGCTTTTATTCTCGTTACTATTGTCAAATGTTTTACGGTTCATCGCTTATAGTGTAGGCGCAGTTATATAATATAGTTTTCAGTCTCGAATTGCGCATTGGCCGCTTTTATTCTGAAACGATTATTTTAATGTTATTTATAACTTATAATGGACAATAATCGTAAGACGTGACAAAGTTTTTTTTACTTTATAAAATTACATTAGGTATGAATTGGTAAATTAAGTTAAAAAAAGAAAATTAAACTTTTATTTAAAAAGTTTTAATCTTTTTCAATTATAAATTTTTGAAAATATTACAGGGTTTCTACACACTGAAAAAAAATTTATTTGATTCAAATAACTGATTATTTGATTATTATCAAATAAATATTTACTTGAATCAAATAATTTTTATTTAAATCAATTAAATAATATTTGCTTTAAATACTGAAATATTTCATTCAAATATAATTTATTTGATTTAAATAAAAATTATTTGATTCAAGTAAATATTTATTTGATAATAGTCAAATAATCGGTTATTTGAATCAAATAAATTTTTTTTTCAATGCAGGTCAGGGAAGTCAGGGAATTCAGGGAAAAGTCAGGGAAAGTAAAATTAGTCAGGGAAAAGTCAGGGATTTTTACTAAAATTACTGTAAAAAATTGAATTTTTAAAATTTATAAGAAAACTGAATTTTTTTCTATTAGCCTCAAACTATGAAATTACCACAAATTTTAATACAAAACCTTTCAATTTTTTTTATTTTTGACAATTTTTTTTAAATGACTTAAATTTTCAAAAACTATCATAAAATTAATAATTAATGATAAATAATAAATAAATAATAGTAAAAAATAATAATTAAATAAAATTAATTATAACTACCATAAATTAGGACTTATAAATTATTTTATGAATAATTTTTACAATTTTCATAAATACTAAATTGATAAAAGAATTTTAGTTAAAAATACTAAAAAAATTAGATTTTGGAAAAGTTAAAAATGATTACAGAAATTCAATTATTTTCAAAAGTTACAAAAATTCTTCGCAGAATTTCAATTATGTTCAAAAATTTAAAAACAATTATCTCGTCAAAATTACAATTATTTTTATAAATAACAAAATACTTCATTAAAATTCAATAATATTCAAAAGTTTTAATAAAATTCTTGACAAAATTCCACAAGAATTCAATTATTCAATTTTTAATAAATTTCTTCAAAATAATTCAATTATTTAAAATACAAAATTTAATAAACTTTTTGGAAAAATATCAATTATACAAAAATATTTTTTTAAGTAATAAAATTCTTCACCGAAATTCAATTACTTTTAGAAACTTGAATAGAATTCGTTGTAAGAATTCAATTATTTATATAAACTTAAATAAAATTCATTGGAAGAATTAAATTATTTTCAAAATTAATAAAATTCTTCGCAAAAATTCAATTATTCTCAAAAATTAAAGAAATATATTTTCAAAATTTCAATTACATTTATAAATAACAAAATTCTTCATCTGAATTCAATTATATTTAAAAATTGTAATAAAATTCTTAGCTAAATTTTGTAGGAAATCAATTTTAATGAATTAATTCAAAATAATTCCATTATTTTTATAAGTAATAAAATTTTCACAGGAATTCAATTATTTTAAATACAAAATTTCATAAAAATTTTTTAAAAATATAAATTATTTAAAAAATTCTTAACATAAATACAGTTATTTTTATAAATTTGAATAAAATTCGTTGCAAAAATTAAATTATTTTTAAAATGTAATAAAATTCTTCGCAAAAATCCAATTGCGTTCGAAAATTTAAAAAAAAATTCTTGTTAAAATTCCAAGTAACTTTATAAATAATAAAATTCTTCTCCAAAATTCAATTATTTTTTGGAAATTTTAAGAAAATTTAAATTATTTTCATAAGTAATAAAACTCATCGCAGAATTTTAATGATTTTTTATACAATATATATTTTAATCAAATTCCTCGAAAAATGTAATTATTCTTAAAAATTTTATTAAAATTTGTCAAATTAAATTTATATATTTAAAAATTTGTTTATAAAATTCTTTATGAGAATTCAATTTTAACAAAGAACATTCTATTATTCAATAAACTATTAATTTTTTAATTTAAACAATTGAATTTTTCTAGATTTTTCTAATAAAAATTGATTTAAAAATGAATTAATGGATAATCGTATTATTAGTATAATTATTTATGAAAGTAATTGAATTATTGCCACGAATTTTATTACATTTTTTAAAAATAATTTAATTTTTTGAGAAATTTTACTGCTTGTAAAAATAATTGAATTCTTGCGAAGGATTTTTTAAGGATTTTTGTAAATAATTAACCTATTTTGAAAAATGTTATGGTAATTTAAATTATAACAAAACATGAAGAAGACGATCGCCTTTTTCATGTTTTGTAATAATATTCTTATAAGTTGTTCAAATTAAAAAGTTTTAAATTTGAATGTTTTCAAGAATTTTAATTCCTACAGAAAAATAATAATGGTTAAATATTTTTTTTTAAAAAAGAAGTTATTGATGTTTTTGAATAATTTTACAATTAATGAAATTTGTAAATAAATGTAATAGAACATTTTTTCTTGATTATCTAATAATTTTTGGAGTGAATCAGAATATTCTTAGGGTCAGGGAAAAAGTGAAAATTTTGTCTGGAAATCAGGGAAAAATAAAATTAAATATTTGTGGCAACCCTGCATTAAATTGAAACCGAAGGAATTAAATAGTGATGAACATTTTTTTTACTAAATTTATCGTTTTAGTAAATGCAGAAGCAGAATATTAAAATTAGATAATTAGGTGCATGATTATAAGTAGAAAAATTGGATGAATAATTATGATTAAATAATTACGTAATTAATAATTGTGTGATTGGAAAATTCCCTTATTCTGTTTCTTGAAAAGTTTTAGTATTTTCCACTGGCAAAGTTTCAAGATTAAAAAAAAATGTTTCCCACATTCCGAACGATAAAGTAATTTTAAAATACGTTTCTAACTAGCGATGATGGTCATTAGTTAAGATATGATTTTTGTCATTATGAGAATAGTTAATTTTACTGAGGGATTATTTGATACTCGAAGTATGTCGTAAAGTTTGTGACATATGTAAAGCAATTCAAGTTATTTGCATTTAGGATTATACACAGAATGCTTGTAGTAATTATTGTAGTGACCAAACTTTAGTACTTTAAAACGGAATAATATTGTAAGTTATAATTCATGTGTTTATTCCACATATATATAGATTTTTTTCAGAAATTCTACACTTATGTGTAATATAAATCTTTATATTTTGTAAATTCAATATATTCGCAAATATTTTCTTTTTTTTTGTAAAAAAAAATAAGGAAAAGCTTTGCTTTTATTACTATGTCCTTTGAATTTACCTTTCTTCCAAAGTAAAAATTTCTTATAATAGAAAACTCTTTGATCACCCGATATACCTGTGAAATGGAGAGAAATCACGAAAGGAGATATTTTCCTTCACTAATTTTAACAACAAAGTTTAGTGAAGAAAAATATATCTTTTAGATAATATAGAGAGAGAAAAAAAAATTGTAAATGTTTATTACAAGAAAAAGTTTTTCGTAGTAAATAAGTAAGTGAGCTTTCATATTATGTATAATAGAATAGAAAAAAGAAAACTAATTTCCGGTGAAATGGAAAAATAATTTCCTGCGAAATAAAGAAAACAATTTTTGCTAGAATTGGATAAATAATTTTTCTTGTAAAATGCAAAATACTGAAAAACTGTTTGTAAATTGTGTTTGATAATAATTTTCCTGTAATTTTGATTATTTTAATTTAATATGAATGAATTTTTTTCGAACTGAACTTTTATCAATGGGATTTTAAATTGAAAAAATTAATGCAAATTTATTCCCCAACGTATATAAAACTAGAAAATAAATAAACTAATTTTAAAAAATAAAAAACATAAAAAATGAATAAATGTTACTAATAATTTTTCTTGTCTTCAAACACAAAGTTAATAAATAGATATTTAAGTTTTAAAATGTTAAATTCGACCTAAAATTTAGAAAATAAAATAATTTTTTCTGTATCACATGTATTGAATAAGAAATTTTCGAATGAAATATTATTTAGAATTGTTTTTTTTAGAAATATTGCTTTTAACAGATTTGTTGAGAGAAGTATTTGAAATTTACAAAATAAAAAATTTATATATGAAAGAGCAAAATCGGCATAAAATGGTTAAAGCACTTTTAGTTAAATTCCGCTGTAAAAATTTTTGTGCGAGCTTTCATAAAAATCATAATATAATCATTATATTTACTTTACTTTCATCAAAAAGTCTTATTAAAAATTTATAAAGGTGAAAAAAATATTTGCTTTTTTTCAATTTGGATCCTAATTTTCTTTTTCCAAAATAAGGAAAAAATTAATGCAAATTTATTTCTAATTTTACTGAAAAGTAAATAAAAAATGCATAAAATAACTGAAAAAAAATGAAATGAATAATAAATTGAATTTATAAAAAAATAATTAATATACAGATTAAGAGTTATTTCTCTCTTGTTTTTATTTTTTGGAAATTATCGTTTCTCAATAATGAAAGAATTCGAATTTATTTTTGAGCTTTTAATTTGGGTTAAAAAAATGCAAACCTGTGATTTAAGGTCTTTTTTTTATAGGCGAACGTTATAATCTAGTTTAGAATTTAATTTCGTGTAAAAAGTACAAAAATTCTACTCTTTAAAATATTGAACTTTGTTATTATTTGAAAGGAATTTTGATTTATTTTTTTCTTTTGTTTTACGAGAAACATGATAATGTGAAAATAATGAAAATATGATTTGCAATTTATGCGAGAAACCAAAATATGCAAATAAATTATTAATTGATATTAATAAATCCAATATATTCTTCAATTTTGTATTTTACAATTTTTTCTGAAATTCATATTTTTTGCCATTTGAAATTAAATTGTAAATGTATGAATATTTTTCGGAAAAATTATGTTTTTATGTTATTAAATATTTATATTATTCTCGCCCAATAATTTCATTGTAGAAAATAGTTTTCGTTATGTATTTTTTTAATGGACTAAATTCACATTTTCAAAAATCAATGTCAATTTAGAAAATTAATTTTTAGTACATAGTGCACGTCACGCGAAAATTTGGAATCAAAATTATTGCGTTCACAAATAGTTAATTACTTTACACTCGTATATAATATAAATATATGTAAAATTGGATATGGAATTGTAATAAATTTAATACATTGGAATAGAGATCGTGATTTTCAGTTAAGTTAAATAAAATTTGGGTCAAGTATAGAAATTGGTTAAAATCAGGATTAGGTTAAATAAAAATTGGGTCAAATGAGGATTTGGTTAAATAAAAAATAAGAATTTCGTGAAATAAAAAGTTTCTCCCGTATTAATTAGATGAAATAAATAAAATAATATTAATACTAATAGCACAAAAAATAAATAAATAAAATAATATTAATATTAATACCACAAAAAAAATATAAAAATAATATAGGGAAATAAAAATAATAAAAATAAAAATAATTAATAACATTAACATAAGAATGGAATTAAATAACGATTCGAGAATATAGAAATTAGAGAAAGTAGTAATTAGGCCAAATAAAAATCATGTTAGATAATAATTAAGACAACTTATAATTATATTCCAGGACATATATATATATATATATATATATATATATATATATTTTAGGAGGGTAATTTATATTATGATAATTATGTTATATTCAAATTAGTATTAAATACAAGTTTTATATTATAATTGTAGACAAATTAGATTGGATAAAGATAACATTAAAAGTTCTATAATTTAGATAAAAATCACACTGGTAAAAAATTATATGCATACAATTTTTCTTTTCTTTTTTTTTGAATATTGAATTAGTGTTTTGGAAAATTAATCAAGCAGATTGAATTTTTTTTGTTGATTTAATAACTTTTCCGACCTTTTTCAGCATTTTGAGAGAAATTTTGAAATATTATAATTAATAATTTCGACAAATAATAATAATAATCTTCTTTGCAAATGGAGTTACATTTTTTAATCTGTTGTTTTATTTGCAAAATTCACGTTTGTTTGTCAATTGTAGATATATTTTCCTTATATTGAATTTATGCACATTACGGTCGTTAATGGGGAAAATCAGTGGATTAATTATTTTTTTAAATATCGTTTTTGAGTTTAGTTGAATAATTCTTATTAGTTATTTTTTACTGGGAAGCTTTTTAAAGTAATTTTTAATCATTTAAAATATTTAATTTAGTCATTTTATTAGTCATTTTTTTAGTATTTTATTTAGTCGTTTTTGTAATTTTTTATAGGGTATTAGGCGTTTTTTAGTAATTTTTATTTGATTATTCTATAGTTTCTCTTATTCAGTAATTTTTTAAGGTACTCTCTAAATCTGAATTAGTAAAAATATTTACTAATTTGAATTAGTGACTGACTTTTTGCTTTTGAATTAGTAAAGTTTACTAATTTAATTACTAATTACTAATTAATTCTAATTAATAATTACTAATTTAATTACTAAAAGTTAATTTTTTTATTAGTAAAGTTTACTAAAAGATTAGTAAAATATACTATTTATTTAGTGAAATTTACTAATTCAAAGGCAAAAAGTCAGTCACTAATTCAAATTAGTAAACATTTTTACTAATTAAAATTTAGAGAGTAATTTATTTTATAATGAAATTTGAAAGTAGTTTTGCTATTAAATACTTTAAGTTATTTTTTAGTAATTTTTAGTTTGTAGTTTCTTAAGATGATTTTGGTTAAATATTTTATTATGTTTTTTATAAATTAGTTTTGTTTTAGTAATTTTTTGAGACGTGCTTTTTGGTTAATTCTTATTAAGTACTTTTCGGAGGTAGTTTTTCTTAGGTATTTATTTAGTAGTTTTAATTTTGTAGTTTATTATAATTTATAATATATTATTCTTATTTTTATTATTTGATTTAGCCCTCCTGCGAAATTTTTTAATAATTTTTTGCTACTTTTTAGTTACTTTTTAGTTACTTTATAGTTACTTTTTATTAAGTAGTTTTTAGTAATTTTTTGATACTTTTCTAAGAAATTTTTTATCATTAGTTAAAATTTTTTATTTTGATTATTGTTTAATTTAAGATATTAGAAATTTTTCTTTTGTAATTTTCTTTTAGTTATTTCTTTAGGTACTTTTCACTATGCAGTTTTATGATATTTTGTAGAGTCTAATTTTTTAATATTTTTATTAGGCATTAATTACTCTTTTAGTAATTGTTATCAAAATATTTTTGGATACTTTTTTTTATATTCGTTTTCAAGGTTTTTTAATGTTATTTTCAGTATTAGATTTATATTATTACTAAATTCTTTTAGTAATTTTTTTATTAGGTTTTCGTAATTTTTAAAGGGAAATTTGTATTATTAGTTACCAACTTGTATTCTTATTGTTTCATTTAATTTAAGTTATTATCATAGAAATTTTCTTTTGTTAATTTCAATTTCGTAATTTTATGGTACTTTTTACTATGTAGTTTTTTAGGACATGATTTATTATGTAGTTTTTTAAAGTAATTTGTCATTATTAGATAAAAAATTTCATTCTTCTTATTATTATTTTATTCTATTTCGATTCTGAATTTTTATTTTCAATTATTTTTAAAATATTTTTTTATTTTTGTTTTATTGTTTTTCAATTTTTTCTTTCTACTATTTAAATTTTTTTGTATTGTTTTTCAATTTTTCATTTGTATTATTTTCTTCTATTTTTTGTGCTATTTTGCAATTGTTTTCTATTTTTATTCTCCGTTTTGCATTCTATTGTATTTCACATCTTTTATATTTTTTAATTTTTCGTTTTCTATTGTTTTTAAATTTGTTTGTCTATTTTTTTATTTTTATTTTTACTTTCTTATGTTTTTCTATTTTAGTTTTCAACTTTTTTCTATTTTTGCTGAATTCTGAATTTTTATTTTTTTTTATTTTTTGATTTATATTTTCTTTTTCTATTTTTTAATTTTCGTTTTCTATTGTTTTTTAATTTGTTTGACTATTTTTTTCATTTTTATTTCTTTTCTTTTTCTATTTTAGTTTTCAACTTTTTTCTATTTTTGCTCTCCAGTTTCTCTATTTTTCAATTTTTCCTTCCTACTTTTTTTCTCCTTTTGTTTTTTACTGTTTTTAATTTTTTTTTTAAATTTTCTTTCCCTGTCTTGCTTATTAAACAAATTAAAATTATTATTAGAAATTTTCACACTTAATTTTTAGTCAAGTGTTTTTTTAGTTACTTCTTATTATATAGTTTTTAATGATATTTTTATTAGATATTTTTTAGTCACTTTTATTTTGTAATTTTTTTATTAGTAGATAAAAATCTCTCTTAATTATTATTAGACTTAAGTTACTATTCAAAATTTTTTTGACGTGAATTTTTAAGTTATATTTTATCAGTCAAATAATTTTTTGACGGGTGGTTTTTAAATGAATTTTTATTAAATAATTTTTTTTTAAATTAGTTTAGTTTAGTTTTTTTAAAAATTAGTTCAGTTAGTTTAGTTTTTTTAAAAATTAGTTCCGTTAGTTTAGTTTTTTTAAAAATTAGTTTAGTTTTTTTTAATTAGTTTATTTTAGTTTTGGAAATTCAGGGTGGCCACATTGTCAGTAATGTTAGGGGAAAAAATTTTATTAGTTAAATCAGGGAATTGTCGGAGAAAAAAAATTTCTGTCAGTAAAGTGAAAGAAATATCAGGAAAAAATTGTTTGCTATGGAAATTAAGACTCTTTTCGACTTATTTTGAAAAATTACGACTTTTTCGACTTTTCTCCAAACATTAAAATAAAATATAACAATTTTTGGTTAATTAGTAATGATTCTCTCACTCGGTTTTCAAATTAATTAAGTGTTGAAGTATTAACGATCGTTTTTAGTAAATTTGGTTATTGTTTCCTATAAAAAGAATTTTGCCGGGGAAAATGATTTTAATGTCGTCAGTAAATTGTCAGGGATATTGATAAACTGAAACTTGTGAAATTATTTTCTTTTTATTAGCTGAAATTATTATTCTTATTATTTGTGAATATTAATAATGATAAAAATAGTTAGAGCAACAATTATATTATTATTATTGTTACAATGAAAAAAATATTCTTAATTTAAGAATATATACTAAAAAAAGGTGCCAAGAATTTTATAGTTTTTTATTTATAGTTTATTATTTTATTTTTTTAGTTTATTTTATAGTTTTTTATTTTATTTCTTTTAAAAAAAAAGAATTTATTTGATTCAAATAACCGATTATTTGACTGTTATCAAATAAATATTTACTTGAATCAATTAAATAATATTTGATTCAAATAAATTTTTTGTTCACCCGGTAAATCGTTAGGTATTAAAATAACACCAAAAAGGATTAAAATAATCCAATTTAGTGTTATTTTAATCCATTTTGGTGTTATTTTAATACCTAACGATTTACCGTGCAGTGTATATATTCTTAAATTAAGAATATTTCTTTAGTGTATTATTATTTTTTGTTATTTTTTTTGTTTTTTTTCATAGCTTTAAATTTGTTTTTCAATTTATTTTTTTGTTATTATAATTATTATTATTTTTTTTATTATTATTATAATTATTATTATTATATTTAAGTTTGTTTCTCTAGTAATTTTTCCCTAGTGTTTTTTAGTTGCATTTTTGCTGCAGAGGGTATTTTTGGTTTTAATTAACTGCCAGCGACTATAAGGAAGTTATGCAAAATTCGTTTTGGGCGAATATTATATCTAGATGTATATACTTAGAGAGGTGAGTAAAATGAAGAATAGAGAATGAATGAAGAAAGTGAAAATTGTTGAAATTCTTGACGGTAAATTTATATATAATTTAGAAGTTCGGCCTTGAAATTAAGTTTCACGAGATAAGAAGGTCAAGTGCAAATTAGGTTGTTATTTTGTGAGGGGTCTTGCTTGCTTAGTGACATGATGTAATAAAACAGAGAGCCCGAAATTCTATGGACCAGGAGAATCTTCAGCACTGGAAGCTCTGAGAGTAAACCCCCCCACTCTATATCCACCCACATCCCCTCCATTTCCCTCCCCCCCTCTTTCTCTCTCTTGCTCTAATGTTTTCCACCCCCTCATGCAGCGCAAAGGGCTGAACCGGTCAGTGTATTTTCACGACGGAATCAGCGTCGAGCTCAAACCCGTTTAACGTACCGTCCAAACGTTTATGACGTTTTCGAAATTACAGTTTACGCTCGGTAAGTGCGCGGCGCGACGATGTTGTTACACGCAAGTCGAGCGAATACTGATTCTCGCAATTAATTGCAGTATGATGCGTTTGTAATTATCCGCTTCTGAACTGTGTTTAATCACTTTCAGTGATCCATTTATTTACAGTTTCAACTTCGTGTTGTTAGCAACCGGGTTTTGAAAAAGAAAAAAAAAAAAGAAAGAAAAAAAAACAAAGTTCTCCCTTGTGACTTTTCTTATTCGTCTTGTATTTTTTTTTGTCTTGTTTCTTCTTCTTCTTGTACCTTTTTCTTTTTACTATTATACCAACTGTGCCAGGTGATTAAAGAGTTCTTGTTGTTGTTTTTTTTTTGTGAAAGATTTTTTTTTTGCCCACCCACTTTCTGTGTGCGCGCGGGGGGGATAAAAGAAAAAGTTGGACTGTTGGGAAAAGACAAAGAAAAACAAGTGTATATAGTTTGAGAAAATCGTGGTATACAATAATTTGAGTGGGACACAAAGAAAATGGATTTACGCTTTTTGGAGGAAATGAGAAAGAGAAAAAGAGAGAGAGAGAGAGAGAGGCTGTTTATTGTATATTAGTTGATTTTTCCGAAAAAAGCAGGTATTGTTGTTTGGAAAAATATTTTTAACAAGGTTTTTTTTACACGAAATTGTGTTTATGAAAACTTAAAACGTTCAATTCACGCAAAATATTTTTCTTCTTGAGAAATATTTTGCAAAATATTTTTGCGAAATATTTTGCAAATTTCTTGTGCGAAAAGGGAGAAATTTGTTTTCTTTTTTAGATCAGAACATTTTCTTGGGATATTATGAATGTCTAATTTTCCGGACGAGAATTCATTTTATTGAAAAGTTGTATATAGGGTTTAGATTGCATTTCTAGGGAGACAGAGGTTTCTAATATCTCGAAATGACGGGAATTGTTGGCATTTTTATTATAGTTAAATATCTGCTATTCGTTTTATGAATCTCTAGATTTTTTCTTCACTTTTAATATCGATATATATTAATATTATAATTACATATTTATTCTCTTTTTGGAATGTGGAAATATTTTTCGAAAATATTCACATATTTATCTGCAGCATACACGGTAAATCGTTAGGTATTAAAATAACACCAAAATGGATTAAAATAACACTAAATTGGATTATTTTAATCCCTTTTGGTGTTATTTAAATACCTAACGATTTACCGTGTAAGGAATCGTATTAAAATTATTGTGGCATCAAACATATTTCTTAATTTATTTCACATTTTTATCGATGTATCGATAGTGGAAAAAAATGGACAATTTATTTAAATTTGACTAAATTTATTCAAAATCTTTTGATTTTTATTTATTCACAGTTTTTCTGAGGACGAAAGACAAAAAACGAATCAAAAATATTGCTTTGGATCAATTGATTCGTTTTTTGCTTTTTTGATATCTTTAGAAAAACTCGGATCTCAAATATACAGCAGTAAAAGTTTTTTTTTCTCTATTTTCGTAGTTCGTTTAGTTAACGGATTTTATTTTTATAATTAGATGATAGTTTTCCTTTTTTTTTTTTGTCAATGAAATTTATTGCAGTTTTGTTAAAATGGGTTAAAATTACTTTCTTTTGCATGAAAAAAATTACTGGATGAAAAATTGTCATGAAAGGTTGGTGGGAAAAAAAAGTATGGTCGTTATTTTACTTTCAACTCTGTGAAGCTGGGTAGTGTAACCTAACACTGTATATAACTGGGTTGTCAGATTTTGTTTACCCCAAAAAAACAGTGAGTTAAACCCATTTGTTTTTTTGTTTTTTTTTTATTTACAAGCATGTTCAGGTGAAAATATGTGTTTTTGCTGTCTTTACGTCGAGATTTCAAAAATGAGCAATCATTTGACATTTTTTTTTCATCCACCACTCTTTTAGATTTACTGCAAATAATTTTGTACTAATACAAAAAAAAAATGTTTGTTTCAAAATATTTTGTTCTGATACAAAAAAATTTGTTCTGTTACAAAATATTCTGTTCTGCAACAAAGAATTTTGTTTTACTACAAATAATTTTGTTTTATTACAAAATATTCTGTTCTACAACAAACCATTTTGTTCTATTTTAAAATATTTTGTTCTCCTACAAATAATTTTGTTTTGATACAAAGACTTCTGTTCTGCAACAAAGAATTTTGTTTTACTACAAATAATTTTGTTTTATTACAAAATATTCTGTTCTGCAACAAATAATTTTGTTCTACTTTAAAATATTTTGTTCTCCTACAAATAATTTTGTTTTGATACAAAAACTTCTGTTCTGCAACAAAGAATTTTGTTTTACTACAAATAATTTTTTTCTGTTATAAAATATTTTGTTCTGCTTCAAATAATTTTGTTTTGATACAAAAACTTTTGTTCTGAAACAAATAATTTTGTTCTACTACAAATAATTTTTTTCTATTATAAAATATTTTGTTCTGCTACAAATAATTTTGTTCTAATGCAGATTATTTTGTACTAAAGTCTAATAATTTTTGTTCTAATACAAATTATTTTGTACTAAAGACAAATAATTTTTTTCTAATAAAGATTATTTTGTTTTCCTTGTTTTAAATACAAATTATTTTGTTTTGATACAAAATATTCCGTTCTGCAACAAATAATTTTGTTCTATTTCAAAATATTTTGTCCTCCTATAAATATTTTTGTTCTGTTACAAAATATTCTGTTCTGCAACAAACAATTTTGTTCTCTTACAAATAATTTTGTTTTATTACAAAATATTTTCTTCTGCAACAAATAAATTTGTTCTACTTCAAATAATGTTGTTCTATTTCAAAATATTTTGTTTTCCTACGAATAATTTTGTTTTCATACAAAATATTCTGTTGTGTAACAAATAATTTTGTGCTACTACAAATAATTTTGTTCTATTTAAAAATATTTTTTCCTACAAATAATTTTGTTCTGTTACAAAATATTCTGTTCTGCAACAAATAATTTTGTTCTACTACAAACAATTTTTTTTATTATAAAATATTTTGTTCTGCTACAAATAATTTTGTTCTAATGAAGATTAATTTGTACTAAAGACAAATCATTTTTTTGTAATAAAGATTATTTTGTTTTTCTTGTTACAAAAACATATGATTTTGTATACAAATTATTTTGTATTATTGGAAATAATTTTTGTTCTAATACAATATAAATTTTGTACTACTACAAAAATTATTGTTCTACTACAAATCGTTTTGTATTATTGCACTAAATTTTGTTTATAGTACAAGAAATTTTGTATTATGGAACATAATTTTGTTTATAGTACAAGAAATTTTGTACTACTAAAAATAATTTTGTTATGTGACTAATAATTTTGTACTACTACGAGATTTTTTGTTCTACTACAAATTATTTTAATTGTTTTAACTAGTTTTGTACTACTACAAATAATTTTGTATTATTGCAAATAATTCTGTATTACTGCAAATAATTTAGTAATTACTAAATTTAAATTAGTGGAAAATTAGTCACTAATTCATAATAGTAACAACTTTTGCTAATTTTTAGTCATTTCTCACTTCGGCTTAAGTAAAAATACTATTTTTACAGTATTTTATATTTTTATATTTTACTAAAAACTAATGAATATTACTGCTAATTTTTTAAATTAATTGCTTAGTTTTCACTAATTTAAATTTAAAGAAAAACTGTTACAAAAAAAATTCTGTACTACTTACAAAATTATAGTCGTTTTAATTTTTTTTAATAACTGAATTTTTTTTTATTTTTAATAAACTTAATTTTATTGAATTTGAACACTGGTTGAAAAACATTTTTGTACTAATGAAATTGTAGTAGTTTTCAAAGAATTAGTAACATTTTGCTTTTAAATTAGTAAATTTTAATAATAAATAGCATTTTTTACTAATTTATTATTAAATTTTTTTAATTCAAAAACAAAAAGTTCAAATCAGTTCAAAAAGTTCAAATTCAAATCAAAAAGTTCAAATCGAAAAAGATACAATTAAAAAACATTTTTACTATTTCAAATTTAAAGAGAGATTACAATATTATAGTAGATTTTTACAAAATTTTATAACTGAAGTTTTTTTTAATTTAAATTAATTAGTTTTGTGTCAGAAATTAAGAGAAATTAATTTGCGGCAAAAAATGTTTATTAAACGACAAATATCTTGAAAAGAAAAAAAACATTTTAAAAACATCTTATTTAATATCTTTAACTAACTTTTTTTAAAAATACTTTTAAAAGAAACTAAATATTTTAAAAATCAATAAGATAGAATGTAGGGGTTTTAAAAGAAGAATATTATGATTGTTTAATAATATACGTTTAGACATAAAAACCGTTTTATAATATGCGCTTTCTAAAAAATATTACGACAGTACTTGTTCCTTGAAAGCTTTATGTCATAAAAAGTCGTATGTAAAACTTTTTTTTTTATTTTATTTTTCTGAATTTAAAAGCTTTTTTTTTACAAGTTAAATGCGAATATTATTCGTTATTTCCAAACAATTAATGTGCTATTACGGTTATTTTCCCTCCAAAAAAAAAAAAAATGAATAAGTTTCAAAGTCATTTGAAATTTATAATTGAGCAATTAAAACAAACACAGGCTTTTAAGCAATTTCAAAATGCCCGGAGAGATGTCAAAAGAGCGTTATGGAGTTGTTACACACATAAACATATATATATATACATGTTTAGAAAAAAAAATTATTGTGAGTTGTAATGCTTTAAAAAAAAAATTTTTTTTTAACTTTTTATTTTTAATATAAAAATGTACTGCTTGGAAGAAAAATTAATGGATATTAATAATGGTTTTCATAAATCAGAAACTCCATAAGATATATATCGATGTATATATAGGGTATTTTATGAAAGTGCTGATAAAGGTTCTTGGAAATTAAAAACTAAAAGGCACTGATAGAGTATTTTTTATTACGGGTTCTAATTTTTTTTTTTGCTTTATCTTTTTTTTTTGAGATAACTTTAGAAACTTTAGTAATTTGAATTTAACTATGAAGCTAACCAATAAACTTCCCTACTCCATCGACTCAGATGTGATTATCTTAACGCATAAAGTCTATTAAAGTTGTTAACACGCTGCTAATATCTCCACGGTTAATGAATGTAATTATTATTTCAGTTTAAAAATCGAGATTAATAAGTTATTTTAGCGAAATTTCGTTCCTTAAGTTATTGAACGTTCTCATGAAGGGAATTTTTTTTATTTTTTCTTCGTGTTTTTGTTAATGACTAGATTGCTTTAGGGATAAAAACATAAATTGTTAATTGTTAAATGTTTAGGTTATATTTTTTCTTCGTATTTTTTTTATTTTTTGCTTTCTATTTCGTTACGCTTTTTATGATATTTTTTTGTATTTGTTTTCTATTGTTCTATTTTTGATAATTTTGCTTTAATTCTTTTTTTTCTATTTCCTTTTTCCATTTTCTTTCAATATTATTCAATATTTTTAATTACTATTTTCTATTTTTTCGGCTTTTCGGATTTTTTAATTTTTGCTTTCTATTGCTTTTTCTATTCTTGTTGTTTATTTTTTACCACTTTTTAATTTTTTTAAAAAATGTTTTTAATTTTTTTTTCAATGTTTTTTATTCATTGTTTTTATTTTCTTCTATGTTTGTTTACTATTGTTTTTAAATTTCGGTTTTTTATTTCTTTTACTTTCTATTTTATTTCAACTTTTGTTTTCTACTATTATTTTCTATTTTTGTTCTACATTGTTTCTATTATTTGGTTTTATTGTTTATATTTTTTCTGCTTTATTTTATTTTTACTTTATAGTTTTATTCATTTAAATTAAAAAAAATTTTTTTAAATATTTTCTTTTATTTTTGTTTCTGTACATTTTTGATTCTTTGTTTATTTTTATTATTATTTTATTACATTTTTTTCTAAAGTTTATCAAATTCTGATTTCTGTTTTGTCTATTCTTATTTTCGTTTTTTTGTTTTCTATTGATTTGCAATTTTTTTTAAATTATTGATTCCATTTTGTTTTATTTTTGATTTGTAAATTTACTTTCAATTGATTAACAATTTTTTGTTATTTGTTTATTTTTGTTTTCTACTGTTTTTAAATTTTTGCTTTCTGGTTGTTGCTATTTGCTCTTTTTCACTTTATTCTGTTTTTCAATTTTTGTTTTATTTAATTTTTACTTTCTATTGTTTTTCTATTCTTGTTGTTTACTTTTGACTATTTTTTAATTTTTTTTTAATTTTTTCAATTTTTGCTTTCTATTATTTTATTATTTTTTCTATTCATTGTTTCTATTTTCTTCTATTTTTTCTGACATTTTAAAATTTTTAGTTTCTAATTTAACTTTCCATTTTAAAAATTTTTATTGTTTTTCTACTTTTGTTTTCGACTTTATTCTACTTTATTCTACTATTGGCTTTTAGTTTCTCTTTTTTCAATTAACAAATTTTTTTTCTACAATTTTCTTCTATTTTTGTTCTGTGAATTTTTTATTTTTTGTTTCTATTTTCTTCTATTGTTTTAAAGTTTTTTAAATTTTGTTTTCTATTTTGTTTATTTTTATTCTTGTTTTTCAATTTTTTAAAAATTATTATTTCCATTTTGTTCTATTTTTGTTTTGTGAATTTGCTCTCAATTGTTTAAAAATTTTTTTTTTAATTTTTTGTTTTCTATTGTTTTTCAAATTTACTTTCTGGTTTTCGTTATTTGCTTTTTTTCACTTTTTACTGTTTTACAATTTTTGTTTTTTATTCTATTTAATTTTTGTTTTCTATTGTTTTTCTATTCTTGTTGTTTACTTTTGACTATTTTTTATTTTTTTTAAATATTTTTTCAATTTTTGCTTTCTATTATTTTACTATTTTTTCTATTGATTGATTCTATTTTCTTCTTTTTTTCTGATGTTTTTATATTTTTATTTTTTAATTTTATTTTCCATTTTTTAAATTTTTATTGTTTTTCTATTTTTTCTACTTTATTCTACTTTATTCTACTATTAGATTCTAGTTTTTCTTTTTTCAATGAAAAAAAATTTTTTCCTACTATTTTCTTATAGTTTTTTCTATTGTTTTTTTTGTTTATAAATTCGTTTAATTTTGTTTTTCATTTTTAAAAAATATTTATATTAAAAGAAAAAATATCACACTCATTTGAACGTTCATATAATATCTGGATCAGAAAATTTTCACATTTATCTGTGTACCACTATTGTTTTAATACGAAAAAAGATAATTATTCCTGAACAAGAAAAATAATAATAATAATTTTGTTTGATGGAAAAAATTATAAAGAAGAATGAATTAATTTTTCCTCTCTTGGAAAATTTATTTAGTTTTATAGTAGTTTTAATTAATGCTTTTTAAACTCCATTGTTTTGGTTTTGGTCTTCATTTGCAATTACTTCTGTTTTTTGCTGAGTTTTTCTATACATTTTTTCAAATGAAATTATCATCTCTGAAAAATTTTCTTCTGTTTGAAAATTCTCAAGCGTATTTTACAATGGAAGTAATTTATTTACGATAATGCTCTATCGAAATATAATTTTTCATTTTTCTTGTCAGGTTTTCTAGATAGAGATTTTTTGGCTGGTTTTTAGTTTTACAAAGTAGGGCAAACTGCAAAAGTAGTTTAAATTTTTATTTTTTCGAAATTGTGTAATTTATAATTATTTTGTTTATTTATTGGTTTATTATTAGAATTCAAAAACTATAGCGAAATTTAAGAAAAATTGTTTAAGAATTCGAATTTTTTATCAAAGTATTTGATTTAATATTTTTTTTTTACAGAAAAAAAATTGTTTTGATGAAAAAAAAATTCATTGTATAATTGCGTTGGGTATTTTTTTTCTTCTATTTTTTGACACGTAAAGCAGTGTGTTTTTTATCGGTTTTGGACGAACCTCAACGAGATTTGGATAATATTTTCACGGATTTCCTGTGTCGTGTTTGTGGTTTTCTTCGAAACAGGAAATTTTATTGCAAAACTAAGATCAATATTATCGATAGGGAGGAAGCTTTGTTTTTTATGACTTGACTTTTTCGTACATCAATTCACTGAGCACCTCATTAAACTCACTCTCTCGACGTTGAGATTTTTGAGAAACGAGTAGTTTACTGTCGTATGCAATGTACTTTCAACTGTGTCAGATTTTCTTTTCACCATGTGCAAAATTCCTTTTAAAATAATCTCTGCGAATTTCCATATTCTTCTGTATATATATATTCCTCGTACTAAACTCTTGAAAAAAAAATTTTTTTTCCACAAAAAAATGTGTTTTTTTTCATTCATAAAAATGTGTTTTTTTCATTCATAAAAATGTTAATGATCAAAATTTAGAAAAATGTTATAGAAAAAAAATATCAAATTATAAATATTTCTTTTTTTCTGTTTAGAATTTTCTTTTAAATTTCCCGATTAAAATGGAAATTGGAAAAAAATCTTTTTCGTTGGAAAACGAAATTCTTTTGTATAATGAGATTGAGAAAAAAAATGACGATAGTATCTTTTTCTTTTTTTTTTTTGATGGTATAGATATTATAAATTAGTAGTGAATTCAGTTTTGCTTCATCGTCAAATGTTTGAAAAAAGAGGGAAAAAAATTGTACATATAATTAATTCTTGGCGGATAAGAGAACGGTAGACTTGAAATTTAACGTCAGATTCAATCCCAAAAGTAGAGCAGCACTTTTACTTGAATCGTTTTACATTCACTGGCATCAAAGAAGACTTGGAGCTTCGTTAATTTTGTCTCTTGAGGCACGATAATCATAACCTATAAGATGTAAATTCTTTCACACTCTTGACTTAAAGTTACCCTTATCTCATGGGATTTGCCACCCCTTAATGAACTGATCAAATTAAATGAAATCAATAATTCGCCATCAGGACTTGGGGAAAAAATATCATCCTTCGAAAATCTAGTGCCTTGGCACTTTGAAAATTTTCCTTCATTGTTTCGACTCGTTGTCTTCTATTTGTCTTCTATCACCTTGCTGATTGTTTATTGTCTTCTGTATTATTTCTAATTATTTACACATTAATAATATTATTAAAAATAATAATAATAATAATAAAAATAATAAAAATAATGATAATAATAATAATAATAATAATAATAATAATAATAATAATAATAATAATAATAATAATTAAAACAATAATAATAATAATAATAATTATTATTATTATAACAATAATAATTATAATGATAATAATAATTTTTATTATTACAAATTATCATAATAAATATCCTAATTAATATAATTATTACATGCTATTTATTGTAAAAATTATATTAATAGTTAATAATTTATTTACGATTTGATTATTTACTGCTGTCTTTATTATTTATTAACATTTATTATTTTTTATCTTTTTATTTACCATATTTATTATTTCCTTTTGTTGTTAGAATCGTTTTTAATTATTCTGCAATAAAAAAAATTTTATTTAGCATTCAGGGCTTTTTTTATTATAAAATATCATATTTATTGGTCGTTAATTATTTATTTACTTAAAATTTATTCAATGGTTTTTCAATAATATTTATTTATTATTTATTTAGTGATATTTACTTTGTTATTTCATTTTTATTAATTACTTTTATCATTTAAATTCGATTATTATTTTCTGGAATTTTCAACTAAAATTCATTTTTAAATTAATTACAATTTTACTAATTTAAAAAAAAAATTCGTTGAGAACTTTCAAATCCTTTTAATTCTAATTAATTTGTAGGAAATTTAGATCGTTAATTTTTTTTAATTAAATACATATTTACGTATAAAAATTTCAAATTTAGTTTTAAAAAATTTAATTGCACTTTTTTTTAAAATGTGAAAAATAATAACATTTTTCAAAGAAATTGTTTTATAAAAATAATTAAAATTTTGCAATGAATTTTATTATTTATCAAAATAGTAGAATTATTGTGCAGAAATTTATTAATTTAGTTAATTATTGGATTTTTGTAAACTTTTTATTATTTATGAAAATAATTTAATGTTTTTGTAAAAATTTTAAGTAAAATTTATATTAAATAATTGAATTCTTTTAGACAGTTTTATTAAAATATTAGATATTAGAAATCATTGAATTGAGGGAAATTTAAAAAAATAATTGAAACTTTTCTAAGAATTTTATTAAAATTTTTAAAAACAATTGAATTTTGGAAAAGAATTAAAATATTTATAAACAAAGTTGATATTTTGAAAAGAATTTAAAAAAATTTTTTAATAGAATTGAATTTCTACGCAAAAGTATTAATTTTTAAACAGTTTAATAAATTTTTATTAGAAAATTCAACGAGAATTCAATTATTTAAATACAAAAATTAGTAATTTATTGAATAATTGAATGTTCTTGAAAATCAATTTTCACAAGGAATTTTATTGACAAATTTTTGAATAATTGAATTCTTTTGACGAATTTTAATAAAATTTTTTACGAATAATTACATTTTTCAAGGATTTCGATTAAAATTGTACAAAAAATAATTTAAATTCATCGTTGAGTTTTATTATTTATAAAAATAATTGAATTTTTTTATTTGTGAAAATATTTTAAGTTTCTGTAAAAGTCTATAATTATTTTTAAAAATAATAATTGACTTATTGCGAAGAAGAAATTCATTAAAAATTTGTAAATAATTGAACTTCTGCAAATTTTTTTTTACAATTTATGAAAATAATTAAATGTTTGTGTAGAATTTTAATAATTTCTTTTTTTAAACAGTTAAATTTTTTTAAAGGTTTTTTTAAAATAGCAGATATTGAAAATCATGGAATTGAGGAAAATTTATGAAAATAATTGAAATTTTTGCCAAAAATTTTATTAATTCTAAAGATAATGGAAATTGTGACAAGAAATTTTTTAAAAATGTCTTGACCATAATTTAACTTCTGCGAAGAATTTTATTATGTTTGAAAATAATTGATTTTCTGTTATTTAGAAGAAATATTATCAATAAAAAATATTACATGCTAAATAAATATTGTTTAATAAATATTAGTTAATATTTATTCAACGATGTTTATTATTTACTTATTTAGAAATATTTATTTAGCATTTATTTGGAAACATGTATTCACTGATATTTATTTAATATTTATTCTAGAATATTTATTTAATGTTTATTTTAGAATATTTACTTAATAATTTTTATAAGATAATATTTGTTTAGTAACATTTATTTAATAATATTTCTTCTAAATAGTAGAGAAAAATCGATATTTTTTTTTATGAAAAATAAGCTTTGATATTAATGAACACTTGCTGAGTAAGCTTTACTTTTTAAGTAATTGCTTTGTACAAAGTTACATTTTAGGAAAAAAAAACTTGTCTCTATTAATTTTTTTGAAAGCAATTTTAATAAATGATAATGCACTCTAGGGAAGAAATTTTTTTTACAATTCTTTACATAAAAAAAATATATTTCTTTTGTCATCAAAACTATCGGTAGAATTTCCAATTATTATCATTTCCTTTCTTGCCTATAAAATATTATGTGAAGTTTTAGAAACGTTTGTTTGGTATTTAAATTTTTTTTATAGTTTAAAATTCCTCTTAAAAAAATTACTAAGAATTATTAGTATTAGTAATTATTATTACATTAAAATAAAAACGTAAATATTCGTTTAAATAATAAACTGAATAAAAAATTACCAGAAATTAAATTTTTTTGGGAAATAAGCATAAAAGTAAAATTTTTCAAAAAATAGGGTAATGAACTAAATAACCTAAAATTTGAGAGGAAAAAAAATTTGGTGATTTCTGTAATTAATTTTTTCGACGTGATATCTGAAAGAAAATAATTCATTGATGTTTTAATGGTGAAATGAATGATTTTATGAATAATAAAGTGGATAGGTTTTGTACTTTAAAAATGACCGATCCTAAAAATTGATGAACTGCGAGTTTTGTGCTTCCTGGATGTTATAAATGTCGGAAAAGAAGGAAAAATTGATTTTCAAGGATTATGTCTTTTTTATAGTATCTACCAATGAATACGGTGTGGATTACAATTGCAGTAATAAAAGTTCTACTAAAGCCTCGAGCACATTCGTAGACTTAATTCTTATTATTGGAGTTGATGTCCGATTGAGTTCATAGGTTGAAAATGTCTTCAACTCTATGAGAATAAATGAATTACCCGCACTCGAAAAAATTGATATAATCCTTTGAATTGGATTCTTATAAATATAAAATTATCGATTCTTGTCGTAAGTTTTAAATTTTTAATTAATTTTTTTTTTGCAGAATTAAACTTTTCTTTTAAAAAGCGTATTTTTTAAAAATAAATATCGAAAACAAGCTAAAAATAGGAAAATTAGTTTTATAACAAAAATTAGTTTAACAAAAAATTATTGAAAGAGTATTGAATTATTGAAAGAATTCATTAAAAAAAATGTTTAAAATGATTTTAAAAAAATATTGAAGAAGGTAATAAATTGAAATAGAAAGATAATTTCATTCCCTTGAAGAAATTTATAGAGATGATGAATTTAAACATTAAACAGATTGGATTATTTGGAAAATAAAAAGAAATTTGACATTATAAATTCTTTGAATTCGTTTATAATTCACTTTTTAAGACATATTCCATTTCTTCGTGGCGAGAAAGGAATGTATTATTGATCTGGGAAATTTTCATTTGAAATTTATGCATCTTCTTGTGAAAAATGAAAAGAAGAATATAAGAAAATTAATTTTCACTGGATGATTTCACGTCAAATTGGACAAATAGTAACACCTGTTTTTGGAGTTTGATTCTACTTGGGGAGTTTAAATTAAATTTGATTTAATTTGGGTGGTTTAATTAAAGATAATAACCTCAACCGAGTTTAATTGTTTAACGACGAATAAACGTAGATATCTAATTGCATTAGTCCCTATTGTACATTTCAACAGTTCAAAGTCACTTAAAATATAGAATCTAATAATATGTTTGAATATTAGACGTATATTAGAGAATTTAATTGAAAATTTTCATTGTTTTTTATATTTTTTCAATATTTTTCTTTACTATTTACACGAAAATAAAATTGGAATTAGTTAAATAAGTAATAATAAGTAAAATTTTATTATAAATTGATCTAAAATCATTTAGTCGGCATTTTATTATTTAGTTTTCATAAATTCAGATTTAGAAATTTTACTATTTAAATTTTTTTAGGTTTTATTATTTTATTTTTTTAAAAATATTTTTACTGATTTTTACAAACATTTTTCTATTTTCATCACACTTTTTACCTTTGAATTTATTTATTTATTTATTTGTAACAATGTAATGAATTGGTAAAAATTTTTACTAACTTGAATTACAGTGACTAACTTTTTACATTCCTACTACTAAATTAGTAAAAATTATTTTTGTTAGTAAAATTTACTAATTAAATTAGTGATAAGTTAGCGCGTCACTAAATAGTGATTAACTTTTTTCTTTTGAAATAGTAAATTGTACTACAAAATTTTAGTAAAATTTACTAATTTATTTAGTGATAAATTAGTCAGTCACTAATCAAAATCTGATTTAATACAATTTTATTACTAGGAAATAGTAATAATTTTTTATGGTAAAATTTATAGTAAAGAGTTTTTATAGTAAAATAGTAAAATGTTACTAATTGCTAGTATTTTTTATGGGCGACTTCTCTCCTTTTTTAATTAGTACAATATTAGTAATTATTAGTCAAATTTTACTAATTTCTTAGTAGAATTTTACTATAATTACTAGTAATTTAATTCTCTAAATAAATTACTAAAAGTGTTTTTTATCAACCTTTAATAAAACTGCGCTACTAATTGTTAGTGTAATTTTTATGAACAATTAGTAAAATTTTAATAAAAATTAGTAAAATTTAACTAAGTGATAGTAAAGTTATTATTTAATTATTTGATGGGCGACTATTTTTCTTTTATTATTAACTTGTTACTAAATTAAACTTTGAAAGATGATGTAACCAAATGTTGTCTATCTATTGATTTAGTAATAATTTTACTAAATTTTACTAAAATAATTTTACTGAAATAAAAAACAATTTGCAAAGTTTTACTAATTGTTAGTAAAATTTTACTACATGTTAGTAAAATTCTTTAATTAGTATAATTTTACTAACAAATAGTAAAATTCTACTAAATGTTTGTAGTATCTTACTACCAATCAGTGGAATTTTAATAAATATTAGTAGAATTTTACTACTTGTTAGTAAATCATTTTATTATTTATTTATTATTTATTTATTATTTTATTACTTGTTAGCAATCAGTGGAATTTTACTAAATTTTTGTTGAATCTTCTCTCTAAATTTGAATTAGTTAAAAATAATTAATTTGATAGCAAAAAGTCAGTTACTGATTTAAATAGTAATATTTTACTGATTAAATAGTCAATATTGACTAATTATTAGTTAAATTCACTTTTAAGTTATGTAAAAATGACTGAAATTTGTAGTAACTAATTCAATTAGTGAAATTTGACTATTTTTTTAGTTTATTATTTACAATAGTAAATAAAAAAATTTAATTAGTGATTCTCTACTAATAATTACTTATTTTTTACTAATTACTGAAGCTAAAAGTTATACACGATTTTAAAAATAATTAGTTTTTTTAACTAATTCAGATTTAGAGGGTTACAAACAATCAGTAAAATTTTACTAGAGTTGAATGTTATTTATCAGTAATTTAGTAGATTATATTTAATAAATTAATAAACTAGTAAATTATATTTAGTAGATAGTTAAGTTAACATAATTTAGTACATGGAATAAATTAGTAAAACTGATTCATTAAAAGTCAATATGACAATTTGACAAATTGACAAAAAAATTAGTAATAAATTTAGTAAAAAATTTAAAAATTACTAATTACTAAATTACTAAATTACTAAATTTAGTGAAATTATACTATCAAGTAGTTTAGTATTTAGTAAAAAGTAAGATTCCGTCATAAATAATATTATTTCTACTAATTTAGTAGTTAATATTAATTATTAGCTAAATTCACATTTATGTCACAATAACTAAAATATTATTATTTGTAGTACAAAAATAATTTTTTATTATATTTCCAACAAAAAACTATTTTTTTTACTAACTCTCTGAATCGCAGAATACTAACTACTACTAATTTATTACTGAAATAAGTTTATTAGTGACTGACGTTTTGCTTTTGAATTAGTAAATTTTACTAAAAAATTCGTAGAAATTACTATTTATTAGTAATTAGTAAATTATAATTACGAATAAATATTATTATTATTATTATTATTAATATTATTATTAAACTAATATTAGTAATTACTAAATTTTACTAACAAATTAATAGAAATTACTATTTATTAGTAATTAGTGAATTATAATTACTAATAAATAGTATTATTATTATTATATATTATTTAATTAGTATTAATAATTAGTAAATTTCACTAACAAATTAGTAGGAATGACTATTTATTAGTAATTAGTAAATTATAATTACTAATAAATATTATTATATATTATTTAATTAGTATTAGTAATTAGTAAATTTTACTAACAACTTAGTAGAAATTATTATTTATTAATAAAATTTACTAATTCAAAAGCAAAAAGTCAGTTACTAATTCAAATTTGTAAACTTTTTTATTTTTAATTTTATTCGTAAATTTTTTTATTTTTAACTATTTCAAATTTAGAGAGTAAATATGAATTTAGTTAATCAGTAATATTATTTACTATTTTTTTTATCACTATTTGAGCCTGTGACTGACTTTTTACAATCAAATTAGTTACTTTCATCTCATTCAAATTTAAAGTGTATTATTTTCTGTTTACAGTTAAAATAGGGAATAAAAAAAAATATTGGCCTTTAGCGTCAATACATAATTGTAGCCAGGTGACGGAATCAATATCTCGATCGGTTTAATTGATATAATTGAATATATAATTAATTACTAGTTTGATTATGTCCAATTATGTCAAACCTGATCGCGTATATGTATATAGCCGATTTGCCTATATAGACTCTCCTCCTGTACACCTTATACGATGAAATAAATATTGGAGTTTAGCTTATTGGTTTACTGACTAATCTGATGTGAAATCTGTATCAGATTGAAACAGATACTGGGTCACTTGATTTTTTAACTTTTCATCAAATATTCTTTAGTTTGCGGTTACTTTTCAAATTAAAAACTTTTATTTTATTTTACTTTTTTTTTGCAATATATTCATATACAGTGGTGTGTATGTGTGTGTGTATATATATTATACAGAAAAATAAAGTTTTTTCTTCTCTCTTTTTTTTTGTTCTCCATTTTGTAATGAAAAAGTTAAAAAAAACAGAAAAAAATAACGGGATTAAAAAAAAATGCCTTACAGTATCATTGGTTTAATTGGAGATTTTAGCCAGATGCGCTGAACATTCTCTTAATTTCGTTTTAGTGTTCAAAAAATTTTTCCCTTTTTTGAAATAAAATATTAGATTTTATTGGATTTTAGAGAATTTGTTTCGTTTTTGGTTTTTATTTCTAGAAATTGTGTTTAATTAAAAATGGGAGAAAAATAGTGTTTTGAATTTAAGAGGTATTTTTTTTTTCGTAGAAAATGGGAGAGATTTCGATTATTGGTGGATTTGTATATTTGAGTGATAATTAGGTTCATTGAGTTATGGAATTTTTATGGGGTAAATAATAAGGGTGATAATTAGGTTCATATCAATCCTGACGATTTAATAGTCTTTTGGCTATTTTTTTCTCCTACTGTAACGAATTTTGATGCTGTGGATTTTTATTTTCTCTCAAAGTCTGAATTAGGTAAAATTAATTAATATTATTAATTGCTAAAAAAATAATGATTAATTAAGTGAAAATAACTAAAATATTTGGTAATTAGTTCTATTAGTTAAATCTGAATAGGGAACATTGATTGAGATAATTATTCATTATTTCATTAATAAATATTTATTTTTAAAAAATTATATTAATAATAATATTTTGTAATAATTAAAATATTACAAAATATATTAAATTGGTAAAAAAAATTACCAAATTGTGGGGAAAATTTTAAAACTGACAAAAAAATTCCTAAATTCGTACAAAAATTTCCAAGTTAACACAAAAATATTTTAATTGTTATCAAAAATATTAATTTGTTACAAAAATCATCAAAATAACAGGAATAGTATTCAATAATCAATTGATTCAAAAATTATTAAGATAATTTATACAAAAAATTACCAAAAAAAACCAAAAGTTTCATTTGATAAAAATTACCAAATTGGCACAAAAATATCAAAATTCTTGAGCAAATTTTGCAAATTCATGCGAAAATTATTTAAATAATACCAAAAGTCTTAAATTTTTACAAAAATCATCAAAGTACTGCAAAAAGTATTATAAATTGGAAACAAAATATTAAAATATTACAAAATACATTCAATTGGCGCAAAAATTACCAAATTGTAGGGAAAATTTTCAAACTGACCCAAAAATTTCTAAATTCGTGGAAAAATTTCGAAATTGACAAAAAATTATTTAATTAATGTTCACAGTATTAAATAGTTACGAAAATCATCAAAATAATACCGAAAGTAATTAACTGATATAAAAATTATGAAAATAGTTCCAAAAATATTGCATTGTTACAATTAATGTCTAATAGTTGGGAAAATTTCAAAAAATTCGTACAAAAATTTCCAAATTAGCACAAAAATATTTTAATTGTTATCAAAAGTATTAATTTGTTACAAAAATCATCAAAATAACAGGAAAAGTATTCAATTGATACAAAAATTATTAAGATAATTTATACAAAAAATTATCAAAAAAAATACCAAAAATTTTTCTTGATACAAAAATTAACAAATTAGTACAAAAGCTTCCAAATCGAAACAAAAATGACTAAATGAGCTAATTGATGCAAAAAGTATTGCTATAAAAAATTTTGTTGCTGTGGATTTTTATTTGCTCTCAAAGACTGAATTAGGTAAAATTAATTAAAATTATTATTAATTGCTAAAAAAGAATAATAATGATTAATTTAGTGAAAATAACTGAAATATTTGGTAATTAGTTCTATTAGTTAAATATGAATAGGGAACATTGATTAAAATTATTATTCATTATTTCATTAATAAATATTTATTTAAAAAAAATTATATTAATAATAATAATTATTATTATCAATTATTAATTTATTTATTTTAATTATTTTTTCCCTAAAAAATATTTGTTAATTGATTATATTATTAAATTTGACTATTTTCTTAGTTGTTTGTTAATAATTATTTGTTTTCTAATTTATATTTTTTAAATAATAATTTGTTTTCTAATTCATATTTTTTAAATAATAATTTTTCTTATTATCTTTTTAAATGTTTTAAAAGTACCATCTAAATTTGAATGAGTAAAAATTTTTGTCTAATATTTTTGACTAATATTGACGAATTAGATGAATTAAAATGATTTTTATTCTTTTTTTTTATTAGCAAATATTTTTATCGAGCAATTAGTTTTTTTCGACTAATTTAAATTTAAATCTAGCAGGAGAAAAGAGTTTACAGATTTTTTCTTTTTTTTTTTTGATAAATATTTGCACGCAATTAATTAAAGCAATTAATCAATAAATGATTGTAAAATTGTTTTCGCGTGAAAATTTGCAGGATTCGCAATTTTCGTTCTTCTTCTACGTCGTTTTTTTCCCTCCAAATGGAATGCGAGGCATTTTAGCGATTGAAAACCATAATCGCTAGTCTCTTCTGCAAACATAGTTTGCTCTCTTATTGGATCCGGAGACAGCTTAAGCCGGTTATCCAGGATAAGGGGAATCGTATCAATATCTAAGGATTAAGTTTTTCTTACCAGGGTATGAAATGCTCTTCTTCACATTTTATAACTAATATATAGACACTCATCAGAAAATGTCTCGAGTCACTTTTTGTTAATTAAACTCCCTTTTTCTATACTCTTTTTTTTCTCATCTACTGGATAACATTAATTTTTTTAATCACTGGATAAGGCTAATTTTTTTATCGACTAGATAGCATTAATTTTGTTTTTTAATTACTTGGGTCATTAATTGTTAATTGTTTAAAAAATTTACTCTTCTCGCTTAAGCTGAAGTAGTTAAAAATAATTAATTAGCAGTAGAAAATTAATAATTATTAGTACGAAATGACTAATTATTAAAAAATAAATAATTAGGAAAAATAGTCTAGGGCATGTGGAGTTAATCAATGTCAATTATTTCCAACAGATTTCTTAACAATATAATATTAATTTTGGTAAAATTAAGAGAAATGTTTTCTTCGAAACGTAAAGACATGAATTTCCAGTTCATTTAATACTAAAATTTGATTTAAAATATTATTTTTTATTAAATAAAAAGTTTTATATTTTTCATTAAAAAAAGACGATAGAATACATTATTATAAAAAAATGTATAAATTTATATTTTCCCATTTAAAAAATTAAATTTTATTTTTAATTTTCAAGGAAAAAAGATAATCAGATGCAAATTGACATTAAAATAATAAATGTTTAAATGAAAACATTTATTATATAAAAAAAATATTAAAATTCATTTTTTTCCATATTAATTTGTGTCCGATTGTCTTTTATTCTGGAAAAATATCAAACTTTTTATTTAATGAAAAATAATATTCTAAAGCAAATTTATGTATTAATTGGACCAGAGATTCGTGTGATTAAACTTTGCACTTTCACGAGTTTAATTTTAAGAATGAATCAAAGAATGAATCAAATAATAATTAATTTAGTTAATAATTGATGGTTTGAATCAATATTGAAATAGAATTTTCTATGAGACATAAAAATATTGAATTCTTTATTATTAATAATTAAGATCATTCAATCTCAATGTTCGAAAATAGAAGAGTTAATTTAATTAAAATAAAAGTATAAAATTTGACAAGAACTATTCAATCGATAGCAAACTGATTAAACTGATACTAAAAAAATTGAGTTATTAATAAAAATTTTGTATTTTTAATAAAAAAAATTATCAAATTAATATAAGAATTGATACAAAACCAATAAAATTGGTACAAATAAAAGGTATTAAAATGGGGCCAAAAGTATTTCATTTACAGAAACATTATGGAAAGAATACTTAAAGTTTTCAATTGACGCAAAAATTACCGAAATGGTACATTAATTCTGTAATTAATACCAAACGTATTATATTGTTAGAAAAATCCATAAAATTGGTTTTCCAAAAGTATTCAGTTGATGCAAAAAATATCACAATATTGTAAAATGCATTCAATTGGTAAAAAAATGCCAAATTCGGAGAAAATTTTCCAAATTTTTACCAAAATATCTAAATTTGTGAAAAAATTTTCAAATTGATACAAAAACAATTTAATTAATACCAAAAGTATTAAATTGTTAAAAAAAAATAATTAAAATACTATAAAATAATTTCTATATTGGAAGAAAAGAAAATATCAAAATATTACTAAATGTATTCAATTGGTAAAAAAATTTCCGAATTGACATAAAAATATCGAAATTCGTGGGAAAATATTTATATTTATACAAAAATTATCTAATTAATATCAACAGTATTTAATTGTTACAAAAATTACCAAAATAATATTAAAAGTAATTAACTGATAAAAAAATTATCAAAATATTTCCAAAATATTTTATTGTTACAAATAATGCTTTATTGTATGAAAATCTCAAAATTCGTACAAAAATTTACAAATTGGCACAAAAATCTCAAAATTCGTAAGAAAATTTTCAAATTGATACAAAAATTATCTAATTAATACCAACAGTATAAAATTGTCACAGAAATCATCAAAATAATATTAAAAGTAATTAACTGATAAAAAAATTATCAAAATATTTCCAAAATATTTTATTGTTACAAAAATGGCTAAATTGGATGAAAAATTTTCAAACTGACCCAAAAATTCCTAAATTCGTGGAAAAATTTTGAAATTGTTATAAAAATATTTTAATTTGTACCAAAAGTATTAATTTATTACAAAAATCATCAAAATAACAGCAAAAGTTCTTAATTGACACAAAAATTATTAACACAATTTATACCATAAATTATAAAAAAAAAAAATATCAAAAGTTTCATTTGATACAAAAATTACCAAATTGGCCCAAAAATCTCAAAATTCGTAAGAAAATTTTCAAATTGATACAAAAATTATCTAATTAATACCAAAAGTCTAAAATTGTTACAAAAATCATCAAAATACTACAAAAAGTCTTATAAATTGGAAAAAATATTAAAATTTTACAAAATATATTCAATTGGTAAAAAAATTACCAAATTGTGGGGAAAATTTTAAAACTGACAAAAAAAATTCCTAAATTCGTAGAAAAATTTCGAAATTGACAAAAAAATTATTTAATTAATGTTAACAGTATTAAATAGTTACGAAAATCATCAAAATAATACCGAAAGTAATTCAATGATATAAAAATTATGAAAATAGTACCAAAAATATTACATTGTTACAATTAATGCCTAATAGTTGTGAAAATTGCAAAAAATTCGTTCAAAACTTTTTAAATTGGCACAAAAATATTTTAATTGTTATCAAAAGTATTAATTTGTCACAAAAATCATCAAAATAACAGGAAAAGTATTCAATTGATACAAAAATTATTAAGATAATTTATACAAAAAATTATCAAAAATAATACCAAAAATTTTTCTTGATACAAACATTACCAAATTAATGCAAAAGTTTCCTAATCGAAACAAAAATGATCTAATTGGTGCAAAAAGTATTGTTACTAAAAATTATAAAAAAATATTGAAAGTTTCAATTAATAAAAAAATTACCAAATTGGTACAAAAATTTTTAATAATCGAAACAAAAGTTTTTTAATGGATGCAAAAAGCATTGTCACAAAAAATTATCAAATAATACCAAAAATTTTATTTAATACAAAACTTACTAAATTGGTAAAAAAAATTTCAATAATCGAAACAAATTTTTAAAATTTTTTAATGGATGCAAAAAGCATTGTTACAAAAAATTATCAAATAATACCAAATATTTTATTTAATACAAAACTTACTAAATTGGTGAAAAAAATTTCAATATTCGAAACAAATATTATTTAATTGTTAAAAAAAGCATTGTTACAAAAAATTATTTTAAAAAATACTAAACGTTTGAAATGATACAAAAATTACCAAATTGGTACAAAAGTTTTCAATAATCGAAACAAAAATTATTTAATTGATTCAAAAAGTATTAATTGATACAAAAAATGCAAAATTAGTAGAAAAGTTTCCAAATCCCAAAAAAATGTTCTAATTGATACCAAGAGTATTAATACCAAAATTAATGAAAAATTTATCAAATTGGTTAAAAATTTATTGATCTGACACGAACTGCATTACATTGATGAAAAAATGTTCAAATTGTCACCAAAAATATGGATCTAAATTTTTTTGAATCCATTTCACACTTTTTGTACCAATTCAAAATTTTTTTTGTTACAAATTTCATACTTTTAATTTAACTACAAAGTCAGATTAAAGTTCACGCTAACGATAAAATAACATATTGAATATGAAAATACTGACAATAAATTTTACAATTTTCATATAGCATTACAAATTATTTAATTAAACATGATCAATAAAATCCCACAGAAAGTTTAAATTCCAATTCTAATAAAAACAATATCGAATGTTAAAGTTTTAATTTCAACAACATGCGAACAAATACTACTGTTGAATGAAAACAATCGAATTATAACAAGCACATTCAATAAATTAAGTAATTTTGCAAAATATTTTATATATTTACATATAATGAGAAAGCAGTAAGCTGATTTTACCTCAATAAATACGAAACTAATTATCTTCTTTCAATAAACAACTATATTCACTAACTTGAATTCACTTCGTTCATATGTATTACAACAAACATATTATAATATGTACATTGGACGGCGAATATATTATCATAATTAGAATACTCAATTATTGCGAAATTCGAAAATATCTGTTCATTACAAACATACATATACAATATACGTTAATTAACGTTTAATCATTCTATGGTAGAAAATGTTTTCAAAGCAAAATATATGCAACAAATTTTCATAAAATATTTAGTTGTTACTAAAATCTTCACCCCAAGGTAAATTTAATTTCAAACTTTCCTTCATTCTCATCTCTTGTTATTTTGCATAATGCCTTTCTCTCTCTCTCTCTCTCTCTCTCTCTCTCTCTCTCTCTCTTTCTCACTATATATAATATATATGAAACATTTTATACTGTTTTTAGTTAGTTTTGCGTTGAGTGACATTTATTTCTTCTGAAAATAGTTCATCTCAAATAGTTTTAATATATTTTTTTCGGCGACACACACTGAGCAATCGTTCTCTCTTCAAGTGAAATTGCAACCAAAGTGAGAACCATATAAATTCCAGAGCTTGTAACTTGAATTCGTAAATGTTTTTGCGAATTCCACGTAGAAGCTTTAAAACTCCAATATAAAAGTTACGAGGCTTTTTGAAATTTCTCGCGATCTTGACAAATTATTTAGACAATTTTGTCAAATTGAATTTCACACTAGTGCTGGAAAAATGGAATAAAAGGCAAAAAGAGGAATTATATTAATGAAAAGCACTCTCTAAATTTGAATTAGTTGAAAGCTGGTAATTAAACAGTCAAACAGTGATCGAATTATTAACTATGTCATCCTTAAAGTTCTGAACGTTCAAATATTGAACGAAATTTATTTATTAGAATTAGAAATTAATTGATTTATTAATTAATTCATTTATTAGAATTAGAAATTAATTGATTTATTAATTAATTTATTTATTAGAATTAGAAATTAATTGATTTATTAATTAATTAATTGTTACTATTAATTAATTGTTATTATTTATTTATTTATTATTTATTACTTTGACATATTATAATGTGTCCTAAAGTTTTTGACAAAACTTTTTTTTTCTAATTGGAAACTAAAAAAATAATTCAGTGTTGCCTCAAACTCATCAAAGTCAAGAAAAATAGAGAAAAGTCGGGAAAAGTAGAATTTATCAGAGAAATCAAGAAAAAGTGAAAATAGTGTAAATATTTATTTTCTAGAGTATTTTCAATTTTGTTGTCTAGCAGCCTTTGTAAAGTAATATTGCGAAAATATTTAATTAAACTTTAAAATTTAAATTCCCGTCTATGTTTAATACAATAATTGAACTTCGTTGATTTGAAATCGAATTTATTTTAAATAATTGAATTCTTCAATACAATCCAATTGTTTCGAATCCAATTGAAATTGCTAATAAATTCTGCACAGTAATTCCATTATTTTCAAATTTCAATAACAATTTAATATAATTTTTGAAAAGAATTTAATTATAGAAGTTTTTATTTTAGTAAATTTTAATAAGAGTTCATTTACCAATTTAATTATTTTAGATACAAATTTGATTAAATATGTCAAAAAAAGGCGAGAATTAAATTTTTTTTTTCGTGAAAATTCGATTAATATCTCAAATAATAGAATTTTTTGCAGCAATTAAATTATTTTCAAAATCTTCTTTTTTAATTAATTTCTCCAAATAACTCAATTCGTTCAAAGAAAAAAAATGTCTAAATTCTCGTAAGGAAATTAATTGTTACTTTAATAATTTTCATAAAATTTCTTTAATAAGAATTCGATTATTATTATAATTATAATTAAAATTCAATAATTTTAAAAATTATTAATTATTATTAATGAAAAATTCTTCAGAAAAAATTGCAATAAAATTCTTCGCAGTAATTCAACTATGTTTACAATATAATAAATTTTTCACCTGAATTCAATTATTCATAAAAATTTTTTATATGAAATTCGTTGCCAGAATTTACTTATTGTCAAAAAAATAAACATCTTCGTTGGAATTCATTTATTTTCAAATCAAAATTTTTTGCAATTTTTTTTGACAATTTTAACAATATTTTAGTCTAATGAATTTATTATTAAATTATCTTCAAATAAAATTTATTATAATTATTTTTAACAATTACAACAATATTTTAGTCTATAATGAATTTATTATTAAAATATTTGGAACCTAATTTTAAGGAAATTCTTTAAAATAATTGTATTATTTTTATAAATTTTAACAAAATTCAGTTCAAGAGAAAGTTTATATAAGTTTTTAATAACAAAGTGATATGAACTTTCTAAATGTTAATTTTTTTATTTCTATATAGAAAAAGATATTTTAATAAGTAAAATTCAGATTTTAAAATGGAAAATAAATTTATAAAAAATGTATTTTTTAGTAAATAGAATTAATATTTGTTATTTTTTAGTCTCGAGAATATTAAATTCGAATTTTCTTAATTGTTAAAAACTAAAAATATTTAAATGAAGAAATTATTAAAAAATACCAAAAAAGAAATTTCTTTCCACGAACGGACTACGAGAATACAACGATTATATTAATATAGATTGAATTTCAAAAAAGTTTCTAATTAAAGTTTTAAAAAGTTTTAATTAAAAATACTGAAGAAGTTATATTTTTTAATTTTCATTAAAATTTCTTCCAAATTAATTGCTAAATTCTCAAATTATTGAAATTTCATTAATTTAATTTATTTAATTATTATAAAGAAGTGAATTCTAGAAATAATTTAAATAAACATTTTTTTCCTTAAAAAAATAGATGAATTCTCAAGGAATTTTTTCAAAAATTATTTATAATAATTGAATTAAAATGTTGAAAATGATTTGGGAAATTAATTTTTTATATATTTTTTTTATTAATTTTTATAAATTTCAATTCGCATGGAAAAATAAAAATAATAATTAACTCTCTAGACTTGAATTTGTAAAAATGTTTTCTTATTTGAATTAGTAATTGACTTTTGCTTATTAAATAGTAAATTTTACAATACTTAGTAATTTCTACCAATTTATTAGTAAAATTTACTTATTTAACAGCAAAAAATAAGTTACTATTTCAAATTAGAAAAACGTTGTTACTAATTCAAATTTATAGACAAATATTTATTTTTAAAAAATTTATTGATTTTTTAATAATTTTACAATTTAAGTTATTAAAAAATAACTGTATTGTAAACGTTTTTAATTATTTTTGGAGTATATTAAGATATTTTTTTCACGTTTTCTTTCTCTAGTCTTTCGTCAAGGAAATTGTAAAATTCTGTCTGGAAATCAGAAAAAAATAAATTATATGATTAAAAAATTAATTTCTAATGTCAAAAATTAATTTCTTTGTCAATAATTATTAAACTTCGACTTATTTATTGAATTTGTCGAATTATCAAATTTCAACTAATTTATTGAATTTGTCAAATTAATAAACTTCGACTTATTTATTTAATTATAGTCAAATTTATAAACTTCGACTGATTTATTTAATTAGTTGAATTAAATAAATTGAAGTCATTAAAAAAGTCACTAAATTTAAAAAAGTTAAGGGGAGGGTACACTTATATTTTCAACTATATATGAAGAAAATATTTTAAATATTGAAAAAAATTATTTTTATAGTATTTTTTTGAGAGGAATTCAATGGTGATGAAAAAAATTGGTCAGAAAATATTTTGACCCTTTCTGGAATTTTATTTTTTCTAAAAATTGACAGATTTTGAAATCCGTACGTAATTTTGTAGAAAATATGTTTTTCTATCCATTGAAAAATTTCCGAATGAAAAAATTAATATTTACAAAAGTTTCAGCATTTAAACAAAAAAAAAAATAGTTTTTAGCTTAAGAATTTAATAAAAAATTATTATTATTAAATTTTATTAGGCAAAAACTTGTTTTTTTCTTTATTTACCTAATTTCAGGATAAAAACTGTTTCCAAAAAAAATGTTTTAGTTCATAAAAAAATTTTCAGTTATAAAATTTTAAATTCGATAAAAAATGCAAAACATAAACTTTATCAAAAAAATGTTATTTTGCTATAAAATCAAAATTCAATAAATCGTTTTTTTGAAAAGTTGGCGTTCTGAAATTAGTAAGAAAAAAAACAAATGAGTTTTTCGTATAATAAAATTTAATAATAATCATTTTTTATTAAATTTTTGACCTGAAAACTATTTTTCCTTAAATATTGACAGATTTTGAAATCCTTACGTAATTTTGAAGAAAATATGATTTAGTATCTATAAAAAAATTTCCGAATAAAAAAATTAATATTTACAAAAGTTTTAGCATTTAAAGAAAATTGTTTTCAGGTTAAGAATTTAATAAATTATGATTATTATTCAAAAACTCATTTTTTAAAACTAATTTCAGAATATAAACTTAAAAAAAAATGTTTCAGTTATAAAATTTAAAATTCGATAATAAATGCAAAACATAAACTTTTTCAAAAAAAAATTATTTTGCTATAAAATCAAAATTCAATAAATCGTTTTTTTGAAAAGTTGGCATTCTGAAATTAGTAAGAAAAAAAACAAATGAGTTTTTCGTATAATAAAATTTAATAATAATAATTTTTTATTAAATTTTTGACCTGAAAACTATTTTTCCTTAAAAATTGACAGATTTTGAAATCCTTACGTAATTTTGAAGAAAATATGATTTCCTATCCATAACAAAATTTTCGAATAAAAAAATTAATATTTACAAAAGTTTTTAGCATTTAAAGAAAATTGTTTTCAGGTTAAGAATTTAATAAAATATGATTATTTTTCAAAAACTCATTTTTTAAAACTAATTTCAGAACATAAACTTAAAAAAAAATGTTTCAGTTATGAAATTTTAAATTCGATACGAAAACATATTTTCTACAAAATTACGTATGGATTTCAAAATCTATCAATTTTTAGTAAAAAATAAATATTCAAAAAGGGTCAAAATATTTTATGATCATTGAATTCTTCTCAAAAAATTACTGTAAAAGTAATTTTTTTGAATATTTAAAATATTTTCTTAAGTTAATAAATATAAAAAATGTAGAAATTATAATAAATTAAATTAAATTAAATAATTAAATTAAATAATTAAATTAATTAAATTAAATTAATTATTAATTAATTAATTAATTAAATTTTATTAAATAAATTATGTATAAATGAAGGAATTTTTTTTGTATTGTTTTTTGGTAAATTTGTTAAAGCGTAGCCTTCTTTTAATTAAAAATGTTGACAAATTCATAATATATTATTTAGAATGTTTTTCGAAGAATAAAAGTTGCTGATATGAAAAAAAGCGTACTGGGAATTTGGGATGAAATAAAAGGTATTTTTGTTGAATGCAAAAAAAGGAGAAAAAGAGAGAGAGAGAGAGAGAGAGAGAGAGAGAAAGAGAAAAAAGAAGCAGAATAACGAATGATTCTAATAAAAATAGAAAAATAACGGATGAGTATTCAAGTAAAGTGCGAAAAAGGAATGAAAAATTCCAAAGCAATGGGGGAAAAAGACGAACAACTCTAATAAGATAGAGGTGCAGATGGTAGTGTGAAAATAAAAAAATATATATATATACATACGAATGGAATAAAATTCATTTTATCAGACAAATGTACTTAATTTAGTTAAGGAAAACTCGAAACTTGCCTTTATAGTGTCAATTTCTCACGTCTCAAAACAACAAGACGGTTGCTAGCATAACGTCGCGCGTTGTAGGGCAAAGTTTGCGCATATCTTAAACGGGCTTAAGATAGTTGTCTTAAGAAAGACTAACATTCGTCTTGAAAGCAGAAGGGAAACTGTGGAAAACGCGGGCTAGTGTAAGTGGTGTATTTCAAACAGATTTCTCGAGAAACTGCTTAGTAATTATCCTTATCTTAAAAGCCACGACGTAGGAATTACCAAGCTGTTATCCGTGGAATGAATATCGTGATGATGAAAATCGTTAACGAACTCCAATTTCTTAAACGTCAGAATACAACAGGAGGGGGCACAGCCTTAGCCTGTAAATATTGAATTTATGAATTAATTACACAGTTTATTGTTAATTAACATTTTTTTTTATCCCAGCTAATGTTTAAATATGGATAATTTATTATTTTATCGAGAGATAATGAGAAAAAAAAGAGAGAGAGAGAGAGAAAGAGGGGCGAGAATTTTAAAAGCGGGTCAAATTTTCTTTCATTTCACTTCATATATAAAACATCTCAAGTTCTATTCGCTTCTAACTTGATAATGACTTGGATAATTATTTGAGTAATTATTGTCTCTTCGTACTTCAATGCACCTCGCATTATTATTCACTGACATGAATATTTTGCATTGTTTATCGAGAAACTTTATCTTTATTTCGTTTCTAAATTATTAATTTTTTTTTACTTCGGTCTTGAAAATTAATTTTTTTCATTGTTTTCTTCTTGGTTCTGTGGAGAAAATTTGATTTATTTCAGTTTCAAGTTTTTGAGTAATTTTTCTATTCGTTATTTTTTTAAGTAGTTTTTCAATTCGTTATTTTTTTATTAGTAATTTTTTATTAGTAACTCAGCAATCGTTCTCTCTTCGAGTGAAATTGCAATTTGATTAATTTGAGTTTTAAGTTTTTAAGAAATTTTTCTGTTCGTTATTTTTTTTAATAATATTCTTCTATTCGTTATTTCTTTTATTAGTAATTTTTGACAACACACACTCAGCAACCGTTCTCTCTTCAAGTAAAATTGCAATTTGATTAATTTTCGATTCTATTTTTTGAGTAATTTCTCTGTTATTAATTTTTTATTAGTAATTTTTCTATTATTAATCATTTCTTAGTAATTTTTATTAATAATTTGTTTATCGTTCCATAGTTTAGGCCAATAAAATTGAACTTAAAAAAACTTAACTATTAACAAATAATTTGTTTTATAAGGAATTTTACTTTTAGTATTTTTATTGGCAATTTGTTTAGTACTTAATTTGATTACTAATTTTTCTTGAGAGTAATTTTTATTATAAATTTTTTTGTAAGTAACATTTTTAGTAATTTTTCTTGTAAGCAATTTTTAAAAAAAAATTTTTATTATTATTATTATTATTAATTTTTTATAGAAAAAACTTTATCTTTATTTCGTTTCTAAATTATTAATTTTTTTTTTATTTCGGTCTTGAAAATTAATTTTTTCTATTGTTTTCTTCTTGGTTCTGTGGAGAAAATTTGATTTATTTCAGTTTTAAGTTTTTGAGTAATTTTTCTATTCGTTGTTTTTTCGGAGTAGTTTTTCAATTCGTTATTTTTTTATTAGTAATTTTTCTATTAGTAATTTTTTCTTAGTAATTTTTAAAGACACAAACTCAACAATCGTTCTTTCTTCAAGTAAAATTGCAATTTGATTAATTTCAGTTTCAAGTTTTTAAGTAATTTTTCTATTCGTTGTTTTTTCTGAATAATATTCATCTATTCGTTATTTTTTTATTAGTAATTTTTTATTAGTAATTTTTAATTAGTAATTTTTGACAACACACACTCAGCAACCGTTCTCTCTTCAAGTAAAATTGCAATTTGATTAATTTCAGCTTTAAGTTTTTGAGTAATTTTTCTGTTATTAATTTTTTATTAGTAATTTTTCTATTATTTTTTCTTTTATTAGTAATTTTTATTAATAATTTGTTTATCGTTCCATAGTTTAGGCCAATGAAATTGAACTTAAAAAAAACTTGACTATTAACAAATAATTTGTTTTATAAGGAATTTTTCTATTAGTATTCTTTATTAGCAATTTGTTTAGTACTTAATTTGATTACTAATTTTTCTTGAGAGTAATTTTTATTATAAATTTTTCTTGTAAGTAACACTTTTAGTAATTTTTCTTGTAAGTAATTTAAAAAAAAAATTTTATTATTATTAATTTTTTATAGAAAAATTTTTATTTCGTTTCGTTTTTATTTTTATTTCTTTATTTCGTTTCTAAATTATTAATTTTTTTTAACTTCGGTCTTGAAAATTAATTTTTTCTATTGTTTTCTTCTTGGTTCTGTGGAAAAAATTTGATTTATTTCAGTTTCAAGTTTTTGAGTAGTTTTTCTATTCGTTGTTTTTTCGGAGTAAATTTTTTATTCGTTATTTTTTTATTAGTAATTTTTTCTTAGTTATTTTTAAAGACACAAACTCAACAATCGTTCTTTCTTCAAGTAAAATTGCAATTTGATTAATTTTAGTTTCAAGTTTTTAAGTAATTTTTCTATTCGTTGTTTTTTCTGAATAATATTCATCTATTCGTTATTTTTTTATTAGTAATTTTTGGCGACACACACTCAGCAATCGTTCTCTCTTCAAGCGAAATTGCAATTTCATTAATTTCAGTTTCAAGTTTTCGAGTAATTTTTCTATTCGTTATTTTTTTTATTAGTAATTTTTCTATTATTAATTTTTCTCTAGTAATTTTTATTAATTATTTGTTTATCGTTACATAGTTTAGACCATAAAAAATTAAACTCAAAAAAACCTTGACCATTAACAAATAATTTGTTTATTAATTTATTATTTGTTTATCTTTTATTAGTAATAATTTTATTAGTAATTTTTTGTTAGTAATAATTATTTTTAATAGTAATTTTTTGTTAGTAATAATTATTTTTAATAGTAGTTTTTTTATAAGAAATTCTTCTATTAGTATTCTTTATTAGCAATTTGTTTAGTTCTTAATTTGATTAGTCATTTTTTTTGAGAGTAATTTTTATTGTAAATTTTTCTTGTAAGTAACATTTATAGTAATTTTTCTTGTAAGTAATTTTTTTAAAAATTTTTTATGAGGCAATTTCTTTATTAGTATTTTTTTGTAGTAATTTAATAATAAATAATAATTGATGATAAATGAATAATTTTTTAATTATCGCGAATTATTTTTCCGTTTAGTTAATAAACAATTCTGTTAATTAAAACAATTTCATTCTATTATTATTTTTTTCAAATTTGTGAGAATTAAGTGACCGGAAATAATTCAGAGCAAATATTTTTTTTTGGTTCAACTAAAAAATTGCAAATTCGTAAACAATTTTTAACAGTAATTTTTTATTATTTGCTTTCTTTAGTGATTGAATGGTAAATGAATAAATAAAGGAATAAAATATTGTATAGAAATAAATAGCTGAAAATGAAATGAAAAATATTGAAATTAAAAATTGTGGGAATAATTTTTGATGTACAGCGGATTATTTTTCTTTTTAGATTATATATAAAAGATTCTGTTAATTAAAACAATTTAGTTTTTTCTATTTATGTTGGAATTTGGGTGAATTAAGTGACCGGAAGTAATTACGAGCAAATATTTTTTTTGCGTTCGAAGCTAAAAAATTGCAAATTTGTAAACATTTCAACTTCCGTTTTTGTTTCAATATAAGAGGTAAATTTTCTATTGTACTTTTCGGCTATGTGGTAAATACAATTTTTTGAATTAAGTTTAATTGACTTGAAAGAATTCACTGAAATGAAAAATTAGAGTTATAGAAAATATTGTCTTTGAAAATATAAATAGAGAAGTTTTTTGAAAAAAATTTTTTTTGTGCTATAATTAAAAGAGTAAAACAGTTTTTACTTCAAAGAATATTTTTTTTTGTATTTTTTTAGTAGAAAGTAAATAAATAAAATTACACAAAAAGTTAAAAGTACAAAAAAGTTTTTTTACTTTTTATTTTTTGTGCTGTTTTATTTCGAATACTTTTTTTATTCTTTACGTTTTCAAATTTTCTTTTATTCAAGAAAATGTAGGGTAGAAAGAAATAGATTGATATTTGATTAATAGGAAATATTATTTTGTAATAATTTAAATATTTAAAAAATTGGAATAATATAAATTAGTGAAATTTTACTGATTTTGAGTGGGATTTTATTTTCTGGATTTCAATCAAAATTATAAAAATTTGTTGTCATTTTCCACTGTAAATTGATAATTGAAAAGTAATTGAAATTCTTAACAAGCGTCACTCGAAATTTCCTTTATTTCCTAATGGGACAATTGAAATTCAATTATTTTTCATCCAATTGTTTAAAAAAATAAAATTATCTCTAAACGAACTATTATATAATTCAATTCGATATTTTAAATCGATTTGTTAAAGAATTTAATTATTTTTAATCGCATTGTTCAAAAATTAAATTATTCTTTATCGGTTTGATAAAGAATTTAATTATTTTTAATCGAATTATTTAAGAATTCAATTATTTTTAAAGGAACTATTAAAAATTGAATTATTCTTTATCGATTTGTTAAAGAATTTAATTTATTTTCAATCGAATTATTTAAGAATTTAATTATTTTTAAAGGAACTATTAAAAATTAAATTATTCTTTATCGATTTGATAAAGAATTCAATTATTTTTAATCGAATTACTAGAGTTATCAATTTTTTCAACAGAATCTTTAAATAAAAATTTAAACATATTTTTAAAAATTGACATATTTTGAAAAACTAATTTTCAATTTAATCTTTTTGAAATTAAGTAGTTAATCAAAATTTGCATTCTATAATCAAATTATTGACTAATTATTTATTAATTGCTGATTAAACATATTTGGAAAATTTGATTTTTAAAAGTATTTATTAAAATCGTTTTAACAATTTTAATTATTTTTAATTCAATTTCGCAAAATTTACTGTACCAATTAATCAACTCTAATTATGCAAACTGTACGAAATTAAAAATTAAAGGGAAGTGAAATTAAAAAGATAAAAAATTGAAAAATGTATTAAAAATTCCAAAAATTGTATTTAAATAAATAGAAATATTGAAAATTACTGATGAATTATATATTTTCGAGGTAAAAAATATGATATGTATAGTATTTTCATTAAAAATTAAATCTATAAACTGAAAAATGTTCAATATACTATATTTTCAGAGAGGATAAAATTTCGTCCACTTTTATTCTTCCTTTCACATATAATATTATCTATTTCTTTATTCATAAAACATATCTTTATATCGTGCCTCATAAGAAATTCCTTCTTACTATAAAACTAAAAGGCAACCCTCTTAAATTACAAGTCAGAGGGGGAAGTTCAATTGGATGAAAAGGAATATATTTGCCTTGAAGAAAACATTTTCTACTTTTGAGAAAGCAAAAAAAAAAAAATAACTAAAATTCATTATTCATTTACGAGAATATTATCTACAAGGATTTTCATTATTCAATATTTAATTGCAAGGACAAATTGTCTTCTACGTATAGTTTTTGAAAAGAGCTTTTTTGTATTTTAATAACTAAAAGTGATTAATTATTCCATTTGTTCACTTTTTTCCATTCCCCCCACCCCCCTATATATGTATATATAGTTTCACGTCAACGAACATTTCCTTCTTTAATGCAAAATATGAAGGCAACAATTAGAGTCAAAAAAAAAAAAAAATTTTTTCCTCTCTTTCCTATTTTGCTGAATTTTTCATCGGAAATGTTCACCACCTGTCAGACACTTGACATCCTACCACTGTTTCCATCAAGAGCAAATGTCACTATTTTCTGATTGCTAATTCAAACCAAATTCCTATGTTTCTAACAGATGGACATGTTACGCATATTGTATGGAAATCAAATTGAAAATATATGTCACTATTATTACCCAACATTACCATAAACCATTAACGGACAATTTTGAAATTATAAATTTCAATTTATAATTTGGTAAATTAGTAGATATTAATTTTAGACTTTAAGATAAAAATTACTTGCAAGAAAATTAGCATATTTTTACATTCTCTTAATTATTGGGAAAAATTAGTTAATTTTCGAAACATTAATGGCTTTTGTTGTGAGAAAACGATTTCTTTAAAATTAAAAAATAATATTATAATGTAAGAAAAAAATTTATAAACATGCTGGAACTAAATATATTTTATGATTGAATTAAATGTAGAATTTTTATTAAATCAAACTTGTTGTACGTTTGATAGAAATATAATTTTTGGTACAATGTATAAATAATAAAATATTTTGAAATTCTAGGTAATTTTTCTAAAAATTACAATTGTAATTCTTTAGCAATTATAAAATACTTTTTTCACTCTTTTAAATAAAATTATTCAATACCGTAATAATTTTTGACAAAAAAAAATAAATAGATTAAAAAATATGTGTAGATTATTACAAATTTAACAATAATTACAATTTCAAATTATTTAAATACAAAAATAGATAATTAACAGAATAATTGATTGCTTTTAAAAATTGAATTCAAATAATAGATATTATGAATTTTTTTCGAAAATAATTAAATTCTTTTGAAAAATCGGAAAAATAATTCCATTTTTTGAAAATTTATTTTAAATTCTTTTAAAATAATTGAAATCGTGTAAAAAAAATTTAATATTTTGGAAAATAATTGAATAATAGGAACGAATTTTATATAACATTTTATTTAAGAGTTGAATTCCTGGAAAAAATTTTACTATTTGTGAAAATTGTTGAATTCTAACGACAAATTTTATTATTTATGAAAATAATTGAATTTTTAAAACGAATTATGTAAAATATTTTTTATGAATAATTGAATTTCGATAAGAATACATATTATTTGTAAAAATAATTGAATTCTAACGACGAATTTTATTATTATTTATAACAGTTTTATATTATAGAAATTTAAAACGAATTATGTGAAAGATTTTTTGTAAATAATTGAATTTCTGTGAAAAAATTTATTATTTGTGAAAATAATTGAATTCCAACGACAAATTTTATTATTTATGAAAATAATTGAATTTTTAAAATGAATTATGTAAAATATTTTTTATGAATACTTGAATTCCTGTGAGAAAACTTATTATTTGTGAAAATAATTAAATTCCAACGACGAATTTTATTATTTATGAAAATAATGGAATTTTAAAACGAAGCATGTAAAAAAATTTTTTATGAATAATTGAATTTCTGCGAAGGTTTTAGTAAAAAAAATTTTGAAAAAAATGTTATTTTCTTAAAAAGTTTTTTATTTATAACTTTTTAAAATATTTGAAAATTTTAAAAGAATTTTTATTCAATTTGTTTGAAAATAATCTTATTTTTTCGAACAATTTAATTGTAATTTAAAATAATCGAATTCTTAGAAATAAATTTTATTAATATTATGAAAAATATTTGATTTTATTAATAGAATTTTATAACTTATTTTAAAATAATTGATTCGTGCGAAGAATTCTATTATTTATGAAAACAATTGACGTCTTTGAAAATTTTTATCAGCATTTTGATAGTTAAATTTTTTTAAAACTTTTAATAAAAATAACTTTTTTAATTAATTCGTTTTTTTAAATAATTGCAATTTCTTTAGAGGTTTATTCAAAATTGTATTAAATATAATTTAAACTCTCAGAAGAATTTTTATTATTTGTAAAAATAATTCAATTCTTGCCTAAGGAATTTAATGAGAATATTTTCGAATAATTGAATTTCAGTGACAAATTTTCTTATTTATTTGTGAATATTAATGAATTTTTTTTATTAAATCTTTTAAAGTATAATTATATTTTTTGGAGCAAACTATTGTAAAATGATCGAATTCTCGAAAAAACAAGTTTTCGAAGAATATTATTTGAATTTTTAAGAATAATTGCATTTTTTCAGGAATAAATTGGAAATTTTTTCGAAGAAACCATTGCAGAATTATCAAATTCTTGAAAAAATAATTTTTCGAATAAAATTGTTTGTATTTTTAAGAATAATTGAATTTTTCAGAAATTAATTTGAAATTTTATCAAAAGTAATGGAAATCCTGTAAATAATTGTAATTGTTTGTGAAATTAATTGAATTCATGCAACGAATTTTACAAAAGAATTTTTATGCGTAATTGAATTCCTACGAAAAAATTTATTTTTCATGAAAATAATTTTATTCCTGTCGAAAACCTTTTTTTTAACTTTTAAATATAAATGAATTTTTTTTCAAAGCATTTTGTATTAAAATTGAAAATTGCTTTAAAGAAATTTGAAAAAAGTCTTAAATTGAAATAAAAAGTATGAGTGTCATTAATTTTACAGTTGTAATTTAATCAAACACCTGTACGAATTAATTCTTTTATTTCATCACTTAATTTTCCTTTACCAATAATAATAATAAATTTAATTAAAAATTTTAACTGAAATTGTAGCTTAAAAGTCAGTAAAGTAGTTAAATAATAAATTTTCTACTTTTTCTCTCTCTCTATATATATGTATTTTGAGAATATAAAGGACTCAACTTGCTGGTCAATGAATATTTTATGAATTAAACCCAAAGTCACTAAAGTTGATTTTCTTTAAAACATTCAATAATGTTCTATTTGTGGCACCATGTTAATAATTGAAAAGCCACTTTGAACGAGATCTCGTAGTAATTCTATAAAGCAACTTCAACTATCAAAGCGCAAGTCTGATTTTAGTAGAACAGAAATTCAAAGCAGTAAACGTAAAGTCGAATTTACACGGACATGGCATGAATGAAATAGCAAACAGATTCAACTTAATTAGCTTCTACATTTATCTAATACCCCAAATACTGGCAATTGCAAACAAGTAATATAAATTTCCCTCGCAAACATTGTGTCACTAAATGTCCCTATAAATCTTTAATTATTTGTCCATATTCTATTAAATACTGTAATACAATAATCGTCAATTAATTTTTATGATTCAATTATGGCAATAACAATTTTTGCACAATTTATAAAATATTTTTCTTTCATTTTGATGAAATAACGTTAGTCACTAGTGAAAATAAACTTTTTTTTTTAAAGCTTTATTTATTTTGATTGCAATAAATTAAAAAAGGAAAACAAATAGAAACGTAAATGCTTCGCACTCATCTACTAAAGCCCATTTTCTATTTCCAAAACAATTTAATTTATTTAGAAGAGCATTTTAAAAAAAAATTTCGAAAAAAAATTGTTATATCATTTTTCACAATAATTGAGTTACTTTCATTAATAATAACATTTTTCATGAAAATTCAATTTTTAAACAAAATTTTCGATAAACTTCCCGCGTGGAAGAGGAAGCTTGGGCGAAATCCAGCAAAGTATGGAAAAGCTTGGCAAAGTATGGCAAAGCTTGGCAAAGTATGGCTAATGAGCGTTTCCCAAGCTTTGGAATCTACATTATTAACAACGATTATTAAAGTACGCGGACACTTAGGAAAAGTATAGAGACAAGAAAATAGGTATGAAAAATTAAAAAATTAATTATTTTTTTATTATTTTTTTATTATTTTTTTGGAAAATTGAAAATCTGAATTTCTGGAGCTTGGCAAAGTTCGGCAAACCTTGGCAAAGTATGGGAGAATAAAAAATTTATTATTTTTTTCATATTTTTATGAAAAATTAAAAATCTCAATTTCTGGAGCTTAGCAAAGTATGGCAAACCTTGGCAAAGTATGGGAGAATAAAAAATTTATTATTTTTTTCTTATTTTTATGAAAAATTAAAAATCTCGCATTTTGGAGCTTGGCAAAGTATGGCAAACCTAGGCAAAGTATGGGAGAATAAAAAATTTTGCATTTTCTCCATATTTTTATGAAAAATTAAAAATCTCAATTTCTGGATCTTGTCAAAGGATGGAAAAAACTTGGCAAAGTATGGGAGAATAAAAAATTTATTATTTTTTTCTTATTTTTATGAAAAATTAAAAATCTCGCATTTTGGAGCTTGGCAAAGTATGGCAAACCTAGGCAAAGTATGGGAGAATAAAAAATTTTGCATTTTCTCCATATTTTTATGAAAAATTAAAAATCTCAATTTCTGGAGCTTGGCAAAGTATGGCAAAACTTGGCAAAGTATGGGAGAATAAAAAATTTATTATTTTTTTCTTATTTTTATGAAAAATTAAAAATCTCGCATTTTGGAGCTTGGCAAAGTATGGCAAACCTAGGCAAAGTATGGGAGAATAAAAAATTTTGCATTTTTCTCCATATTTTTATGAAAAATTAAAAAATCTCAATTTCTGGAGCTTGGCAAAGTATGGCAAAACTTGGCAAAGTATGGGAGAATAAAAAATTTATTATTTTTTTCTTATTTTTATGAAAAATTAAAAATCTCGCATTTTGGAGCTTGGCAAAGTATGGCAAACCTAGGCAAAGTATGGGAGAATAAAAAATTTTGCATTTTTTTCATATTTTTATGAAAAATTAAAAATCTCGCATTTTGGAGGTTGGCAAAGTATGGCAAACCTTGGCAAAGTATGGGAGAATAAAAAATTTTGCATTTTCTCCATATTTTTATGAAAAATTAAAAATCTCAATTTCTGGAGCTTGGCAAAGTATGGCAAAACTTGGCAAAGTATGGGAGAATAAAAAATTTATTATTTTTTTCTTATTTTTATGAAAAATTAAAAATCTCGCATTTTGGAGCTTGGCAAAGTATGGCAAACCTTGGCAAAGTATGGGAGAATAAAAAATTTTGCATTTTCTCCATATTTTTATGAAAAATTAAAAATCTCAATTTCTGGAGCTTGGCAAAGTATGGCAAAACTTGGCAAAGTATGGGAGAATAAAAATTTATTATTTTTTTCTTATTTTTTATGAAAAATTAAAAATCTCGCATTTTGGAGCTTGGCAAAAGTATGGCAAACCTTGGCAAAGTATGGGAGAATAAAAAATTTTTAATTTTCTCCATATTTTTATGAAAAATTAAAAATCTCAATTTCTGGAGCTTGGCAAAGTTTGGCAAAGCTTGGCAAAGTATGGGAGAATAAAAAATTTTGAATTTTTTTCTATTTTTATGAAAAATTAAAAATCTCAATTTCTGGAGCTTGGCAAAGTTCGGCAAAAGTCGGCAAAGTATAGGAGATTGAAAAATTTTTTTTTTAATATTGTTTTGGAAAATTAAAAATCTCAATGAAGAAAAAATAGTTTTTTGATTCTCCCATACTTTGCCAAGCTTTGCCATACTTTGCCAAGCTCCGAAAATTGAGATTTTTAATTTTTCATAAAAATAGAAAAAAATTCAAAATTTTTTATTCTCCCATACTTTGCCAAGGTTTGCCATACTTTGCCAAGCTCCAAAATGCGAGATTTTTAATTTTTCATAAAAATATGGAAAAAATTCAAAATTTTTTATTCTCCCATACTTTGCCAAGGTTTGCCATACTTTGCCAAGCTCCAAAATGCGAGATTTTTAGTTTTTCATAAAAATAGAAAAAAATTCAAAATTTTTTATTCTCCCATACTTTGCCAAGTTTTGCCATACTTTGCCAAGCTCCAAAATGCGAGATTTTTAATTTTTCATAAAAATAAGAAAAAAATGCAAAATTTTTTATTCTCCCATACTTTGCCAAGGTTTGCCGAACTTTGCCAAGCTCCAGAAATTGAGATTTTTAATTTTTCATAAAAATATAAAAAAAAAAATAATAAATTTTTTATTCTCCCATACTTTGCCAAGGTTTGCCATACTTTGCCAAGCTCCAAAATGCGAGATTTTTAATTTTTCATAAAAATATGAAAAAAATAATAAATTTTTTATTTTCTCATACCTATTTTCTTGTTTCTATACTTTTCCTAAGTGTCCGCGTACTTTAATAATCGTTGTTAATCATGTAGATTCCAAAGCTTGGGAAACGCTCATTAGCCATACTTTGCCAAGCTTTGCCAAACTTTGCCAAGCTTTCCCATACTTTGCTGGATTTCGCCCAAGCTTTCATTTCCACGCGGGTTCTAAGCTAATCCTTATTATATTAATTCCTTGTTGGTTTCGTTCTTCGTCTGACCATGCGCAGTAGCGTCCTAACCAACTATTACTTTTTTCTTATAAACATGCATACTTTTTACATGCACAATTATCCTTAAATAATAATCACACACAGGTTATGTGTTACACATACACTCACACATGTCATATACATAAAATATTTCCCATATACTCACACATATGCACTCAATTCATACACATGTATACTCACACATATACACAAAACACATACACATGTATACTCACACATATACACACAACACGTACACATGTATACTCACACATATACACACAACACGTACACATGTATACTCACACATATACACACAACACGTACACATGTATACTCACACATATACACTAAACACATAAACATGTATACTCACACATATACACAAAACACATACACATGTATACTCACACATATACACACAACACGTACACATGTATACTCACACATATACACAAAACACATACACATGTATACTCACACATATACACACAACACGTACACATGTATACTCACACATATACACAAAACACATACACATGTATACTCACACATATACACACAACACGTACACATGTATACTCACACATATACACACAACACGTACACATGTATACTCACACATATACACTAAACACATAAACATGTATACTCACACATATACACACAACACATACACATGTATACACACACATATACACACAACACATACACATGTATACATACATATGTTTACTTACACATATACACTCAATACATACACATGTATAGTCACACATATACACACAATATATACACATGTATACTCACACATATGCACTCAATTCATACACATGTATACTCACACATATGCACACAATACGTACACATGTATACTCACACATATACACGCAATACATACACATGTATACTTACACATATACTTAAATACTTAATAAATAAATAATAATTTATTAATATATATAACTAATAAAATTCTTTTCCAAAATTCAATTATTTAAAAAAATTTTAATAAAATTTTTGAATGTAATTAAATTTTTGAGAAGAATTTTATTTAGTTTTAAAAAATAAATTAATTTTAGAGAAAAATTTTATTATTTATAAATATATCTCAAATTATGATTCTCGTCAAAATGTTATAAATAATAAAATTCATCATGGAAATTCAATTATTTTCAAAAGTAATAAAATACTCCGCAGAATATCAATTATTTTCAATTTTTTTTTAATTTCTCGTCAAATTATCATTATCTTCAAAAAATAAGAAAATTCATCATGGAAATTTAATTATTTTCAAAAGTTCAGATAACATACTTCGCAGAAATTCAATTATTTTCAAAACTATTTTTACATTTTCAAAATTTCTATTATCTTTGTAAATATCAAAAATTCTTCTTAAAAATTCAATTGCTTTTAAACATTTCGAAAAAAAAATCTGTTCGAAAATTCAATTATCTTTATAAATAATAAAATTCTTCTATGTAATTCAATTATTTTCAAAGAATTTTAATAAAATTCTTGTCAGAATTTCAAATTATTTATATATTTCTGTACATTTGTAATTATCTTTTATAAATAGTAAAATTCAACCTAGAAATTCATTTATTTTCAAAAGTAATAAAATTCTTCGCAGAAATTCAATTATTTTCAACATTTTTTTTAAATTCTCATCACAACTTCAACTATTTTTAAAAATATCAAAATTCTTCTTCAATATTCAATAACTTTTAAACATTTTTAAAACAAATCTGTTCAAAATTTCAATTATCATTATAAATAATAAAATTCTTCTCTGAAATTTAATTTTTTGCAAAGAATTTTAATAAAATTCTTGGCAGAATTTTAATTATCTTTATAAATAAAAAAAATTATCCTAGAAATTCAATTATTTTCTAACATTTTTTTATAAAATCTTATAATATAAAATAATGATTTTATCACTCGGTCGTCTTTAATTCGACTCTTCGACTAGGAGTAATCGATGTCTTGATGTTTTATAACAATTTTTTTATAAGTAGTTAAATTTCAAAACGTTTGAATTTGAATCTTTTGATGAATTTTAATTATTATGGAAAAAAATAATAATTAAATATTTATTTAAAAAAGAAGTTATTGATGTTTTATGAAAAAATTGAATGAAATCTGTAAATAAACTTATCAGAAAATTTTATTGACTAAAACTGTTTCCTTTAACTTTAATTTTCTAAAATCTTTAAATGTAAAATTTTAGTCCCGGCTTTTTCCCGGTTTCCTCCCGATTGATTTTTCTCCCGGGTTTTTCCCGGTTGGGCGGGACACTCTGTGTATTTATATATATAAATTGTAAATATTTAAAAGAATAACTAATAACTGTATAATAATTTTTAATTTTTATCAATTTTCAATAAGATAATTGTTGATTATAAAAAAAGTACTAAATTAATTTTGTTAAATGTTATAAACAATTAAATATTCATAGGTTTGCACAAAATTATTAACTTTTGCTCATCTTTTTAGACAGGTCACATACACTGAAGAAAATGATAATGTTAATTTTGACATACAAGTATTGTTAGGATGTATAGCTGAAACAGCAATACCGTGTATTGCTGTTCTTAAAATACAGTATTCGTGTTCTCTGCATACATATTATTGTCTCTCAAATACATATTGCTGTTCTACACTGCGTATGGCTGAAACAACAATACTGTATGGCAGTATCATATCTACCAATATAATATGTCAGAATTGGCTATATTTATGGCAAGTACTATAAATATATTTTTTTTCAGTGTATGTATTTGATTTTTTAGGGTAATAATTTAACAAAGTTGTAGGTAAATGTTTTTTTTTATTTTTGTTCTGTACAAAATATTACATCCATCAAGAAAATGTTAAACAAACAAAATATTATCTTAACAAGCACAAGCATAAACTGTTAACAAAAAATAAAGATCAAACACATACACTGAGAAAAAAATTATTTGATTCAAACAAATTTTGTTTAAATCAAACTTAAAATTTGTTCAGTTTAAGGGGAGGTACCACCCCCAACTTTGACTCCATTAAATTTTGAATTATTAAAGTGGGTTCTATTTTTTTTTGGCACCATTTTTAACCCTAAAATATATAGGATGATCAAAAATTTTGAAATTTTAATTTTAGAAGAGGTTAGAATTTTTATCTTTTCACTAATTGCATATTTTTGGTAATCCATGCGAGAGGTTGTTTAGAGTTATAAAATAAGATTAGAAAAAAATGCGTTAAAAAATATTGAAAAATGTAAGAGAAGATTAATTTTGAATGTTCAAATTTTACAACTTTTGACATATTTCCAAAGTCCTGGACTAATAATCTTTTTGAGAATATCAGTGTTTGCAAAAAATGTATTCCCTATATGCAAAACCATGTCGAATAACTTATTTCCCACGTGAAAATGTTCTCGGGAATCGGTCCCGCGAAATTACCGAGAATCACTACCGGAAAATTCCCGGTAAAATCTGTTGACATTTGTATCCATATTTCTCAGAGACTTTAACCTGAAGAATAATAATATACCACTATAAAAATCTTCAGGATCGTATTTCGTGATTGAGATGACTTTTTGTTTATTATAATAGTTACGTTAAGCATACAAATTGAAAATCTACTATCAACATATTCAACGGATTTCAACACTTAAGTGAGAAAAAATTAATGGACATCATAACAAAAGGGTTTAAGCACCAATTTTTTAAATTAGGATTTTCCCATTTAAGAAATAAGTAACTATTTACACATTTCCATTAAAAATTTTCTATTTTATTGTGTTTTTAAACAGTTTTCAATGAAAATTAGAATTATAAAATAACCTTAATTTTTAATAAAATTGTAATAGCAAAAATTGTTTTAACTTTGAATTATTGTTATTATTTACATGAATAACAATTCAATATGAGAATTTGTGTATTGCTTGATTTCAAAACAATCACTTAATAAATAATTTTTTGTTGAGATAAAACTCTTTAAAAATTTACTTTTAACATTTACTTTTTTAATCCTATAATATGAAAAAGGGTATATTTTAAAAATAAAAAAATATCATTAAATTAAAATTAAATTCGTTAAATCGTTAATTTTTATCAATGAAATTTTTCTTCTAGATTAAGCAATACACAAATTTCGAATTGAATTGTTATTCATGTAAATAATAACAATAATTCAAAGTTAAAACAATTTTTGCTATTACAATTTTATTAAAAATTAAGGTTATTTTATAATTCTAATTTTTATTGAAAACTGTTTAAAAACTCAATAACATAGAAAATTTTTAATGGAAATGTGTAAATAGTTACTTATTTCTTAAATGGGAAAATCCTAATTCAAAAAATTGGTGCTTAAACCCTTTTGTTATGATGCCCATTAATTTTTCTCACTCAGGTGTCGAAATCCGTTTAATATGTTGATAGTAGACTTTCAATTTTTATGCTTAAACGTGACTATTTTATAAACAAAACAGTCATCTCAATCACGAATTACGATCCTGAAGATTTTATTAGTGGTATATTATTCTTCTTGAGGTTAAATTCTCTGAGAAATATGGAGACAAATGTCAAAAGATTTTACCGGGAATTTCTCGGGAGTAAGTACCGGGAATTTTCCGGTAGTGACTCTCGGTAATTTCCCGGGACCGATTCCCGAGAACATTTTCACTTGAGTTTACTAGGTTTAAAATTTTAACATCTGTCAAAATTTTTAACTCAGAAAATAAAAAAATTTTGACAGATGTTAAAATTTTAATAATTAAAAATAATTAAATAATAACTCAATAATTAAATTTACTAACTAAATTAAAAAAAATAATCTTTTTATAAGAATTTTTTTACCAAATTTTTTTTAAATTAGTTCATTACCCTTAATAATTAAATTTACTAACTAAATTAAAAAAAAATAATATATTTAAATATCCTTGGGACGTATAATGGCTATCATTTTAAATTGGGCTATTTGGATATCGGAATAATTTTTCAAATTCAAATAAGTTTATATAAATTGAACTGATTATTGTTTCCCGGGTTTTCATTGGGAAGCTGAATGCGAATACAAGGTCATAATTTAGAAATTCAAAAATAGCGGATTCAATATGGGGAAGATTTTTTTTTGAAATTGCTAAAATCAGCTAAATATTGTTACGTGGGGCCTTTTAAGGTAGCTGAATACGAATCCAAGGTAATAATTTAAAAAATTAAAATGCTAGATTCAATATAGCGGAAAAATATTAATTAAAAATTAATAAAATCATCTGAATATTGTTACTCAGGGGTTTTATGGGTCGCCGAATGAATAATAAGTCCTAAAAAGGACTTATTGAAAATTATTAATTACAATTACAATTACAGTTTATTAATTACATTATTTAATTTTTTTTAATTAAAAACTTACTTGAAATAATATGGTTATATTAAATGAGAAATCAATAAAATTTTGATGCTAAAACACTTCTCCCGTAGATTTGTTTTAACTTGCACAACTTTTGACTGTCATAGCACAACTGCGTTGAGAGAAAATTGGGAAAACAACTAATATTTATCATTTTTATCTTTTCAAGTTCACTTTATTTCGAAAAAAACTTTTCAAAACAAAATACTGCTCAGCTACTTACTCATTAGTTCGACATTCAAAGATTTTAATATAATGGATACTACAATGTTTTTATACTTTGCAGAAATAAAATAATAAAATAAAAATTTACTATAAATAAAAAAATTATAATTAAAAAAAAAGATAAAAAAAATTTATAATTACGTACTATTTGGGTGTTATATATTATTAAAATAAATAAAAAATATTTATTCTTTAAAACAACTATAGAAACTGTTTAATGTCCTAACAGTAACAAAAGGATTATTATTCAAATAAATGTTTCATAATTTAATATGTATTTTAAATTCTTCAAATCTAATCAACTTTGTTTCTAAATTGTACAAAACAATTTCTACTTATAATACTATTTCAAATTATTCTTTTTTAAATTATTAATTATAAAATTGTGTTATCACATTAAAAATTTAAAAATTCTTGATATAAATTTTTTCAATAAGAAATGAAAAACAACATTTTTTAATTTCATTTAATAAATGAACAATTTAATATTTTTTGTAAATGACAATTTGAAAAGACAATAATTACGTATTTATAATATATATCAATTCTATTTTAATGTATTATTATTTTTTGTTTTATAAAACTTAAATATATAAATTAATAATTTTAATAAAATTAATAAAAAAAATTCATTAATTAAAATTAATAATTTCCTAAAAGTATAGTGCTATACAACATATATTAGTAATTAAAAAATTAACAGTACAATAGTATCCGAGCGAGCGTTAGCGAGCGCGGAATTCATCGCTAGTATTTAATTATTTTTATGAATAATAAAACTCATCAAAGAATTTTTAATATTTTTAAAACTAAATTAAATTAATTAATTGAAAAATTCAATAATTTTTACAAATGTATCTTTCCACAAAAATTCAATTATTTGTAAATAAATTTTCATAATATTTTTTATATTTCGAAAAAATTAATTATTTCAAACAATGTTTATAAAATTTTTATGAAGAATTCAATTTTTATTTTCAAAAAATGACCAAATTTTCCAGCGAAATTTAATTCTTTTTAAAAAATTTAATCAAATATTTTGCAATAATTCAATTATTTCCATAAATAATTGAATTATTCTCAGAAATTCAATTATTTTTTAAAAATTCTTAGCAACTATTCAATTATTTTCATAAATGATAAAATTCATTCTACGATTTCAATTATTTTAAATACAATTTTACAGCAATTGATAAAAAAATATAATTATTCTTAGAATTTTAATTTCAATTTCTCGAAAAAATCAATTATTATTCAAACAAATTGTTTCTTTTATATTCTTTCGAAGAATTGGATTATTTAGAAAAATATTTGAACTTTTAACAAGAATTTAATTATTTTCAAAAATAAAAAAATTTCCTACGGACATTAAATTCTTTTTAAACATTTTAATAAAATATTTCGAAACAATTCAATTATTTTTATAAATAATTGAATTCTTCTCAGGAATTCGATTATTTTTTAATATTCTCAGCAACTATTCAATTATTTTCATAAATGATAAAATTCATTGCAGGATTTCAATTATTTTTAATACAATTTTACAGAAACTCTTAAAAAAATGAAATTATTCTTAGAATTTTAATTTTAATTTCTTAAAAAAATCAATTATTATTAAACTAAATTGTTTCTTTTATATTCTCTTGAAAAATTCGATTATTTAGAAAAATATTAAAATTTTTAACAAGAATTCAATTATTTTCAAATATTGAAATAAAATTCTACGAAAGAAATCAATTATTTTAAAATACAATTTTAATTAAATTTTTTGAAATAATTCAATTATTCTTTAAGATTACAATAAACTTTTTCCCGAGAATTCAATTATTTATATAAATAATTCTTTGAATGAATTCAATTGTGTCTATGAATCATCAAATTATTTCCCAAAAATTGAATTATTTTGAGGTACTTTAATAATTAAATCTTTTCGCAAAAATATAATTCTTTTTAAATATAAAAATGTTTCATAATAATTCAAGTATTATTCTATAATAATTTTAATTCTTCTTAGAAATTCAATGATTTTCTAAAATGTTTTTAAAATTCTAAGCGACTATTCAATTATTTTCAGAAATGATAAAATTCGTCGCAGGATTTCAATTTTTTTTAACAGAATTTTATAGAAGTTGATCAAAAAATGAAATTATTCTTTAAATTTTAATTTATATTAGAATTTTTTACAGGAATTTAATTATTTTAAAATATTTTAATAAAATTGTTCAAACGAAGTCAATTATTTTAAAAATTTTACTTACAATTTTAGTTGAATTTTGTTTACATTATTCAATTATTCTTTTAAACTATAATAAAATTCCCTCTAAGAATTGAATTTTTTAAATATCCTAAAGTTTTGAACGTTCAAATGAACGAAATTTATTTATTTCTTCTAAAAATTAAATTTATATTGCAATTATTTTTTGTCACTTTCCAAAAAATTAATTACTGAGTTTGTAAACATATAATTTTGGTTTAAAAATTTTTTATGATTAGTAATCTATTAAAATATATTCAATAAAAAATATTTCGTTCATTTGAACGTTCAAAACTTGTGGATCATATTTTTTACATAAACAATTCTTGGAAAGAATTCAGTTATTAAAGATAAATAACAAAATTATTTTCTAAAATGTAATTAGTTTGAGGCATTTTAATGAAATTCTTTGCGAAAATTAAATTATTTAAAAAAAATTTAATAAAATATTAATACGCTGACATTTAATTATTCTTAAAAAATTTTAATAGAACTCTCTGTAAAATTTAATTATTTTTTAAAAACTCTCCCAATTCAATGATTTTCAATTTCTACTATTTTCATAAAATTTTCTAAACAGAATTCAATTGTTTAAAACATTTTTTTGTAAAAATCTTCGTAAGAATTGAATCCTTTTTATGAATAATACAAATTTTTCAGAAAAATAATAATAAAATTCTTCGCAAGAATTAAATTATTTTTATAAATATTTAAATTTTTTCATGAATAATAAAATTCGTTGCAGGAATTCTATTTATTAGCAGGATAAGAAAGAAGTAAATATTTTTGATGAAAATTGGAAAAAAGTCGGGAATATAAAAAATATGGAATGGAATTTTTGTCAGTTTTGTGAAGTGTCTAAAACGAGTTTCTTTTGTTCGTCAAGTTTAATTTTTCGATAGCTAGACTTTTTTACTACTTTTTTTCCAGTTTGAAAGCTACTTTTTAGAAAAATAATTATCTAGTGCAAACTTTGAAGGTAAATAACTAGAAACTTTAATAATAAATATAAAAAGTAAAAAATTAATTGTTTTTTTATATTGTATTTTATTTTTCATGAAAAATGATTCAAAAAGAAATAGAAAAATTAAAAAAAGAAAATCTCTTAGAAATAAATATTGTAAAATAAATATTGTTTTATCCACTTAATCATATATGGGAGGAAAAATAAAGAAAATATTTTTTAGAGTATTGAATAATATATCGAGAGTAAATTTCTTCTTCATCTTTTATTTTTTTTTTTTTTTGCATTATTTCGTCTATGATATAAAATTGCTATAAATGTTATAGAAATATCGAATCAATCCTCTAAGTTCATCATAAATAAGCACGGATTATCAACCTGTTATCCTTTTATAAAGCTCTACCATTATTCATCTCTACTTATATTTTTTTTTTTAAATTTCGCCATTGTGAATAACCTCTCCTCATTGAAAACAGGAATAATCGATATTATATGTTGTTTTCATACAGAATTCAAAATTCTTTTGTTTTTCCACTCTCTCTCGTTTCAATCTCTGAAAAATCAGCCATTTATTAAACGAAAGAGTAAAAGAGAGACAGAAAGGGGGAGAGAGAAGTAGGGCATTTTATTTTAAAAAGCATTCAAGTTGAAAACATAATTAATTTCATATCTTGTGCAATAGTTTTTTCATTCTTAATATATTTTATAATAATAATAATAATAATAATAATCATAATAATAAAAATAAAAATAATAATCACAACAACAACAATAATAATAATAATAATAATAGTAAAAATAATATTGAGGAACGAACGTTGATAATTATAATTAAATCAATAATATAAAATTTTTCAAACTATTGAGTATTAGAATTTAATTAATCAAGTTAAATTTATCTATTAAATTTTTAAATAATTAAATTGTACTTTCATATATGAATAATTCCGGGAAAATTCGAATAAAAATTTCAGGTATTTAAAATATTTTTTGTGCGTGTGTGAAGAAGTTGATTCTTGAAAAAAATGGTTAATTTTCGAAAATTAATTAGAAGGTTTAATATTGAATTACTAAAATATGTAATATGAGTGAATTTTATTGCATAATTTATGTGAGATATTAAAAATTTTTTATTATTCTTTTATTAGATTTTTATTTTATTAAAAACGTTTGATTAAAAAATTATTGTTTAAATATGTTTGAGATATAAAATACTTTAATTGCTTTTTTGTTTTATTAAATTTTTAATTGATTGTTAAAATTTTTTATTTTATTATTTCAGTTTTAATTGTTTTGCATTTTTATTTTATGTTATTCTATTTAAATTTTTTTTAATGAATTAAAATTATTATTATTATTATTATATTATTATTTCTTAATTTTTATTTTGCACTTTTATTCTTTGTTATTCTATTTTAAAATGCTTAAATAAAATTAAAATTATTATTATTATATTATTATTTTTTAATTTTAATTTTGCATTTTTATTCTTTGTTATTCAATTTTAAAATGCTTAAATAAAATTAAAATTATTATTATTATTATTATATTATTATTTTTTAATTTTAATTTTGCATTTTTATTCTTTGTTATTCTATTTTAAAATGCTTAAATAAAATTAAAATTATTATTATTATATTATTATTTTTTAATTTTAATTTTGCATTTTTATTTTTTGTTATTCTATTAAAAATTTTTTAAATAAAATTAAAATTATTATTATATTATTATTTTTTAATTTTAATTTTGCATTTTTATTTTTTGTTATTCTATTTTAAATTTTTTAAATAAAATTTAAAAAATTGAAAAAAAATCTCTGACATTTAAACTTTTCTATTTTTTAATAAGTATTTGAATTTATCACTCGATCGTCTATAAAAATAAAAATTGAGTTGAACGTACAGTCCGAGTGATTATTAAACTGTATTAATTTTTAATTTTGTTAATTTTTTTTTGCAATTTAAAATTTTAATTTACGTAATAAAAAAATTCACAACTAAAAATAAGGACAAGTGTATTCCTATATAAATTCCATTCATTTGATGAAGTGTGTAGCTTTTCAGTTTGTGTAAAATTTATACAGTTCGTCTTTAATTTTAAATGAGGAATGCGATCTTCTTTTCCTTTTTTTTTCTTTTTTCTTTCCTTTTAATAAAATGGAGAAAATGTGGAAGTGAATGAATAAAGAAAATGAGAGAATTTTTAATTGATTTTCTTTTTTAAACTAATAAGTCATCATTTATATTCGATTCTTGAATTCTATAAGAAGTTTTATTGAGTGGAGTTCTCATTTCAGTAGATAAAGAAAATCGGCGCAGACGTGGTCTGACCGCACCTACCCTTTATCACTGAAGAGTGCAACTTTCAACTGCATTTGGGATCTATGGTTTTATTCTGTTTTTCTGCCCGATCTTGATTGCCTTTATCTACTTGATTTCTTTTATTTACTTCAATCTGCGTTCGTTTTCAACTTACTGTTTCTCTCTTTCTCTCTCTGTTTTTATATATAAAAAGGGAAAAGAGAGTTTATATATATATATATATATATATATATATATATATATATATATATATATATATATATATATATGTATCACGTGATTGAGAAGCAGGAATGGTTCACTGCTTCTGGCGCAGTTTGTCTCAATCACAAGAAATATATAGAAAACATCGAAATATTTAATTATTTGTCTCTCGCTATTTTTCCGTCTTAATTGTGTTATTATTTATTAATTTGACATATTGTCGAAATAATTCGTCTGATTGTATTATTTAATAGGAAATTTCGTCATATTTCGTTTAAATAATTAATTAATATTCACTCCTACGTAATTAATAAAAATTATTTAATTATATGGAGAAAAATGAGTTTCATATTATGTGCACTGAAAAAAAAATTTATTTGATTCAAATAACCGATTATTTGTCTATAATCAAATAAATATTTACTTGAATCAAATAATTTTTATTTGAATCAATTAATTAGTATTTGTTTCAAATACTGAAATATTTTATTCAAATACAATTTATTTGATTCGAATAAAAATTATTTGATTCAAGTAAATATTTATTTGACAATAATCAAATAATCGGTTATTTAAATCAAACAAATTTTTTTTCCAGTGTGGAGGAATATTTTTAGCTATGGTAACTAATAATTAGCTTTCAAAGCGAAAACAATATTAACTGTGAAATGTAGGTAATTATTATTTGTACTACTTAACAATAATTTATTTTTTTGTAATAAAACAAAAGTTTTTTAGTGATAGGTATTGTATTCAGTACTATATTTTAAATAAGCTAAGCAGAATTCTGGTTCAATTACCTAGAATTCTGAAAAAATTAAATAGGTAGGTAGTAATTAAATAATTTAGCAATAGTCAAATAACCGATTATTTGACTATTATCAAATAAATATTTACTTAAAATAAATAATTTTTATTTCAATCAAATAAATTGTATTTGCTTCAAATACTGAAATATTTGATTCAAATGCAATTTATTTGATTCAAATAAAAATTATTTGATTCAAGTAAATATTTATTTGATAATAGTCAAATAATCGGTTATTTGAATCAAATAAAATATTTTTTTCAGTGCAACGAATTTTTATCTAGAATTCTTCAAAAGTACGACTATGTTTCAATATAATATTTAGAAGAAGAAAAAATAAAATTCCTCCAACCGTAAAATTTGTTTAAGTTAAAAACAAAATTTACCACACGAAAAAAATGTTTACCTGGAAGAACTATAAAAATCAATATATTTGAGAAATTTTTAGTTATTGCAACGAATACTTTCGCTATTTCAGCAAAAGTAATCGCTCTTCCAGTTGCAGCTTTTTAAATATATAGAAAATTAAATAGAAAATAAATAAATAGAAAAAATAAATAAATAAATAGAAAAATAAATAGTAAAATAAATAATAAATAGAAAAATAAATAATAAATAGAAAAATAAATAGTAAAATAAATAATAAAAAGAAAATTGATTAAATTAATTAATTAATTGTCTTACCTTTAAAAATTATTTACGATAATTGAACTATTTGAATACATTTCAAATGCAAATTCTTTAAAAGACCATATAATGTTTTTTAGTTTCTAAATAAAGTTATTCGAAAATTGAATAATTTTTGTTGAATAAATATATTTAAAACCTTAGGTATTCTAAGTTTTTTTCTACAGGAATTAAAATTTTAAATAATTTTAATGCAAAACGATTTTGAAATTTAATTATTTCTAAGAATTCACACTTGAAAGCTTTCAATAATCAATAATTATCTAGAATTTAGTTTTAAATAAATTCTTCTTAGAAAGTTCGATGAGATTATCATTATTTCAATGCAAATTTAAATAGTTAATAGAATTATATCTAAAAATTCAATTCGTATAAGAAATTTTATCAAACTTCCTTAAAATTATTAAATTCTTCTCAAGAATCTTAATAAAATTTTTTTAAATAATTGCATTTTTGTGGGAATTAATTTAAAATTGCTATAAAAAAATGCGAAGAATTTTATCGTTCATAAGAATAATTGAATTCTTGCAATAAATTTTTTCCTGAATACTTGAATTTCTGTGAAAAATTTTATTGTTTGTGAAAATATTTGAAAATTTGAGAAAAATTTGATTATTGAATTCCTGAGAAGAATTTCATTCTTTATGAAATTAATTGAATTCTTGAAACGAAATTTCTATACAAATTTTCATGAATTATTAAATTCCTATAGAAAATTTTATTATTTGTAAAAATAATTAAATTTTTTCAATAATTTTTATATAATAACTTTTATGAAAATCGACATTATGTAAAAAAATGTTATAACTTGTGAAAGTAATTGAATTTCTGCGAAAAATTTTATTAAAATTTTTGAATATAATTGAACTTTTCAAAGAATTTTTTATGAATATAATAATGTTTAAAGTAATTGAATCTTTTAAAAGACTTTTTATTAAAAATTTTTAAAATAAATGTATTTTTTTGAGCAATTTAATTGTAATTAAAAATTTAAAAGTAATCGAATTTTTAAACATAATTTTTTATTAAAACTATTAAAAAATAAATTGATTTCATTGAGAGAATTTTATCATTTTTTTTAAAAATAATTGAATTGCTTTGAAAACTTTTTTTAAACTTGACAAATATTAAAAACAATTGATTCATGAGGAGAGTTCTATTATTTGTAAAAATAATTGACTTTTTCGAAAACTTTTATTAAAATTTTAAAAATATTGATATTATTTGCATAAATTTTTATGACACTTTAAAAAATAATTATATTTTTCAAGATATTTATTTTCAATTGCATTAAAAGTAATTGAATTCTATCAACAAGTTTTATAGAAATATTTTTGAATAATTGAATAAAAAATTCTATTATTTGTGAAAAACTAAAAGTAATTAAATTTCTACGAAGAATCTTACGATATGTTTCAAAAAAAAAAAAAAATTGAAAAATAATTGAATTTTTTTAATGAGGCTGAAGTCCACAAAGTTTTTAAAAACGACTTCAAAAAATATTTGTACGGTATTCTTTTTTCATTGTAAATAATGTAAATTTTTTTAATAATTGTCTCCTTAGTAATAACGAGTTTCTTAAAAGCTAAGGCTTATGAAAATTAGGGTTTTTTTTAATTTGAAAAGAAATTCTTTTTTGATTTTTCGTTTTTAAAAACGTTGCAAACTTCAACTTTGTTTTTTAAAAGAATTTTTTATGATAATTTTTTAAAATAATTAAATCCTTTTAATGAATTTTTTATTAAAAATTTTTCCAATATTTGAATAGCTTTTTAACAATTGAATTACAATTGATTTTTTTTAAATAATTGAATCTTTTTAATGAATTTGTTATTAAACATTTTTCTAATAATTGAATAGCTTTTTATAAATTGAATTACAATTGAAAATAATCGAATTCTTATAAATTAATTAAATACAGTATAAAAATACTGAGCAATTAAATTTTACGGAAGAATTCTTTTTGAATAATTGAATATCCGTGAAAAATGTTCTTGTTATTTATACTTTTTTGAATTTATTCTTTTTACATTTGTTTACGTGCCTGAAAAAAAATTCAAATTTAATCTACTTCTACTGTAATAATAAAAGAATAATAAAAAATTTAATTTAAAAATGCAAAAAAGTACTTGTTTGATTAATTCTAATTCATTTGTAGATTAAAATGTAGTAATCCATTTAATTTTTATTTTAGAAAATCTTAATTTAAATTTGTTATAACTTCACGTGGTTCATTTACAACGTTTACGATCTATAAATTAAAATAAAGAGACTATTTTTTCCACAAAAAATAATTGAAAAAAATGTTTAATAAAGTGAATTTTTTAATAGAGAAAAAATTTCAACGATATATTAAGATAAATTTAATGAATGAAAAATTAAATTAACCCGCAGTTATTTCTACTTTTTCAATAAGTATAATATAACTTGTTATCTGGTTTCAATTTTTGCAAGATCAGACGTAAAATATTCTCGAAATCAATTTGAGTAACTAAAGAAAAATAAAGTCACAGAAGTAGATGTCATAAAACATTGTAAGTTGAAACAAGCTGGGATTCTAAAATCTTTATGCGTTCGTTTATTGGTGACAGTTCAGTAACTGGAGAGTCCTTATTGGCCATTTTCAGTTTTACGGCTGTTGAAGCTTGTGGCGGATATTTTTCTCTCAAGAGAGAGAGAGAGAGAAAGAGAGAGGGGCGAAATTCTTTAACTTCATTTTAAAATGAAGAGCAAAAATACTTTCCTCTCGTTTTTTTTTCTTTCCATGGATAAAATTTTTCAAGTTTTGTGTAAATCTTACGAGTTTTTATGAAAAAAAAGAATGAAGAACAAAAACAGAGGCAGGACCAGGTGTATGAACTTTCAAAGACTTTATAAAGCGTCTTTGGTGTTCAATAAGACTTTCTCTTTCTCTCTCTTTTTCTCAATCTTTCTCCTTCTCTCTCTCTCTCTCACTCACTCTCCTTTTTTCTTTCTTCCAACCTCTTTGCGACTATGGGAACGCATAATATATGCATCACTAACTTTAGAAAGGATTTTAAGAAACATGGAAATTTCTTTTAGTCTTTTTTTTCTTGTTTGTTTGTTGGACATGTTAATCCGTTGGAAATATTTTTCTAAAGAAAAGTCACAAACTAACCTTTGAATTTTTGTTTGTATATATATATACATATCTGATGACCGACTTAAAAGTTGAAATGGAAATTTGAACATATATTTAGCGCGAAATGTTATAAACATTAAATTATTTAAAAATCAATAGGTGAATTTAATATATTTATGTTTCGTAATCTGAAACGGTTATTAAAATTTCATTATTAACTTTGGAATAATTTATACACGATATTTTGTTATGGAGAAATTTCAATTTGACCTGAATTTGGATAAATTTAACTTTCAAGTTGTATTTAATTTGAAATTCGCCAGAAGAAGTGAATTTTTAATTGTTTGTTCTCATCAAGAAATTTTAACTAATTTACAAATTAAAATTTACAGGGTTGCCACAGGTCAGGGAAGTCAGGGAATTCAGGGAAATGTCAGGGATTTTTTACTAAAAGAACTGGAAAAAATTGAATTTTTAAAATTCATGAGAAAACTGCATTTTTTTCTTTTTGCCTCGTAAACTATGAAATTACCACAAATTTTAATAGAAAAACCTTCAATTTTTTCTATTTCTGACAATAATTTCTTTTTAAATAACTTAAATTTTCAAAAACTATCATAAAATTAATAATTAATAATAAATAAATAATAATATAATATATAATAATTAAATAAAATTAATAATAACTATCATAAATTATGGCTTATAAATTATTTTATGAATAATTTTTACAATTATTACAAATGATTACAGAAATTCAATTATTTTCAAAAGTTACAAAAATTCTTCGCAGAATTTCAATTATGTTCAAAAATTTAAAAACAATTCTCGTCAAAATTACAATTATTTTTATAATTAATAAAATACTTTATTAAAATTCAATTATTTTTAAAAGTTTTAATAAAATTCTTGACAAAATTCCACAAGAATTCAATTATTCAATTTTTAAAAAATTTCGTCATATAATTCAATTATTTTCATAAATAGTAATACAATTTTTCACAGGAATTCAATTATTTAAAATACAAAATTTAATAAAGTTTTTCGAAAAATATCAATTATACAAAAATATTTTTATAAATAATAAAATTCTTCACCGAAATTCAATTACTTTTATAAATAATAAAATTCTTCACCGAAATTCAATTACTTTTATAAACTTGATTAAAATTCGTTGTAAAAATTCAATTATTTATATAAACTTGAATAAAATTCATTGGAAGAATTAAATTATTTTCAAAATTAATAAAATTCTTCGCAAAAATTCAATTATTCTCAAAAATTAAAAAAAAATTTTTTTTAACTTTAATTATATTTATATTTAAAAAAATTCTTCATCTAAATTCAATTATATTTAAAAATTTTAATAAAATTCTTGACAAAATTTTGTAGGAATTCAATTTTAAGGAATTAATTCTAAATAATTCCATCATTTCCATAAGTAATAAAATTTTCACAGGAATTCAATGATTTAAAATACAAAATTTTATAAAATTTTTTGAAAAATATAAATTATTTAAAAAATTCTTCACCGAAATTCAATTATTTTCATAAACTGGAATAAAATGCTTTGTAAGAATTCAATTATTTATATAAATAATAAAATTCTTCACATAAATACAGTTATTTTTTTATAAATTTGAATAAAATTTGTTGGAAGAATTAAATTATTTTTAAAATGTAATAAAATTCTTCGCAGAAATCCAATTGTGTTCGAAAATTAAAAAAAATTCTTGTTAAAATTCCAAGTAACTTTATAAATAATAAAATTCTTCTCCGAAATTCAATTATTTTTTTGGAAATTTTAAGAAAATTTAAATTATTTTCATAAATAATAAAACTCATCGCAGAATTTTAAAGATTTTTCATGCAATATATATTTTAATCAAATTCCTGGAAAAATGTAATTATTCTTAAAAATTTTATTAAAATTTGTCAAATTAAATTCATATATTTAAAAATTTATTGATAAAATTCTTCATGAGAATTAAATTTTAACAAAGAACATTCTATTATTCAATAAATTATTTATTTTTTAATTTAAACAATTGAATTTTTCTAGAATTTTCTAATAAAAATTGATTTAAAAATGAATTAACGGATAATCCATTTATTATTATTTATGAAAGTAATTGAATTATTGCCACGAATTTTATTACATTTTTTTAAAATAATTTAATTTTTTGAGAAATTTTACTGCTTGTAAAAATAATTGAATTCTTGCGAAGGATTTTTTTAGTATTTTTGTAAATAATTAACCAATTTTGAAAAATGTTATGTTAATATATTATGTATATTATGTTAATAATGATTAAATATTTATTTAAAAAAAATGGTATTGATGTTTTTGAATAATTTTACAATTAGTGAAATTTGTAAATAAATGTAATGGAACATTTTTTCTTGATTACCTAATAATTTTTAGAGTGAATCAGAATATTCTTTAGGGTCAGGGAAAAAGTGAAAATTTTGTCTCGAAATCAGGGAAAAGTCAGGGAAAAATAAAATTAAATATTTGTGACAACCCTGATTTAGGTAAAATGAAAATTTGTAAAATAAAAGTTTCATAATTTTGTCTAGAATTAAATTAAATTTAAATTAATTAAATTTTTAAATTTGGGAAAAATAGTTACTTCTTTTTGTTGAGAGAAATAAATGTTCCATATATACTTGGCTCGATTATCTTTGAAATTAAGTTTTATATTTGAAAAAGAGACAGGCTCGTTTACATGAGAAATAATTCGCCAGACATTTGTTTGCGACATTTCCCCAGTTTCGCAGCGCAAGTATTTTGAATTTTGATTGTATTACAATATGCCTTGGAAAGGATGTTTGAAATTCTAGAATTCATCCAGGGGCATAAAATGGTAATGCGACTTGGAAATTGTAAATTCAATTCCCTAACAAAGTACTTTATACACCCAACAATTCTTACACTCTTCAATTTCATTATATTTAAAGGGAAAATTGCATTTCAACTTTCTCAAATCTTACAAGTGTTTAGCTTTCACTTTATGCGCTGCGAAAATCCTCTTTAAAAACTTTCCAACTAATTAAACATTATTTCGCGCAAAAAGGGATAAATTTTCTTCCCAGTGCCGTAAACATTCAAAATCAACAAATATTGAAAAACTTGTGTAAACATTTTTTTTTTTCACTTTACGATTGTAATTTACAATCTTAATTTTTATGATTATTTTTCTTCGTGCGATTCTTTCTTTGTTCTATTTTTGCAAAATCTTTTTTTTTTTTTATCTTTGGAAGGATAAAAAAAATTTTCTTTTGTAGTGATTTTCACAGTAAATTTGATTTGATTTCATGAGTGTTTGAAATTAAATGAAATTTATACACTTGAATTTCTTTAGTAGATTCGGGACACAACGAGAGAAATTATGCCGTAGAGCCAGACGGACTGTTATTACTTGGTCCTTATTCATCGCCTTGTGAAAATAACGACCAAGAGATAGAATGATTCGTCCGTAAAAGCTTTTACACTCGGATCCTGTCACATATATCACTGAATGTGACAACTCTTCCTTGGCACAACTTTCGGAATTACATGCTTTGGACAATAATTTGTTACCCTCGCAACATTTTTTTCCTCCTATTTATATATATGATGATACAAGGGAAAAAATAGAGGAAAAGGAAGAGAAAAGCCGAAAACGCACTTAAATAAAAAGTGACTATAAAAATTACCACCTTTAGTGTAATAATTTTTTATATCATTCGAATTATTATTATTATTATTATTACTGTAGAATTGTTAAAGAATTATTATAGAATTATTACAGAATTATTACAGAATTATTACAGAATTATTACAGAATTATAATAATAAATCAAAAAACGTTAGAGTCACAAGAGTAATAAAAATTAAAAAATAACTTAAAAGTACAGCAAACTAAAGTAACAGAAAATTAAGATTTTACCATTCTTATTGGGTCGTTTTTCAATTTTATGGGATAACCAATTTTCTTATAAAAAAAAACACTTTTTATGACTCAAAACTTAAAGTAGTAAAAAAAACTTATTCTAAAGTGAAATTCTATTATATAATAAAAATTTTTTTTTTCCCTACATAATAATCTGATGGAAAATTCTTTTAGAACTGAAATGAAATTAAGTGTAAAGAATATCCTTTAATCAATATCATATATTTAACTTGACTTTTAATTAAAAATAAAATTACTTCTCATAAAAGAAAATTATCGTAACTGAGGAAAAATCGAATAACGAAACTGAAGAAACAGAAAATTATTAAAAATGAGACAAGAAAGAAAAAAATTATCGAAAAGGAGTAAAAAGAAAAATAGTTAAAAGAGAGAAACAGAAAATTATCGTAACTGATGATAAGGAAAGAAAAAAATTTTAAAAACGAAGAGGCAGAAAATTATAGTAAAAATAAAATTAATGCAGACAGGGAAATAATAAAATTGAAATTATTAAAATCGAAAAAAGTAAATTATTGCGTAAATGAAGAAAAAAAATTATGAAAAATTAACAAATAGAAAATTATCGACATTGAAGAAATAGAAAAATTTCGGAAAAGAATAAATAGAAAATTCTCGGGAGCGAAGAAGAAAAAAATATTGAAAATGAAGGCAAGAAAGTAATTATCAATAATTAAGATGCAGAAATTAATCGAAAATGAAGGAAAAAAATTACCAAAAACGAAGGGGTAGAAAATTATCACAAACGCATGGACAAAAAATTATTAAAGACAAGAAAAAAACAAAAATAAAATTGTCAAAGACGAATAAAACTTCATTATTCCGAAAATAAGAAAAATGAAAATTATTAAAAAAGAAGAAATAGAAAATTATCGAAATTGAAGAAATAGAAAAATTTCGGAAAAGAATAAATAGAAAATTCTCGAAAACGAAAAAGAAGAAAATATTGATAATGAAGAAAAGAAAATTATCAAAATTCAAGTAGAAGAAATTAATTAAATTAATTAATTAATTCAATGAAGAAAAAGAAAATTATCAAAAATGAAGAAGCAGAAAATAAGGAAGAAAAAATGATCAAAAATGAAGAATCGAAAATTATGAACAACAAAGAAGACAAAAATTTTTTAAAGAGGAAAAAAAACAAATTATCGAAAATAAAGAAAAAAATTATGGAAAAGGAAAAAACATTAAAATTGTAGGAAATGATGAAAAGGAGAATTCTTTGAAAAGGAATGAAGAAAATTATCAAAAGTGAGAAAAGAGAAAATTATAGATTACAAATAAAAAAGAAAAATATTTAAATAATGAAGAAACAGAATCAGAAGAAAAACAATATCAAAAATTTACAAAAAAGAAGCAGAGAATAATTAAAAACAATGAAACAGTAAAAATATAAGAACTAAAGAAAAAGAAAGTTGTTGAAAACAAAAGAAAATAAAATTATGAAAAATGATTGAAAACGTAGAAAAATAAAAATAAAAAAAAAATGAAATAGCAGAAAATTATGAAAATCAAAAATAAAAGAAGAAAATTATCAAAATTTAAAAAATGAATAATCGAAAACGCAATTAAAAAAATAACAAAAATGAAGAAAAAGAAAATTGTGGATTTGTCAATAAACAGAAAATTGTGAAAAAATGAAGAAGAAGAAAATATCTTAAATGAAGAAAAAGAAAAAATTATCAAAGATCTGAAATCGAAAAAGCATGGACAAAAAATTGCTAAAGACAAAGAAATAATAAAATTAAAATTATAAAAAAACGAATAAAAATAAATTATTTTGCGTAAATAAAGAAAAAAAATATAAAACATGAAGAAATAGAAAATTATCGACATTGAAGAAACAGAAAAATTTCGAAAAACAATAAATAGAAAATTGTTGGAAACGGAAAAGAAGAAAATATTAAAAAAGGAATAAAGAGAATTATCAAAAATGAGAAAAGAGTAAATTATAATCAACGAATAAAAAAAACTATTAAAAATATTTAAAAAGTAAAGAATCAGAATCGGAAAAAGAAATTTCGAAAATATATGAAAAAGAAGCGGAAGATAATTAAAAACAATGAAAATGTAAAATATGAAAACTAAAGAAACAGAAAATGTGAAAAACAAAATAAAAATGAGAAAATACAAAATTATCAAAAAAGTTAATAAAATAAAATCATCGAAAATGAAGAAGTACAAAATTATGGAAACCAAAAAAGAAAGAAATTAACAAAATTAAAAAAGAAATATTTATCGAAAATACATGAAAAGAAAAGTATCAAAAATGAAGGAAAAGAAAATTATAAACAAGAAAGATTCAAATGAGCAAGAACGAAGAAAAAAAAGAGAATTCATCGAAAATATATGAAGAAAATGATCAAAAATGAGAAAAGAGAAAATTGCAAAAAACGAATAAAATAAAAATATTTAAAAAATGAAGAATCAGAATCGAAAAAAATGTCAAAAATATAAAACCGAAACAGAAAATAATTGAAACAATGAAGAAGTAAAATATAAAATCTAAAGAAACAGAAAATGATCGAAAACGAAGAAAAATGAAATGTAAAAAAAGAATAAATTTATCGAAAACATTACAAAAATTAAGAAAGTAAATAACTAAATTATCGAAAATGCAAATAAAGAAAATTATCAAAAATAAAGGAAAAGAAAATCATTGATACCCAATAAACAGAAAATTATCGGAAGCGAAAAAGAAAAAAATATTGACAAATGAAGAAAAAAATTATCAAAGATCTGGAAGCAGAAAACTATCGATAAAGGATAAAGATAAAAAAATATAAATATTAAAAATGAAGAATCAGAAACGAAAAAATATCGAAAAATGAAGAAACGGAATATTATTGAAATTTTCACTAATTTAGCAGTAAATAAACAATTAATTTAGATTTAGAGAAAAGAGAAAGATAATATGGGAAAAATAAATAAAATTTTTTTTAAAAATAATTTTTCTCCAATAATGAAATAACGGGAAAAGTAGTTTAAAAAACTATAAATTAATATAAAACAAAATTAAAAGAATATCGAATCGTTTTATTACACTCTCCACACAATGCGGGGGAAATTTCGTTTTTATTGATTATTGTCCCTACTCAAAGAATTATAAAGTCGCATATAATGCACATTAATTAATCTATAGAACCGATATCATATATTATATAGATTTCCATGACATTTAATATTCCTTTAATCCGGACATTATATTTTCTGCCAATAATACCCACTGACACAAAATTCATTTAAATCTAACGATGGTATTTTAATTTTTCATACGTATATTATATGTGCTTATTTAAATTAATTAACTTTTAATTTAAATGACAGCTGGCGACATTTGTCCAATGATATATAAATATAAATTTTTACAAATTACGCTCCTATTTCGAGTTTTAATAATAGACAATCGAAATTGAGAAAAAGAATAACAGAGGTAATAAGAGAGGGTATAATAAATTTAGAAATTCAATTTTCAATATTTTCAATTTAAAATATGAATTTAAAAAATGTAATTTTATTTTTTTTTCGCTTTAGAGTGGAAATTCTAATTTTCGATAATTTTCGAAATACAAATACACTTCTAATCGTTAATATTTGAAATATCATTTACTGGCTAGTATAACAATTTCTACATTCGTTATGGGAAAATTATCAAGGCTAACGATTGACTAAATATTGGAACTAACTCTCATTGTCAATATTGTTCCATGTTCACGAAATGTAGAAACCAATGCTAAGCCTCGAATTTAAATAGCTTTGAGCGCAAATATTGGCTCGAAGTTCCGGTTAAATAAAAACTCAATTTTATATAATATTGTTCTCATGTATTTTTGATGATATTTTCTCTTTCTAAATCTGATTAAAATCGACTTTAATATTCAATTCACTTTTGAATAATTGTTTTATCTGTCTAATACAAAACCTTGAAATTTTTCTATTTCCAACATTAATTTCTTTTCAAATAACTTAATTCCTGAAAAATTATCGTGAAATTATTAATTAGAAATTATTTAATGAATAATTTTACTTAAATATTTCAAAATTAATTAAATTTTAAAAGAGTTGCGTTTACAATTTTTTTATGAATAGATGAACTTCAAATAGTGTTAATTTGAAATTTAAGAAAATTTTAATTTTGAATAAGTTTAGTTTATTGACTAAAAATAATTTTTTTAAATTATCATACTTTAAATTATTAATATTAAATTAGTTAATTATTATTATTAATATTAAATTCTTAATATTTATTATTATTGCTAAATTATTAATTATTATCAAAAGAACATTAGTTAAAAACACTTAAAAAAATATTAAACTTTGGGGAGTTAAGAATTATTGTTGAAATTCAATTATTTCCAAAAAGTATTATTACTTTTTCATCAAAAAATTCGCAAAAAAAATCAATTTTGTTTAAAAAGTAATAACATTAGCAGAAATTTAATTATGTTCAAAAACTACGTCGATGAAGTTTGCAACGTTTATGATCAACGATTGAAAGAAAAAAATTATTTTCCTACTAAAAAAAATAAAAATTTTTGTTCAAAAATATTTTTTTTTATAATTCATTATTCAAAAAAATTAATTCTACTATTTTCTTTACAAAAATTTATAAAAATTTCTATAAAAAATTTTTTTTCTAAAATCGTCAACTATAAACTTTGTGAACTTCACTAACGTTTAAAAACTTTAAAAAATCCTCTTCAAAATTGTCAATTTGAAAAATTTGAAAAATTTTAAATAATATTTTTATAAAAATTTTAAATTATTTTTAAAAATGTTCTTTGACTAAATGAACTTCAATATCTACTTTTTTAATGAAACTTTCCAAAAGAATTCAATTTTTTAAAAAATAAATTTTAATTTAATTTCTTCATAAACATCTAATTATTTTCATAAATAATAAAAAGTTCGCAGGAATTCATTTATTAACTAATTTTTTTATGAATTTCTTCGTAAACATTCAATTATCTCCATAAATAATAAATGTTTTGTAGAAATTTAATTATTTTTATAAAATAATACAATAATAATAAATTAATAATAATAATTAATTTAATAATATTAATAATAATAATAATAATACAATTTTTTAAAGGGATACCATAATTTTCCCAAAAAATGAAACTTATTAAAAATTTCAATTATTTTTATAATACAATTTTAATTGATTTCCTCGAAAAATGTAATTCTTCTTCACAATTTTATTAAAATTCGCGAAAAGATTTCAATTGTATTTAAAACTTTATCGGTGAAATTCTTTCTGAAAATTCAATTCAAATCAATTTAATTCTTGTAAAAATTTATAATAAAAATTAATTTTTGCTCAAATTTTAGATAATTTAATATTAAAAGCATTGCAGCGTGGATTTTTGTAAAGAATTGAATTTTTAAATGGTTTAAAATTAAAGACTTGTGAAATTTTTATTTTTCATACTTTTAACTAAAGATTCTGTAGAATTATTTATTTTTTTTAAAGTTTAATTGCGGATTTTTTTTTGAAATTGTTTAAAGTATTTATTTTCAAGTATAATTGAAAAATTCTAATAATTCTAATTCTTCTTGAAATAGTCGCATTTTTTGATATATATTTATTTATTTCAAATAATTGATTTATAAAAGAATATCAATTTAAAAAACTAAACAAATTGAATTTTGGATAGTTAAAATTCAATTTAAAAAAAAATAAAATTCTTTGCTAAAATTTAATTATGTTTAAAAAATATTAAAAATTCTCTTCAAATTGTAAATTATTTGTATGAAACATTAAAATTCTTCTCCAAAATTTAATTTTTTTAAAAACTTTTAATAAAAATCTTGGCAAAATTTTAATTATTTTTTAAAAACTCCCCACAAGTAAATATCAATAACTAATATTTTAATAAAATTTTTCAAAGGAATTTAATTAATTTAAATAAATTTCAATTAAATTTCTTCACAAGCGTTTAATTATTTTCATTAATAATACAATTTTTTTACACAGATTCAATTATTTTCACAAATAATAAATCTCATTGCAAAATTTGAATTATTTTTAAAATGCAAATTTAATTGTTTCCCATGAAAAAAAAATTATTCTTCACAATTTTATTAAAATTCGCCGAAAGGAATTCATTTATAAAATTTTGTTGATAAAATTCGTTCTATAATTCCTTTTTTAAAAAACATTCAATTATCGATATTCAATAAATTATTTATTTTTGAATTTAAATAATTGAATTCTGTTAGTTTTCTAATAAAAATGCATTTGAAACTTAATTTCATTTAAATTTTTAACTAAATAATTAAAAGCATTTAAGCGCCAATTTTTTGAAATAATCGAATGTTTAAAAAGCTTGAAATTAAAATCTATGAAAATTTGAATTTTTCATACTTTCAAGTAACAATTAAAAATAATTAAAAACAATAATTTTTTTTGAAAATGGTTAATTGCGGATTGTTTTTTGTAATTATTTAAAGTTTTGATTTTCTAGTAATATATTTAATTAAAGAATTTCCGAATAATTGCAGTTTTCTAAAATTGAATTATAAACAAATGAATTTGAAAATTTTCAAAGAACTTTTTCAAAAAATATTAAAAATAATAGATTTGTAGAAGAATTTTAGTTAGAAATTCTAAAAAAAATAATTCTTAAATAAATGAACATTTTTTTGAGTACCTAATTATTTTTAGAGTTAATCAGAATATTCTTTATGGAAAAAATGTTTTCCAGACAAATTAAAAATTTTGTCTGGAAATCAGGGAAAATTAAAATTAAACTTTTGTGGCAATTCTGTTATTAGAATAAACTTAGAATCTAAAGAGGAATTAAATAAATTTTGTGCAATAAATGGAAATTTTCTCTATTCGTGGTTTTTATTAATAAAAAATCGTCAATCCTGTCAATAACATTTCAATTTTCAACAGACACTATTTTTTCACTTTAATCTGTAAAATTCCACATTTTATATAATGTAAAATGAAAAAATGAATAGTCTATTATTTTTAAATCTAGAGTAAGTGTCAATTAAAGATTTTTCTATTTTTAAAATAAAAATTCAATAACTTAAAATCTATTTTCCACCCTTTTTTTTATATAAATATATTAGAGAAGTTATTATTGAAGGTTCTCGAGATGTGGAGTTTATTTTTGTTAACAGTCCAGTAAATTTCTTTGTGTATTTTTAAGCGCGTAAACTGTTTTTCTTTTACTCTATTTCTTTTTTTTTTTTTTTTTGAAATGTATCCCCTTAATCTCCACGAGCTTCTAATGAATTTCATTTAATTTTAATTGCCGTAGCTGAAGAATATATAACGTGAATGGTGAACTTAAATATACGTGTGGCAAAAAGTATGTACTTGATGATAATTAGTGTCTTTTAAATTTTGTTGATAGAAATTATATCCTCCAACGAGATAAAAGTAACGCAAAGTGCATAAATAAATAAGAGGATGTGTATGTGTGTTTCTAAAGTGAAAAATTAAAAAAAAATAGTTTGGGAAGCACTTCCCGGGGGTTTTTTTTATCCTCTTCCTCTCTCTCTTTTATATAATGTGAGCACTTTCAAATAAATTTACTTTAAAAGCCAATGTTTTTAAATCGGAAGCATCTTTCAAGTTGTTTAAAAATTAATTTCCCCATTAAAGCAACCATTCTCACACATTTGGACATTTTTCTTCGTGCCAGACACAATAAAACTCTGGTACAGAGCTAATAAACATTGGCGAACGTGAAATAGAATTCGTTTTGAGAAATTCACACCAATTTTTTTTTGCTTCCTGCGCATAGGATACATTTAATCCTTGGGGATGTGTTCAGCTCGTTTTTGGTCTTAATGCACGAGGAGGAGAATATAATGTATATATATGTATATACTTTAGAATGACAATGGAACGTACATCAGGCCTTTGTTCACTTCCTGGATCGTTTAGATTTTGATATTTCTCTTCCGCTTTGTAGCAATAAACAGCCTCCTTTCACAATGATAATAATGATACTTAAGTAAAGAGAAACATTATATGGGTGATGATTCTTCACGAGATCGTCACTTTTGCCTTTGATAATGGTACTTTTCTTTATTAAAAATCTTTTTTTGTAACGAATTTTTTTTTCTCTTTTTTCCAGTCTCTACGTTTAAATAAGGAAAAAATTATTATTGACTAAAAAGTCATTAGCCGACTATTTACTATTAAAAATTAGTTACTTTTAACTGATTCAAATTTAGAGGGTACAAAACTAGTTAAGAACTATTAAACCAAACTATTAAAGTTAATTAATCTATATACAGGAAAATTAAATAAATTCCACTCATTAAAAATCCAAATCTTAAAAAACTTCCATGAAAAATAACCAAATTGAAGTCGACAACGTTGATCAACGAAAAAAAATTATTCACTTTATATATTAATTAAAAACGACTCGGCAATATTGTCAAAAAAATAAAAAAAAAGATTAATGTTTATATTTTGATAATAATTATTTTACAATTAAATGTTAAATTAAAAATAATATTTGGATGCATTAAATAAATTTTTTTTTTGTTGATAAACGTGGTGAACTTCAACTTCGTGAGAAATACTTAAAATTATAATACAATTCACAAGTTTTGAACGTTTAAATGAACGATGGAATTTTTTTTTACTTTATTTAATTTGTATTTTATTTAAAAAAAAATTATTTTGTATTTCTAGGAAATTAATTCTTCACTAGATAACAATTTTTAATCTACGTTACTTTCGATTTAAGTCGGTAAATTAAAAAAACAGTTTCGTTCATTTGAACGTTTAAAACTTTGGGAAAATATGAATGTATTCATTTTTGAGGTTTGGGATTCAAAAGTTTTTAAAATTGAATACATATGAAATTTTTGAAAGGCGTAAGAAATTAAAAAAAAAAATTTCTATTGCATTGTATTGATAAAAGTAAGAATGAAAAATAACTCTGTACGAAATTGAAATTTCCATTTATTTTAATCAGTGATGAACACTTTTTGCTTTTGAATCCAGAGAAACTTATTTTCTTTTAAATTTAATTAATTTTATAAGTAATTTAAAAAAATATATTTCTTTTCCTGATAAATCGCAATAAATTTTAAATGATTATAAAACAAAAAATCATTTTCTGGTTCAAATTAGTTAAAATTTTTATTGATTCAGATTTAGAGTCGTGTTTACTAAGTGAATATTTATACTGAAATTTGTTTTTAATTTCAGAAGAGTTTTTAAATTTTCGATATTTTGAAAGCGTTACAACTGCAATTTTTTTTTTATAAATGTTTGAATTTCAAAAGATTTTTAAATAGAATTTTGATAAATAATTTAATTTCAAAAGATTATTAAATAGAAATTTTTTTGAAAATTGTAATTTCCTGGGAAACATAATTTTGATGAAATGTTTATTAAAAACAATATTTATGTTTCGAATAATTTTACAATTTAAGATATTCACAAATAAATAAATAAATTATAATCATTTTAGTTTCTATTTTATAAATGTGAATCAGTTTAGATTTTCAATTTTGATAATTTTTAATAATGTTTTTACAAAAACAATTTAAAAATTGAAAAATACTAAAATTTGTAGTACATAGCAGTTAAATGTGTAGTAAAAATTGTCAGAAAGTTAGTAATTTTTACTATTACTGTTTTTTAGTAATTTTTTTTACTAAAATTTGAGGGAATAATTTTTTTAATTTTTTAAATCCAGTTTAATATCAAGAATGCTTTTCACTTTAAATTGTAGTAATTTTTGTCAATACAATTTTTGATTAATTTATTTATTACTAAAATTTTAGTTAGGAATTAAAAATATTGAGCGTTATAGTAAAATTCAACTTCAAATTGGAATGAAATTTAATTAATTTAAATTGATAGCCTTATCACTAATTAAAATTTAGAAAAACTTAGAAATTGTCAAAATACGTTTAGTAAATAATTTAAGTTTGTAATTACTATTATTACTATAACTTATTTTTAATATTTGTTTTCGTTAAACCTAAGTTAAACTGATAATTTTACTAAATTGAATAGTGAAATTTCATTTAAAATTGACAAAAAATTACTCATTTTTACTATATTAGGAAAATTATTAAGTTTGTGTCAATTTTTCTACTAGAACTTGTAAAAAACTTATTTAATTTTTTACTTGAGTTAAATGTGAAAGATGCTAAATAAAATAGTAAAATCTTACTAAAACTTGGCAAAAATAAATGCTACATTTATTTTCAAATTAGACTTTTAACTAATTTAAGATTATGGAGTAAATAAAAATTAGTGAAAAGTCGTCTACTAATGTAAATTAGTTATTTTAAGTATTGTAATTTTTTTAGTAATTTTTCAGTAACACTGGAGTAAAAGTAAAAAAAATACTAAATTAAATGGTAAAACTTTACTAAAGGCAGTCACAGAAATTTGGTAAAATAAAATAATTAGTAATTTTTCCGATTACTATTTCTTGCTAATATTTTTACTAAAACAGAAATAAAAATTTAAGAAATAGTAAATGAAATTGTAAAAATTAACTAAAAATAGAAACAAAAGTTTGTCAAATTTAAATTATCTTAATTTTACTATATATTTCTTAGTTATTTTTTTTCTAACATTTGAGTAAAAAAATTAGAAAATAGTAAGTAAAGTAGTAAAATTTGACTAAAAATTGGTTACAGAATTTTGCTAATTTGAAATAGTTTTACACTGAGAAAACGATTTATTTGAACCAAAAATATTTTATTTAAATCAAACCTAAAATATATTCGCTATACAGTCAAACATATTTCAGTTTAAGTTAAATATATTGTTTGGTTCATTTTAAGACATAATATATTTAATTCAAACTTAAGTTGTGGTTGATTTGAAATTATTTAGTAATGTAAAATTTTATTTGGCTCAAATATATATTTTATTAATGTCGGATAAAAATTTCATTTAAAACAAATAAAACGTCTAGTTGGTTCTGAGACAAATATTTACTTATTTAAGTCAAATAAAAAATATTTGGTTTAAATAATATTTTTTCTGGGTGAAACTAGTTTTGAATGAGATATAATGACTAATTACACCCAGAGAAAATTATTATTTAAACCAAATATATTTTATTTGACTTAAAGAAACATATATTTGTCTCAGAACCAACAAGAATTTTTATTTCTTTTGAATAAAATTTATATTTGTCATAAATAAAACATATAATTGAGATAAATAAAATTTTATTTAAACTAAATAAAATTTATTTGAAACAAATAAAAAGTTTAGTTGGTTCTGAGACAAATATACAATTTCTCTGGGTGTAGACAAAATCATTTAAAGTTATTTTTCTTTTTATATAGAGTACAATGTTTTCTTAGTGTAATACTTTTTTTTAACTCTTTTGATTACACGGAAAAAAATACTTCACCTGGAACAGATACAAATTTTACTGGATTTGAGAAATTTTTAGTTGTTTCATTAAATAATTTCGTTAATTTGAAGAAACTTATCGCTGTTCCAGGTGAAAATTATTTTCCATATAGATAAAATTTAGAGAGTAAATCTAAATTACTAAAAATTGGTTTAATTTAGTAATTTTTACTCGTACTATTTTTTACTATTATCATTACTATTTGCTATTTTGACAATCACTATTTCGAATTTTTTCAATTTTTACTGAATCTTTAATCTTTATTAAAAAAAAAAATTGAAATTACTAAATAGAACAGTAAAATTTTACTGAAAAATTCAACACAAAATTCCACTAAATTTGAATTAGTTGAATTTAGAAGACTTCAATCATTAGCAAATTAGAAGAATTCAATTATTAGAATATTAGAAGAATTCAATTAGTTATCCCCAAAAATTCAATTATTTCGAGACATTTTCGTGAAATTTGTGAAATTCGATTATTTTCATATAAATAACAATATTCAGCACAAGAATTTAACTATTTTTGAAAAGTAATAAATTTCTTTTTTCTAATTCAAAGTATTTTAAAAAATTCCTATTAAATATTTTGGAAGAATTTAATTACTTAAAAAAATTTAAATAGAATTTGTGTGCAAAATTTTGTAAAAATTACTATTTCTGATTTTTTTCCAATTTTTACTGAATCTTAAATCTTTAGTAAAAAAAAAATTGAAATTACAAAATAGAACAGTAAAATTTTACTGAAAAATTCAACACAAAATTGCACTAAATTTGAATTAGTTGAATTTAGAAGAATTCAATCATTAGAACATTAGAAGAATTCAATCATTTATCCCCAAAAATTCAATTATTTCGAGACATTTTCGTGAAATTTTTTAAATTTGATTATTTTCATATAAATAACAATATTCATCAAAAGAATTTAACTATTTTTGAAGAGTAATAAATTTCTTTTTGCTAATTCAAAGTATTTTAAAAAATTCCTATTAAATATTTTTGGAGAATTCAATTACATAAAAAAATTTTAATAGAATTCGTGTGCAAAATTTTGTAAAAATTACTATTTCTGATTGTTTTCCAATTTTTACTGAATCTTAAATCTTTAGTAAAAAAAAATTGAAATTACAAAATACACTGAAAGAAAATGTATATTAAATTTTGTAAAAGTATTTTAAAATTTGAGGAAAGAGTGCAACAAACAGAAATTTTGATTTCAAAAATACCAAACTTTAAAAAAAACTTATGTGGAATTTAGTACAATTATATGAAATATCAAGAATTTTAATATAATTGTTTTAAATTCCACATAAGTTTTTTTAAAGTTTGGTATTTTTGATATCAAAATTTCTGTTTGTTGTAATTTTTTCCCAAATTTGAAAAATACTTTTACAAAATTTAATATACATTTTCTTTCAGTGTAGAACAGTAAAATTTTACTGAAAAATTCAACACAAAATGTCACTAAATTTGAATTAGTTGTCGACTTTTCACTATACTATAATTCAAATTTAGCGAAAGAGCACCTATAAAAAAAAAATTCAAGTTATTAACCAAGGGGAAAATAAAGTGACCTGTTTTTCCAGAAAATCATCCATATAATAAAGAGTATAGGGGAGAAGAAGAAGCAAAAGCAAAAGAAGAAGAAAAAAAAATAAAAAGAAAGTTGTAAATCGAAATAAAAGATGAGGGATTGTATATAGTCGGTGGTATAACTTTTTCTTTTATCTCCCCCCCCCTCCCTTCCATTTTGCGCGCATATATGAAAAAGGGTCACTTGGCAAACAAATCATTCGGTAATCTCCTTTTAGGCCCTTAGGAAATGGATGATATGACAGATGACTTCTTCGCGTCAGAAGATTCTTCCCTTCAAAGCAATGATTGCGCGAACTGATTCACAAAGTGAGAGGTGAAAAGCCCCGTTATATTGAAGTAGGATACTTATGCTATAGCTATACATTCGACAAAGAGGTTTCATGCAATATCGTCGTCTAGTTGTGAACTTGTGAACAATATTTGAACCCCCCACTTCACCCCCCCTGTTTGAAAATCCAGATATATATAGTGTTCTGTGTGTATATATAGATATAAAGTTGATGCAGACCAACAAGAGTTGAAGAAAATCGGACCATAGTGAAAAGGGGGATGGATGGGGGTGTATTGTTGTCCCTCCTCGAAGAAAGTTGAGAAGCAGTGAACTTGATAAAGTTGAGAAGTGATATTTGCAAAATTCAGGTCGCGAATGAGGCTGAATCAGAGGAAGAGGACAAGGAGGAGGGGGCGACTGTAAAATAGGCGCTAGAGGGGGAAAAAATGGTGCTTGAGGCGCCGAGTTTGTGGCAGGCTGGCTTCAACATATCTCAATGGCTGATGATCATTATACACGGATATCGTGCCACTGCTGTTATACTGTCTCTTCTACTTCACGTTCTCGTGCGAACTGGTGAGTTTTATGCACATATAAATATTCACATGTACGTTTCTATTTTATCCCTCCTTCCTTTCCTACTTTTTCCCTCTTTTCCTTTCCTACAACGCTTGGCGGAAAAAAAAAAAATGAAAAAGAGAAAAAAAAAGCATTCACTTCCTTATGCCTTGTGGAATAAAGAGGAGTTGCCTTCCTTTTCTCTGAGAGACATCTCTAAGCTTTTCTGATGCCCCGGGCGAGTCAAGATACTTTGGGTGTTAGAGAGTGAAAAGGTCTTGCCACTCCCTGAAAATGTGAGCGAATGAGAGAGAATTATAGAAAGAGTGAGAGAGAGAAGGAGAAAGAGAGAATGGTAGAAAGAGAGTAAGAGAGAATGCTAGAAAGAGAGTGAAAGAGAATGCTAGAAAGAGAGTGTGAGAGAGAGAATGATAGAAGAAGAGTGAGAGAGAGAATAACGGAAAGAAAGTGAGAGAAAGAGAGAAGAAGAAACAATGCTAGAAAGAGAAAAGAGTGAGAAGACCATGAGCGATATAATTCCATTTAAATGGAACAAACTGTCAGTAAGAATTTAAAGAGAGACGCTACTTTTTGAAATAGAAAAAAGTTGGCATAAGTCGCTTAGGTGTACACGGGAAAAGTCGCAAAACTACATGGAAAAATTTCAAATACTCCAAATACATTCATTTGAAACAATTTCTAAAAAATTTCAGTCTCTAAATTGCGACTTTTTCTACTCTCTAAATCTGAATTAGTAGAAAGTTACTAATGAAATGGTGAAAAGTCGCCCACTAAATGATTTAGTAATAATTCTACTAACAATTGGTAAAATTTTTCTAATTGTTAGTAGAGCGTTACTAATTGATTAGTAGAATTCTACTAACAATTAGTAGAACTGTTTTATCAATAGTCGATAAAACAGTTTCACTAATTCATTTAGTGAAAAAGTGACTTCCAATTAGTAGAATTCTACTAAAACATTAGTAGAATTTTACTAAAAATTAGTAATATTCTACTAATTAAAAAGGTGAAAAGTCGTTCATGAAAACTACTAAAAATTAGTAAAATTTTACTAATTCTTAGTAGAATTCTACTAATTCAGATTTAGAGAGTAATTTACCAAACATTTTGTTTGTTTTAAACAAAAAATTTCTCTAAAAATTGATTAAGTACAAAAGTATTCACTGAGAAAAAATTCTTTTTAACTAAAAAATAAGTAGTCGACCATGGCCAGGATTGTGCGACTTTTTCGACTTTTTTTTCAACTTTTCTGAGGAAATGCGACTTTTTTTGTGAAATGATGCGACTAATCGACTTTTTCGAGATTTTTTTTAGTAAAATTCGACTAAAATTTTTTAAATTTTCAGAAAATTAAAGTTAAAGGAAAAAGTCTTAGTCAAAAAAATGTTCTGTTAAATTTATTTACAGATTTCTTTCAAATTTTTCAAAAAAAAAACATCAATAACTTCTTTTTTAAATAAATATTTAATTATTATTTGTCCATAAGAATTAAAATTCTTTAAATGATTCAAATATTGAGAATAATTTTATTAATATTCTTTGCAAATAATTGAATTTCAGAGAAGAATTTTATTATTTATAAGGATAATTGATATTTTGAACAGATGTTTTTTAAAAATCTATAAAAGTAATTGAATTTTGAAGAAGAATTTTGATATTTTTAAAAATAGTTAAAATTGTCGGGAGAATTAAAAAAAATTTTTAAATAATTCAATTTCTGCTATGAATTTTCTTATTTTTGAAGATAATTGAATTTTGCAAAGAATTTTATCAGGATCTTTTGAAAATAATTATATTTCTATGATGAATTTTATTATTTATGAAAATAATGATAATTTTGAAAAGAAATTTAAAAAAATTTTAAAAATAATTGAATTTCTGCGAAGAATTTTATTACTTCTGAAAATAAATGAATTTCGAGGATGAATTTTATTATTTATAAAGATAATTACAAATGTACAGAAATAAATATAAATAAATAATTGAAATTCTGACAAGAATTTTATTAAAATTCTTTGAAAATAATTGAATTACCCAGACGAATTTTATTATTTATAAAGATAATTGAATTTTTGAACAGATTTTTTAAAAAAAATGTTTAAAGGTAATTGAATTTTGAAAAAGAATTTTGATATTTATAAAGAGAATTGGATTTTTGAGAATTTAAAAAAAAATTTGAAAATAATTGAAATTCTGCTGAGAATTTTATTTGTTTTAAAACTAATTGAATTTCCATGATGAATTTAATTACTTATAAAATTTTGACGAGAAATTTAAAACAAATTTTTGAATATAATTGAATTTTTGCAAAAAATTCCATTATTTTTGAAAATAAATGAATTTTAGAGAAAAATTTTATTATTTATAAAGATAATTGAAATTATGACAGGCATTTTATTAAATTTTTGTATTAAATATTATTCCAGATTGTTTGATGTTAAAGTATGTGTTGGCGAGAAATGTGATTTTTTATTAATATTTTGACAATTTCGTGTTTCCATTTTGGCGTTTTTTTACTAAAAATTTCATTCGACTTTTTTCCGACTTTTTCGGAAATTTTATGCGACTTTTCGTGACTTTTGTTGTGAATTTATGCGACTAAAGCGACTTTTTTTTGAGTCTTAAAGACGATCCGAGCCCTGTCAAAAAAATGCGTTTGAATTGTTAACATAATTTTTAATTGAATCGAATTTATTATCTTAATCAAAATTATTATGTTTAATTCAAAGATAATTTTTGTTTGACTGTATAACAAGGATAATTGTTCAAGATAATCGAATTTACAAAAAGAAATTTATAACTTTCCAAAAATAATTGAATTCTTGTGATAACTACACGGAGAAAACGATTTAAGGTTTGATTTTTCAAACATATTTTGTTTAAATCGAACTTAAAATATCTTTGCTATACAGTCAAATATATTTAAGTTTAATTGAATTTGAAACATATTTTTTGATTCATTTAAAGAAATACATTTAATTCAAAACGTAGGGTCATTTGGGGTAAATGTAAACAAGGGATAAATGTAAACAGTAGTTGTTTCTGCTAAATTTACAAATTTAAAAATAAGTTCGTTTTAACAAAAAAACTAATGTTTTTGGTGAAACATAGATAATGAATAATGAATATTATAAATTTTTTTTAGGAATTCTATTATTTAAATTAAAATTTGCATAAAATTAGTCGAGAGAGTTGAATTATTAAAAAAAAAAATTTATAAAATTCTTCGCAAGAATTACATTTTTTTACAAGAAACTAGCTTAATTTATTTAATATTTTTTGTGACCATTTTTCTCTTTAAATATTTAATAAATTGAGTTAAAATTTTGTTACAAAAGTTTAAAATACAAGAAAGGATAGTTGATAGTTCCAATCTCAAAACAATATTTAAAAAAATTTTTTTTGAATGAAAATTCTTCAAAAATAGTAAAAATCAAGTTTTTAGTCATTTTTTGTTGTAGATAGAAAAACATATTTTGTTTACAAAATTCGGAAGGTTTTTAAAATTTATCCATTTTTAATATTTTTAAGTAAAGTAAAAATTCAAAAAATGTCAGAATATTTTTTCATCATTGATTTTAACTTAAAAAATTTCTAAAAAAAATTCTTTTAAGAAAGATTTAAATCATTTTCTGAATTTATGTCATTTTAGTAAATGGTAAAGTTTAGTTATGGTCAGACGAATTGTGCAAATGTAAATTTAATTCTGTTAATAGTGGTGAAAATTAGTTTCCGCTTTTGAAATTGTAAATTGTAGCTTTTGAGGAAAAGTACGTAGTTTCAAGTATGTAATATCCTAAATATGGAATATCCCAGACTCTTGAAATTTTAATTAGTAGTAAAGGTTCGTTTTGATCAGACAGACTTTTGAAACACAAATTAAAATTTGTTGATATAGTGAAGAAAATTAGTGTTAGTTTGTAAAATGTGAAATATTTCCATTAGAACCAATTCCTGCGGTTTTAAGAAAAATTTTTCGAATTCTTCTATTTTTGAGTAAGTAGTAAAGTTTAATTTTAGTCAGAAAAATTTTGGAAAGTACTTACTTCTATTATAACAGTAACGAAAATTAGTTTTTACTTTTCTATCTATAATTTTTTGTAACAAAACAAAAAAAATTTTGCTAGTCTGAGTTTTGCATTCAGAATCAAACTTTGTAGTTTTAGGAATAATTTTACGAATTCTTCTAGTTTTAATTAATAGTAAAGTTTAGTTTCAGTAAAACTGTTTTTTTTAATGTAAATTAAAATTATTTTGGTCAGATAAATCTTTTAATATAAAATTTAATTGCATTAATAATGAAAATTATTAATAGTAGACTTTATTTTTACTTTTCTACCTTTCATTTTTTGTATTAAAGCAAAATGTTGTAGTTTCAAGAATAATTTTTCGAAAACTTTTAATTTGAATAAGTGGTAAATTTTAGTTTTAGTCAGACAAATATTTTTAATAAGTTTTAGTATTATGTTACACGGTTTCAGTTTTAAATAAGACTTTCAATACTCTTAAAATTTATTTTCTCTACATTTTTATTTTACTTTCACACAAAATTTATTTTCAGTTCATTTTCATTTCATTTTAACTCCATTTTCACTAAAAAAAATTATTTCTGTATTTTCCCTTAATTTTTTACTCGAAACTTTTTTTTACTCCATTTGAACTTCACTTTCACGTTCACTCAAAAATTATTTTCACTTTGACTCGAAATTTATTTTGACTTCAATTTCTTGTCACTTTTATTCAAAATTTATTTTTACTACACTTTCACTTGAAATTTTATTTTTACTCTATTTTCACTTCATTTTAACTCAAATTTTTTTACTTCATTTTCACTTCACTTTCACATTCACTCAAAATTAATTTTCTCTACATTTTTACTTCACTTTCACTCAAAATTTATTTTCAGTTCATTTTCATTATATTTTAACTCTACTTTCACTCAAAATTTATTTTTTCTCTTCATGTAACTCTTATTCAAAATTTATTTTTACTACACTTTCACTTAAAATTTTATTTTTACTCTATTTTCACTTCATTTTAACTCCAATTTTTTTTACTTTATTTTCACTTCACTTTCACATTCCTCAAAATTTATTTTTACTTCACTTTTTCGTTGGCTAACGATGTGGATTTTAACTTCGTATTGGAAAAAAAGGATAATGAAATAAAAATTTTGTAAAGATGAAAGTAATAAGAAAGAGAAGGAAGAGTAGAGTAAAATATTATAATATTATTATAATATAATATAATATTATATTAAATAGGTATAATTATTATATAATAATATAATAAATATAATAATTATATAGTAATGTAATAATATTATAATAATATAATATTATTAATAATAATATAATAACAATAAATAGTAGAGTAATAATAATAAATATATTATTACAATAATAATGATAGTGAAAATGAAGTGAAAATGTAGTAAAAATAAATTTGGTATAAAAGTGACATGAAATTAAAGTGAAAATAATTTTCGAGGCAAAGTGAAAGTGAAGTGAAAAAGCAGTGATAGTGGAATAGAAAAAAATTTTTTACTGAAACTAAAAGTGGAGTGAAAGTAAAGTGAAAATGGAGTAAAAATAGATTTTGAGTGTAATAGTGAAGTGGAAATGGAGTGAAAATAAATTTTAAGAGAAAATGGAGTGAAAGAGATTTTTGAGTTGAAGTGAAGTGAAAATGGAGTGAAAATAAATTTTAAGAGAAAATGGAGTGAAAAAGATTTTTGAGATGAAGTGAAGTGAAAATGGAGTGAAAATAAATTTTGAGTAAAAGTGGAGTGACAATTGAGTGGAAATAAATTTTGAATAAAAGTGGAGAGAGAGAATGAAAACACTGAGAAAAAATTTTTTTTAATTCGAAAATAAATTGTTAACAAAAAAATATGTTTAAATTAAGCATTTTTTATAATTGAATTAAACAAAATTTTTATTAAATCAAATTCATTATGTATTGAATAAAAATTATTATGTTTAATTCAAAGATAATTTTTGATTGATTTAAATAAATTATTTTCCCAGTGAATGAGAAACAGTATGAGAAAATACGTGAAAGAGTGGTAACAAGAGAGAAAAGGAGGGCAAAAAGAAAGAAAGAGAAAATGAGAGAAAGAGTGACAAAAAGAAGGATAGAGACTATGCGAGTGAGAATGAGAAACAGAATGACAGAAACAGAAAGGAGTGAGAGGAACCATGAGCGATATAATTCCATTTAAACGGAACAAACTGTCAGTAAGAATTTAAAGAGAGACTCTACTTTTCGAAATAGAAAAAAGTTTGGCTTAAGTCGCTTACGTATACACGGAAAAAGTTTTGTCTCTTTCTCCCTTCTTATTCTCTCCTCCTTCTTAAATCCCAACGTGGGGGAGGGAGATTTGAGTAGGGAGGGCCTTGTCTCCTCTCTTTGTCTTCATTTATTGTCTTTTATGATTATTAATGGTGCGAGCTAATGTAGCAGAATCATTTTAAGTTTTTGCTTTTTCCAGAAAAAGAATCAAGAAAAATGGTTAAATTTTTATCCAATGTTTGTGTATGAAAATTGTTTATTTTTTTTTCCTTTTTTGTTTTGCAGCATATTTTTTTTTCTTCTCTCTTGTATCAATCTATTTTCCGCCGCGTCTATCTATCGAGTATCATAGTGTACTTTATTCTAGGATAAGAGATAAAAATGTCTATTCTGTTTTATCTCAATGATGGTGGGAATACTGTTTATCCTTCTTTATTTGAGGATATGGAAATTAGATGTATTCTAGTTTTATACTATAATAGTAAAAAGGATTTTAAGTTGATCACTTTTCTTGGGGCATTTTGATACTTTTTTTTCGTGAATGTGTATTTTTGTGAATGTGTGTTTGTGAGTTTGTGGAGAATTGCATAGTTTTTATTATAGACGTCGTCATTTGGAAAGAAAGGAGTGAGTATTTGGGGAAAATCAAATTGAAAAGTCAGTGATTTATTTCTTTTGGTAATGAAACAATTTTGATGAAAAATTGAGGAGAGATGGTTTTTTTTTGTTTGAATTTTTAACAGAGGGAATTTAGTTTTAGTTGGGATTTTCTATTTTGATTAAAGAGGGTTTTAAATATGTTTGGGTTTTGTATGAGAGAAGAGCTCGTTTTTTTGTTATTTCTGGCTTTTTAGACAGTGAAATAAATAATGCTTTTTAGTACTTTACTGAAATGGGTATTTTTTGTATTGAATAAAAAAAAATGGAACGCTGGGAGATAATAATTTGGTAAAATTCTAAATGAATTTTGAAATTATTATCAATTTTTGCTGACAATTGATTGATTACTACCGAATAGTATATGATTAATTAATTTACTTCGTACATGAGAAACTGTCAAAATCTATCGATTCAGTTAATGAAATATTCTACTGATATGATTCGAACATTTAGGAGTTGAAAATTGAATTTAAAAGGAAAATTTTGTTAAAATAGAAAATTTATTATTATTTTTGTTTGTTTGTTTGTTTGTTTGTTATATTTATTATGTATTTTGGAATTAGAGAAAAATTTTAATTTTTGTATTAAAGCAAAATGACGCAGCTTCGAGAAGAATTTTTTGTATTTTTATTTTGAAAAGTACTTAAGTTTTGGTCAGGAAAAAATTTTTATTTTGTTTTTAAGTCTGTTAACAGTCATGAAACACAGTTTTTATTGTATAAATTAAAAAAAATTAAACGTCAGATTTAAAGATCATATTTCAGAAAGAGTTTTCCTAACTTTTGTAATTTTAATCAGTAATAATGTTTAGTTTTGGTCGGAAATATTTTTTTAATTATAAAATTAATTGTGTAAAAAATAGTTTTCGATTTTTAAATTCTAAATTTTTGCATCAAATCAATAAGACTAATAAGACTATCAGAGAGACTGTAAATTTTAATTTAATTTTGTTAACAGTTATGAAAATTAATTTTTGTTTCTTTTATTTCTGAATTTTCGTTTCAGAATAAAATGAAGTTTGTTTACGAAAATTTTTCCTTTTTCTTGAAAATTTAATTTGTTTTAAGTTTAGTTTTAGTCAGAAAAATTCTTTAAATATAAATTCAATTATGTTAATATAGTAGGGAAAATTAGTTTTTAATTTAAAAAATCAGAAATTTCGGCTCAGAACAAAAAGAGTCGATTTCAAGAATAATTTTCCGAAAATTTGTATTTTCAATGAGTAATAAATTAAAGTTTAGCTTTAGTCAGACAGATTGTTAAATATAATTTTAATAATGATACTAGAAATGAAAATAATTTTTTGTTTTTTAAGTTCCAATGTTGTGAATCAGATGAAAAGTTTAAAGTTTCAAAATAAATTTTTCGATTTGTTGGTAATTTAAATCAGTAGGAAAGTTTAGTTTTGGTCAGACATGTTTTTCAAATTTAAAGTTAATTTTGCTTCGAGGAATGAAAATTACTTTTTGTTTTTAATGTCCGAAATTTTTTAGCAGAAAAAAAGTGACGCTTTTAAAGAAGATTTTTTCGAATCCATATTTTAATTATAGTAGTAAATTTTAATTTTTAATTTTTAATTTTTAATTTTTAATTTTTAATTTTTAATATTTAATTTTTAATTTTTAATTTTTAATTTTTAATTTTTAATTTTTAATTTTTAATCAGACAAATTTTTTAAATATAAATGCTTAGAGCAGTGAAAAATATTTTTCATTGTTAAATTAACCATTTTTTCTAGTATTCAATAAAATTAGTATCTTTTACCCATTATTTTATTAAATACGAAATAAAAATGTTTATTTTTGAAAAGAAAAAAAAATATTCGTTAATTTTTAAATAAAATCAAACGGAGAGAAAATATTTTCCAATTGTCTATAGTTTCAAGTTTTTTTTTCCTCCTTATTCTTGATAATAATAATAAAAGAGTTTGTTTTAGATTTCTTCATCTAGTTCCCCTTTTTATATATATATTTGTTTCTTTGTTCGATAAGCATCTATTTTTGAAGAGAGCTATTTATTTCTGCTCAATTTTATCACTTTTCTGAAACATATGTTACGAATGGTGTTGCTATATCATGCGGTGAAAGAATTTTCCAATAAAAAATATAATATATAGGAAATATTTCGAATATATACTGTGACTAAACGAAAATAAAATTTAATATAACGTACAATTTTTTTCTAATTTCCTCCAATTCTCGATATTATTTTAAAATAAAAAAAAATTATTGGACAATTTTTAGATTTTTTGATATTTTTTAAATTAGTTATTTTTAAATAAAACATTTCAAATAAAATTTTTTTTCCGTTTACAATAATAATTCACTCTTCTCTGAAAATCAAATATAAATAAAGTTTTCATTAAAAACTAATTTTATTATTGTTTTTTTTCAAAATGGATTTGTTTAAAAATTTTCATTATCAATTGTCAATACTGTGGAAGGTATTTTATTATTTAGAACCTTTTTTCCTTGAAATCTGAAAAAGCAGAAATAAATTGGAAAGGTAGGATTAATTTTTAATGATTTTAGTAAAACTTTAATTCTCACCGAATTTTCCGCATTGTTTAAATGTTAAAAAACCTTCATTTTTAGTATTCAAAATTTTTGTCTCTTAGAAAAAAAAATATAATTTTTTTGTACAATTATCGTTTGATTTTTAATTATTAAAATTTGTAAAAAAAATTTGGACCCAATAATTATAATGTAATATTAATTTAATATTTTTATGAGAATTATTATTAAACATATGAATATTTCAATTATTTTATTTTTGAATATTTTAATGTTGAGATGTTAATTCTTACTTGTTAGTTATTTCTTGAATAAATTAATATTTCATTTGAAGAGTTTATAGGTTTTTCAAAAGCTATATTCTGATGAATTTTCAAATAAATATTTCCAATGAAAAAAGTTTCGATAATAAATTATATTAATTTTCTGTAAAGGCAAAACAAGGCATTATTGAATACCAATATGTATAAATTACAGAGTAGAATATTCAATATTTATTCGTGGAATGTGTACTCAATACGTTATACATTGAATACAATATAATAGCAAATTTTTCAAATAATAATTTCTTGTAATTATAAAATAAATTAATGTGGTAGAGTTAATGACAATTTTACCCCCCCTCCCCCTCTAAAAATAATTTTATACGATAAAAAATTATTTACTTTGAAATTTAATTTTTTCTTTTGTGGAATATTTTTTAATTTAATTAGTAAATTAAATCAAATACATGTTAATTTAATTATTAAATTAAATTAAATATTTTTAATTTAATTATTAAATTAAATTTAATATTTTCAATTTAATTACTAAATTAAATTTAATATTTTTAATTTAATTATGAAATTTGATTTAATTATTAAAATTGAATGGAAAGAAACTAATTTCGAAAAATGATAAAATTTACATTTTTAAATTTGTTTCTGCATGAATTTTTTTTTTTACTATTTTTTAGTATTTCTTTTTTCAAAAGTTAATTTAGACATTGAAAAGTACTGACTTTGTTTTACTGACTCTCAACAAACGTGCTGCGAAAAATTAATTTACCCATGAATTTTTTTATTCTTTTTTCGATTTAAGCAGAAAAAAAACTCCTTCCTCATACATTAGAATGGAGAGAAGAAAAAAAAAGGACTGAAAATAGAGTGAGATTTTTCTACACTTTTTTTTACTTGTGTACACGTCGACAATTTTGCATGAGTACATACAATAGTTGTGTCTATATAGGGAGTATAATACTCGTATGTAAATACATATATTTAAATATATACGAAGTGTGAATCTAACAAACTTGTTTTCATGTTTTTTAATTGAATAAAAAAAATGCTTGGTTCAGTAAAATTATATAACCGTGAACAAGTGGTACAGAAAGGTAAAACAAATCAATAACCGTTTGTCCACTCTATGAATGTTAATAGAACGTGAAATGAGCTGTAATTAATTTCAATTTATGACATGTGTATATACACATTTATAGATATAAATATATATATTTATTTATATGTCTATACGTTGAATTCAAATTATGTTTTAGCAAGTTATTATTCTCTCATTAATAATTAAGTGGAATAATAATAATCAAGAGGTGAAATTAAAAATAAATAATATATCATTGTGATTAAATTTTTGCATTTTTTAAAAATAATGGAAAAATTAAGAGAGAAGAATTTAAGTGTGCAAATAACTGTAATAATGATTTTTAAAAAAATTTTAATTTAGATTTTTTTAATTTAAAAAAATATAAAATAAAAAAATAAATAAAGTAAAACAGAAAAAATATATAAAGAAATTGAAGAAATGAAAAAAGGTAATTAAGATCAAAAAACAAAAATAAATAGTAATAAAATTATTGAATTAAAAAATATTAATAACCCAGAAAAAGATACATTTGACTTAGAGCCTTTATCTAAAAAAAATAAATAGTAATAAAATTATTGAATTTAAAAAATATTAATAACCCAGAAAAAGATACATTTGACTTAGAACCTTTATCTATAAAAAGTAAATATCAAAAAATACAATTGTTTTTAAGTTAAGGACAAATTTCAGGTAATAAACATTTTTTTTGTTTTATTTTCGTAATAGAAAATTTTTTAGTAACCTTATTCATTTAAAAGTAATAAAAAAAATTTTTAAAAAATATTCTAATAAAAAAAACATAATATAATATTCTAATTATTATTATTGTTTTAATATTCTATTAAAAAAAATTAAAAATTAATTTTTGGTTTTAAAATTACGAATTTTTGGGTGAAAATAATAGGGAGCAGTTTTATAATTAAATACAACTAAATAAAAAAACTAAACTAAATAAAAAAATACAACTAAATTAAATAATTATATACAACTCTTCTTTTATTAGTTGGTAAATTTTAATTTCGATCAGACAACGTTTTGAATTTGGAATTAGATTTTGTTAAAAGAATTAAAAAATACGTTTTGTTTTTTAAATTCACATTGAAAGGAAATAAAAGTCGCAAATATAAGAAGAATATTCTAAATTATAATTTTAAGTAGTGGTTAATTTTGATTTTAGTCAAAAAATTTTTTGAAATATAAATTTAATAATTTCAATAGTGGTGAAAATCAGTTTTCGCTTTTGAAATTCTAAATTATAGATTCTGAATGCAAGTACGTAGTTTCAAGTAGAATATTCTAAACGTAGAATATCCTAAACTCTTTCAATTTTAATTAGGAGTAAAATTTAGTTTCGGTCAGACAAACGTTTCATTAACAAATTTGAATGTATTAATTATGAAGAAAATTAGTTTTTGTTTCTTAAATTTTGAATTTTTGCATTATAATTAATACTCGCAGTTTTAAAAAGAATTTTACGAATTCTCCTATTTTTAAGTTAGTAGAAAAACTTGGTTTTAGTCAGACAAATTTTTGAATGTAAAATTTAATTCTATTAATAGTAGTAACATTTAGTTTTTTACTTTTCCATCTGTGATTTTTTGTATTAAAACTAAAAAACGCAGTTTCAAGGAAAAAAATTCAAAAAAAGAATTTTCTAATTCCATTGAGTGGTAAATTTCTATTTTGTTCAGACAAATTTTTTTAAAATTATATATTTTTAATTCTCTTAACAGTAATAAGAATTAGTTTTCGTTTCCTTAAATTAAATGTGAATTTTTGTATTAGAATTAAACTCCGTTGTTTGGAGAAAAATTTATCGAATGTTTCAACTTTTAATTAGTAGTTAAGTTTAGTTTCAGTCAAAAAAAATTTTTCCAATGTTAATTAAATTTATTTGAATAGTAATAAAAATTAGTTATTGCTTTTTGATTTCTTTACTTAATATTATATTAGAAGTTGGAATTTCCAAAAAGAATTTTCCAAGACGCAGTTGTAAGAAAATGTTTCCGAACTTTTCTAATTATAATTAGTAGTTACGTTTAGTTTCAGTCAAAATTTTTTTCAATTTAAATTATATTTATTTGAATAGTAATAAAAATTAGTTTTTGATTTTTAATTTCTAAATTTTATATTATATTACAAGTTGGAATTTCCGAAAAGAATTTCCTAAGTTTTTGGAGGTTTAATTAAGAGTAAATTTTTTGTCAGGAAAATTATAAAAATTTAATTTTAACTGGATTTAATTTAATTAGATTTAATTTTATGTTTTTTAAGTCTGTATTTTTTTTATGAAAATTAGTTTTTGTTTTTTACATTTCTCATTTTTGCATCAAAATTAATGCTGGCAGTTGTAAACTGTATTTTTCCAATTTCTCTAATTAAAATTAGTAGTAAATTTTATTTTTTGCCAACAAAATTATTTTTAATATTTACATACCGTTGTTAGCATTTTAGTGAAAATTACTTTTTGGTTTAAAGGTTCTTAACTTTTACATTAAAAGAGAAAGACGCTGTTGTATGAAAATATAAAAAAAAAATTTGTTGCCAAAAAATAAAATTTACCAATTTAAATTTACCAATTTTTTTTACTTTTCATTAGTAGTAAAGTTTAGTTTTAGTCCGAAATTTTTTTCCTAATTATAAATTTATTGCTAATGACTGTATTGGAAATTATTTTTTAATTATTTTTTTTCATTTTTAATTTTTAATTCTTTAAATCCTGAATAGTTTTAAAGAAGTAAAAATCGTAACTTTTGCGAGAATTATTTCAAATTTCTCTCTAAATTAGTAGTATAATTAATTTTCGATCAGACACAGTTTCTAGATTTAATTTTTTACCTCTGGTTATAAGAATAGGGAAAATTTCTGTTTGTTTTTAAAAAGTTCTCAAGTTTTTGCAAGAGAACAGATGGTCGCAGTTTAAGAAAAAAATTTCCGATTTCTTGTTATTTTAATTGGTAGCAAAGTTCAGTTTCGTTCAGACAAGTTTTTCTCGATATAAACTTAATTTATCCAACAGTAATGAAAATGATTTTTTTTTGCTATTTTAAACCCTAAAACAAGGTGACGATTTTTTTGAATTCTTGTAAATTTTAATTAGTAAAAAAGTTCATTTTTAGCCAAACATATTTATTTTATATTAATTTAATTCGTTCAATTATCTGAAAAATTTGTTTCTGTTTTTTAAATGCTGAATATTTTTATCTAAATTATATATAACGCAACTTTTGGAAGAATTTTTTGAATTTTTTTTTCACTCTAGTATTAAATTTCAGGTCCGGACAGACAAATTTTTTAATTTTTCTTCTACTTCTAATTTTTCGGTTCAAATTAAAATTTTTTTGTGCACAATATTTTTACTTCAAGCAAATAGTTAATTTTGCAGGCTCTATGAAAAATGTAATTTATTCAATTTAAATAAACAATACTTGGTTAAAAAAAAATTTCTCTTTGGATAAACATAAAAATATTGATAAATAGTACAATAAATTTTTTTTATTGAAAAAAGTAACAATAAAATTGTATACAAAATAATAATATTGAGTATTGAAAATAATAGAAAATGAATGACTCGTAAATAGTAGAAATAATAATAATTATAAAAATAATAATAATAATTTATTTCTTAAGGGAAATTGAACCATCATGATGTCACAATTTTTAATCAAATGCTTAGAAAAAATTATGACGTCACAATGGTTTAAATGCCCTTCATAATAATAGTGAAATATTAAATTATATAATACAGAAATAGTAAGAATAATAATGAGAATAATAATATTAATATTAATAATAATAATAATAATAATAATAATAAAAATAATTATAATAATAATAATAGTAGTTAGTAAAATATTATATTACATAATACACAAATAGTAATAATAATAATAATAATAATAATAATAATGAGAATAATAATATGAATAATTATAATAATAACAACAATAGAAATAATAATAACAATAATAATGAGGGACCGCAAACAATTTGTGGTTTGTTGAAAAGATAAACTAACCAGAGATGAAAGAGCGTGTTCTATATCGAATATTAGACTTTATTCAACTGAAATCAATTTTACTCTTCGTAGAGCTGAAAACTTCCACACTGATTTCATTTTCAAAAGCCTGTCAGATCGCGAATGGAAGGAATTTTCCAATTTCTTGCTTTCTCAATCATGTACATGTGCTTAGCAAATAAAATTCTTTAATACTTCTATTGAAATGGAAAATTGCAGTGTTTAAATAAAATTCGAATTATTTTTTTTCCGCTTCAATGCATTTATTAATGATTTTCAATTTGTCTACATCTGTTCTTTTTCCCCTATTATTATTTTCTATACGAATAAATTTTGTATTTCGAACAACTTTATTTTTGTGTTATTTAATTTATCGTTTCACTTACGAGCCTTTTAACGATTTTTAAAGTACCTTTATTTTTTTTAAATGCGGAATAATGTTTTTAAAATTTTTTTTTCCTTATTTGTTCAACGATTTTTACATTGTTTTTTTACAATATTTTTTTTTTTCTACTCTTTCGTTTTTTTTTATTTTTTTTTTTTGCAGACGTTTTTATTTATGTTTTTTTGGAACAATGGCAATTAGAGGGCAATGAATTTATTATTTCTAGATAAAACGCTATTGAGTTAATTTAGTGAAAAAGAAATCGATTGAAATATTGTTATTTTAATTGGGTGTAAAATTTTTGGAATTTTTTGCATCATTGACTAGAGTTGAAGGGAAATTGTTGCGATTAATCAAATTCCAAATTGCATGTTTGCTGTGGTAATTATGATTCGCTGTGAACTTGGGAAAATTTCTCAAAATCCATTCAAATAATTCTTTTTCAAAATATGAAGAAGTGAATATTAAAAAAAAGGAAAATTATGAAAATACTATGCTAATGAATCCTTTTGCATTAAGTAAAAAGCTAGAAAGTGAAAGCAAAATGAGATGCAAAAAAGATCGCTCATTATAGATTAAATATTCGAAATTAAAAATTCAAAATTTCCTTCATATTGGCGTAATTAAAATATGTATTTTTTTCAATTCTTTCTTTTAAAGGGGGAAAAAAATTTTTTTTTTATAACTTTTCTCAGTTTTTTTATTCCTCTTTTTTCTATTATTTTTACTCTTATTTGCGCTGTTTTTTTTATCTTCGTTTTTTACTATTCTCGTTACTCATAAATTTTCACTCATTGTTTGCTGATATTTTTACTCATCTTCCATTCACTTTTTTTTAGTCACTTTTCAAACAATAGGAGGATTCAGGAGCAGTTTACCATGAATATTCAGAGTTCCTGTGATTGAAAAAAAAAAATTTTTTTATTTTTTATCCACGCAACGAATAATGTGCAAATATTTGTTAAGATAAAATGCTCAAGTAAAGACAACGATGGTTGATAGTGGTGGTGGTGGTGGTTTTTTTTTTTTTTTTTTTTTTTTTTTTTAAACGACAATTGACATACTTTTGGTTTTATGCTCCCATCACGAAAGCCAGGTTCGTGGAGTAACGACTTTTTTATGTAACATCTTCTTTTTCAGACTATCCCTCTGCAGTTACGGCCGAAGTAGTCGGGATGAACGCCAATTCGTTAGATCGTACACTTAAACCCTTAGACGTTGATTTAGCGCCGACTCTTCCGATGACTTTCGGCACTGAAAATTCTACAGTCATTTCTTCTCAGTCCGGATCCACTGCTTTGTTGCCCTGCGTTGTTCACAACATTGGCGAAGGAGTGGTGAGTGTTTTATAATTATTTATTTTTCTTTGTTTATAGAAATTTTTTTTTTGTTTTAGAGAATATTTTTGTATAGATTATTCTTTTATAGAATAAATTCTAATAGAATTTTTTTTACTGAAAATTTTTTGGTAATAGAATATTTTTTTCATAAAATATTTTTCAACAGAATATTCTTTTAGTACAATATTTTTTTGTAGAATATTTTTTGTTAATAGAATAATTTTTACAAAATATTTTTTATCAGAATATTTTTTAATAGAATATTTTTGTTAATAGAGTATTTTGTTACAAAATATTTTTTTAAATAGAATACTTTTAAATAGAATATTTTTTACAGAATATTTTTTTAATAGAAAATTTTTTCACCGAATATTTTTTGTTAATAGAATATTATTCAACAGAATATTTTTTTAGTACACTATTTTTTAATAGAATATTTTTGTTAATAATTATTTTTTAGTAGAATATTATTTTACAGAATATTTTGTTCTTACAATATTTTTTTACAGAATATTTGTTTAGTAGAATATTTTTTTACAGGATATTTTTTTAGTAGAATATTTTTTACAGAATAGTTTTTTAGTAGAATATTTTTTATTAGAATATTTTTTGGTAATATAATATTTTTTAACAAAATATTTTCTTAGTACACCATTTTTTAATAGAATATTTTTTTACCGAATATTTTTGTTATTAAAATATTTTTTATTAGAATATTTTTGTTATTTAAATATTTTTTATTAGAATATTTTCCAACAAAATATTTTTTTAGTACAACATTTTTTGTTAATAGAATATATTTTACCGAATATTTTTTGTTAATAGAATAATTTTTACAGAATATTTTTTTCATAGCATATTTTTGGAAAGAATAATTTTTTAGTAGAATACTTTTTAATAGAATATGGCCCCATTTTTTTCTATTTTTTGTTCTTACAATATTTTTTTAACAGAATATTTTTTACATAATAGTTTTTAAGTAGAATAATTTTTATTAGAATATTTTTTGTTAATAGAATATTATTCAAGAGAATATTTTTTTAGTACACTATTTTTTAATAGAATATTTTTCAATATAATATTTTTGTTAATTATTATTTTTTAGTAGAATATTTTTTGGTAATAGAATAATTTTTATAGAATATATTTTTAATAGAATATTTCTGTTAATAGAATATTATTTTACAGAATATTTTGTTCTTACAATATTTTTTTACAGAATATGTTTTTAGTAGAATATTTTTTTCAGAATAGTTTTTTAGTCGAATATTTTAAATTAGAATATTTTTTGGTAATAGAACATTTTTTTACCTAATATTTTTGTTAATAAAATATTTTTTATTAGAATATTTTCCAACAAAATATTTTTTTAGTACAACATTTCTTAATAGAATATTTTTTGTTAATAGAATATTTTTTACCGAATATTTTTTCTATAGAATATTTTTCAACAGAATATTTTTTTAGTAGAATATTTTTCAACAGAATATTTTTTTAGTAGAATATTTTTTACAGAATATTTTTTTAATAGAATATTTTTTTAATAGAATATTTTTTTAATAGAATATTTTTTCACTGAATATTTTTTGTTAATAGAATATTTTTTTATAGAATATTTTTTTCATAGCATAGTTTTGGACAGAATATTTTTTTAGTAGAATACTTTCTAGTAGAATATGGCGCCATTTTTTTTCTATTTTTTGTTCTTACAATTTTTTTTTACAGAATATTTTTTATTAGAATATTTTTTGTTAATAGAATATTTTTTGCAGACTATTTTTTTCATAGAATATTTTTGTACAGATTATTTTAATTCATAGAAAATATTCTTTTATTAAATATTTTAATAACCTTCTTCTCCCTCGTAAAATATTTTACTTACATTAGCGCCATTTTTTCTATTGTTCGTAAGAACTGGATAGTTCCCCCTCCCCCCCTGTAATTTATAGAGACCCCTTTTTGAAAATTTATTTTGCAATCTGAATTTTCTGAATTTATTAATAAACATATTTTTTGCTATAAAAAAAATATGGGCAAAAAGAAAAAAAAATTTTTTTTTAGTGAAATTTTCTAATTAATTGTTGTTCATTAAGATAATTGCGTCAATTCATTTTGGGATTTACTGGTTTATTACTGAAGTATGTATATATACATATAAATTAATTTGTTTCCAACGAACGAAAAGTTTGGTTCGTTCCCAAAAGATTTGAAAGTCTCAGGAGATTCTCTGTGGGGACAAAATTAAATTCGAAACGATATTCAGATGTGAAAATTTTATATCTGTATATAGTCGACGTTTGCAAATAAGGGGGGTAAAAATAATTACACTTGAGAATATTGAAATTTTTTCTTATTTATTTTTTTGGGTCTCGATGTCGAAGTAATTATAATTTTTTTTCTCTTTTTTCCTGAAAATTAATGTTTCTTCGTCGAGAGGATTTGTTTTTTGGGAGGCAAACATTTAGGATAATTGATGAAATTTTGTAAATTTTCGTTTCGTTTCGTTTTTTTTTTTTTTGAGGAAGAAAAGAGAGATGTTTAGATTTATTTTTCGATAATTGAAAATTTTAGTAGGTGGTAGTAGTGAAGATCAATTTTAGTAAGATGTAGAAAAGTTTCTATAATTCTTGTTTATTTACTAGTAGTAAATTTTTTTTTGTCAGACAAAATTCTGAAGTACAAATAATACTAATTTTTGTGAAAGCTAATTTTTTTAAGAACAGTATAAAAATGTAGTTTTTGGTTTTTAAACATTGAATTTTTGTAGAAAAACTAAAAAATTAAATTAAATTAAATTATTTTAGTGATCAAAACAAAATTCCAGGGAACATTTTTTTGAAAAAATTTATGTTCCAAAATTAGTTAGATAAAAAACAAATGAGTTTTTCATATGATAAAATTTAATAATAATCATATTTTTTTAAAATTCTTAACCTGAAAACGATTTTTTTTAAATGCTAAAACTTTTGAAAATATTAATTTTTTCATTCTTCAATTTTTTTTATAGATTCAAAAACATATTTTCTGCCCAATTATGTTTGGCTTTCATAATCTGTGAATTTTTTGAAAAAATAATAATTCAAAAAGGGTCAAAATATTTTGTGACCAATTTTTTATGACCATTGAATTTGACCATTGAATTTTTCTGAAAAATTACTATCAAAATAATTTTATTGAATATTTAAAATATTTTCTCCATATAGTTGAAAATATAGTTGTATTTTTTGTTTTTTTTGAAAAGAAATCAGTCGTATTGCTAAGAAATTTTTTTAGGAAATTCTTATTGTTTTCCTCAGTAGTAAGTATTAGTTTTTGTCAGACAATTTTTTTTAACATAAAATTCAATTCTGCCGGATTAATTAAAAATTAATTTTGGTTTTTAAATTTTAAAATTTTTGTGTAAGAAATAAAAAAATGCAGCATTAAGAAGAACTTTTCCAACTTTTTTAATTTAATAAGTAGTAAATTTTAATTTCTGTAAAGTTAATTTTCAGTTCCTAAATTTAACAATTTTTGTACGAAAATGAAAAAAAAGACTTGTTTTTTTGGAAAAATGTTCTGATAAACGAACAAAAGCAGAACAAAAGATCGCAGTTTGAAAAAGAATTTTTCGAATTCTTGAAAATTTAATTAGTAGCAAAGTTTAGTTTTAGTGAGAATTGTTTTTCAAAGGGAAATTCTATTCTATTAAAAATATTGAATATGAGCTTTTTTTCTTAAAGTCTAAATGAATATTTTATGAAAGAAATAAAGAACTTAACTTTAAACGTATTTTCCATATTAATAATTATTTTTTGAATCAGTAATAAACTCTAATTTTGGTCAGACAAAGTTTATTAACTTTATTTTATTTTTGCTGAAACTGGAACGAAATTAAGTATTTCTTTGTATAAGCCCAGAATTTATCGTTTTAAAGTAAAAAAATGCAGTTTTTAGAAGAATTTTCCAAAATTATTTTTGTCATATTAATAAGTAGTAAAAAATAGTTTTCGTCAGACAATTTGCTCAGTTATAAATTTAATTATGCTATCAATGACAAAAATTAGTTTTTGATTTATATGTTCTAAATATTTGTGTTAGAAAAATTGTTGTAATTTCAAAAAGATTTTTCTAATTTTTTAAATTTCAATTTCAATTAGTAGTAAAGTTCAATTTTGATCAGACAGATTTTTAAATACAAATTAAATTTTTTGAGAGAGGAAATTTTTTTTTAATTCGAAATTTTTGCACTAGAATTAGAAAAAAGTGGTTTTAAGAAAATTTTCCAGAAGTCTTCTAATTTTAATTTATATTAAAGTTTAGTTTCAGTCAGACAAATTTTTTATAAATAAAATTTTAATCTTTTATTAGTAGCAAAATTAGTTTTCAGGTTTTTATTTCTATAATTTTGCATCACAATCAATGGTCGTAGTTTCAAAAAAATATTTCTAGTGATTTTCTGATTTCAATAAGTAGTAAATTTTAGTTTTGTCGACAAAAATTTTTTTATTTAAATTTTAAGTTTGTTATAATAATTATGAAAATTGATTTTTTTTCTCGTTTATCGCTCAATTTTCGTTTTAGAATAAAATAGAGTTTGTTTTCGAAAAATTTTCCTTAATCTTAAAATATTATTTAGTAGTAAACCTTAGTTTTCATCAGACATATTTTTTAAATAAAAATTTAGTTTTGTAAATAGTAGAGAAAATTTGATTTTAGTTTAGAAATTTAGTTTTGCTTCTTTACAAACAAAAGTAGTGTTAGGAATTGATTTTTGTTTAGTAGTAAATTTTAGCTTTGGTGAGAGAAATTTTTAAGTAATTATTTTACTTTTCTTCAAAATATTGAAAACGAGTTATTATTTTTTAAGTTCTGAATTCTTCTTGGAGGAGTAGAAGACGCAACTTTAAGTAGAACATTTCCAAGTTTTTTTTCTGATTAGTAGTAAGTTTTTGTTTTAGTTAGTCAGACTTTTTGAATATAATTTTAATGGTGTTAACAGTATTTAAAATTGAAGAAAGTGAATTTATCATTCGGTAGTATTAATATTAAAGGTGAATGAATTTAACAATTATTTTTATTATTTATTATTATTTTTATTGAATAATTGTTAAATTCTTTCACCTTTAGTATTTAAAATTATTTCAAGATGATTTTTCAATCTTTTTCTATTTTTAATTAGTCGTAAATTTTAGCTTTGGTCAGACAATTTTTTAAGTTTAAATTTAATTTTATTAATTAGGAATTAAAGTGTAATAAAAAAATAAAAAATTAAAGAACAATTAAAAAATTAGGAATTAAAGTGTAATAGAAAAATAAAAAACTAAAGTATAATAAAAAAATTAAAAATTGAAGAACAATAAAAAAATTAAGAATTAATGGTATAAAGTATAAAAATAAGTAAATAAAAATTTGTTAAAAGAGTAAAAATGCTAAAGCAGTGGAAATAATTAATGGTCAGACACACAGTAGCAGAGATAATAACCTTTCGAATACTAACTTGAACTGAAAATATGTCAAGTGGAGAAATAATTACTTATTTAAAGTTAAACTATTCTATTTTTATTATTTCATCAAATATATTCAACTACATGCTACGTTTGATGTTTTAATTATTAATTTCGCAACAGATGGATAACAAGTATGTGGGGAGAAAAAAAATTTGATATATTCTGATTTACATTTCTTGAATTATATCTGCGTTTTAATTAATTAAATCAGAAAAATATGAAGCTGCAGAATTGTGGCGTCGGTGGTATCGGTATAGGTGAAACCCTCGATGCCCCAGAATCTGAATGCATTATTGTACGAGGGAGATCAGTTCAGCGACTGCGTACCAGGTGAACGATATCTGGGCAAAGGGTGGAAACTGCCTGCATATTTACCAAATCATATCGTTTATATGCAACACGTCGAAATCCGCGAATCATATAACTATATACCATTTTACAAATTCAAAGGTGAAAATAGCAAAAAAAAGGGAGGAAAAAAAAGAAACAGGAACATTGTTACTAATAAACGATACGCTTTATTTAGAATTTTATTTAAAATTCGAATTTTCAAAATCTGACATATTTATATTGTATAGAGAGGATAAATATTCGAAGCGGAGACACAAAATCAATTGTTATTCTTAGCAAGCGAAAGAATTAATTTGCAAAATTTAAATTAAAAAAAAATTCTCCCATGTATTTCGTAAAATGAAAATACTGTCACTAAAGATCAATTTTTCATTTCGTTTTTTCGCCAAACTCCATATTACTCAAAACAATTGGCGAATTTAAATTTTATTACCGATTGTGAATAAAATATATAACGTTAATCGTCGCATAAATTGTTTTCGTATTCAATTATTAAAATTGATCCGATAAAGCAGATTATAAATATTTAAAAAAAAATTAATCAACAGTTAAAGAAATAAAAATGAAAATTTATAAAAAATAAAAAAACTAAACTCATAAACTTTAAATAAACAACAGAGCAAAATAAAGGATTAAAAAATTAAATACGGAAGGCGAAAAAAAAAATGTAAAATATAAACAATTGTGAAATAAATAATAAAGTAAATAGAGGAAGAAAAAAAAGACAAAGTAAAAGAGAATGACGAGCAGATAAATCGAAAAGAATAAATAAAGGGGAAAATAATTAATCACTATTTTTGACAAGCATTTTTTTTTTAATGGTTTTCTATATTTTGAGGAAACTTCCGGGTTTATATTCGTTCCCATGAAATAGAGATTCAGTTTTTACACACAATAACACGACAACAACAATAAGGGTAAAATAAAAGTTATCTAGAAAAAGTTTTTTCGTCACGTAAGCACTTTTTGTCGCAAGTTGGGTGAAAAAGCTCTCGAAATATTTTTTTTTTGTGTCATAGAAAACATTAGAGACGTAACAGTGCAAAGCTCCAGTCATGCTTACATTTTTCGGGGGAAAAATTTTTTGACTTTGAAAAAAAAGAGAGAAGTGAGTCACTGTGAGCTGCATTGTTGAAAATAAAATTTCAAGTAGTATCGAGGGAATTTGAAAACTTTTTCGATCCTTTTAATATATATATATATATATATATATATATATATATATATATATATATATATATATAAAGTCACAGAAACAAAAAAGAAAGAAATTTTCAAATAGAGAAAAAGAAAATGCAAAAATGTTTTGTGCTTTTTTGGGTGGCGGAGAAATTGTACAATTTGTTGATAAGTCGTGTGTAATGGGATTTAATTTTTAATTTGGGAAAAAGAAAATAAAGATATGGAGATTTTTGTATTTAGAAACATTTTTATCTCTAGGATTTTTGATAATCTCGTTTTTGCAATTTTGTATCGAGATAATAGGTCGCAGGGTCAGAATTTTCCAATTAATTTACTTAATTAATAAAGTTAATAACTAAATTTTAAGCAGGAGTAAATTTTGGCTTTAGTCGGACAAACATAAACTTTCTAACTTTTCTAATTTGAAACAGTAATAAATTTATTAGTCTTTTTTTTATTAAAATTTTTTTTTGTAAATTTTAGTTCCGGTCAGACAATTTTTTTAAATGTTAATTAAATTCTGTTAAAATTGAAAATTACTTTTTGTTTCATAAATTTTCGATATTTTTTTTAAATAACGAACGCAACTTTCAGGAGAATTTACAGAACTTTTCTTTTAATTAGTAGTGAATTTTAATTTCGGTCAGATAAATTTTTTAAATGTAAATTAAGTTTTACTAAAATTCCTTTAGCAAAATATTGCTAAATAGCAAAATATTTAAAATTTAGAAACCAAAAATTTTTTTGCACTATAAATGGATTTAAATTTAGAAGCAGAAATAAATTATTATATTGAAAAAATGTGTCTGACTGAAACTAAATTTGCTACTAATAAAAATTGAAAAAATACGGAATATTATTTTTAAAACAATGAATTAATAATAATAATAATAATAATAATAATAATAATAATAATAATAATAATAATAATAATAATAATAATAATAATAATAATAATAATAATAATAATAATAATAATAATAATAATAATAATAATAATAATAATAATAATAATAATAATAATAATAATAATAATAATAATAATAATAATAATAATAATAATAATAATAATAATAATAATAATAATAATAATAATAATAATAATAATAATAATAATAATAATAATAATAATAATAATATATTTATTGGTGGTAACGAGGAAAAAAATACAGAGAATGTACAAAATATTAAAAAAGATACAGTGCACACTCGATGCTATAAAAAACACGTTACAATGTTCACGCCTATCTTTATTCCTTGGAAACCGCTTTCGCATTACGTCATGGAATTAAGGTGATCGGCGACTGGTGTTTTCCCTCTTGGTTATTTTAATTTTTTGATCTTTCTATTTCGTCAGTTTTCTTTTGTCGGAGTACATATTCTACGTAGTTGGCGACCTTTATCCAGGCTTGTTGATTGGTAAGCATTTTGCCTACTATATTGTCGGGTGTTATTTCTCCTATCTCAGCTTCTAGCGTCGTTCTTTTGTGTACCCATCTGTCGCATACAAAAAATGTGTGTCCAACGTCGTCTTTCTTGTAGTTGCAGTAGCAGCATTTTTGGACTTCTTGTTTTACCTATTTTATAGAGGAACGCCTGGAAAATATCCATGTCCTGTCAGGAATTGTGTTAGGTAGTAGTTTACATCTCCAAAGTTTCTTTGTGTCCAGGATGTAAGATTTTTAATAAGTTTAGCTGTCCATCTTCCCTGGGTTGCGTTCTCCCATCTTCTCTGCCATGAATCCATCGTGACTTTCCTGGCTTCCTGTTTTGCTATAGTTGTTCCGACTTCTTTTTTCATACTGAAGATGAGTTTTCTTTCTAGCGCTAAGAGATCAACTGGTATCATCCCAGCGATGACGAGTGTTGCTGCTTCTGACACGGTTCTGTAGGAGCAGGGTAACCCTTAGTGCAGCTCTACGTTGAACTCCGGCCATCCGTTTCCTGTATTTCTCGATTTTAAGTGAGTCCGCCCAGACTTCCGCGCCATATACATAATAGATATAGCGACAGACATAATAAGTTCGGCGCTTACATGTTTTAGGTCCATCTATGTTTAGCCACAGAGTCTACTTAGGTTCGTCGTTTTTCGTCGCTGCTTTGTCTGCTGCTTGTTGAATGTGCTTCCAAAACGTGAGCTTCGAGTCTATTTGGATTCAAGTTGCTTCACTGCGGTCTTTGTCTGTATGTCGTTCTCACTTACTCGTAGTTTTACTTCCAGGTTGATGCGCTTCGTCGTAATGATTACTATTTCAGTTTTCTGTAGGGCCAAGCTTAAACTATGGTCCTCCATCCAGCTAGTCACTTTTCTCATTACTTCGTTCAGCTTCAATTGACACTGCTCAAGATTGCGGGCAGCAATTATGGCAGCTATGTCGTCTGCGTAGCCTACTAGGAAGGAGTCTTCTGGCATCTCCAGTTTTAGGATGTCGTCGTAGGTGGCATTCCAAAGGTCCGGTCCCAGAACTGAACCTTGTGCGGCTCCTGCGGTGTCACCTTTCTTCTGCGCGAGTACCCTGCATTGTATCGTACAGCAACGTTCTATCTTTGAGGTAGTTCCTAAACTATGCGGTAGAGACAGGGTGGGAGCTGAAATCTATCTTTGAGGGCCTGCAGAGTGTCCTTCCATCGCAGCGAATTGAAGGCATTTTTAACGTCCAGGGTAACCAGCAAGACCGTTGGGCGCGGGAAAAATGGTTCCCCTTCTTCGTCTGGGTAGCTGCATCCATGATCCTTTGAATTGCGGTCCACTGTACTAAGGCCTTTTCGAAATCCGAATTGTCGGTCCGAGAGATCACCAGCTTTCTTGATTTCTATTTGCAGTCTAGATTTTAACAGCTTCTCAAATAGTTTTCCAGCAGTGTCAAGCATGCACAAAGGTCGGTATGCAGACGGGGGCATTTTTATCACCTTTGTCTTTGCTGATGAGGACTAGCTTCTGTTTCTTCCATCTTCTCGGGAAAACATCCTGTTCTGAGACAGCTGTTAAACATCTCCAGGAGGAGCTGGTGGTTGCCTCGGTGAATAACCTTGAGTATTTCGCCTGGTATACCCATCTGGACCTGGTGATTTTTGTCTTTAATTGATCTTATTACTGCATTCCTGAGTTCAAGAAAGTCGAACGGCGTTATTTTCTTCCTCTATCAGATCCGGCACTTCATCGTTTCTCCAGCTGATGGGTAGGAAACAGGGCTGAAATGATTTGCTCCATTTCCTTCCATTCTTTAATATTTGCGGATTTAGTTTTTCCTAATTTTTGGGTTACAATTTTGTAACCTCTTCCCCATGGATCTTTGTCGACGTCTTCTTTTAAGGAATTCCAGCAGGCTCGTTTACTTGTCTTTATTTCATTTCGTAGCTCCTTTCTTGCTTGGTGGTATTCCTCTTGCTTCATGGTGTAAAGCGTGCAGGACCTTTTGGTGCGTTGAGCTTTTCGTCTAGTTCGAAAACACTTTCTCCTTAAATCCGCAATCCGTGGTGTCCACCAGTAAATGCTCTGTGATTTCGACGGGTTTGTTTTCGAGGCATAGCAGCAGCGCTTGCACGGTCTATTAAAAGCATAGTGCGGTCCACTGCGGCTTCAGCATCTATTTCGCATTTTGCGTTTTTAAGCTCTGTTATCGCTTCACGTTGATGTTTTGTGATTAATTCCAAAAGTTTTCCTTGGTTTAACTTCTTTAAATTCCATTTTCGCGTTACTTCTAGGGACGGGTTACCAATGTTCTTCGGTCCTAATGTTGAAATAAATGTATTGGTGATCACTAGCTGTGTAATCCTCCAGTACTCTCCAACTTTCGACTTGGTGGACTAATTCTTCCGTGGCGAAACTAATAATCGATTATTGTTTCCTTACATCCTGGTCGTCTAAAGGTAGAAGTAGAGCCTGTGTTTAGGAGGATTAAACCTATAATAATAATAATATAATAATAATAATAATAATAATAGTAATAATAATAATAATAATAATAATAATAATAATAATAATAATAATATAATAATTAATAATAATAATTAATTAATAATAATAATAATAATAATAATAATAATAATAATAATAATAATAATAATAATAATAATAATAATAATAATAATAATAATAGTAATAATAAATAATAATAATAATAATAATAATAATATATAATAAATAATAATAATAATAGTAATAATATATAATAAATAATAATAATAATAATAATTAATTAATAATAATAATAATAATTAATAATAATAATATTAATAATAATTAATAATAATAATAATCAATAATAATAATAATAATAATAATAATAATAATAGTAATAATAATAATAATAATAATAATAATAATAATAATAATAATAATAATAATAATAATAATAAAAATAATAATAATAATAATAATAATAATAATAATAATAATAATAATAATAATAATAATAATAATAATAATAATAATGATAAAAAAATTTCAATACTGAAGAGACGAAAATTGTTTTGCTCTTATTAATTTTTTTTTTTGGAATGAATTATATATTTAAGACATTTGTCTGATCAACATTAAAATTTACTACTTATTAAAATTAAAAGCTTTTGAAAAATTCAATTTGAAAATGAATCTTCTGTTTCTGATAAAGTAGAATTAAAATTTAAGAAACAAAAAACGAATTTCCAACAATGTGAACAGAATTAAATATTTACACTGACAGTTTTTTACGACAAAAACTGAAATTTTCCACGAATTAAAATTAGAAAAATTTGAAAAACTCTTCTTTAGATTATGAATTTTGGTTTTGTTTCCAATGTTTGGAATTTAAAAAAGTAGAAATAATTTTTACTGTCTCTAACGAATTAGAAATTTGTAAATTTTTGTAAATTTTTAAATATTTATCTCTTTTAAAAATTTAGAATTTAAAAGCCTAAATTAATTTTTAATTTTTTCAGCAGAATTGAATTTTATTTTTAAAAAAATTGTCTGAATAAAATCAAAACTTACAACTGGGGAAAACAATAAGAATTTCCTCAATTTTTTTCATAGATAACATTGATTTCTTTAAAAGAAAAACAAAAATTACAACTATATTCTCAAGTATATGAAGAAAATATTTTAAATACTCAATAAAATTATTTTTATAGTAATTTTTCGGAGGAATTCAATGGTCAGAAAAAAAATTGATCAGAAAATATTTTTACCCTTTTTGAATTTTTATTTTTTCGACAAATTTATAAATTTTATAATTCATACTTAATTTTGTAGAAAGTATGTTTTTGAATCTATAAAAAAAAATTGCCGAATGGAAAAATAAATATTTACAAAAGTTTTAGCACTTAAAAAAATAGTTTTCAGGTTAAGAATTTAAAAAAATATATGATTATTATTACATTTTATAATACGAAAACTCATGTATCTTTTTTTAACTAATTCCAGAACATAAATGTTTTCAAAAAAAATGTTTCATCTAATTTTAGTTTTCATCACTAAAACAATTTTTTGAAAAAGTTTATGTTACGAAATTGGAAAAAAAGAAATGAGTTTTCAAATAATAAAATTAATTAATAATCTTATTTTTTTTAAAATCTTAACCTGAAGACTATTCTTTTTAATGCTTAAACATTTGTAAATATTAATTTTTTCATTTGGCATTTTATTTATGGATTCAAAAACATATTTTCTACAAAATTAAATATGGATTTCAAAATCTATCAATTTTTCGAAAAAATAAAAATTCAAAAAGGGTCAAAATATTTTCAGACTAATTTTTTTTATTACCATCAAATTCGTCTGAAAAAATTACTATAAAAATAATTTTATTGAATATTTAAAATATTTTCTTCATAGTTCTGTTTAAATATTCTTTGAATAATTTGTCACAATTATTGCCATTATTATCGGTATTATAAAAGCAGATAATTAAAAAGTACTCAAATTTTACATTGGATTTAATTTACATATTTCCACTCTTTATTTACGGTTGAATTTAAACAAAAAAAAAGGAAAAAAAATTTTATTTTTTTACGAAATTCTTCTTTTGATATAATTATAATTTTTTTCGTCTAAAATTTGTCAAATTTTGATAGAAAATTTTAATTTTTTTCCAATTTTCGATTAATTTTCCATTTTTTTAGAGGAAATTTGAAAAAATTCCAATCTTGTAAACCAAAAGTGGCATTTTAAAAAAATGACATTTCTCTGTAAATATTTTTTATTAAACGTATTCAATTTCAAATTTTTTTAATATTGTTTCAATTACTGTAATTAATTTTAAAATTTTATTTAAAGCCTAATTAATTTTTTTTTGTAATTTGCAACAAAAATTGAACAAAAATATCAATTATTTTCTTATGAAATCTTTCTATTGCAGATTTTATTTCAATTTTTTTTGGATTTGTAGTTAAAATTGAAGCAAAAAAAAATTACATTAATTATTTTGTTACAAAAATATTTTTTTCTTGTTACTTTGCTTTTGTTTCAAATTTGTCAAACTGTAATTTATGAATTGATAAAAAATAGTTTTGAATTCAAATATTTTCAATTTATTTTCTGTATAAAGTGTAAATTTGAATTTGAAATAGAAATTAAAAAGTAAAGGGAGTGAGATTAAAAGATTCCAATTTAATCAAATTATCTTAATTTTTATTACTTATTTATTTATTTATTTTGCCATGTCTCCGCGGTTTAATTGTTTAACAAAAATTTAATTTTACTAAAATTCTATCTAATAATTAATTTACAACTATTAATTGCGAATACTTTATTAGAATTTAAATTAAAAAAAAAATGGAAAAACAATAAATTTTTTGTTAAAAATTTATAATTCATTCTTTGTTTGGAATTTGGCTAACATTGATTTATCTTGTGATTTAAAATTTAATTGGCCATTTTTTACATTCGATTCAAATATTTTATTTGGATTATAATTTAACAAAAAAAAAAAAAATAAAAAAATAGTTAATTACTTTTTGTATGAAATTCTTTGGTTTTAATTAATTGTTTTTTGCCTATAATTTGCTAGACATTAATTCAATTTACGATTTTTTTTTACATTTGAATCGAATGTTTTATTTTGATTAGCATTTAGCAAAATAAAAGGAAAAATAGTTAATTTTTTAGGTATGACATTCTTCTACATCTACTGTAATTACTTCCTTTGTTTGAGATTTTTTTCAAAAAATTTTGTTTGAAATTTTCAATTTGCGATTTTTTCCTTCTTCTTTATTTTTCGAAAAAAATATTAAAAAATGCGTAATTTCAATCATCCAAGTTTCTAATAAAATAAAATCGATAAAAAGAATTAATTTCCCCTGGAAACAACACTGTATTTAGACATCGATACGAAATAAACAATATATTCTCAATCGTAATTATTTTTACCAATAATGACGAACATTCATCAGAAGTGTGATATTAGAGGAAAACTATTCTTTTGTTCTTTCTTTTAATCCACGTACATACAATTTGAAACTCTATATTTAAAGTATTATTTATTTATTGTCGAAAAAATTATTTCCAAACATTGCCCTATTGTTCCAACGAATAATAAATTAACGAATATTTGTTTTTTCTTCTTTTCCCATTTTATCATCAAAATATTCCCCTTTGACGATATATATATATATATATATATATATATATATATATATATATATATATATATATTATATGCTTTATAGTTCTCTCTATACATATTTAGAATATTGTTACACTTAATTAAACAGTTGAGTATGAATAATTAAGTACGTGAGTTGAGTTGTAAAATCCCAGTACATACATGTGTATTCACGTCAACGTCAAAATATATTCCACAATCTAAAATGAGGATCAAATTTAAGGCGAACAATTAATTCAAAATTGTGTCAGTATTGTTTTGAAAATTAATTTCCCCCCTTCAATTTTAGATTGCGGTGATTACAAAAAAAAAAAAAAAAAAAAAAACTTGGGGAGGAAAAAAAGAGATTCTTTTTCACTTTTCAAGGGAATATTTTGAAAATTACATTCTGATGGAGCGTGCGGCATTTAAATTTCACTGTTCTCATGCGAAATTGAGTCGTTATTACAGGGAATTATGAATATATACCTTGCTCCCCCCTCTCTTTTCCTCTTTTCCCCTCTCCTTTCCATCTGTACAATATCTCTTTGTTGTTGGTAAATTCAAATCATAAATTTTATTCTCTCTATCTTCTCAAATTACGCTTTCGAAAGGAGAGACCGAATTAATTTTCCTTCATAGCTTCAGGTAATTGCGTGCTGTTCTATATGTTGGTATTCATGTAGCATGCTCAGGTACACAGTGTGTATAAGCTATATCGGCTCTGAAGTGTTGTTATCTTTCTCATTCTGCCATAGGTGAAACTGATAAAATACGTGCTTGTCATTATTTTATATTTTTTACACTTATTTTTATTGTGATGAAACTTTAGTTACGCTACATTTTTTCCAACTCTGCGCAATTATTATTTTATATATATCTATATATATATATAAAGGTGTATTTGAGAAAAGCGATAAATTACGGGGATAAAAAAAAATTCATAAATACAGAAAAGATGCATTCTTTTTTTTCTTTTTTATTTTTTCGCTTTTCTCTGGGAAAAAAATTACTTTTTGTCTCTAAAATTAGCAATAGTTCTATGAGAAGTAAAGAACGCAACTTTAAGAAGAAAAGATAAAATATAAAAAATATAAAAAATATAAAAAAATATAAAAAAATATAAAAAAATATAAAAAATAAATAAATATAAAGATAAATAGATAGTGGTAAATTTTAATTTTAGTCAAAGATTTTAATTTCAATTTTAGTCTTTAATAAATATTTTATTCTGTTAATAGTAATGAAAAAAATAGTTATTGTTAAACTAGATAAAATAACGCGCGCAAAAGCGCGCGTAAAGTTTCTTGTTCGTTAACATTAAAAAATTTTATTATTCAGAATAATTCTACTAAAAATTACTAGTTTTCTAAATATATTCAGGAAAGTCGGGAAAAAGTCAGAAAATTTTGTCAAAAGTACTGAAACAATATTCAATTTCGAAAATTCATTAAAAGAATTCTAAATGTTAGATTCCTTATCATTTAAAAGATTTTATATATTTCAAACTTTTTCTATTTTTAATAACAATTGAACTTTACAGATTTTAAAGATAATTTATGTTTATGGAAAACTTTAATAATTCAAATTCTTATAAAATACGTTATATTTTTTAATATACATTTCATTCATTATTAAAAATAATAATGGATTTATGAATGAATTTTATTTAAAACACTAAAAAAATGGAATTTTGATAAAATTATAAAGGATTGCAAAAACTCAATTATGTTCAAAAGTTTTTTAATATTCTCGTCGAAATTTCAATTATTTAAAAAATTATTAACAACATTTTTGTCAAAATTTAATTATCAACAAAATTTTTGGCAAAATTTAATTATTAACAAAATTTTTGGCAAAATTTAATTATTTAAAATTTTTTTAAATAAAATTCCTGCCAAAATTCAATTATTTTTTAAAATTTTCCTCAATTTCATATAAATTCTACTATTTACAAATTTTTCATGAATTTCTTTCGTCTTAAAAATGTTATTACAAATCGTCAAATGAAATCAATTATTTCGTATATTATTAATGTGGTAAGAAATAATGTTATTTTAAAAACCTAGAAAATTTATATTTTTTAAACTGAAAAAATCGGTAACTTTCAAATGAACAAATGCGTCAAAACCCTGATCAAGTATTCAATAAATTTCTCAAGCAAAACAAATAATAAAATAAAAATATTTCTGCCCAAAAGTCAGAATAAGAATAATCGCAATATATTTAAATTATTTGAAAATAACTGAAAATATTTAAAAATTCAGGTATCCAAAAACTGTTTTATAAAGTAAAAATTGTTTTATTTATTTATTTTTTATTACTATTTCTATGATGCAGTTTTTAACAAACAGAAATTCTGTAAATATTTTTTCCAACATAAATATCAAATTTCTCAATCAAAATGTGATTTATAACTTTTTGTCTACTTAAAACTTATACTTTGTTTACAAATTGTCATTGAGAAGCAGAAAATGTACAAAATATTTTCTAATTTTTATTTTCCAACTGTTTTTAAAAATTTTTTTTTTGAAAAAATGAAAGGATTAATTACCTAGTCCTGAAATGTTTGTTACAAAGTGCTAATTTTTTTTTTAAGGAAGAGAATATTGAAAAATCACATTAATAACTTTTGTAGATTAATAAAAATAGTTTTGTATTATTTGAAAAATAAAAATAATATTTCTAAATAAAATAAATAAATACCTATTATTAAATTTAAAAAGAAAGAGTGAAAAAATAAAGAAAAATAATATTATCTATCAAAACTTATCAAAAAAACAAAAGCATAATCATGACTAACTTGAGGTGTGGACAGACTGGACAGAATGAATACGACGATTATTATAGATAATTTGGTATTTTTGTTTCAAAACTAAAAGTCGTTGTAATGAGAAAAATTTTAAAATTTTTTAAATTTGTTTTAATTAATGTAATATTATAATTCATTTTACTGAAATTCTATTTAAAATTTAATTCAAAATTTTTATGTGTTTTGCAACCAAAATTTAACAAGAAAATCAATTATTTTCTTATGAAATTCTTCTATAATAGATTTTATTTTAATTTTTCTTTGGATTTGCAGCTAAAATTGAAGCAAAAAACAAAAGAAAAAATACGTTAAATATTTTGTTACGAAAATATTTTTTCTTCTTGATATGCTTTTGCTTTAATTTTCACATAATTATAATTTTTTTTGTCTAAAATTTGTCAAATTTTCATAGAAAATTTCAATTTTTTTTCAATTTTTCTTTAATTTATAATTTTATAAAAAAAAAATTTTTAAAAAATCCAATTTCGTAAACCAAAAGACGAATTTTTTTAAAAAACACCATTTCTCTTTAAACATTTTTTATTAAACGTATTGAATTTAAAATTTTTTAACTTTGTTTCAATTACTGTAATTAATTTAAAAATTATAATTAACATTTAATTTCAAATTTTTTATGTGTTTTGCAACTAAAATTACCAAAAAATATCAGTTATTTTCTTATATAATCCTTCTAGTATTGAGTTTTTTTGTTTTTAATTTATCAAGACTTGTTTTATTTTAAACTTGATGTTTAATCCATTAATTTTTTTAAGTTTAATTTAAAGTTTAATTTTAAATTCAATCGTTTTTGATGAATTTATATATAAAATTATAAATTTGATTTTGAAAAACTTGGAAAGAAAAAGAGAGTTATTTAAAAAATGTTTTTTCTCTTTAACACTATTTTTTGAATAATTCGTTACAATAATTACTCTAATTATTAAAATAATAATTGAAAATTCATTTTACTAACATTCTATTAACGATTTTATTTCCATTTTTTTTATCTGCAGCTAAAGTTGAATAAAAAAAAACGTTAATTATTTTGTCACGAAATTATTTTTTTTCTTATGGATTTTCTTTTTTTCGCTTTTTTCTGGGAAAAATTACTTTTTGTCTCTAAAATTAGCAATAGTTCTATGAGAAGTAGAGAACGCAACTTTAAGAAGAAAAGATAAAATATAAAAAATAAAATAAAAATATAAAATATAAAGATAAATACATAGTGGAAAATTTTAATTTTAGTTAAAGATTTTTATTTTAATTTTGGTCTTTAATAAATATTTTATTCTGTTAATAGTAATGAAAAAATAATTATTGTTAAATTTGGTATTTTTGTTTCAAAACTAAAAGTCGTAGTAATGAGAAGAATTTTCAGAATTGCAAAAATTTTAATTAGCAGAAAAGTTCAGTTTAGTTAGACAAATTTTTTAATTAAACTCAATTTATTTAAATGAAATAAAAATTAGATTTTGGTTTGTAAAGTAAAAAAAAAGAAATTTGAAAAAACGCAGATCTAATTAGTATTTTATTTAAATAAATAAATTTTTCAAATTTCAAACAGTAATTTGAAATAGAGAAAAAGAAGATGCAAAAATGTTTTGTGCTTTTTTTTGGTGGAAGAGAAATTGTACAATTTGTTGATAAGTCGTGTGTAATGGGTTTTAATTTATTTTTTTTTTTTTTGAAAAAGGAAATAAAAATATGGGGTTTTTAGTATTTATGAAATGTTTTATCTCTGGAATTTTTGCTAAACTAACTTTTGCATTTTTGTGTCAAGATAATAGGTCGCAGAGTTAGAATTTTCTAAATAATTAACTTGATTAATAAAGTTAATAATTAAATTTTAAGCAGGAGGAAATTTTAGCTTTAGTCAGACAAACATAAACTTTCTAACTTTCCCAATTTTAAACAGTAATTGATTAATTAATTTTTTTATTAAATTTTTTTAGCAAATTTCAGTTCTGGACAGACAAATTGTTTTTTCTATAAACATGATTTCTGTAAATTTGTTCTTTTCTTATGATAACGAAATATTCAAGATTTAGAAAACAAAAACTATTTTCTACTAATAAAAGTAAAAACGGATTTTAATTCTGTAAGCACAATGTAATCTTTTCTGCTAAAAATTAAAATTTACTACTGATTAAAAATAGAGAAGTGCGGGGAATTATTTTTGAAACTAAGAACTTTAAAAACTTTTAATAAAAATTAAAAAGAAACAATTGCGTTTTTTAAAAATTTTTATTCGTTTGGAATTTCTATTATCAAAAGTAAAATTCGCATGGTGAGAAAAAATTTCGACACTTTGGTAGTTTAGATAGAAAATTGTGACATTTGTTCTCAAGTAAAAATTTAGAATTTAAAAAGCGAAAATTATTTTTCACTATTTTTAACAAAATTAATGTTGTATTTAGAAATTGTATTTAAAAAAATACTACTAATGAAAAGTAGAAGAGTTTTGAATATTTCTCTGGAAACTACGCTTTTTAGTTCTGATGAGAAAGTTAAAAAATATTGAAAAAAAAATTTTATTTTCAATATTTCTCTGACTAAAACTAAACTTTATTACTTATTAAAAATTACAAAAATTTTAAGAAAGCTTTTCCAAAATAAAATTTACCTTTTTAATAAAGTAGAAAAGGGAAAAAAATTAATTTTTAAAACTACTAATAGACTTAAAATTTGAATTAAAATCATGTCTGCCAAAAATAAAAAATCTACTAATTAAAATTATAAGAATTTTGAAAATAGTTTTTTAAACTGTGACCATTTGTTCTGAGGCCGAATTTTAGAATTTAAAACCTGAAAAATAGTTTTTGTTACTGATAATAGAATTAAATTTTATTTTTTAAAAATTTAGAATTTTAGAACTTAAAACCTGAAAACTAATTTTTGCTACCGATACAGTAGAATTAAATTTTATATTTAAAAAAAATTTTCTGACTAAAATTAAAATTTACTACTAATTAAAAGAAGAATAGGAAAAATTCTTCTTGAAATTGTGGTCTTTTTATGAAAATATTTAGAAAATAATAGTTGAAAAATACCTTTTAATTCTGTTCAGAATTTTATTTAAATTTCAAAAATTTGTCTGACTAAAACTATTGTCCGACCAAAATTAGAATTTGCTTCTTATTAATAGAATATTTCGGAATATTTTTCTTGAGATTGCGTTTTTTAAATTTCTTATGAAAACACTAGGAAAATATTGAACCAAAAAATAATTTTGAATTCTTTTTAGAATTTTATTTAAGTTTAAAAAGTTGTCTAACTGTAACTGACACTTACTACTAAATAAAAATATATGAGCTTGGAAAACTCTAGATGAAAATAAAAACTTTTATTGGTTATTATCAAAGTTTCATTCAAATTTAGAAAATTTGAACAAAATCAAAAATTCTCCACAAATCAGTTTCAAATTTTTGTTATGGTCAGAAAATTGTTCTAAAGTTACTAAAAATTATTTAAGAATCTTTATTTTTGTTAAGTTTGTATAATAAAATTTGTGCGACTGAAACTAGACTTTAATACTAATTAAAATTAGATGAATTCAGAAAATTATTTACTAAATTCTTATCATTTATTCTCATCAAAGAATTTTGAATTAAACAATTTGTTTGACTAAAACTGAATTTTACTATTTACAAAAGTTACAAAATTGATGAAAATTTGTAAATTTTTGCTTTTTTCAGGAAAAAAGGGAAAAAGTGAAGAGAATTTGATTTTACGACTATTGGAAATTGTAAAAGAAGTCAATTTTAGTTTCAGTCAGACAAATTTATATTGGAAATAAATTTAACTTTTTGCTATTAGCAGTAAAAATAATTTTTTTTCTCTTAAATATAAAATTTGATTCTATCTACATTTTAAAAATTTTTTATTAATTAGTTCCAGAAAAATTTAAACTCATCTTCTAATGATATTTTTTCAGTAGAAAATTTTATTTTTGGTCAGACAAATATTTTAATTTTAAAATTTATCCTCTAATAGAAGCATTGAAAATTAGTTTTTAATTTTTTAGTTCTCAATATTTCTGTAAGAAATAAAGAACGTAAATTTAAAAAGAATTTTTTGCATTAAAATTTTAGGTAGCAGTAAATTTTAGCTGTAGTCAGATAAATTTTTTTAAATGTAAATTTCATTTTTCTAAGTGTAATAAAAATATTTCTTTGGCTATTCAATGTAAACAAGAAATAAAATTTTCAAAACGAATTTTCTGAATAGTCGAAATTCTCATTAGTAATAAATTTTAGTTTTAGTTGAGACATGTTTTTAAAATTTTATTCAATTTCTATTAAAAGTAATGAAAATTAGTTTCTTGTTTTGAAATGCTATACATTTTCACTCCAATTTTTAGTTTTAGTTTCTTTGGGAATTTTTTAAGTTCTTTTTTTATTTAGTAGTAAATTTAAGTGTTAGTCAGCCAAAGTTTTTGAAACTAAAACTTATTTTTATGGACTGTATTGAAAATCAGTTTTTTGCTTTAAAATTCTTTACATTTTCAGTAAAATTGTAAATTTTAATTTTCCTAAAGTTGCGATTTTTAGTTCTTATAAAACTATTCAAAATTTAAGAAGCAAAAAAATAATTTTTAACTCAGTCCATGAAAATAAAATCTTACTCTTAAAAACTTTGGCTGACTGAAACTAAAATTTACTACTAAATAAAAAAAAACATGAACTTAAAAAATTCGCCAAGAAACCAAAATTTACAATTTTACTAAAAATGTAAAGTATTCTATTTTTTAATTCAATTAATTAAAAAATTTATTTTTAATTTAATTTTTAATTTTAATTTTATTTTTTTTTTATTAGAATTCTAATACTTTACATTTTCAGTAAAATTGTATATTTTAGTTTCTTGACAAATTTTTTAAGTTCTTGTTTTTTTTTATTTAGTAGTAAATTTTAGTTTCAGTCAGCCAAAGTTTTTAAAAGTAAAATTTATTTTCTTGTACTATATTGAAAATTAGTTTTTGTTTTTAAAGTTCTGAATGGTTTTATAAGAAGTAAAAATCGCAACTTTACGGAGAATTTTCCAAATTTTTTATCAAAAGTAGCAATATAGCTTTTTTTTGATTAGACAAATTTTCTAAATATAAATTTTAACTCTCCTTCTAAGATCAGGAAAAATTTCTGTTTGTTTTTAAAGTTCTAAAGTTTTGCAAGAGAACAGATGGTTGTAGTTTGAGAAAAAATTTCCGATTTCTTGTAATTTTAATTAGTAGCAAAGTTTAGTTTCGTTCAGACAAGTTTTTTTTGCAATATAAACTTAATTCGTTCAACAGTAATGGAAATTATTTTTTTGTTTTGAAACCCTGAAATTTTACTTTTAAAAAAGGTGACGCTTTTGATGAAGAATTTTTCGAATTTTTATAATTTTAAAATATATTTTAATTAATAATTTCAATTTTTCAATTTTAATTAATAGAAAATTTCAGTCAATAGGATTTAAAAATTATTTTAATTTAATTAATTTTAATTTAGTTTTATAATTTATTTTAATTTTTAATTTTAATGAATAGAAAATTTCAGTCAATAGGGTTTAAAAATTATTTTAATTTAGTTTTTTAATTTATTTTAATTTTAATTAATAGAAAATTTCAGTCAACAGTATTTAAAAATTATTTTTTCTTTTCGATTTGATGAATATTTTGTAACAAATCCAAAAAAAGCAAACTTAAAGGAATAGTTTCGGAAATTTCTTCTATTGATTATTAGTAAAGTTCTGCTTCAGTGAGACATTTTTTTCAAATACAATTTTAATTCTGCCAGGGGAAAAATGTAATTTCACGACTATGATTTAACAACTCTACTCACGTACTAAATTATTCATATTCAACTGTTTAATTAACTGTAACTAATATTCTACATATATATCATCGAGGGGAATATTTGATGAAATAGAAGAGAGACAAATGAATATTGATTAATTTACCACTTTGTTGAAATAGAAAACATTCTCCAATATTTTTTCAAATATAAAATTTTAAATAAAATGATTTGAAATTGTATGCTTAAAAATACAAAAGGGCAATTTTATCTCTCTCTCTCTCTCTTTCTCTTTTTTTCTCTCTAATATCATTTCCGAACTCTCGTCATTATTGCGGCATTTTTCAGCCAATTCCCAAAACAGTTTTATTGACCTATTACAAAACCGAAGCGATAAAAAACATTTTTTCCCCGTTATAAAACATATTTCTTCTTTTATTTATTATTAAAAATATGATGATTGATTTTTTTTTCAATATTGGAGGAAATTTGTTCAACTGAAATACAAAAAAAAAAAATTTTTTTCCATTTATTTCATTTGTGAAAGACAAGTTTCACTTTAATCAAAAGGAATTTAGAAAATCAAACCAAATACTGAATTTACAGAACATACGTTGCAGGAGAATGAATACTGGAAACTGGAGAAAAACGAATTGAAAGCCTTTTCTGCATGTGAAATAAAATCATTGAATGGAAAAGAATAAAACAAAAAATTTCCATTCATGACAGAAGAGAAGTCGGTATTTTTTTTTTCTTTTATTTTCTATTTTTTTTTTATTTTTTTTTTGGCAGCGAAGAACTATTCAAACATATGAAACCACGATACAGATAAATGGCGATTCGTTCTACTCGTTTGCGCAATAATTTGATTACTTACTCATAGCAGAAAATGCTCAACATTTACGATAACGATAATAGAAGTGCGATTGCAATTGTACACAACATACTTGATGGTCTTTTAGTTCGTTATCGATCGTACATTTACAATTACTCTATTAGTTGTTTATATATATACGTGTACACGTTGAGTTGATTTTTTATTTTTCATTATTTTTTGTCTTAAAATTATTTTTCCCCTTGAAATAAATTTTCACTCTTTTTCTATCTCTCTCTCTTTCTTTTTTTCTTCTTTTTTCCGTTTTTCTTTTTTTATTCTCAATTTATACATGAATTAGTCAGAATTTTCTTTTTTTGATCCAGTGAATTGAAATTTAGAAAATATTTTGTCGAATTTTGTTTAAGGAGATATGGAGAAATTTTATTGAATTAAATAGAACAAAAAGAAATGCTGAAAAAAAGGAGAAAATTTTCAGTAGAAATCAATTGAGCGTGAATGTGCTGTGAAAGGAAATTTGTTCGATATTATAAATTTTATTCTGGAATAAAATTATACACTAGAAATTCAGATTGTGATGGGTTTAAAAAAAAAAATATTCATGCGTCTCTTTTCCTGTAAATTTCGTTTAGACTCGAATTTTTTTCGTTTTTTTTTTTTTTTTGCTTAATTTAAGTTGACTAATGATGTTTTTTTATTGGTTTGAAATTTGTCAAAGTTTGATTGATAAATTGATCGTAAATTCTAGAAATTTCAACTACTTTCGGTTAATTTATTTCTATAGGTTGTGAAAATTTGCAAATTTCCCAAAAAAAAGAAAAATTAGTGATTTAAAGAGCTCTCTCTCTCTCTTTAAATATTGTTTATTTGTTTAGTTTTGAATTTTTTTTTGTTTCAGTTTATTGTGATTGTTACTGAAATTGAGCATTATTTATTTAATTATTAATTTGAATAGAAATTATTTAAATAGTTTAGTTTTAGAATTTTTTATTTTTCATTTGAATTGAAAGTGAACTAAAAAAAAGGTTAATTATTCTGTTATGATAATTTTTTTTTAATTTGTCAAACTTTGAATGATAAATTGATCGTAAATACGAAATTTCAACTATTTTTCGATTAATTTATTGTACGCTGGAAATTTGAACAATTTGAAAGGAAAACGAAGGTGATTTAAAAGGCGTCATTTCTGTTTAAATATTGTTTGAATAATTTGTCACAATTATTGCAATTATTATTCGTATTATAAATACAGATAATTAAAAATTACTCAAATTCTATATAGGATTTAATTTACGTATTCCCCTCGTGATTTGCGGTTGAATTTAAACAAAAGAAAGATGAAAAACATTTTTTTATGGAATTCTTTTGATATTATTATAATTTTTTTGTCCAAAATTTGTCGAACTTTGAAATGCTATTTCTCTTTAAATATTTTATATTAAACGTTTTCAATTTCAAATTTTTTAAATTTGTTTCAATTAGTGTAATTAATTTTTAAATTCATTTCTAATTGACATTTAATTTCAAATTTTTTATGTGTTTTTCAACTAAAATGTACTAAAAATATCAGTTATTTTCTTATGAAATCATTCTTCTGTTATTGAGATTTTTTGTTATAAATTTAACAAAAAGTTCTTTACTTTTAAACTTAAAGTTTAAGTGATTAATTTTTTTAAGTTTAATTTAAAGTTTAATTTTAAATTCAGCCGTTTTTGATGAATTTATTTATAAAATTATAAATTTGATTTTGAAAAACTTGGAAAGCAAACGACAGTTATCTAAAAAATGTTTTTTCCCATTAGAAATATTTTTTGAATAATTTGTTTCAAAAATTACTGTAAATATTGAAATATTAATTGAAAATTCATTTTACTAACATTCTGTTAAAGATTTTATTTTAATTTCTTTGAAATTGCAGCTAAAATTGAAGCAAAAAAAAAATACGTTAATTATTGTTTTACGAAAATATGTATTTTTTTCTTATACATTTTCTGTTGCTTCAAATATTTTAAACTTTAATTGATAAATAGATTAAAAATAGTTTTGAATTCAAGTATTTTCAATTTATTTTCTGTATACAATGTAAATTTGATTTTGAGGAATAAAGATTTTAAAGCAAATCGAGAGATTTAAAAATTGCAATTCCTTCGAATTATTGTAATTTTTAATATTTATTTATTTTTTAATGTCTCCACAGTTTAATTGTTTAATAATAATAATTTAATTTCACTAAAATTCATTCTAATAATTAATTTGCAATTGTTAATTTACCATTCGAATACTTTATGAGAATTAAAATTTTAAAGAAAAGGAAAAAGAAATTAATTTTTTGAAAAAAGAATTGAAGAAAAAAAATATTTAATTATTTTTTGTGTGAAATTCTTCTGCTGTAATTAATTCTATTGTTTGAAATATGTTCAAAACATTTGTTTTTGAAAATTTTGCTTGAAATTTTCAATTTTTGATTTTTTACTTTTGATTCGAATGTTTTATTTGGATTAAAATTTAACAAAAGAAAAGAAAGAAAATAGTAAATTATTTTTTATATGAAATTCTTCTTCTGTAATTAATTCTATTGCTTAAAATTTTTTTAAAACATTTGTTTGAAATTTTCAATTTTCAATTTTTTACTTTTGATTCGAATGTTTTCTTTGGATTAAAATTTAACAAAAGAAATGAAAGAAAATAGTTAATTATTTTTTGCACGAAATTCTTCTGCTGTAATTAATTCTATTGCTTAAAATTTGTTTTAAAACATTTGTTTTTGAAAATTTTGTTCGAAATTTTCAATTTTTTGATTTTTTACTTTTGATTCGATTATTTTATTTGGATTAAAATTTAACAAAAGAAAAGAAAGAAAATAGTTAATTTTTTTTGGATGAAATTCTTCTGCTGTAATTAATTCTATTGCTTGAAATTTGTTTGTAAACTTTGTTTTTGAAAATTTTGTTTGAAATTTTCATTTTGCGATTTTTTTTACTTTTGATCCGAATGTTTTATTTGGATTAAAATGTAACCAAGCAAAAAAGTAGAAAGAGTTAGTTAATTACTTTGTTGTGAAATTCTTTCATTATGATTAGTCTTTTTTTGGCTTTGAAATTCGCCAAACCTTAAAAATACATAAATTGACAAAAAAAAATTGTAATAAATTCAACTGTTTACGATAAAAAATTTTTTTTTTGAAAAATTCGAATAAAAAATATGTAAAAAAGTAAAAATTGACGATTTAAAAATTTTTAAAATAGAAATTTCTTTTTGAACATTTATATATTCTTTATTCTTTATTTATTTATTCTTTATTATTCTTTGTTATAATTCTTTTTATTTCTAATTCTTATTGTAATTATATAAAAATTTCAATTGTGCCAAAATTCCATTTAAACTATGTTAAAATTTTCAAAAAATTTATAATTTCTTACAATATTTGCGACGTAAATTTTAACCGCAAAGGGAAAAGAAAATTATTTATTAATTTTACTATAAATATGAAAATTCTTCTTCTGTTATAATTAGCGAGAATTTCGCTAACGAATTTACGCCCTAATTCGTTAGTCAGTTTAACTAATTCAAACGAAAAGTAAACTGTATTTGGAAACGAGAAATATGGGGTATGTTTGTCTTACTCTCTTTTTCGGGTTTATTCAATTTGTATTTAAAATATTTGAGGAATAAAAATAGACTAAGAATTAGCATATATATCTATATGGCTTTTTGTTTTCTTGAAAGAGAAAGAGAGAGAGCGAGCGAGATAGAGAGAGAAAAAGATGGAGAGAGGAAGAGATGGAGCTTGCACAATCAATAGTGCTACATACCAGATTCCTGGTGATGTGGAGAAAAAAGCAATTTAAAGAAAGAAAAAAAAATATATAGAAAGAAAAGAAAGAAATCTCTTCAATTTTTTATATCATGAAATTGAAGATTTACGAAAAAATGTTCAACTTTTTTTGGTTGGTGAAGATATTTTCATCAAATACGTCAAAAGAGGAGGTTAAAGGAAAAGTAGAAGGGTAAAGGAGAAAGGAGGGTCGGAAGGAGAGGGGAAGAGGAAAAAGAGAGAAAATCATCGAGAAACTAGAAAGGCGTGAGACAAAGCGAAGAGCAGACAAGAAATCGATCAAGGGGAGTTGTTTGACTGTGTAGAAAAAGAGGAGGTTAAAGAGAGGGGTTTAAAGTTTGACAAATGGTAACTCCCGTAAAGGGTGCGGAGAGTAGATATTTCACGTGAAAAGAGACAAAAGGGTTATAAAGCTAAGAAGTAATTAATCAATGGCTAATAATAATCATACGAGAAAAAAAAGAGGGGAGAAAAAAATTATCTCTCCCCCTTCGTTTAATGTAAAATTATCTTCCGATGGCGACGATCACAAATTATCTCCTGCTGCTTCGATTGCAAAATTATCTCCTGCCACGATTTCGTATTATAACTTTCGTCGCAGAAAAACATTCAATTTATTATCTATCCGGGTTCGCTCTCTCTCTCTCTCTCTCTCTCCCTTTTTTTTGCTGGTTATCTATTTTTCAATCAGTTTTACACAATTTTTATTGGGAATTTTTTTTTTCACTGATAATGTTGATTCAATAAGGATGTAGGAATGAATAAAATGCCGAAGTTCAATCAGAGTAATTTTAAGCTAAGTTTAAAAAAATATGTTTAAAAACACTTAAAATGGAAAAAATTAACATTAAGTTTAAAAAATATAAGGTTAAAATAACTTAAGTTAGGAAAAATTAACTGAGATTTAAAAAATTGAAGTTTGGAAAAACTTAAGTTGGAAAAAATTAACATACGTTTGAAAAATTTAAGTTTGAAAAAACTGAAGTTGGAAAAATTAACTGAGGTATAAAAAATTTATGTTTCAAAAAAACTAAAGTTGGAAAAAATTAGCATACATTTAAAAAATATAGGTTTAAAAAAACTGAAGTTGGAAAAAATTAATTGAGGTTTAAAATGTTTGAAAAAACTGAAGATAGGAAAAATTAACTGAGGTTCAAAAAATTTAAGTTTAAAAAAATTGAAGATGGAAAAAATTGACATAAGTTTAAAAAATTGAAGATGGAAAAAATTGACATAAGTTTAAAAAATTTAAGTTTAAAAAACTTAAGTTGGGAAAAATTAATTGAGATTTAAAAAATTTATGCTTGAAAAAACTGAAGTTAGGAAAAATTAACTGAGGTTCAAAAAATTTAAGTTTAAAAAAATTGAAGATGGAAAAAATTGACATAAGTTTAAAAAATTGAAGATGGAAAAAATTGACATAAGTTTAAAAAACTTAAGTTGAAAAAAATTAATTGAGGTTTAAAAAATTTATGTTTGAAAAAACTAAAGTTAAGAAAAATTAACCCTGATTCAAAAAATTTAAGTTTAAAAAAACTGAATTTGGAAAAAATTAACTAAGGTTTAAAAAATTTATGTTTCAAAAAACTAAAGTCAGAAAAAATTAACTGAAATCTAAAAAATTTTTGTTTGAAAAAACTAAAGTTGGAAGAAATTAACTTAAGTTGAGAATTTAATTTACTTTTTAGAAACATTTTTGCATAAAAAATGCACATGAAGGCACTCGTGAAACTTGTCATTCAAAGTTTATTCAATGAATAAAAATACATTCTTTATTACTTTATTTTCATAGGTACTTGTTTTGTTTTTATTTTTTTTTTATGTTTTATTTTCTGACCTTTTATAAACTATTACATTATTACGCTCAAAATTATTGGGATTTTTAAAAAGGAAAAACCAAATTGTTAAAAATAAAAAATATTTTCTCTGTAAATATATAGAAAAAATACATTTCAGTTTGAATAAATATTTTATCTTATTTTTAAATAGATTTTTGTTTAATAAATAAATTTCGTGCGTTTTTTTTGTCAGTAATTTGTTAGTAATATCTAAAAAAACAATTAATTATAAATTCCACTCGATATCAATTTACAAAAAATGTAATTCAAATTTACGTATTTTACATATATTATTTTATCAATAATTTGCAATAAAGAAATTTATTTATTTAATAGTCGTTAATTTCTAAAAAGAAATTACAGGCAAATAATTATTATTTTCTTCAAAATCTCTTGTAAAATTCGTGTAGGAATATTCTATAAAATTATTCTACTGAAAGTATAAATTTAAATTTTTAAAACAATTTTTATATTCACCAGAATTTTTTTGTTGAAATAAATAATACTGTAAAATATAAAAAACTTACACAAAAATATAAAAATTAATTAAAGTTTACACTTAGAATTCAGTATTTTTTTTTAAATCGTTGTTAACAATCAATTTTCTCAACTACACTGCAAAAAACTTAAAATGATAAAAGAAAATATTGTTAAAAATTTTTTTCGAAAAAAAACGATTTAATTTTTATAAAAATTTCGATTAAAATTCTATTCATGAAAATTATTTTAATTTTCTAGAGTTTATAATATGATGATTGGTTAAATTAATAAATCGCTATTCGTAAACTAGGTTGTAAAAAATAAATAAATTTGGTCCTGTTACTGAAATCGAAAAATCAAAACTTTCTATATTTATTTATTTGTTTTTAATCAATATTTTTCATTCACTTTAGAGGATTAAATAAATTCAGCAAAATATATTTGTCTACAATTTTCGTAGTTTTTTAAATTTATAAAGTCATGAAAAAATAGAAAAAAATAAATAAATAGAAAATTTCATTTGCACATGATTTTTGTTTTTTACTCTAAAAATTTGATTCAGTTAAAATTTTTGACTTATTTATAAATTAGTGACTGATTACTTTACTTTCAAATCAGTTAAAATTTACTAAATTGGGAGGTATCAAAAATTTTTCTACTTGTAATTATAGATAATTTACGTAATTAATAGAGTTTTTAAATTAATTAGTAAATAAATTAACTATTTCGTGAGTAAAAAAAGTTTCTATTGATAAATCATGAAATTTTCAATTGATACCAAACCAAAATAAGACGATTATTATTGTACATAATCTAGTAATTAAGTTATTTATTTTTTCGTAAATTGAGAAACTTACTAGAAGTAAAAAAAATTTTTTTTTCTGAACCATAAATTTTTTGTATAATTTAAATAATTTTTAATTCATTTGAAAGTAAAAGTTAGTCATTAACTGAAAGGAAAAAAAATTTATATCATTTAAATTTAAAAGATTATCAAAAAACAGAAAAATAGGGAAATTTGAGGTGTGAATAGAATAAAAGAATATAAAATACGACGATTTATTATTATTATTATTATTATTATTATTATTATTATTATTATTATTATTACAGATAATTTACTAATTAGTGAGAAAAAATTGATTTTTAAAAAATTTTATTTATTTGAAAAATATATTTATTAAAAAATAAATGTTTTTTTGAATCAAATAATTTTTATTCACATTGAATGAATCCTAATTGAACAAAGAATTCGAATATTCGAAGGAAATAAAATTTAACTCAAAGAAAAATGATTGGATATTAGTAAATAATTTATTTCACAATAGACAAGTAATTGTTTATTTGAATAAAATATTATTTTTTTAAAGTAAAGAAGTTAATAAATTAATATATTTGGAATTAAAAGTTTGGAAGTAAAAAAAATTACTATCGATAATATAATTCATATAATTTTTAAATTTTTTGAAAACGAAAAACTGTTAATTACTTTGAATTAATGAAACTTTTATCTGATTTCAATCAGATCAAAAAAGATAATAAATATCAAAAAATTAAGAACAAGGAAAAATGGCGCGTGGACAGAAAAAAATACGATTTATTATTATTATTATTATGATTATTATTATTATTATTATTACTACTATATTAATAATTTACTGATTAGTGAGTTAAAAAATTAATTGGTAAATTAATAAATTTACGAATTCGGAAGTAAATTAAAGTTACTATCGAAAAATAATATTTTTAATTGATTGAAAACAAAATTTACTACTTTATTGGAAATAATTAAAATTTTATCTTGAGTATGAAAAAAGCAACAGAATAGAAAGATATAACGCGTGGAAAAAAATAAAAAATAAAATCCGAGCGATTGTTGTTATTATTATTATTATTATTATTATTATTATTATTATTATTATTATAATAATAATAATTATTATTATTATTATTATTATTATAATAATAATAATTATTATTATTATTATTATTGTTATTATTATTATTATAGACAATTTAATAATTAGTAAATTAACTAACTTTGAACTTGTAAAAAAAACTTTTCCTATAAATCAAATTGATTGGAAAAAAAATTCATTTCATTTATATAGGAAATTAGAAATTGAATTGAATTTGATTGCTATTAAAGTTAATAATTGAAGTGAATGACAATTTTAACTCATTTTAATTTAGAGTGTGTTAAGAAAATAAAAGAGTAGGAAAAATACGAGATGTTAAAAAAAGAAAAAAAAACTTCCCCCCTAACATTATTATATAGATAATTGAAATTTTTAAGTGTGAAATAGAATTTTCGGAAATTCGGGATATAAAATAAAAATATATTATAATAAGGGAAGTCCGGCAGTAATCTCGTGTCCTACTTTTGCTTTATTCAAACATTCTAAATTCAATGGTACATGAGCTCAAGTCAGATTTGAAAGTAGATAGTAAACGGACCGAAAGGTTTAATTTTGGCTCGAAAGACATTCTCTATTTCAAACTCGAGGTGTACGTATGTCTGGATTAAAGGATCATATTTGTGAGATTATATACATGTGATTATTCCATATATGCGAATGAGTGAATACATGCCTTTGTCAATCTATATCTATATGTATACATATTCGTACGACTCACTCTAGTTAAGCTCTCTTGAAATTGCAAAACGTAATTTGTGAATTATTCGAATTTTTATTCTCTTAATATAAATATACATATATATATATATATATATATATATATATATATATATATATATATATATATATATATATATAAAGAGAGAGAGAAATTTTTAATTCACAAAAGCGAAATAAGAGCTTCTTTTTATATATAAAATATCGCAAGAGTGAAAAAGGGAATTTTTGAGTTATTTAACTTGATGTAGGAGAATTATCATCAACTTTCTTTTCTGATAAAAAGAAGGCTATATATCTATTCGGTTCATTTGCAAATGAGTTTGTTCTAGTTAACACTTGAAAGGAATCTTATACACTAGAATCAGAAAAAAATTTTACCCTCTTCTTTTTTTTTGCCATTTTACTTTAGGTTAATTGGATTTCTATTTTGAAAATGAGAGAAAAAATTTGTTCATTTTCAAGGGGAGAAAGAAAAAGAAAATTGGAATTGAAATTTGAAAATTTAGTTTTAAAATGGTTTCTTCATTTAGCTGAATAATTTTTAGTGAACTGGTGTTACTCAATTTTCTATTCAGCAGAAGTGGCTTTTAATTAAATTTTTAATAGTAAATTATTATTAAGATATTTTATTATTATTATTATTATTAGTTATATATTATTATTACTATTATTATTGACATATGATTATTAATATTTTATTATTTGTATATTATTATTCGTATAATTATTGCTATTAATATGGATAAATTATTATTATTATTATTATTATTTTTATTATTATTATTATTATTATTATTATTATTATTATTATTATTATAATGGATAATCCAAATAAAAATTTAATCTTCATTTTAGCAAATCTCACTAGAATCTCACTAGAAACCAATTTGTAAAATCGATTTTGAAAATTTTTCATTTTTTAAAAGAGGAAAAAATAATTGGAATTGATTTTTGAAATTTTAATTTCAAAATGATTTTTACGCTTGATTAAATACTTATTATTGAAATTGTAATTAACTCCACTTGTCATTTAGTTGAAGTGACTTTTAACTATTATTATTATTTAAATATTATTATTATTATTATTAAATTTTAATTATTTGAAAATTGAAATTTGAAATTAAAATTTGAAAATTTAAAAATTGAAATTTGAAAATTAAAATTTGAAAATTTAATTTCAAAATGATTTTTTCGCTTGGATAAATAATTTTTACTGAAAATGAATTATATACTCAATTTTTTATTTAGTTAAAATGACTGTCAATTGTTGTCAATATTAAAATAATATTTTTTTATTCGCAAACAAAAATTGATAGAATATATTCTTGATATTTTATTTATATTGATATACGTTTTATTTTTTTTTTCGTGAATTAAAATTGATAATAAAAAGTAACGATATATTATTACTATTGTAACGTTTGTTTTTATTTGCACTTGGCAAAATTTGCAAAATATATATTATTCTTAATGTATTATTATTGATGATCGAAATAGAAATTTAATCGGCATTAAAGCGAACTGGTGATAAATGTCAGTTGAAAGCAAATTGCTCCTAAATAGTGTTTTACTTTAAGCGAATTTTTTATTTTATTTAACAAAATTTACTTATGGGGAAATTCGGTGAAATGGCTTTGCGGTTAAGTGGTAATCTGCTTTTAATGGAAATTCAATTAAATGGCCAATTCGGTTAAGTAAAAGTTTGGTTAAGTAAGAATTCAGTTGAATTTAAATTTCATTAAATAAAAATTTGCTGAAACTTTTTGTTAGATGAGAAATTTTTTTAGAAATAGAAAAATTGGTGTATAAATTAGAAATAAAAATAATATTAATATTAATTGCTGCTTTTTCGTTTCAAATTAAGAAAAAAAAATTGTTTATTGTTTTGAACTTAAAAATTAATAACATTTTACTTTAATGTTCTGACGTTTTCTTAAATAATATCAAAAATCGATTAAACAAAATTGTTTTAAATAAAAAAAAATTAATAATAATTATACAAATGTAGGTATGTGTATTAAATAAATTTTTTTTTAAAAAATATATTTTTAAAAATGTTGTATCAAGTTTGTTCTAATTAGTCCAAAGATTTACTAATTAAGAATTAAAAAATAACTTAACATTCAGGCAAAAAAAATTATTGAAATTAGTTTATTTTTCCTAATTTTTGGTATAAGCACGAAATTTTTTTTTTTAATTTTTCAAAATAAAATTTTTGTTATAAAAATAGTATAATTTCGAATACCAAATAATATTGTATTCTTGCTTAGAATTTCGTAAAATAAAAACTCTAATATAAAGAATTTTTAGAAAATATATGAAAATTTTAATTAAATTCTTGCGAAGAATATTATTAAAAAAAATTTTAAATACATGAATTCTTTCTAAAAATTATATTAAATTTTCTAAAAAATGATTGAAATCCTGGGTAAAAGTTAATTGTAGTTATAAAAAAAAGTGTTTCGAAAAGTAAAATTTTTTTAAATAATTGAATTCTTTTGAAAAGTTTTACTTTTATTCTGTAAAGTTAAGAAGAAATCTTCAATTAATAAATGTTTTTTCTTTGTTTTCGTAATATTGAAAAGGAGAAATGAATTTTTTCTTTTTAGCTGCAAAATTGAAAAGAAAAATTTAACTTTATTGAAAATGGTATTTTTTTCTGTAAAATTAAAAAGAAAAATTTAATATTAAAAAAATTTATTTCTCACATTGAAAAGAAATATTGATCTGATGTAGAATGGTTTTTTTTTGTTTTAACAATGAAAGGAAAAAATGGAATTATTTAAACTGTTTTTTTCTATTTTTTTTTTTTGTAAAAAATTGAAACGCAAAAATGGAAGTTTATGAAAAATTTGTTTTTTTCTATAAAATCAAAAAGAAGAATTTAATTTATAAAACTTTTTTTTAACATTGAATTAATAAAATCTTTGAAAGTAATTTAAATTTAAGGAAGATTTGTATAATTTACAAAAATTATTCAACTGTTCCGAAGAATTTTAGAAAAATTGTTAAAAAATAGTTTAATTTTTGCAGAGAATATTATTAAGATGTTAGAAAAATAATTGAATTTCTGCGAACTTAATTACAATTTTAGAAAGTAATTGAATTTCTACAAAGAACTTTATTGTTTATAAAAATAATTATATTGTTTATTTATTATTGAAATGCCTTAAGTTTTTTTTAAATAAAAAATTTTTAAATGATTAAATTTTTGATAATAAAAATTTTTTTATACATATTTTTTATAAAATACTTAATTTCTTTCGAAATTTTTGTTTAAAATTATATTAAAAGTAATTAATTTTTTGTTTGTTATTAAATAGCCTTAACTTTTTAATTAAAATTCTTAAAAATATTTAAGTCATTTTGAGCGATCGTATTAAATTTTTTGAAAATTATTTTGAAATCTTGAGGAAAATTTAATTGTTTATAAAAAAAATAGTTTTGAAGAATTATATAAAATTTTTTTTTAATAATTGAATTTTTTCAAAAAAGCTTGTTAAAATTTTGTTGAAAATAATTCTAATTTTGCAAGGAAATTTTTAATACTTATGAAAATAATTGAATTGTAAAAATAAAATTAATAAAATCTCTGAAAATAATTGAAATCCTGGGAAGAACTCTAAAGATTTTTTAAAATAAATTGTTTCCAAGAATTTTATTTGAAATTTAACATTAACTGAATTGTTTAGAAGAATTTTATTATTTATAAAAATAATTGAACTGTTTCTAAGGATTTTATAAAAATTTTAGAAAAGACATGAATTTCTATGAATTTTATTGAAAATTTTAAAAAATAATCGAATTCATTTGAAAGATTTTTTTACAATTTAAGAAAATAATTAAATTTCTGCACAAAATATTTTATTGTTTATAAGAATATTTCAATTATTTGTTTCTTATTGAATTGCCTAAAGTTTTTTTAGTAAAATTTCTGGAAACTTGAATTTCTGATAAAAAATTTATTCGACATATTTTTTTTAAATTATTGAATTCTTTGGAATTTTTAGTTTAAAATTGTATTAAAAATAATTAAATTTTTTGTTTGCGTCATTAAATAGCGTATTTCTTTTAAATTTGCAAAATATTTAAATTTCTGATAAGAATTTGGTGCGATAAATTTTTTTGAAAATAATTGAATTATTTAAAAAATTTCTTTATGATTTACATTTTAAAACAAGTGAATTTCCGTAAAGTATTTTATTATTTAAGGAAATAATTAAATTGTTTCTTTATTAATTTATTTTTGAATTGAATTACTTTTTTTTCTTAAAGTTTTGAAAATAATTCAATTTTCGGTAAGCATTTTAACAGGTAAATTTCTTTAAAATAATTCAATTCTTTCGAAAAATTGTTTAAAAATGATATTAAAAATAATTGAATTCTTGGCAAGAGTTTTTTTAATTTATAAACATAATTGAATTTTTTGGAAGAATTTATTGCAGTTTTTGAAAATAATAAATAATAAATAATTAATAATAAAAAAATAAATAATTAATTAGTTAATTAATTCTTAGTTAATTGTTATTTTATTAATAAATAGTGTATTTTAATTTTGAATCTGAAATTATTCAAAAAAAAAACCGTGTTTGATATTTAAAAATAAAAAATAAAAAATTTCGATAAAATTGACGTAAAGAAATTGTTTCTTTTCTTTAAAAAAAAAAAAAAAAATTCGCTACTGCCAATTTTTTTCTTCAACGAATTGAGAATATTGTTTGAATAATTTATTTTTTTTGTAGGTCAATTGGATCAAGAGAAAAAAGACACACGAATTGCTAACTGTTGGTTTGACAACTTACGCTAGCGACGAACGTTTTCAAGCGATTCACTTTCATCACAGTGAAGATTGGACCCTTCAAATCAAGTACGTTCAACAAAGGGATGCTGGAATGTACGAGTGCCAAGTATCCACCCATCCACCCACCAGTATATTTCTATTTCTCGAAGTTGTCGGTAAGCATGATTAACTATTTTGAATACGAGTATTGTCCTCATTGTCATTGAATCGATCACACAACTTGTATATAATGTTATTTTAGTAATGGAAAAACTCTCTTTCTATATACAAGACTTACAAAACTATTCATGTTTTCTCTTTAACATAAAGCAATTGCTTGTATATCTCTATATAGAGTTATAAAATGCAGGAAATTAATTTTTTTTCACTCCCCATAAAAATAATATCAAATGTTAAAAGAAGAAGAGAGGAAGGGATCTATAGATGTTGAGGAGCGTCTGAAAATATTTTCAGTTTAATAAAGCTGAAAAGTTTTCGCAATTCCGATTCAAAAGTTTCTTCGTCTGTTTTTGTTTTATAATAATAATAATCACTGGATAGTGGATAACGAAAGGAAAATAAGTTTTGCTTTTAGATTTACAATTTATTTATTGCTTATTCTGTGGAATAATTCTTGTTTTAAGAAATTATAATTCAATTACTCGACTTTGTGAATTTTTTTATCATGAAAATTAATTTTTATTTTTTTCTGGAGAAAAAACAGTGTTGCATTAAATAATTTTGTGTTTAAATTATTTAATTATTTAAATAATTATTCAAAAATAATTACTTCTTTTTATGGGTAAAATTATTTCAGCTTTAAAAAGAATAATGAGTTTAATACTAATTTTTTATTATATTTCTTTTAATATAATATTATTTATCAAATTGGAAGAAACATTATTTTTAATATTGAATTAATTTTGCATTATTCATAAAGAAATTGAATTATTTTAATGTTGAAAATAATTAATACACTGGAATAATAATATACCTGGACTAAATTATTTTTTATATTCTTTTATTAGAATATATTTATAAAAGTAAAATAATTATTTCAATTAGCGCGCATTTTTTTTTTATTTTCAATATGTGGATAATTTTTTATCATTTATAATGAAGTCGAATTATTTTGATATTGAAAATAATTAAAAGAATTTTTTCCACATTGTAAACTTTCTATCACTATAAAACACAAGCATAAATAATAAATGTAGACGCGCTATTTAGTTAATTTATAATAATTATTATACTTATTTGAATAAATAAAAAAAATTAATAGTTGATCTTTTAAAACAAGAAGAATACTTTCAATTTTGGAAATAGTTAAAACAATTTTTTTAAATTTGAAAATATTTAAAGATTTTAAACTAATCATTTTCATTTTGTAAATAATTATTATATATTTATTGTATTTACAATAATTATTTATACTATATTCTATTGTAATAAATAGTTCATACCTTTCGGCATTGAACGTAACAATAATTATTATACCTACCTATTTAAATTAATGGATAGAATTATTAGCTCAATTTTGCAAACAATTAAAACAATTATTTTAGATTTGAAGATAATTATTCAATTTATTTAAACACTTATTCAAATAGAGAGATGGAATTATTTCAATTTTGATCTGGCAAATAATAAAAAATAGCTATTTAAATTCTTCTTAATATCAAATTAAAATTTTTTCATTTAATTTTGAAATTTTTTTAAATAGTATTTTAAAAGTAATAATTTATTTGTTTTTACTTTCATTCATATTTTATTCATAAAGTTGAACAAAAATTTGGTGAAAATATTTGAAATATTTATAACGAAAAAAAATACGTGTGAAAATTTGAAATGGAGAAAAATTCGAAACTGAAAAATATGAAATAAAAAGTTATTTTTATAGCGAGAATGAAAAAAAATGTTTTTTAATAAGAATTATTAATTTTATTTGACTTTTGTTGAAAATTATATTTTTTCGAAAAATTGGAAAATAAATTTAAACAATAAAATTGAATAATTTCGGGAATATTCATTTTTTTAATGATTGCTTTTTAAATTATTTCTCTTAGTTATAAAATTATTTTTTTAGGAATTTTTTATTTCTTCATTTATTTGTTTTTATTTTTTTTTATTTATTTATTTATTTTTTGATAAAGTAGAAATAGTGTAAAAATATTATTACAGAAGTAAATTTAAATTATTCTAAAGTCACTACTACTCTAGAAAAAAAAGAGGTCAGTTATTTTTAATTAACAAAAAAGGAATATTTTTGTTCAACTTGGCAGAAATATGAAAAAATAGAGATAATGAAAAAAAGTTAATTGAATAGATTTTGATGATTGTTAGTGTGTAACGCATGAAGCTCATCGCTGTATATGGTTATATTCAACGGTTTACGATAGGTGGAGAAAGAGTTGTTTATATCCTATAAAAAAAATTTAATTGATGCGGGAGAAACTTCCGAAAAATACGTTAAAAAAACACCACAGTCGACTATTAACTATTGTTAATCTAGTGAAATTGGCTTTTAATTAAATATCAGTTAAAAAAAAGTCAGCTTCTCTCGATGCAACAATAGCGAGGAAAATATACTCTGTAATTAACCTGGTGAATTGTAGAGTTTTACTTTCATTTAAATAAATGGGAATTTTTTTGTGGTCGCTGAGTTTAACTTTGATCTTATTTTTTTCTTTTTTTTTGCAAAATTCAAAATGTCAGATTGCATACTGGAAAGTGCAAAAATAGCATGAGGAAATATTGGAATATTAGTTAATTGGAAATTTTTTCCCTGCACTTTTTTTTGGGGTTTTTCTGAATACGAGTTAAAAATTTACTTTTTGAGATTTTAAATAAGTTTTGTAGAGAGCAAAACTGAAAACTTTGTGGAAATTTGAATTTTATTTTGTTTTTACTTTTTTCTGCTAGTACAATTTTTTTGCTACTAGTTTCATAAATAACTTAGTAATTAAATTTACATCGTTAAGAAAGGCCGAGATTATAAAATTAAATGAATAATTAAATTATTTATATTAATAAATAAAATAAATAAATAATAAGCGAATAAAATAATTTTAAAAAAATAACAAAGAGAAAAATAAGTAATAAAAAAAAATTAAAAAATCAAATATAAAAAATAAAAAAAAATAAAAATATAAATTTTATAATAAAAATATAAATAAATAATGAGAGAGATATTAATATACTTTCTGTAGTATTAAAAAAATATCTACGTAACATTTTGTTCTAAGTTTGAAATTATATTACAAAAATAAAAATATTTTCCAGGTCTTCAATTTTCTAGAAATTGATTTTTATTTTAATTTTTGTTATTAAACTCTAAAAATAAAATTCATGTAATGTTGCTTAAAATACCGTTTCCTGGATAAATTATTTAAAGTTAATTTGAGAATTTAGTCTTTTTTTGAGTTAACACACTAAAAGGGAAATAATCAATTAAAAAAGAAAGAAAATTGTTTTTTCCCCTCTCTGCTTCTATATATATAAATTTTAATATTATGATAAGATATAATTTCATACTTTTTCCATTCAATATAATTTGGAATATAAATCTTTTTTTAAATTAATAAGATAATTTTTTCTCGATACGAAATATAGTTTTTTTTTTACTTTTTATTATAGAAAATTGAAAAGAAAAATGTATCTTATTAAGAATTATATCTTTTTCTTTTATTCTGTAAAATTAAGAAGAAATCTTTAATTAATACATTTTTTTCTTCGTTTTCGTAATATTGGAAAGAAGAAATAGATTTTTTCTTTTCTGTTGCAAAATTGAAAAGGTAAATTTAACTTTATTGAAAATAGTATTTTTTTTCTGTAAAATTAAAAAGAAAAATTTAATATTAAAAAAATGTCTTTCTCTTTGTTTGTTACATTGAAAAGAAATATTGATCTGATGTAGAATGGTTTTTTTTGTTTTAACAATGAAAGGAAAAAATGGAATTATTTCAATTGTTTTTTTCTATTTTTTTTTTTTTGTAAAAAATTGAAACGCAAAAATGGAAGTTTATGAAAAATGTGTTTTTTTCTATAAAATCGAAAAGAAGAATTTAATTTATAAATCTTTTTTTTGGGAACATTTAATTATTAAGATCTTTGAAAATAATTGAAATCCTAGGAAGATTTTTATTATTAACAAAAATTATTCAACTGTTTTGAAAGATTTTGTAAAAATTTTTCAAAATAATTGCATTTCTGAGAAGAATTTTATTAAAATTTTAGAAAAATAATTGAATTTTTGAAAAGAATTTTTTGAAAATTTTACAAAATAATTTAATCTTTGCAAAGAATTTCATTGTCTGTGAAAATAATTGAACTGTTTCTTTGTTACTCAAATTGTTTTATTTTTTTTTTTTAATAAAATCTTTTGAAAATTATTGAATTCCGGATAAGAATTCTTTTTATTGGACACATTTTTCTAAAATAATTGAATTCATTCGAAATTGTTGTTTAAAATTATATTAAAAATAATGAATTGTTTATTTGTTATTGAATAGCCTTGATTAGGAATTTTATACAAATTTTAGAAAATACTTGAATTTCTGTGAATTTTATTAAAATATAAAAAAATAATCCAATTCAATCGAAACCTTTTTTTCAAATTTAAGAAAATAATTGAAATCCTGCGGGAAGAATTTTTTATTCAGAGAAATTATTGAACTGTTTCTAAGAATTTTATAAAAATTTTAGAAAATACTTGAATTTCTCTGAATTTTATTAAAATTTATAAAAATAATAGAATTCAATCGAAACATTTTATTCAAATTTAAGAAAATAATTGAAATCCTGCGGGAAGAATTTTTTATTCAGAGAAATTATTGAACTGTTTCTAAAAATTTTATACAAATTTTAGAAAATACTTGAATTTCTCTGAATTTTATTAAAATTTTAAAAAATAATCGAATTCAATCGAAACATTTTATTAAAATTTAAGAAAATAATTGAAATCCTAGGAAGAATTTTATTATTTACAAAAATTATTGAACTGTTTCTAAGAATTTTATAAAAATTTTAGAAAATACTTGAATTTCTGTGAATTTTATTGAAATTAAAAAAAAATAATCGAATTCAATAGAAACATTCTTTGTTACTGAATTTTCTTTATGTTTTTTTTAATAAAATCTTTTGAAAATTATTGAATTCCAGATAAGAATTATTTTTATTAGACATATTTTTCTAAAATAATTGAATTCATTTGAAATTGTTGTTTAAAATTATGTTAAAAATAATTAAAATGTTTGTCATTGAATAGTCTTAATTTTTTTAAATTTGCAAAAAATTGAATTTCAAAATTAAATTGAAAACTTAAACTTGTTTAAAACGGTTTTTTCCTTTTTTGTTGTAGCTTTGAAAATAAATTCCAACTTACTATAGAAATAGTTTTCATTTTCCTTTTTTTTTTGTTTAAAAGTGAGACCAAAAAAAATTTCCCTCATTAAAAATACTTTTTTCAAATTTTTTCCTCGAAAACTCCATCTTTCTCTCTTAAGCCGTGGCAATAATTTGTTGGTCCGTGTCTCTTGACAAATTTCATTTGTCTCGAACGGACTGACGTATTTCTCAGCTGAAGTTGTAATTTTCTTCATCACAACTGGACGGTCACTGTCTTTCATGGGTTAAAAACGATTTTAAACGGCTCTAAATTTCGCTCTGCTCCTGACACTTGGCGGATCTTTCTTGCGCAAAATTACTTTTATCTCATATAAAGCACATCTCCCGATTTACTATGAAAAAAAACCCTTTTCCTTTTTTCTCTTTTTTTCATCATCAAACTTCTATATCATTTATTACTTATCTTAATTCTTTTTATCGTCACAATTTCTCGAGTCGAGGACATTAAATTTTCACCCATAAATTGTTTATAAAAGAAATAATTAAAATCTACTAAATATTTGGTGTTACAAAAAATTATTATTATATTTTTTATTTTTTATTATATGTCAAGAATTTTTTTTCAGTCTTTTTTCGAATGGGAAGAATTTTTTTTGTTCCGAAAATTGAATAAATGAGTTTTTACTGTTTGTAAAAAATAATTATAATGAAAAACAAAAGTAAATTCATAATTAAATGAAATATTTTCGATTTTTCGAAATATTATTTTATTATTTATAATATTATTTATGGGAAAATATATTTTTATCGTCATTTCTTTTTTTTCTTTATCAAAACTTGTTATTTATTTATATTCTTTTTATCGTCAGATTCACGATTTGTTAAGGCAGGAAAATTAAATTTCAATCCTGAAGTAGAAATTTCTTATTAAAAAAAATTAATAGTAAATTTTAATTTACTATTAAAACAAATTAATAGTAAATTTTAATTTACTGTATATTGTAATTTTTTTACACGATGAAAATTTATTATTTGTTTTTTTTTTGTTTTGATTCTTATTTATTCACAAACTGTAAAAGTGTATTTATTTAATTTCCGGATGAAAAATTCGAAAAAGAGCTATAGAAGAAACGAATTCTTGACGTATGAGATTTTTTCAAGAATTTGCAGTTTATTAAAATGTCAAGGAGGTTGACAACTTTTTTGATTTTATTGTGAATATATTCACTTGGAGTATGAAGAAAATAAAAAGCAAGAATATTTGAAAGACGTTATAAAATATTTTCCATTATGTGGAAAAATATAATACATGAGAATATCTCTCTCAAGTGATATATAAAGAATATTAAAGTGGTCAACTTCACACACACACAAATACAGCCACAGACACGTGATATTTTATTTTGTTAAAAGTTAAAAAGTTAAAAAGTTAAAAACTTAAAAAGTTGAAAATTTAAAAATTTAAAAATTTCAACTTTATCATTCATTCATTGTCATGGTGTCAATTTTTTTCCACCCTTCTTTTCGAGGGAAATATTACATTATAAATTTTGTGAAAGTAAACAAGTATTAAAAGTCTTAAGATATATAGAAATATTTTCTCATGAAAGAGTAATCATATGTGAAAACATGGTGCATGTTATATTCAGTTTCTAACAATCAGGCAGAAAGCTGTAGTAAAGTTTGGGAAAGAGTTTTCCACCTCTGTGACATGACCATAACTTTTACGAGGAACATGCATGTTTGCCAGATGCAAAATATATAAACAGAGATGAATTTTCTCGGGGAAAATTTTTGACACTGGCTCGTGTCATTTAGAAAGAACAAAAAAAAAGAGCCACCCCGACAAATAATGATAACAATAAATCAAAGTTACCACATTCAGGTGGAAACAGTAACTTTTCTAATCTAATAGTAATTGCAGTTAGTTGAAGTCTCCTTTTTACCAATCCATTCAAATTGCAGAAAAATTGAGAAAAATCTCTACATTTTTTTTTGTTTATCATTCCTTTTTAACCAAGCACTTCTCCTTTTTTACCTCTTAAGCCGTGCATCAAGAGTTGTAAACTTGAGACAATAATGTCTGTTTTCAAATTCAAGTTGTAAATCTTCGCCCGCAAAAAAGTAGAAGCAAAGTTTTTTTTTTTTTTAAACAGAAGAATTTTTCTTTTTAACTTTTTAATTTAAGTCTTTTACAAGGCTCGTTTCAAGAAATAAATTAACATGATAAAATACAATCAGTGTTTTTTCTTAATTTGCATTTAAAGAACTTTTCTCGCTGTGTTCTTTAAAAAGAAAAAAAAAATTTTTTCCGCGGTTGTTTTTTGTAATTTTTACCACAAATATTATCTCAATGAAGAAGGATATTTAATCTGATGAAATACTACTACTACTACTACTACTCCTTTTCTCTAAAGTGAATATTTGAATGACTTTTTTTCTGACATTTCCAACGGAAATGATGGAGGGGAAAAAAAAGAAAAGAGGAGGGAAAAAAAATTTCCCCCATAAAAGAGCAAGAGAGAGGAGCTGGTTTTTGTGGTCTTCATTGAGGATAAAGTCGTTAAAAGGGCAGCAATTTAGTTGAAAGGCAGGAAAAAGATACTTCTTTAAATGTATTCACTCAATTAAAATTACATATATTGCAATTGGTGGAAAAACTTTATGTATAAAAATGCTCTTCATTTTTCCTGATATTTTCTTTTGAAACAATATTTCCAATTTGTTGGAAAATTAATTGATATGTATTTTAGTATTTCTGTGTCAATATAATTTTTTTTTTATTTCCACTGTTGAAGTTCTGGGGAAAAAAATATTTTTTCATTCATTTTGTTTAATGAGGAATGGAATAAAAGGAATGGGAATTAGTTGGCAAATATTCAACATTCTTTCTCTGTGTTTTTTTTAATCCTTTGAGAAATTTATAGTGGAGAATAATAACTTTAAATTTTTTTGAATTTTAAATTTTTAATTCCTTGTAAATTAAAAGTGAAAAAAAAATAAAAAAAATATCAGCTTACAAATTAGGGGGTTTTTTGTGAGTAAATGAAAAATAGTTTAAAAATGATTGTAGTGAACTTTTAACATTGAGAAATATTTTTTCAGATAATTTTTTTCAGCTGAAAACTCATTTTTTATTTGAATTTTTTTTTTTTTAGTTTAGAGTGTCACCTTTTGACCTTTTTTCAACTTTGTCAATTTTGTCAACTATTTCACGTATTTCGTTAATTTTCACCTTTTTCATCTATTTTTGTAAAATAATTTATTTTTAACAAAAAAATTTTTGTTTCTATTAAAAGTCTTTGATTATTTTTAGTAAATCTAATTTTAATAAATTTTAACTTTTATTTGTATAGAATATTGTCGTTTAAAATCATTAAATTTTTAAAAAAGTATAATATTTAAATTCAATTATTTTATACTTCAATGTATTTTTTGTTTATTTATAGTTTAGAAATTTAAAAATTATTCTCTTTTTCATAACTTTATATTAATGAGTGAATTTTTTTTAAAGATGATTTACAAATTTTTAGAAAATAATAATTAAATTCTATTAAGAAAATTTATTAAAATTATATTTATAATAATTCGTATTTTTGAAAAATAATTTTGTGTAAAGTAATTTAATTAAAATTAAGAAAGTAACTTAATTCTTGTATAACATTTTTTTAACATTTTTTTTTTTTAATAATTGAATTGTTGGGATGGATTTAATTAGAATTTTTTAAAACATTGAATTCATGCAAAGAATATTTTATTATTTATTAAAAAAATTGAATTTTTGCAATTAGGTTAAAATTTCTGAGAAAAATTAATTGTTTTAGAGAATTTTATTACAATTACATTGAAATTTATTTAATTTTGTCAATATTATTTCATATTCAAATAAATTAATTTTTTATCTATCACTCAAAAATTTATCATAATTTAAAAAAATAATTAGATTTTTTGAAAATGTTTATTAATAATTTTGAAAATAATTGAATTCTTTCTGAGAATTTTATTTAATTAAAAAAAAGTTTAATTGCTTCAAAAATTTTATTGATATTTACTCAAAATAATGGAATTCTTAAGAAGAATTTTTCATTTATAAAAAAAAATCAATTGATTTGAAAAATTAAATTACAATTTTTGAAAATTTAATTACTTCAAAAGAATTTATTAAATTCTTTGGAAATAATTGAATTCTTGCCCAGAACTTAATTGAAATTTTTGAAAATAAAATTGTTACGAAAGATTTTACAATAATTTTTTTAAATAATCAAAAATTTTATACAGAATTTTATTACTTATTCAAATAATTTAATTCTTTTACAAAATATTATTCAAATTTTTGAAAATTGAATTGTTTCCAAGAGTTCATTTAAAATTATTGGAAATAATTGAATTTTTTCAAAGAATTGAAAAAAAAATTCAAAAATAATTAAATTCCTGTGAAGAATTTCCATATTTTTGAAAATAATTGAAATAATTTGAAAAGTGTTATTAAAATTTTTTGAACATTAAATTGTTTCAAAGATTTCTTTTAAATCGATTTAAACTTTAAAAAAATGATTTAAAATTCTTTAAAAAACGAATAAATTTTTGAAAAATTAGAAAAAAATTTTTCCAAATAATTAATTTCTGGAAACAATTCTATTGTTTTCGAAAATAATAATTAAAAAAATAATAATAAAAAAAGCTAAAAGAAAAAAAGAATTTTTAAATTTTCGAAACAATTCTATTGATTTCGAAAATAATAATTAAGAAAATAATAATAAAAAATAATAATTCTTGAAAACTTTAATATTTATAAAAATAACTAAATTCTTGTAAAGAATTTTATTTATGTAAATAATTGAATCGCTTCTAAGATTTGTAAAAAAGTTTATGAAAATTAAATTCTTTTGAAGGATTTTATTAAAATTTTCGAAAGTATTTGAATTTCTTTAAAGAATTTGATTTATTCAAAAACAAATTGAATTATAATTAAAAGTAGTTATATTTTTCAGAATATATCTTTTCTATTTTTAAGAATAAAAAATAATTGGTTTTTTGCATTTGAATTTATTATTTCTCAAAATAAATTAATTTTTGCACAGAATTTTATTAACATTTTTGAAAATTCGCAAAATTTCAAATAGTTCTCTTAAAAATATTGAAAATAATTGAATTCCTTCGAAGAATTTTATTCAAATTTCAAGAAATAATTGAATTCCCAGAAAAAAATGTAATCTTTTTCAAAAATATTTGAATCTTTAAGGAGAATTTTTATTATTTATGAAAATATTTGATGTTTAAAATGAAATTAATTACAAATTTTAAAAAATAACAATGGTTAATTAATTATTTAGTGAATTTAGTGATTTATTTAGTGATTTTCCAACAATGTTGAAGCTAAAATTATTCGAACACTGAAAATTTGATCTCGGGCAAACTTTAATTTGCATATTATTGAAAAATGAATAAATCGTTAATTAATATTGTTCAAAACTTTAGAACACAACTTGGTTCGTATTTGAATTTTGAAAGAACTTAAATTTCAATTAATGGAAATTTAACTGACTTTTAATTTTTATTGACAAAACTGCCAATATTTTCATCAATAAAATTTAGAAGTTAGTAAAAATTTTTAGTTTCATATCTTTTGAATTATAAAGGAAAAAATCAATTTCTTAAAGAAACAAAGAATGTTAAAAAGAAAAAATTTTTTTTTAATATGTACAAAGAAGTTAATTAATTGAAGAATTTTTTTTTTTTTTAAATAAAACTTTTATTCTCCGCGAATGTTAAAAAGTAAAGTTTTATAAAAAGAATGAAAAAGAGAAAAAGAGGAAAAGAGAAAGAGAAAAAGTAGTGGAACAATATGAAAAGAGTAATATTTGTTTCTGAACACTGTTTACATAACTCTTGTTTTTTATTGAAGAATACAGGGCCTTTGAGTCATTATTTCTTCTATTTCTTCAATATAAAATTGTTGACTGAAAAAACATCTTTTCCTTTTATCAGTAACAGAAGATGGAAAAACCTGTTTCACTCGGCACGTCTAAACTCGGGTAACAAGTTTCAACTTCAACTTTCAATTCGTTTTCTGAGACTCGTTTTCGGCTGTAGACTGATCCTCGATTAGTTGAGGAGCACTTGAAAATTTCTCGATAATTACGTGAAAGTTTTCTGTTGATGTAAGTCGGAGGGGGCGAGTTAAAAGAAAACAAAGTTTTATCAAAAACTTTTTCGCCCACAAAACTAACTGTGAAATAAAAATTGATGTCAACTGAAATATATATAGAGTTGAGAGGGGGGACTTTTTTTTATGCAATTGGCTTTTAACTGATTTTTCTGTTTCATATAATAGAAAAGTTTTTCTCTTTTGCTTTTCATGAAATAAAAATATTTTGCAGCACAATAATAAAACACAAAAAAAAAATGAAGCGAAGAAAAATAAAAATGCGGCCAATGAGAAATTTTCATTTTCTACTGTATAAATTCATTATATCGAATATTTGGTATGCTGGTTCCACACAAATCTGGCGGTTAACAATCAATTTTCACGGTTTACCACAAAATCGTGATCGTACATTCTAAAATACATATCGTCGGTTTCGAATAATAAACAAGACACTCTCGCTTCAACTGTTATCGAAAAAATTTACAAAATTATTACTTCTTTTTTTTTGTGTTGGTTTTGTTTGTTTACTAGGACAGAGGGAAAAAAGTTTTGATTTTTAATGATAAAATCAATGATTGATGACAATTACATTTCATGTTTTTGTAGTGATTTTTTTTCATATTTGACGAGAGAAAGAATTGTCGTTCGAATTTTAGAATAGTTTTTCACTTATCAGTTTTTGAAAAAATGTATTTAAAAAAGGAACTTAATTTTCAACTAAAAAAAAAATTTACTTTTTGTTTTTTTGTGAACTTTGTTTTTTATTTTACTTTTTTTTTGTTGATTCTATCAAAATTATTGTTAGAAAAAGAATGCACTGTTGAAAAAATTTTCGTGTTTCGATTTTTAGTAATAAAATAAACGAAGACATATATTTATGTTTACTTGTGCAAATATGAATAAGTTAAATAGAAAACAGAAATTACAAACAATTGTTGCAAAATGGAACAAAAAGGGATATTATCGTGGAATGACTCGAAATTTGATTTTTATTTTAGTTGGAAATTTTTTTTTTACGTAGCCTTTTATTTAGAGGGAAAACAGGGAAATTGTAATATTTTTCACTAACAAATAACATTAATTAAAAAAAACCATTTGTTTAAAAAAAAAAACACGTTGAACATATTTTTAGATATTTTTCAAAGTTCTATTTTTTTTTACATTTGTTTTAGCGATGCAAACTTTTTTTTCAAATTTGTTTTTCGTTTACTACAATAATAAAAGTATATTCGTTCATATTGTTTTGATTATTTGATTTTTTTTACAATTATTTTAATTATTTTATTTTTTACTATTATTTTGATTATTTTATTTTTTATAATTATTTTAATTATTACTTCTACATTATTAATTTGTTATTTAATTATTTATTACCGTTTTTAATTAACTTTCAAAAGAAGACTGGACTAGAAAAACGGATTTTTTATTCTTTGTATTTCTTTCTCCTTTTTTAGTGTGAAAAAGAATTGGATCATTTTTTGCAATGTTTTATTAATTATTAAATAACTACCTTTTTTGAAATATTTTACAGACATTTTTACCAATTTTGCAAATTACTATTGTTTCAAACTTGCCTTGTTTTAATGTCAATTATTTTATTAGCTGCATTCAATTGTTACTGTTTTCGAGTATTTACCATTCTACGGTAATTTTGCGAGTGGCTCGGTTATTCTAATCTAATAAAGCAATTTGAAATACTGAATAAATTCGTTATACTGCTTTTTTTTAATTCAAATAATTTACAACTAGCGAACCGAAAATCGAACATTTTTAATTTCTATTAAGTATTTAAATTAAATTTGACGAAGCCGAGAATTAAATTAGGACTAATTTATTTAATTTTTATATTTTAGGCAGTAAGTTTAATCTTTCTTTTAATTAATATTCGTAGTAACAAGTAAACTTTTGACTTAAATTAAGAAATAATTGAGAAAGTAAAATAAATAATTATAAAATAATTGTAAAATTATTAAAATAATATTTTTTTGGTCAAAAATAATTTTAGTCAGACGAAAACTAAATAATTTATAACATAGTAGTAAAATTTCGTTTTTGTCAGACGAAAATTTGATCATTTTTTAGTAGCACATATATGTCAGACATTAAAATTAATTTTACTATTAATTGAAACCTGTATCAATTAGATAAAATCTTCTTAAAATAATCAATTTCTAAATTTGTAGATAGTAAAAGTCAATGAAAAATCTATACTTTTTCAGTAGGGGAGACTGGGGCTAAATGTTAGACTGTCAAAGCAGTTAAAATTAATTACCTTTCAAACGGAAATAGTTAAAGCATTGCAATTTTAACTATAGAACTAAAAAAATATTTACTTTTACTACTTTTGTAAATTTTTACGTCAAAGAAAATTTTAACTTTTAAGAATGTTTTTTATATTTATTTTTATCATAATTTTTTTGGGGAGAACTATTTTATTAAATTGAAAATTATTGCAAACTAAAATAACAATTTTAATAACAATTTTTTAAAAGACTATAATTTTTCCAGAATTTTCAAATTAAATTGCATTCAAAACTCGAATAATAATATTTATTCAATAACTATTTAGAAACATATTTATTTTTTCATTAGAATTAAAAAATATTTTAATTGAAATTTAACTATTTCTAAAAATTACAGCTGTTATCGATTTTAAATTCACTCACTTCCTTGTTGACATTTTTAACTGAAATTTTTCAAAAGTAATCATTTTTTGAAAAAATAATAAATTAATAAATTTTTTAAATTAAAATAAATAAACATTATTATAATATAACAAAAACTAAAACTTTCAAATGTTTCAATTTAAAAACTTTTTAAAATTTAATTATCTCTAAAAAATTCATAATTCTGAGATCTAATTTAATAAAAATTTTATACAAAATTCCTGAATTCCTGATAAGTATTTTAATAAAATTTTATTAAATAATTGAATTTTCGACAAAATTTTATTAATTTGTGAAAACAATTAATTTGTAGCAGAGAATTTTGTTTGCTATGAAAATAATTGAATTTTTCCAAAGAATTTTCCTTAAAAACTTAAAAATAATTGAATTTTATAAATTGTATGATGACAAATTGTAAATAATAATAATATAATAATAATTTATTAATATTTTGGAAAAAATGAAACTATTTAGTGATAGTATTTAAAATACTATAAAATATAATTGAATGTTTTTAATGAGTTTTATTAAAATTTTTTTAAAGTAAAGAATTTGATTATTTTTGAGAAATTTTATTAAGATGATAGTAAATATTGAATATAATTGAATTTCTATTTAAAAAAATTAAAAAATCAAAATTATTTTTAAAGAATAGAAACTGAAATGTTTTTTATAGTAATAAATACAATTATAGTTTAAAGTCAATTACAGTTAATCAAAAATTTGTAATTATTTTAGTAAAAAAAGTAAATCGGTTCATTCATTTATGAGAAATAAAATTTGAGAAAAAATTCATTTTGTAATAACTTTTTTGAAAAGAATGTATCGATTGAAATATATGAATAACATCAAACTAGAATATTGAAAATGATCGTAAAAATAAATTTCACGTATTGTTCTTGATTAATATATTTTGTTATCCATCGACTTCAAATAAAATAATCAGTGTCCTTTTGATCTAAATAATCATTTTAATTTAATTAATCTGCACGTGATTCTTTTTTTTCTAAACAAAAGTTTTCGTGATAAAATCAATATAGTGCGCGCGGTGAATTTTTTGTTTTTTGCTAAAAAAAAATTTTTAAATCAACAAATTTTTAAATGATAATTGAATTCTTCTATAAAACATTTTAATTAATTTTTTTTAAGTAATTGCATTTTTCGTGAAATTTGATAAAAATTTTGTATATTTTAAAAAACTATTAAAATTCTGATAAGAATTTTATTGAAATTTTTGAAAATAATTGAATTTTGGAGGAAATTTTTGTTATTAATAAAGATTATTTAAATATTGACGGGAATTTTTGACAAAATTTTGAAATATAATTGGATTTTTGTGAAGAATTATATTATAATTTCACGTATTGTTCTTGATTAATCAGGGTTGCTACAAATATTTAATTTTATTTTTCTCTGATTTCCAGGCAAAATTCTCACTTTTACCCTAACCATGAAAAATATTTTGATTCACTCTAAAAATTATTAGATACTCAAAAAAATGTTCTATTAAATTTATTTACAAATTTCATTAATTGTAAAATTATTCAAAACCATCAATAACTAAATTTTTAAATAAGTATTTAATTATTACTTTTCCACAGGAATTAAAATTCTTCAGAACATTCAAATTCAAACCTCTTTGAAACTCAACAATTTATAAAAATATTATTACGAAACATAAAGAAGGCGATCACCTTCTTCTTGTTTTGTTATAATTTAAATAACCATGAAATTTTTCAATAAAAATTTAATTATTTACAAAAATCCTAATAAAATCCTTCGCAAGAATTTAATTATTTTTAAAACTAGTAAATTTTCTCAAAAAATTCAATTATTTGAAAAAATTGTAATAAAAATCGTTGCAATAATTCAATTATTTTCATAAACAATAAATCGATTATTCGGTAATTTCATTTTTTAAATCAATTTTTATTAGAAAATTCTAAAAAAATTCAGTTATTTAAATTGAAAAATAAATAATTTATTGAATAATTGAATGTTTGTCAAAATTTAAGTCTCATAAAGAATTTTATCAACAAAGTTTTAAATAATTAAAAACTTTAATAAAAAAAAGAAAAAAAAATTAAAATAAAAGTTTTATTAAAATTTGTCAAAAGACAAATTTTAATGGAATTTTTAAGAATAATTACATTTTTTGAGGAATTTCAATATTGTATCCAAAATTAGTAAAAATCCTGCGATGAGTTTTATTATTCATGGAAATAATTTAAAAAAATTTCCAGAAATGTTATTAAAATTTTTCTAAAATAATTGAATTTTGGTGAAGAATTTTATTATTTATAAAAATAATTCAATTCTTGTAAAGAACTTTGTTAAATTTTTTTTAAATAATTGATTCATGTGACGAATTTTATAAAAATCTTTTTAAATAATAGATATTTTTCAAAAAATTTTATAAAATTTGGTATATTAAATAATTGAACTAACGTGAAAATTTTATTATTCATGAAAATAATTGAATTATTTCAAAGAAATTTACTAAAAACTTCATAAATTATTGAATTTTTGTGAAAGTGTAGCAAGAATTTTATTCAAGTTTTTAAATATATTTGAATTTTGAAAAAGAATTGTATTATTTATAAAAATAATTGATATTTTTCGAAAAATTATTTAAAATTTTTTATATTAAATAATTGAATTCCTGCGAAAATTTTATTATTTATGAAAATAATTGGTTTATTTAGAAGAAATTCATCAACAATTTTGTAAATTATTGAATTCCTGTGAAATGTTTCCAAGAATTTTATTAAAGTTTTTAAATATAGTTTTGAACTTTGAAGAAGAATTGTATTATTTATAACAATAATTGAAATTTTTACGATAATTTAAAAAAAATTAAACCTAATTAAATTAAATTAAATATTATTATTATTATTATTTTTTTTTAATTTTCAAACATAATTGAATTTTAGAGAAGAATTTTTTATTTTTAAAGATATAATTGAAATGACCAGAATGTTTGTAAATTTTTGAATATAATTGAATTTCTTCGAAAAATGTTATTACTTTTGAAAATAATTGAATTTCTGTAATTATTTGTAACTTTTCCAAAATTAAATTTTTTTAGTATTTTTAACTAAACTTCTTTTATCAATCTAGTATTTACGAAAATTGTAAAAATTATTCATTACCTAATTATCATTATAATTATTATTCGGTAATTTAATTTTTTAATCAATTTTTATTAGAAAATTCTAGAAACATTAAATTATTTAAATTGAAAAATAAATAATTTATTGAATAATTGAATGTTTGTTAAAATTAATAGCAAAAACTCAGCCGTTTAATTCAAATTAATGAACGTTTTTACAAATTCAATTTATTATTTTATATATTATTATTTTATATATTATTATTTTTTTATTATTATTTTTCAATTTATTATTATTATTATTATTATTATTATTAGTTTTTTCATGAATTTCTGAAATTCAATTTTTTCCAGCACTTTTACTAATAATCCCTGACTTTTTCCTGACTTCCCTGACCAATTTTACGTTCCCTGACTTTTCCCTGACTTCTCTGACCTGTGTCAATCCTGTTAATATATTTTTTTATCTATCGGGTTCAAATAATAATCAGTGTCCTTTTGATCTAAATAATCATTTTAATTTAATTAATCCGCACGTGATTCTATTTTTTTCTAAACAAAAGTTTTCGTGATAAAATCAATACAGTGCGCGCGGTGAATTTTTTGTTTTTTTGCTAAAAATTCCCTTTTCATGCATTTTCTCTATTTTTCGCTCTCTTTCTCCTGTCCTCCTTGCTTTCCTGATCAAATAGTACAAAAACTTCCATAAGGTCGGGTCGATTCTAACCGACTTTCGCTATCCATATATATAGATATGTTCTTCCTGAGTCGTCTAAAGGAGCGAAGGTATACCATTATATACTCTCTAACGTATTACATTACTCCTCGATTTGCGATGTCATTGATAAACGTAAGTATGATTAAACGCGGAGCGTCGGTTGAATTATAACTGTTATATATAGCTGTGTGTTTGCCATATATACGTATATATTTTGCCGCGCGGCAGGAAAACGCTGACAGTACTACAAATTTCTTCTTCCGCGTAATCATAAATACCCTTATTAGTCTGAATAAAGCCCACCTTTTAGTTGTGAAAATAAGATAATAAATTGCACTTTATTAAGACATTGTTTTCCCAGGCGGCGAAAATCTAATATATCAAGATAATGCAAAAGTTATATAACTTGTACACTAAAACTTGTATATGCAATCTACTTTTATATGCTTCGTTAAAAAGTATTTCGACACTCTGCGTGGCATTTTTAAGCCGCAAGAAAACTATCTACTCGAGATTGAAATGGCACTTTTCACTTTTTTTATTATTATTAAAAGACATTATTATTTTTTTGCCCCTCTTTCTTCCTGTGTTTTTTATACATTTTCAACGTGAATGGCTTTTAATGTCCAGTGATTGAAATTGAATAATTAAATTTTTCAATTTTGAGAAATTAATCTATGAAATTCATTTTTCAATTTCGAGAAATTAATCTATGAAATTCATTTTTCAATTTCGAGAAATTAATCTATAGAATTATTTTTTCAATTTCGAGAAATTAATCTTTGAAATTAATCTTTCAAATTCGAGAAATTAATCTATGGAATTATTTTTTCAATTTCGAGAAATTAATCTGTGAAATTAATCTATGAAATTCAGTTTTAAATTTCGAGAAATTAATCTATGAAATTCATTTTTCAATTCCGAGAAATTAATTTTTCAATTTCGAGAAATTAATCTATAGAATTATTTTTTCAATTTCGAGAAATTAATCTTTGAAATTAATTTTTCAAATTCGAGAAATGAATCAATAGAATTATTTTTTTAATTTCAAGAAATTAATCTATGAAATTCATTTTTCAATTTCGAGAAATTAATCTATAGAATTATTTTTTCAATTTCGAGAAATTAATCTTTGAAATTAATTTTTCAAATTCGAGAAATTAATCTATGGAATTATTTTTTCAATTTCGAGAAATTAATCTGTGAAATTAATCTATGAAATTCATTTTTGAATTTCAAGACGTTAATCTATGAAATTCAGTTTTCAATTTCGAGACGTTAATTCATCAATTTCGAGAAATTAATCTATGAAATTCATTTTTCAATTCCGAGAAATTAATTTTTCAATTTCGAGAAATTAATCTATAGAATTATTTTTTCAATTTCGAGAAATTAATCTTTGAAATTAATTTTTCAAATTCGAGAAATGAATCAATAGAATTATTTTTTTAATTTCAAGAAATTAATCTATGAAATTCATTTTTCAATTTCGAGAAATTAATCTATAGAATTATTTTTTCAATTTCGAGAAATTAATCTTTGAAATTAATTTTTCAAATTCGAGAAATTAATCTATGGAATTATTTTTTCAATTTCGCGAAATTAATCTGTGAAATTAATCTATGAAATTCATTTTTGAATTTCAAGACGTTAATCTATGAAATTCAGTTTTCAATTTCGAGACGTTAATTTATCAATTTCGAGAAATTAATCTATGAAATTCATTTTTCAATTCCGAGAAATTAATTTTTCAATTTCGAGAAATTAATCTGTGAAATTCATTTTTCAATTTCGAGAAATTAATCTATAGAATTATTTTTTCAAATTCGAGAAATTAATCTATGGAATTATTTTTTCAAATTCGAGAAATGAATCAATAGAATTATTTTTTTGATTTCAAGAAATTAATCTATGAAATTAATTTATCAATTTCGAGAAATTAATCTATAGAATTATTTTTTCAATTTCGAAAAATTAATCTATGAAATTAATTTTTCAATTGTAAGACATTAATCTATGAAATTAATTTTTTCAATTTCGAGAAATTAATTTATGAAATTAATTTTTGAAATATTAATTAATTATTAAATTTAATTGAAATTTTTTCTGTCTAAATTACATTTAACCATCTTGGTGTGGAAAAAAGCAGTTTTTACAGTGACATTTATTTCTAACAATTACCGATTTCTTGAAAATTAATTAGTATCAATTGGTAAATTTTATTAGTATCAATTACAGGGTTGCCACGCAACCTGGAAACCTGGAAATATCAGGGAATTTTTTAAAAAATCAAAAAAACCTGTATAAGTCAGGGAATTTTTATCGAAATCCTGAAAAATTTATTTTTGAAACCTAATTTTACTTAAATTTTTCAAAATTAATTCAATTTTAAAAGAGTTGCAATTACAATTTTTATAAGAAGATGAACTCGAAATCATTTTTTACTTAAAATTTTGTAAAACTTCAATTTTAAATGAATTTTATTAAAAAAAAAATTGAAAAACCAGGATTTTTAAAAACCTTAATAACTTAAATTCTAAAATTATTAAAGTTTTGTAATATAAATTTAATTGATTTTTTTAAAATAACGAATTTATAGAAGAATTTTAGTTAAAAAACTTAAAACAAAATTTATTTTTGAAGCAAATACATATTATTGGAGAAAATCAATTAATTTTAGAAAAAGTAAAATTTTTCTCAGAAATACAATTATTTTTTCTTATCTTTTATTATTTATTCTTCAAAGAATTAAATTAATTTAAAAAGTTTAAATGAAAATTTTTTGTAACAATTTAATTTTTTTAAAAATAACTTTAATAAAATTCTTCGTAGAAAGTTAATTGATTTCAAAAACTTTTTAAAATTCAATTATTTTCAATGTTTGCTATTGGGAATAAAGTTTCACGAAACAATTTAATTATTTAAACCGAAATTTTAATAAAATCAGTCTGAAGAATTCAATTATTTTCAAACGTGTAATTCTTCGCAAAAATCTAATTACGTTTGAAAATTTGCGAAAATTCTTGTCAAACTTTAAATTGTACTTAAAAATAATATTTTTTTCCGAAATTCAAATACTAATAATATTCGTGGTAGAATTTCAATCATGTTAAATATACAAAATTTTCATCAAATTTCTCGAAAAATGAAATTATTGTTAATTTTTTTAAAAATATTTTTCTTGACAATAAATAATAATAATAATAATAATAATAATAATAATAATAATAATAATAATAATAATAATAATAATTAAATTCTGATAGAATTTGTTATAAAAATTGAATGTTTAAAATACATTCAATTATTTAATAAATTATTTATTTTTATAGTTAAATAATTGTTTTCTTGTAGAATTTTCTAATAAATATTGATTTAAAAATAAATTTCATTAAAATTTTTTTTTATTATAATTAAATATCATATTTAAAAACACTTATTTATTTGAAAATTCTACGAGAATTCATTCATTTTACTCTAAAAATAAATATTTTATTAAATAATTGAACTTTTTTTTTAAATTTAATTTTTATTGGAGAATCAACAAATTTTTAAATAATAATTGAATTCTTCTACAAAACATTTTAATTAAATTTTTTAAGTAATTGCATTTTTTGAGAAATTTAATAAAAATTTTGCATATTAAAAAACTATTGAAATTCTGATAAGAATTTTATTGAAATTTTTGAAAATAATTGACTTTCGGAGGAAATTTTTATTTTTAATAAAGATTATTTAAATTTTGACGGGAATTTTTGCCAATTTTGAAATATAATTGGATTTTTGTGAAGAATTATGTTACTTTTGAAAATAATCGAATTCTTGAGGTTTTTAATAATATAAGTTTTTTATTAATAATAAACGTAGTTTTAAAAACCTAGAAAACCTGGAAACGTCAGGAATTCGAAAATTCTCTAAATTTGAATTTGTAAAAATGTTTATTAATTTGAATTAGTGGCTGAGTTTTTGCTATTAAATTAGTAATTTTTACTAATAAATTATTATAAATTACTATTTACTGGTAAATTTTACTAATGCAAAAGCAAAAAGTCTGTCACTAATTAAAATTTTTAAAAAATGTTAAAAATGCTCACTAATTTGGATTAGTGACTGAATTTTTGCTATTAAATTAATAAACTTTACTAATTAATTAGTAGAAATTACTATTTACCGGTAAATTTTCCTAATTTAAAAGCAAAAAGTCAGTCTCTCATTCAAATTAGTAAACATTTTGAAAAAATTAAAATTTAGAGATTACTAATAAATATACCAATTAATTTACGATAAATCAGTAATTGTTAGAAATAAATTTTACTGTAAAAACTTTTTTTTTCGAAGAGAAAAAAGCAGAAAAAAATCAAAAATGAATACCACATTTTTTTCCTTCACTCTGTAATATTAAAAATAAAAATGTGATATCCTCATTCAACGAACGTCAGAGGCACAAGCTTTACAAATGATTTAAATTTTTCTCGAGTTCTCTTTATTACTGCAGTGTCAAGAAAGTATAAATGTTACAGATAATTTTAACGAAGGCTTAAATTTTCATATAAATAACTTTTCGTGTATATATGTATATTATATAAATTTTTTTTTTGTTTTTTAAAAATGAAATATGCCCTGTATGAATGAAATTTTACTAAATTTTTTTCACCTCTATTTTAAAGGAGAATTTTTCAGTGAGATAAAAGTTTTTTTTGTCGCTTATCGTTTGTTTTTTTTTTGTAAAAAAATAAGATATTGTAAGGTTTTTATCATGTGAAAGATATCGAAGGAAAGACTGTTTCAAGAAGTCGTGTAATTTTTTTTTTAAGACCATTTTACCTTCAATGGGCCATTTTACCCCCTATCGAGAATAGTTTTCCAATGTCAAAAGACATTCTTAGTGTTTATTGATAATTTTACTTCTTATAGAAAAGTTTAAAAATGTATTTTTTTGTCGAGAGAAACAGTATTTTGAGATTTTTTTTATATTTAACAGGATTTGCACTTGATGATTAGCATTAAAAGAAAGTGTCAGAAAGTAGCTCTAAGACTGAGAAAATAGTAAAAAAATGTAGCTATCGAAAAAATTTAGGATTAAAATAAATCATCTTAGACCATTTAGAAAAATTTGATTTTGACTTTTCTATTATTTTCATGAAAAATATTTCGATACTTTTTTTTCTTAACCTGCTTATAAAATCAATTTTAAATTTTTGCAAAATTCAAATATTTTCGAAATTTTAATATAAAATTCACTCAAAAAGAGAATTATGTTTCAAAATAATTTTTAAATGTGTCAGTAAATAATATTCCTTTCAATCATAAAATTTATTTCAATTAAATTCGACAATATTTCCAAATATAATTAATTTCCAAATAATTAGAAAATAAATTAAAATTTTTTAATTATTTAATCTATTTAGAAAAAATTTTAATTACAATTTTTCAAAATACGTTTTCCTTATAGTTTACAAATTAAATTACATTTAAAACATAAATAATAATTTTTATTAAATGACTATTTAGATGCTTGTTTATTTCTTCATAGGAATTAAAATGTTTTTAATGAAACTTAACTATTTCTAAAAACAACTGTAATCGTAATTTTTTCTTTTAAACATTTCTTTCTTGACATTTTTAAATAAAATTGATCGAAACTAAAAATTTTTTGAAAAATAGAGAAATTAATAAATTTTTAAAATAAAAATATAAATATCATTAAACTTTTAGGACAATTAAAGTTTTCAAATGTTTCAACGTTACCAAATAATTAGAAAATAATCTTTTTAAATTATTTGACGTATTTAAAAAAAAATTTTAATAACAATTTTTCAAACGACTATAATTTTTTCATAGTTTCCAAATTAAATTACATTTAAAACTTGAATAATATTTTTTTATAACTATTTAAATACTTAATTATTTTTTCACAGGAATTAAATTATTTTAAATGAAATTGAACTATTTCTGAAAATTTTAACTGTTATCTATTCTAAATTCAGTCATTTCTTTGTTGACATTTTGAAATAAAATTCTTCAAAAATCAAAAATAATCGTTTTTTGAAAAAATAATATACATTAATAAATTTTTAAATAAAAATTCGAATATTACTACAGTTTCACAACAATTCAAATTTTTAAGTGTTTCAATGTAAAAATCTCATAAAATTTAATTATCTCTAAAAGATCATAATTCTGAGAATGGATTTTATAAAATTATCTGAAATTTGTAAATAATTGAATTATTTAAAAAAATTTTTCTAAAAATTGTATTAAAAATAATTAAAATCCTGCTGCTATTATTATTATTATTATTATTATTATTATTTATAAAAATAACTGAATTCTTAAACTGAATTTTTTTTTGAGATTTTTAAAAATAGTTGAATTTCAGATAAGTGTTTTATTAAAATGTTTGCCAACAATTGAATTCGAAACAAGAATTTTATTAAAATTTGATTAAATAATTGAATATCCGTAAAAATTTCTATATTTGTTAGAATAATTTAATTTCATCAAAGAATTTAATTTGTCATGAAAATAATTAAATTTTGTCAAAAAATTGTATTTAAAACTTGAAAAAAATTAAATTTTTGCTAAGAATTTTATTTAAAACTTGAAAGTAATTATTTTTTTGCAAAGAATTTTATTTAAAACTTCAAATCAATTAAATTTTATAAATTTAATGAAAATTGAAAATTAATAAATTCTTTGAAAGAATTTTTATCAATATTTAGGAAAAAATTTAATTATTTAGTGATTTAGTGAGAGTATTAAATATGGTATTAAAAATAATAGAATGTTTCTGCTAAATTTTACCGAAATTTTGTTCAGGTAAAAAATTTAGTTATTTTGAGAAATTTTTATTAAGATGGTATATGTATTAAAACTAATTGAATTTTGGAAAATTTTTTTAAAAAATAATTTAAAAAATTTTAAAAAAATAGTAAAAAAATAATTACTTAAAATAATAATTTTTTAAAATAATTGAATTTCTAAAAAATTTTTAAAATAATTAAATCGTTTTAAATCAATTTATTAGGTACATTTTTCTATAGAATAATATTTTTATTTTAACTATTAGCGAATTTAAGCAAACTTGAAAGAAAATTGTCAAAAAAAAAAGAAAAAGTAGCATTTAGTGTCACAAATCTGAAAAAAAGTATCCAAATAGTAGCGAATCATAAAAAAAGTAGTAAATGTTTTAGTAGACAGTAGTTTTAGTAGATGAGTGCGAAACCTGTAATTAAATTGTGAACAGAAAATATTTTCGTGAATTTTATTTTTACTAATAAGAGAATTTCATTAAAAAATATTTTTTAATTTTTTCTATTCTGTTGTTTTTATTTTAAGAAAATGTTTTATTTTACAAATTTGAATTATATGGTGGACGAATTTTCACTACATTTCCGCAAATCTAGAGTGACTAATTAATTAAAAATTTTATTACAGAAATATAACATATTATATTCGTATTCGTTAATTTTTAATAATTGTTTATTAGTGAAATAAATTCAAGTGATTAGCTTCCTTTATGGTTATAAATAAAAACAGAGATTGGACAGACTAGAAATTAAAAGCCAAAGGGTTATATAGCACCTCGTATAAAAGTTAATAAAGCACATGATATGTAATCTAGTTTTAATATGTGAAAATATTACCGAGAATAATATTTAGCTGCTATATTCTCATAATCTTGAGCTATCAACTTGATATGTTAAAACGTATAACTTAACTCAAATTTGAGTATATGAATATAGTTTAACTTACACCGCACTTATTATGATTTGAAAATTGCAGAATTATCATTTTTAATTTTTCACTTTGTTCTTTAATTTGTTAAATTTATTTAAATTTATTTAAATTTATTTAAATTTATTTTTCACTTTGTTCATTTTTCTTTTTGTTCTTTAATCAAATTATTCAAAAAAAAAATAATTGATATAATAATAATTGATAATAATAATTGTTATTATATTATAAATATAATTGATACAATGTTTTTTACTTTTTTTTTATAGTAACAATTTTTATTTTAAACCTTGTTGAGTTTGCTTAAAAATGGTTACAACTTTTATTCTAAATTTCCTTTCGAGGCAAACTCATTGGTGGTGTTTTAAAGTTTAATTTCTAAATTTGTAATTTTTCGAAGCCAAAAGAAGTTTGAATTGTTTCGTTATATGTTTAAATTTCATAAATAAATCTAAATGGCAAATAAATATAAATTTATGGAAAATTCGTATAATATTGTATTCAAATATTGTAATTTATTGAAAAACAAACATTTCCTTTATGCAAAATCAGAGGAGAGAATATTGTTATATACGAATGAAAATCAGAGAACTTAGAAATTGGTACCAATATTGCCAAGGTTCCTATTCAGAATTGTAAATGAAGCTTTACGTTTTCAAGTTGACGTAAAGGCGTAACAGTTCCATCGTAAATTGTCCCAGGAACTGAGATGGGTAATTAGTTAAAGGCCACACGTACGATAAAGGATAAGGGGCACACCAGATAACCACAAATTTTGTCAGCAATGATCTAAGCTAATGAGGTTGGCGCCGAAGATATCTACTCTCTAACTCTATATATATGTAATCAATTCAAATAAACAGATAAGTTTGCTCTCCTTCTTTTCAAAACTTTTCGACTTCAACTTTCAGTAAAATTCAATTATAGAACTACATGAAAGACGATAGTTTCTCATCTTTTCCTCTCTCTCTCTCTCTCTCTCTCTCTCTCTCTCTCTTCTTATCTATTTCTTTCTCTCTTTGCCTCTCTATTTATTTCTATCAAACTATATCTCTTTTTCTCTCTCTCTCTCTCTTCCTCTTTTGTATACATTTTTTTTATAAATTTTATAATTAAACTATCAAACTACTAACTTTTTGCATACTTTATCAAAAAATAATTATCAATTTAAAAAAAATTAAGTTTGAAAATTTTTAATTCAAATTTTTATTTCAGAATTATAAAATACTAGTAAAATATAAATTGGAATATAGATTATTAGTATTATAATTTATAACTACAATTGACCACAATAATTATAATAGGTATTCTAAGGCAGGGGATTCAGGGAAAAGTCAGATAAAGTACGGAAAAAATTTTAGTTTTAGAATCCACAAGAAAATTATGAAATTTGGTGATTTTTTTTGTTGGTCTGATAAACTTAATCAGCACGAATTCCAATAAAAAGCAAATCCTCAATTTTTTCTACTTCTGACGCAATAACTTCTTTTTAAATAACTAATTTCTTAAAGAACTATCATAAAATTGTTACACTGAAAGAAAATATTTATTAAATTTTGAAAAAGTATTTTACAATTTCGGAAAAAAGGGCAACAAACCGAAATTTTGATATAAAAAATACTGAACTGTAAAAAAAAGTTGTGTGGAATTTAGTAAAATTAAATCAAAATATCAAGAATTTTAATTCAAGTAACTTTACTAAAAATTAAAAAAATTAAAAAAAATTAAATTAAATAATTAATTAATTAATTAATTAATTAATTAATTAATTAATTAAATTAAAAATTAAAATTTTTTTTACTTTACTTTACTTTATAACTTTACCAATTTCCACATAACTTTTTTTAAAGTTTATTTTTTATATCGAAATTTAGGTTTGTTGCACTTTTTCCCCAAATTGTAAAATAGTTTTACAAAATTTAACTTACATTTTCTTTCAGTGTACTTATAAATTATTTAATAATAATAATAATAATTTAATAATTTTAATTTTTAATTAACTAACGAAAAAAAGAAAATATAGAAAAAATATAGAAATTTTTTTTTTTCAATATAGAAAATTAACTAACGTAATTTTAATTAACTATCTCAAAATTAATTCCATTTAAAGAGTTGTTTTGAAATTTTCCATAAACAGATAAACTTAAAAGATTTTAATTTGAAATTTTAGACAATTTTAAATTTAAATGAATTTTATTAGAAATTTAAAAGAAACTTTCATTTTTGCAAAATGTTGATAATTCAAATTCTTCTTGAAATTCGTTAAAGTTTGCAATGTAAATTTAATTAATTTAAAAAAAATAATAATTAATTTACAGAAAAGATTTAGTTAAAAACAAAATTTAAAAAATTAAATTCTGAAGAAAAGTGACAATTGAGTTCAGAAAATTAATTATTTGTAAACGTAATAAAATAATTCTTCTTACAAAAAGTCCAAGTATGTACAAAATTTAAAGAAAAATTCTTTTTAAAATTACAATTATCTTAAAATATAACATTTTTTTTCCAAAAATAAATTATTTAAAAAAGTTAATTAAAATTAATTTAAATAATTAATTAACCATTTTTAAAATAATTGCCATTTTAATAAATTTCCCAAAAGAAGTAAATTATTAAAAAAAAATTTCTTTAAAATTGTACTCAAACATTTAATTATTTTTATAAATAACAAAAATTGTATAGAAATTCAAATATTTGACATTTTTTTTATAAATTTTTTCGCAAGTCAATGAAATTAAAATTGGTCGGGGAAATGTCTGGGATTTTCTCAAAAGTACTGCAAGAAATTAAATTTTTAGAATCTATTAAAAAAAAATTTTTTTTTTACTCATAGACTATGAAATTACTACGAATTCTAAAACAAATCCTTCAATTTTTTTTATTTCTTACAATAATTTCTTTTTAAATAACTTAATTCTTGAAGAACTACAATAAAATAAGTTTTTAAAAAAATTTTTTTTAATGAAAAATTTACTTAAATATTTCAAAATTAATTCAGTTTTAAAAGTGTTGCGTTTAAAATGTTCATAAATAGATGAACTTCAAAAGGTTTCGATTTAAAAACTTTTGGAAATTTCAATTTTTAATTTTTAATACTAGAAATTTTTAAAAACTCATAGATTTTTGCAAAATGTTAATAAAATTCAACTTTTACTTGAAATTAGTTAAATTTGTGCATATATTATTAATTTTATTAAAAATAATGAAGGTTTAGAAAATTTTAGTTACAATCATTTTTAAAAAATTGAATTTTGGAGTAAGTTACAAACAATTGCGGAAATTCAACTATTTTCAAAAATAATAAAATTCTTTTTACAAAAGTCAAATTATATGTTCAAAATTTTAGAGAAAAATTCTTGTTCAAATTACAATTATTTTTATACATAAAATTTTTCAAATTATTTTCAAAAATTTTCCTCATTTTAATGACTTTCAGTTTCAATATCTTCTATTTTAATAAATTTGACAAAATAATTGAACTATTAAGAAAAATTTCTATAAAATTGTACTCAAACATTTTATTATTTTCGTGAACAATAAAAATTGCACATGAATTCAATTATTAAAATTTTTTAAAGAAATTTGTTCTGCATAATTCTATTAGTTTTATAAATAATAAAATTTTTCTTTGAATTCAGTTATTTTTATAGATAATAAATTTGCTTTATGGAATTTAATTATTTTCAAAAATAATAAATTCTTCGAAATATGTAATTACTCTTAAAAATTGTATTAAAAAAAAATCTCAAAGAAATTTTTTCAAAATTATTAAAAATAGTTGATTTAGAGAAGAATTTTGGTCAGAAATTGTAGAAAATAAAAATTGAGATTGATATCATGAAAATAATATTGAAGAAGTTACAGTAACAATATTCTTAACATAAAATAATGATAATATACTTTTAAAAACTGTTAATTTTGAAAATGTTCGAATTTCAATGTTTTCAAAAAAATCTTATTTCCTGTGGAAAAATAATAACAATTAAAATATTTATTTACAAAAGAAGTTATTGATGTTTTCGAATAATTTAATCTGCGCTCCAATATAATTTTCAATATAACTTTTTAAATAATTGTCGCTCGTAAATTTTCTCAATGAGTTTTGATTTCTTATACTTTTAATTCTACGTTGAAAATTTTTTCAAATTTTTAAAAGACGCAGAAAATTACAAAAAAAAATAATTTGTTTATAAAAGTTTCATGAAATAATTATTGAAAAATAAACTCTTTAAAAACTCTCGAATTCTAAACGAAAGTCTATCTTCTTTTTGGCAAAAAAAAATTCTTTGTTTAATTCACTTATTTTCTGAATTTTCGATTAAAATTATTAATTTTATTAAATGATTCTAAAGTTTCGAACGTTCAAATGAATGACAATATTTTTTCTACTTCTTTTGATTTGTATTTCTTTACAAAAAAATTATTTTTTAGATTAAAAGAATTTAAAACAAATTAATTCTAAACTAAATATTGTTTAATTTCAATTATTTTTCTTCTTCATAAGTGAACGACAATATTTTTTCTACTTCTTCTAATTTGTATTTCTTTACAAAAAAATTATTTTCTAGATTAAAAGAATTAAAAACAAATTAATTCTAAACTAAATATTGTTTAATTTCAATTATTTTTCTTCTTCAAGTGAACGACAATATTTTTTCTACTTTTTCTAATTTGTATTTGTATTTGTATTTTTTATTACAATAAAATTATTTTTTAGATTAAAAGAATTAAAAACAAATTAATTCTAAACTACATATTGTTTAATTTCAATTATATTTCTTCTTCAAGTGAACGACAATATTTTTTCTACTTTTTCTAATTTGTATTAGATTTGTATTTGTATTAGTATTTTTTATTACAAAAAAATTATTTTTTAGATTAAAAGAATTAAAAACAAATTAATTCTAAACTAAATATTGTTTAATTTAAATTATTTTTCTTCTTCCGTTAGTAATTTTCAAAAATACATAAGACGAAAAAAATCTTTAGACACTTTTTTATTAAAATAAAATTAGTTTGACTTATACTTTGCATATATACTATTTATTTTGGGTTTTTTTACTTTGGACATTTTCTCTTTGAATATTTTATACTCAGGATTTTTTTTCTTGGATATTTTCGTGTGGATATTTTGGATCGGACTCTTTGTCCTATATTCAGTACGAATAGAAATGTTTTTTCAACATTCGGATTTAAAAAAAATGCTTTTTATTTTTCGTGACAATTTTACGAATTCTTACCTTCTTAGAATTAACCCGGCGAGCGTAAGGTAGGGTAAAATTTACCCTGTAGAATATTCATTTCTCCATAATTCGAATTTGAATTGATGAATTTACCTGTAATTTTTAATAGCTGCTCTGAATACGGTAACAAATTAATAGAGAATAAAAAGAAATTTTTTTTTTCATTTCTTATTATTTATTTATAATTATTGTCAACACATGTACCCTGAATATAAAACACACTACGAGTATTGTTTTTTGTATAATTTAAAAAAAAGTTGGAATCATGAATGAACTTCACTATTATTGTTTACTAAGGATAAATAATGCATTTTACTATTGTTACAATTAAATTTTCATTTGTTTAAACAAATTATTATTGTTATTTTATAACAATTCCAAAAACAAAAGAGAAAAGCAAATTTCTAAAAATTTGGCAGCTGATATCGGTATTATTTAATGCTAAATTAATGAATTAAATAAAACATTAAATTAAATTTGCTATAGTTATTAATTAACATTGTTTAAACAATTAATTATTGTTATTTATAAACATTTTTCTATTGCATCTAGGAAGATGGAGTTTTTTTCTAATTTTGCAATTTTGGACCTAAGATAATAACCGATAAAAATTAAATGTCAGTTCGATTTGTTAACAATTGTTTAAACAATTAATTGTTGTTATTTATTAACTTTTTTTCTGTTGCATCTGGAAAGATGCATTATTTTTAATTTTGCAATTTTGGATCTAAGATAATAACCGATAATTATTGAATGTCAGTTCGATATGTTAATAAAATGGTTGAGTTTAATAAATATAAAAAAATTAATTTGGAAAGTATTAGTTTTATTTTTGTATTTAAATACTTGTTCAAATTTTTTTCTTTCAATCGTTGATAGTAAACATTGTAAACCTTACCAACGTTTTTGTTGGTTAGAAAAAAACTGCATCTTCCTAGGTGCAATAGAAAAAAAGTTAATAAATAACAACAATTAATTGTTTAAACAATGTTAAATAATAATTATGGCAAATTTAATTTAATGTTTTATCTAATTCATTAATTAATGAATAATGATTATCATTGAATAATACCGATATCATGCTGCCAAATATATAGAAATTTGCTTTTCTCTATTTTGTTTTTGGAATTGTTATAAATTAACAATAGTAATTTGTTTAAACAAATGAAAAATTTATCGTAACATTAATTAATTAGATAACTAGGCAACGTAAAACATTTATAGAAAAAAAAATTCATGATTTTATGTTTTTTTTTAATTTATAAATATTATTACATTACAGGGTAAAAAATACCCTACCTTACGCTCGGTGTTGCAAAATTCCACCTTACGCTCGCCGGGTTAAAATATTTAGTTCCGAGTCTGACCAACGCTGGTATTTACTACTCAGCGTCTACTTAGAATTCGTCTGACTTAAAACTGACTTCAACTACTAATTCATATATGATAAAGTGAACAAGAAGGAGAGTAAGATAGAAATAAATACCGAGGCAGAGAGCTCTCTATACGTTGTAAAATAATTATCCTTGTTTTTTAGTAATAAAGTATTTTGTTATGTAGGTTATCGATAATAGGTTTTCTTATGGGGAAGAGCAGAGGAGGGGAAAGGGGGGGAAGGGTAGGGAATAAAATTGAAATTGACAATAATCGATTTATGTCGAGAGAGTGGATAGTGACAGTTCACTTAGAGATCAAATTTCTCTAACAAGTTCCGTACTGGTCCAAAGCGTCTAGAGCATGTAACTGATCGTGGTTAACGTAATTATTAACACACTAAAAGCACTGAGTATTATAGCAGATACAGGTAAAGGTTTTCAAGTGAAGAGAGTTGCGCGACAAGCCTTTGTAACATTACGTAGGTTTGTGGTTATTAGAATTTTAAGTTAACTTTACTCTCTCTCGCTCTCTCACACAGAGAGAGTAAACTGGATGGTAGACACGCCTATTACGTGTTGCAAGATAGCTTGTGACATTGGATATCCAGTAACGTTTTCTGTTTTCTTCACGGTAATCACAGACGTCTACCACCCCAGATGCAGGATCGGAGCATCTATTAAAAGTTTAAATTATTCCTTGTAATTTCCACTCATCTACATCCTTGACGCCGCGATCAAAAAGTTTCAAAACGTGGGAGAGAGGGATATGGGTTGTTTGTCATCTTCTTGTAATTGAGCACTCTCTCTCTCTCTCGTTCACTCTCTGGTTCACTCTCTCACTCTGTTTGGATCGATATTTTTTTCGACTACTTTCAACATTACCATCTAGAAATTATCTGGGTCTTAGTAAAACATCGTTATTATTAAAGTTATTATCGATTTTCAGTTATTCTAATGCTCACTGGGACATTATCATTTAAGATAATTTTTATACTTTTTGATGATAATGGTGGAAAACATTAGTTTTGATATTCGGTAAATAAAATTAAGTGTCTTCAGTAGAAATAGCTTCCTTGTCTTTTGTAATTGACATTTTCCGTTCAGTGTATTTTGAGAATTGTCAAAAAATTTTTTTTACTATTTATTTAGATTGTTTTTAGGTGGGATAATTTTTGGGTTAATTTGTTTGATGGTTATGTTTTATGTTCTGTCTAAAATTATTAATTTGTAATTGAAATTTTCTATTTTCTACTAATTATTATATATTATTTATGTTAAAATTGGTAGAATATATTTCTTTTTCTCTCTCTCATATTTCCTGTTTTTTTAATCATAATTCTGTTATTGTTCAATATTACAATACCAAAATTTTTCTACTTCGATTTTTTGTTTTCAGGTGGGATAATTTTTGGGTTAATTTGTTTGATGGTTATGTTTTATGTTCTGTCTAAAATTATTAATTTGTAATTGAAATTTTCTATTTTCTACTAATTATTATATATTATTTATGTTAAAATTGGTAGAATATATTTTTTTTCTCTCTCTCATATTTCCTGTTTTTTTAATCATAATTCTGTTATTGTTCAATATTACAATACCAAAATTTTTCTACTTCGATTTTTTGATATTTTTTTTTTACATATCTTTATGTTATTTGACCTCAGGAGTTCAAAAATGAAATTTTTACAAAATGTCATTCCGCATGTGTGTAAACATCACATTTTCATAAATATCTCCAAACTATGAAGAGCTTTTGGACTGAATTTTTTTTTAAATTGTAGGTTTCATCTGCGGACATAAAATGAGAGTACTTTGAGACAGATTAATAAAGTTTAACTATATATTTTTTTGATTTTTAATTTTTCAAAAAAACGTTTTTTGCCCATAACTTTAAAAAAATGTCAGGACAGCTATAAATGTTTTTCTCTAATTTTGTAGTTTTTTTAGACGCATCTTTTGAGCCCTCAATGAAAATTTTTCGTCCATATTCACCAGAGATATTAAACTTTTAAAAATCAAAAATTTTGGAAAATAAGACTTTTTTGAATATTTTGTTGAAAAATGTAGAAATAACTTTAAAACTATCATTATCATCTTGTAGAGCATTAAAAAACGCTTCGATTCGCCTATTTTTGAAGCTAATTCGATTGGAAATAAAGAAGTTATTCATATTTTAAAAAACAGAAATTGTGATGGAAACTTAAAAAAAATTTTTTAATGTGGAACTTGAATTTTTAATCAAATAAAGAGAAGAAATTATTACAGCAATTGAGAATAATTGTTCAAAATTTATATTTTATTATTAACATCTCTATGAGGAAGAAAAGTGTTCATGAAATGATCACCAAAATTATAACAAAAATATATAACTTGGCAGCGGTTTTATTATATTATTTATATTTATTATTAATTCAACAGGCACTTAAAATTAAATTGCGTTTAAAAACTTGAATAATAATTTTTATTAAATAACTATTTAAAAATCTATTTATTTTTTCATAGGAATTGAAATATTTTTAATCAAATTTAACTATTTCTAAAAATTGAAACTGTAAACTTTATTTCTTTCTAAATTCAATTATTTCTGTGTTGACATTTTAGAATAACATTCTTTATCATTAATTTAAAAATCCTTTTTTTTAAATAACAAATTTTTAAAATAAAAAAAATTTATATATAATAAGTTTTACAAGTCTTAAAATTTTCAAATTTTTCATCGTTACCAAATAATTAGGAAATAATCTTCTTAAATTATTTGACTTATTTTGAAAAAATTTTTATTTACAATTTTTCAAAAGACTAATTTTTTTTTAACAATATCCAAATTAAATTACATTTAAAACTTGAATAATACACTGAAAATAAAATTTATTTGATTTAAATAATCGATTATCAAATAAATATTTACTTGAATCAAATAGTTTTTATTTGAACAAATTAAATAATATTTGCTTCAAATACTTAAATATTTGTTTTTAATATTTAAATATTTGATTCAAATACAATTTATTTGATTTAGGTAAATATTTATTTGTTAACAGTCAAATAGTCGGTTATTTGACTATTATCAAATAAATATTTTCTTGAATCAAATAATTTTTATTTGAATCAATTAAATAATATTTGCTTCAAATACTGAAATATTGTATTCAAATAAACATTATTTGATTCAAGTAAATATTTACTTGATAATAGTCAAATAATCGGTTATTTGAATCAAATAAATTTTTTTCAGTGTAATAACTATTTAAATACTTAATTATTTTTTCTCAGGAATTAAAATGTTTTTAATAAACTTTAACTATTTCCAAAAAATTTCAACTGTAATCCATTCTAAATTCAGCCATTAATTTTTGGACATTTTGAAATGAAATTCTTCAAAATTAATCGTTTTTTGGAAAAATAATATACATTAATAAATTTTAAAAATAAAGATTCAAATATTCATACAGTTTTACAAATAAAATTTTTAAGTGTTTCCAGCTAAATCCGAATTCAAATCCGAAGTCAGATTTGTCAAATTGGTTCTTTTCTTAGTTATACTCAAAAATAGATTCTAAAAAGGCGAATTAAAATTTAAAATAAACAATTTTTTTATATCACTACAATAGTATATTTTAATATATTTTTTCCCGCTGAATTCGAATTTAAAGTCAAATTTTATAGAATTGCTCAAAATTTCGTGATGAACTAAAAAAACTACTCAAAAAACTGAATTAAAATAAAAAAAAATAAACAGTTTTTGTATGCCACTACACGGTAGGTGGTCACTTTTTCTAAAAAATATTTTCTAATCCTTATTGCCCACTGAAAAAAAAAATTATTTGATTCAAATAACCGATTATTTGGTTATTATCAAATAAATATTTACTTGAATCAAATAATTTTTTTTTAAATCAAATAAATTGTATTTGAATTAAATATTTCAGTATTTAAAGCAAATATTATTTAATTGATTCAAATAAAAATTATTTGATTCGAGTAAATATTTATTTGATAATAACCAAATAATCGGTTATTTGAATCAAATAAATTTTTTTTTCAGTGCACAAAAAAGTGATTTCTAATGAAATCTAATTTCTAAAAAAAGTTTTTCATAATGAGTTTTAATTTCTAAAAAACATTTTTTTTAATAAGTTTTGATTTCTAAAAAAAGTTTTTCTAAAAGTTATGATTTCTAATATTTATTTTCCTAAAATTTGTAAAATACTATAATTTTTTATAAAAGTTAGGAAATTGGTGAAAAACACTAAAATTAAAAAATACAAACTATTTCTCATATTTTCTGTTTTTTAATCATAATTTTGTTTACGTAATTAGTTACCTTTTAAAAAAGAAGATAAATTTTTATAAAATAACTATTTGTTAACAAAAATTCTGTTCCTTTAAAAAAAAACAATTCCCATCATTTTTAGAATTACAATTTGTATAATTTCTAATAATTTTTTATTTCCATTTTTCAACAAAATTTCAAGTATTTTTTTTTAAAGAATAAAAAAATTTTCTGGAAACTTTATGTTTTAATCACATACCTATTAATTGTTATTATATAAAATAAAATATTGTTAGAAAAATAATTTTTTGAAATTTTCCTGTATTTAATTTTTCTTTTTTAAAAAGAAATTTTGAGAAAATAACCTTAGAAGAATGAAAATTAGAAAATCACCTTTATTAGAAAAAGGTTTTTTTAATGGAAAATAAATGAGTATCTTGTCTGACCTATTTTGACATTTTATTATTTTTCATGTTAATTTAATTCAAGCAAAGAATTTAATTAGTCATAAAAATAAATGGATTTTCGCAAAGGATTTTCTTTAAAAATTGAAAGCAATTGAATTTTATAAATTGTAGAAAAATTATAAATAATTGAATTCTTTCCAAGAATTTTATTCGTATTTTGGAAAAATTTGAATTATTTCAGTAATTTAGTGAGAGAATTTAAAATGATATGGAAAATATTTTAATGATTCTGAAGAATTTTATCAAAATTTTGCTTAGGTACGGAATTTAATTATTTTGAGAAATTTTTATTAAGATGGTAAATTTGTTGAAAATAATTGAATTTCGGAAAATTTTTGAAAATTATTTAATCGTTTAAATTAGTATTAAAATATTTTAAATATTTTTTATTCCATTTTTTATAGAATTATTGGTTTATTTCAACTATCAGCGAATTTATATTTTATAGTTAATGTAAGTTGTCAAAAAAAAAGAAAAAAGTTCCATTTTGTGTCATAAATTTTAAAAAGAAGTATTTACCAGCAAAAAGTATCGAATTTTCCTCTGACTATTGCTACATTTTATCACTAAGTTAAAAAAAAAGGTTTTTACCATTGATAAAAATATTTGTTGCCTTGCGGATAGAAAGATTAAATTTCCATTCTGACCCACACCGATGTTTACTACTGAAAAACAGTAGAATTTTTTGTTTGACTGAAACTGACTTTAACTACTAAATTGTTTGTCGAATTCAAATCGATTTTGACATTTTAATTCTTTTTTTATTCTAATAAGTTTCTATTTTTTTTTACTTTTGTTTCACTGTTACTGGTCTTAATTTAGGTAATTTAATTAAAAAAATTTAATTAATTTAAATTTAAATTAAAATACTTAAATTTGGTGTCCGGCATCAACTGGTAAATACCAGTTGAAAAAAATTCTGCGCAGATAAAAAAAAAGAAAACTTTTATCGATACTACTGGAAAATTATCGAATTTTTAACAAACACGAAAATCGAATACTATTTTATATTTTATTCAACTCAAGCACATTTTTTTAATGACTCTCTTTTACCAATAATAATTTTTATTCAAAAATTTTAAGTCCTTCTGTTACTGGTATTTACTACTATCAAAAATCGTTCTACTTTCGTCTCACGAATTAGTTTTTTTAAACAATTTTTACTAATTAAAGTGAATTTTTTGTCTGACTACTAAAAATTTCATTTTTTACCCGACTTCTATTTTTTACCCGAAAAATTCTCTCTGTCTAATCTAAATTTTTTTTTGCTAATACAAAAATTGTTAAAATTCGTTTTCTCCAAATGCGTATACATACAAAAATTGCCTCACAAAGAAATTGTGGGAAATTTACATAAAGGAATACTGGTGGAAAAAAATTCTGCGCAGATAAAAAAAAGAATACTTTTATCGATACATGAATTTTTCAGATATATTTGAGAAAATTAGGAATATACTTAAAATGGACCTGTAGAATTTAAATTTTAAACGCGCCTGCTATTAAAGAAAAGTCATAATAGTCTTTTTTTTTCTCTTTTTTCTAATTTATTTATACACCGTTGCACTTTACTATTTGGATTTATTGCAGTTAAACTTTTTTTTAACAGTATTCCTTCCTTATAAAAAAGAGCTTTTCTCTGTTCAGAAATAAACATGCAAATCATTTCCAGAGGTAGAATATATCATTGATCGTGTGTAACTCTCTCTTTTTTTTATTGAAACGTATTTTATCTCTCCTCTTTAATGAGGGTGAACAGTTTTTTTCCCCATCGAATATAAAAATCAAAAAGTTCTTTTTAATCAATTCGGTCGAATTTTAATTAAAATTAACTAAGGTGAATAATTAGTTGTTCATTAAGGAACATTAATAGAAGCAGAATAATTAAAATGAGTTATGATTATTAAAAAAAAAATAATATTCCCTTTCATGATTGATTTTCAATATTATTGTAATATTGATTATATTTTAAATTCCGTGTTTATTATTATCATGAAAAAAAATTTATTTTATAATTTTTATTTTAAATACTCTTCGTATTATTAATTTATTACTATCGTTATTATTCTAAAAGGTTGAAGTTGAATTTCGGAATTTTTATTTCCATCTAAAAAAAAATGGAAAAATAAAATTTAATTCTCGAGAATAAGTTCTGGAAAATTTAATTGACCATAAGAATGAAAATAGTGTGGTATAAACAAAATACTTGGGAAACTTTTTTCGAGTGGGTTTATGTATTAGACTCAATTTATATATGGAGTAAAATTTCTTTCGAATAAAATTTTTTATGAAACGAAGAAAAAATAACGGTTTAAACTAAAAAAAAAAAGAATACTTTCGGAAAGAACAATCTTTGTTACTATAAACAGATTGTAAGTATATATAAACTTGATATCGAGTTTCAAGATATAAAGTTTTTAACTAGTTTTGTAGCATTCCTTACATGTTTGAAAATTTCTTGAAGCATGTTAAAACTCATCTTGTTGCTTTTTGGTATATAAAGCTTCTTGGTATAGAACAGTTATATACATATATACACATATGGCTTATTTTCGTATCGTAATCGAGACATGTGAAAATCCCTTTCAGAGTAGACACTTTAAAGCAAAAGTTGTGATCAAAAGCTTTCAACGTGCGCGTTCTCTAAAACAAATGAGATAAGGAATTTTAACACAGCAGAAAATTACAATGGAAAATTGAAAAGCTATTTTTGAAAATATCACTTTGATCGATATTGTACACGATAATTGATATAAATTTTATATATATATATATATATATATATATATATATATATATATATATATGGGTAAAATCTCTATATATCTATATTATATTATAACTATATAAAATATCGACCTAAATTAATATTGATATTGTAAATAAATTTGTAATTGATTTAAAGTGATATCATTTCCTATCAAATATTTACGTAGAGATGAAATTAAATCTAATATGCATAAAGGCTTTTCCTTTTATAGTTGAAATCGATGATAAAAATTTTAAAATCGCCGAAAACATATTCTTGCCGAAAAAGAATAATTCCCTAGCAATTAATAATAAATAGTGGCAAATTAATATATACGCAATTTTGCTTTTAATTTATCTCTAATAACTTTTCTTTTTTTATCAATTTCCTACTAGTTTTTTAAAAATAAAATTTCTCTGTGAATTTAATATTATTAGTAAAGTAACGAATTTTTTAAAAAAATTTTAATTCTAACAAGAATTCTATAAAATTTTACGAAACAAAATTTTGTGCATTAAATAAATTTGTTAAATTGTAAGGAAAATTAATGAAAATTGTTAATATCAATAATAAGAAAGAAACATTTATTTAATTGATTAATTCACGAAAGTACACGAAAGTTTGATTTTATTTTCCCATCACTTTTCACTGATTTCCAAACAGAATTTTGAATTTTTTTCTATCCCTCAAGGAGAATTTTATTTTACTCTAAAAAAAAAATGAAAAAAGAATTTTTTTTACAATTCGTTTATTTTTGAATAGCTTCAATTGTAAAATTATTTTAAAAAATCAATAGTTTCTCTCATTTTAACTTCTCTTAACTTGCTTCCTACATTTTGAATTCAACTATTTTTTGGAATTTTTAACGAAAAATTGTTCTCTAAATCAATTATTTCTTAATGATTTTAGAAAAAGTTTTAAATTCAATTGTTTTTTGGAATTTTTAACAAAAAATTGTTTTCTAAATCAATTATTTTTTAATAATTTTAGAAAAAATTTTAAATTCAATTGTTTTCTGGAATTTTTAACAAAAAATTGTTCTCTAAATCAATAAATTTTTCATAATTTTAGAAAAATTTTTAAATTCAATTGTTTTTTGGAATTTTTAACAAAAAATTGTTCTCTAAATCAATAAATTTTTAATAATTTTAAAAAAAGTTTTAAATTGAATTGCTTTTTGGAATTTTTTACAAAAAATTGTTCTCTAAATCAATTAGTTTTTAATAATTTTTGAAAAAGCTTTATATTCAATTGTTTTTTTGGAATTTTTAAATAAAAATTGTTCTCTAAATTAATTATTCTTTAATAATTTTAGAAATAATTCCTTGAAAATTTGCAATTATTTATTTAATATTTTTTAATTGAATTTCTTGGAAAAAATTAATGTTTTTTTGGAAATTTTCAATTAAATATATAATAAAAAATTTAACGAATTTAAAAAAGTATTAATAAAAATTGTTCAGAAATATTACTTCTTTAGAATATTTAATTAAAGCTTTTTTCAAATTTAAATTCTTAAGAATTTAAATTTTAAATGTCTTAAAAATTTTCTAATGTTACTTTCTGTACCTTTTTTTATAATTTTAGTTTTTATATCTAAAATAAATAATTTTTGCATAGAATTTTATAAACATTTTTGAAAAAAATTAAATTGTTTTCAATAATTTTATGGAAGTTGTTCGAAGTAATTAAATTCTTTCGAGGAATTTAATTATAATTATATTTTATTTACAATACTTGAATTTTAATAAAGAATTTTTTGAACATTTTTGTTGAAAATATTTGAATTCCTGCGAAGAATATTTTTAAAATTTTAATTTAATCAATCGATTTCATCTAAAAAGTATTTAAAATATTTATTAAAATAATTTAATTTTTGCAATGAATTTATTAAAATGTAAAAAATTGAATTTTTGCTGAGAATTTGTTAAAATGTAAAAAAATTGTTTTCTTTTTAAAGAATTTTATATTATAATTAAATATTTGCGAAGACTTTTATTATTAATGAAAATAAATAATTGTAAAAGCAGAATTTTTTCATCGAATTTTATTAAAATAAGATTGAAAATAATTCAATTTTTATATACAGAATTTTATTAACATTTATTTTAAATAATTAAATTCTTCTTTGCAGAAATTTTCGTAAAATTTTTGAAAATTAAATTTTTTCGAAGAATTTTATTATGGGTTCTCACAATAATTGATTTCCTGCAAAGAAATTATTTTTTATGACTTAAATAATAGAATTCATTCAAAAATTAATTGTTATTTATGAAAGTAATTTGATTTGTGCGAAGAATTTTTTTCGAATATATAGAAAATTGAATTAGTTCAATTTTGTATTATAATTAAATATTTGTAAAGATTTTCATTATTATTTACAAAAGGTAATGGTTTTCTGCAAAATTTGTCCTTCGAATTTAATTAATATTGAATTAATATTGAATTAATTAATTAATTAATTTACAAAGTCGATTCCCGTAGTTCTATTGGACCATCAATGGGTAACTAAGATATTAAACTGAATTGAAAACAATTCAATTTTTATAGGCATATAATTTTTTAAAAATATTAAAATATTAAAATTAAATAAAATAAGTATAAAATATTAAAAATATTGAATATTTAAATATTAATAAATATTAAATATTAAAATAATTAAAAATAAATATTAAATATAAATTAAAAATATTTAAAAAATAAATATTAAACATAAATTAAATAAAAATAAATAAATATAAATAAATATTAAATAAATAAATAAGTATTAAATTCTTTCCGTAGACATATTTTTTCTTATATTTACATTGTTTCGTAGAATTTTCATTTATATTTTTTATTTATTTATTTTATTTTTTTAATTTTTTTTATAAGTTTGCAAAATAATTGAATTTCTATAAAAAATTTGATTGTTTTTTAAAATAATTGAATTTATGCAAAAAAATTAAATTGTTTTCCAAAATAATTGACTTCCCGTGAAAAATTGAATTTTTTTTTAAATAATTGAATTTCTGTGAAATATTTGATTGTTTTTCGAAATAATTGAATTTTTGAAAAAATGTAATTTGTTTTTCTAAATAATTGAATTTCTACGAAAAATTTGATTGTTTTTCGAAATAATTGAATTTCTGAGAAAAGTGATTGTTTTTGAAACAATTGAATTTCTGCAAAAAGTTTTATTATTTTTCAAAATAATTGAATTAAAATTAGAGAAGAATATGAAAAAGAAAAATTATTATTACACTCTAGTTTTGTTTCTATACTTTTGTTCCATACTATTTTACAAAAGCATTATAATGCTCAAAGCACCAACTATAATTAATTTAATTTTGAATAGCTATTCATATCGATTTATAAAGATAGTTTAATCGACATGCATACCAGGCTCTTTGATAATTCAAGTAAACTATGTATATTATATGTACATACATATATTTGAGGATTACTTAATCAGTAAAGCTTTTCGTATAACTCAATTATGAGAATACATTTTTTTTTTGTTTTCAATGAATAATGGTGAGTAAAAACTAAAAAAAGTATGTTCTTTTTGTATCCTTTGTTGATATAGTTTCAAAAAAAAAAAAAAAAACGCGAATAATTGACAGATATTGTGCCTGTTACATATCCGGAAAAACGGACTTTTACATGTATATTGTTTAAAATAAAGTTTACATATTACAGAAAAACGTTTGACGAAAAAAAATATAATTTGTTATTGAATACAAAAAAAAAAACGGATTGCTCTAAATGTTCTGAAAAGGGAAATTTATTTTTGAAATGAAAACTTTCTGTTTTATTGTAAAATTGTAGTTTATATTTATTATTCATTTATTGGAGAATATTATATTGAAACAAATATTTTATATATTATTTCCTTTCGATAGAAATAAATTTGACCTAAAAGATATGGTCGTTATGAATTTATATTTTCTTCTTTAAGAAACTTTTAGTCGGTTCAGTAAAACTTTTTATAGAATTGTCAGATAGTTATTATTTTGCGAATTACAAAATTTTGTATTTTCAAATAAGAATTTTTTAATAATTTCAGATTTAAACTTTAAAAAAATTCAATTAATAACCAATTTAGAAATTAATTATACTTGTTTATTTATTTTAAAAACTTCAATATTTCTTCGTAAAAATTCAATTATTTTCATGAATGATAAGATTTTTTGTAAGAATTCAATTATTTTTATAAATAACATTCTTTGTTGGAATTCAATTATTTTTATAAATAATAACATTCTTTGTTAGAATTCAATTATTTTCAACTTTTTATAAACAGTAAAATATTTTGCAAAAATTTAATTATTTTTAAACAAAATGTTAATAAAATTTTACAATTATTTTCTAAAATTTTAATAAATCCTTCGAAAGAAATAAATTATTTGTTGAAATAGTGAAATCTTTGCAAAAATTCAATTATTTTCAAAAAATTTTACGAAAGAATTCAATTTTTTTCTTAATTCGTTATATAAAAATATTCCAAAAGAATTCAATTGCTTTCTAAAATTTCAATAAACCCTTTGGAACAATTCAACTTTTATTTACGAAATAAAAAAATTTTTTGCAAAAATTCAATTATTTTTAATACAATGTGAATAACATATTTCATGAAAGAATTCAAATTTTAAGAAAAATTATTTTTTAAAATTTTAATATATTTTTCGAAATAATCCAATTATAATTTTAAAAAATAAAATTCCTTTTAAAAATTTAATTTTATTCAAAAATATTTTTTTGAAATATTCCAATTCCAATTATAGAAAGTAATATTCCTTGCAAAAATTTAATTTTATTCAAAATGATTTAACGAAAGAATTCAATTTTTTTAAATACGTTATAAAGTTTTTCAATGCAATTTAATTATTTTCTAAAATTTGTATAATTCATTTCTAATTATAGAAAATCAAATTTTTAGCAAAACTTTAATTTTACTCAAAACAATTTCATGAAAAATTCAATTTTTTTCTTAATTCGGTTAAAAAAAATTCCATAAATTTTAATAAAGGCTTCAAAGAACTTTGATTATATTTATAAATAGTAAAATTCAATTAATTTTAATAAAATTTCATGAAGCAATTAAAATTTTTTTAATGGTTCATAATGTTATTTTAAAAAATTTTAATTTATTTTCTAAAATTTTAATAAATCCTTCGAAATAATTGAATTCTATTTTAATAAACAGTAAAATTCTTTACAATAGTTTAATTACTTTCTAAAAGATGAATGAAATTAAAAAATTAATTATTTAATTAATTGAATTCTACTAACAAACAATAAAATTTTATGCAAAACTTACATTACTTTCTAAAAGTCTAATAAAATCCAATAATGAAATATTTAATTTCAAATATTTACAAATACGATTATTTTAAAGACTTGGAAAAAAGTTTTTCTTATAATCCAATTATTATCAAAATTTTTAATTAAAATTATTAAAAAAACTATTATTTTTAAAGAAATTCAAAGAAATGCTTCAAAACGTAAACGTCGATGAAGTTTGCAACGTTTATGATCAACGATTGAAAAAAAAAATTATTTTCCTACCAAAAAGAATGAAAATTTTTATTCACAAATATTTTTTAATTGTAAATCATTATTCAGAAAATTAAACGTACTATTTTTTGTATTAAAATTGATAAAAATTAGCTTAAGAATTTCACCAACGTAAACGTAATTGATTAGAATTTCTAAGAATTAAAATAAAAGTCTTCGTGAAAATTTAATTTTTTCCATAAATATTAATATTTTTGGAAGGAATTCTATTATTATTAATTATTTTCATAAAATTCTTTGCAAACAATTCGATGATTTGTATATTAGTTTTAAAATTGAAAATATTTGAAAATAGAAATTATTATAAAAGTCTAGAAATAAAATAACAAAATCACAATAATTATCGATAATTTAACATTGTTCTTTACTAAAAAGGTAAAAATGTTTTAAGTCTGACCTATACTGGAACTTACTACTTATTACAGCAATCGAAATTTTTTGTCTGAATAAAACTGACTTTTACCACTATTTCAAATAAATTCCCAAAAAGAACAGTAAATTTTGTCACATTATAAAATTGTTCCATACGATTAAGAAGAGAAACGAAAATATTCGTCTGACTTACACGGACTTTTACCACTTGTAAAATATGGAGAAGAAAATATTAGTCTGACTTAAACGAACTTTTACTACTTTGCATACGAATAATATTTCTCTAATATTTAAAAATTTGAATCCATTTTTTTTTTTTTTTTTTGTAAAACAGTGAAAATATGAAAGAGTACAAATTCTATCAGTGAGGATTATAAAAATTTCTAATATTTTGAAAAATTTAAATCCAATTCTTGTTTTTTTTTGGAAAACAGTACGATATATGAAAAATTGTAGTTTTTCCCCCTGAATCCGAATTTTATGTTAATATTAAGAGAATTGCTCAAAACTTTGAGATGAACTCAAAAAATGACTAAAAAAACCAAATTAAAATGGAAAAAAAATTTTGTAACACTTTGATGGCACATTTCCGAATATTTTTCTCCCGTTGAATTTGAATTCGATATCAAAATTAAGAGAATTGATCAAAATTTTGAGTTCAATTTGTTTTTCTTAGTAGATTTAGTTGAATATCTGAAAATTTTGATCCATTTTGAAATTTCTGATTTTGAATTCGGATTCAGCGGGAAAATATGCATAGAAATATATTAGTCATGTTATAAAACTTTTTTCTAACCTTTTTCAATTTACATCGGTTTTTTGAGTCGTGTTTTGAGTTTATCTCAAAATTTTAAGCAATTCTGTTAATTCTGACTACGGTAAAGTCATAAAAAATGTATTTTTTTTATTTTAATTTGTTTTTTTTTGAGTAGTTTATTAAGTCCATCTCAATAATTTGAGCAATTTTTCTAATATTGACTTCAAATTTGGATTCAGCGGGAAAAACTACATAGAAATATACTCTTGTAGTGTTGAAATCAAATTTTTTGTTTTTTTTTAATTTTAATTCGGTTTTTTGAGTCGTTTTTTGAGTTTACCTCAAAATTTTGAGCAAATTTATTAATTTTGACGTCAAATACGGATTTAGCATGAAAACATGTATGGAATACTACTGTAGTGTCATAAAGAAAATTTTTTATTATTTTTTATTTTGATTTGGTTTTTGAGTCGTTTTTTGTTTTACTTTAGTAATGCAATATGCGCAGGCGTCTACTTATGAGTCAAACAAACATTTATTTGAATGAAACATATTTTTTATTTGCTACAAATATACTATTTTCTAAATTGCAAATATATTTCTTTTTTTTAGATTAATAAAATATTTATTTGCAACAAATAAATTTTTTTTAAATATACACTATTAGTTAAAATAAATAACTTTTTTCTCAGGGTTAGATTAATAAAATGTTTATTTGCAAGAAATAATTTTTTTTAAATATACACTTTTAGTTAAAATTAAAATAAATAACTTTTTTCTCTGGGTTAGATTAATAAAATGTTTATTTGCATGAAATAATTTTTTTTTAAATATACACTTTTAGTTAAAATTAAAATAAATAACTTTTTTCTCTGGGTTAGATTAATAAAATGTTTATTCGCAACAAATAAATTTTTTTAAATATACACTTTTAGTTAAAATAAATAACATTTTTCTCTGGGTTAGATGAATGAAATATTTATTTGCAACAAATAAATTTTTTTAAAATATTTTTTTTTAAGGAATTAAAAAGAAATTTTTAACATAAATTTTATGAAGACTCAAATTGTTTTTTAATTTATATTTTAAAGACGATAAAATTTTGAAAAGAATAAGACCTCACAGAAGTCATTTGGCAAATATTTTTTCAAGATATTCTTAAAAAACCGTCATTATCAATGTTTTAGAAAAATTTGAATAACTTCTAAAATAATAAACGCTTTTTAATAATCTTAGGCTTATTTTAAAGGACATTTTCTACGGAATAAGAATTACTTACAGTCATTAATGTGTAATTTTTTTCTTGAAATAAGCATGACGTTAAAATTGGCCGAAAAAATTGTGAAAATTTGAAATACATTTTTTGTTCTAAAAACTATTCTAGAACATATATAAAACATGTTATGGTATAGATTTTTCAAGAAAATTTAATAAAAAAAATATGTTTGAATTTCAAAAATTATTTTTCTTTTAATAATAATATTTGAAATTTTTTGAATTTTTTTGTCCAACTTTGACGTCATGCTTATTCCAAGTAAAAAATTACAAGTTAATCCCTGTAAGTAATTCTTATTCCGTAGAACATGACCTTTAAAAAAAGCCTAAGATTATTAAAAAGCGTTCATTAATTTAGAAGGTATTCAAATTTTTCTAAATCTTTGAAAATTACGATTTTTAAGAATATCTTCTACAAATTTTGGCGAAATGACTTCTATAAGATCTTATTCTTTTCAACATTTTATCGTCTTTCAAAATATAAATTATGAACCAAAAATATTTTTAGTTTTTATGAATTTAAGGTTAAAAATTTTTTTTTCTTTTCTTTAAAAATAAGTTGACTGTCAATTTCGAATGGTAATGTATAAAAAATTACAAATCTAATCGCAAGGAAAATAGAAAGTTTTTTTAATTAGTAAAATTTCCCTCCTCTAACATAAACATAGTTATAATTTTCTTTTTTTCATAATTACAGATTTAAATGGTTATACTTTTTTTTCATATAATGCCTTTTGCTGTACGAATGTCATCGATTCATAAAAGGCCAGTCGTTGAAACTTTGTTCTTAAACTTCAAGTTTTCGGTTGGAGACTCGACTACTTTAATGGAGTTTCTAGAGCAAAATTCTGGAGTTTTATAGAGTACTTGAGGAGGGTTGAAAGGGAAGGGGGTCAAGGGGAGTGAGAGAGGGAGTGAGAGAGAGAGAGAGAGAGGGTCAAAGGATACGCTTGCGACCTATTCTAGTATTACATTCAGATAAATGCGAGAAAAGAAATGAATCCCTCGACTATATATAACACACACGAGGCGTACTTTATTGCAGTTGTTCATAATCTTCAGACGTTGCGGTTAATTTTTTTTTAAACTTTCGCGTGAATGAACTCGTTAATACGAGACCTTTTCTTCAGGCGGCACATAATAATTTTTTCCTCACCACTTTCTTCTTTTTTTTATCCCGCCCCGTTTTTGCCCTTTTTGTTTCACCCTTTTTTTTCTTAATTAACAACTTAATTTAATTATAAAACTTTTTTCTTCGCAACTCATTTATTTAGAAAAAAAAAAATGATTCGATGCTAAAAAGTAGTGAAAAGTGTAGTGTCGTTAATTTTTTTTTTTCTAAAAGAGTGTAAAAATGGAATTTTTGGGAAATATTTTCTGTATTTTTTTTATGAATGATCGAAAAATAGAATAACGATAGGGGATATTTTTTTTAGAGAGATTTTTGAATAATGATTTTTTTTACTGTTGTCCATTAGATTTATACTTATTGTTTCATGTAAAATTGGGTGAAATGGGGAGATTTTATTATTATCTGGTTGTTATTTTTTTTTTTTTTTTGGAAAAAGAAAATTTTTATTTTCATTTTCCAGTGTGAGAAAGGAAAATGAGTTTGCTAAGCAAATATTTGATAGGCGGAAGACGAAATCCCAAGCTACTTGAAATCGAGCTGGTATAGAAACTGCATCCTTATGTTCTTCTTATCCCGCAAGTGAAGTGTGAAAGCTCCTTCTTTCGATAAAAATAAGAAGAAATTTAAAAATCATACTTTTCTTCACAAACCTCCTGGGGCATCGAGAATAACAGGAATAATTTGATGTCGAATTATTGAACTATATATACACAGGGTATTTTCGATTTCTTTATTTCCCCCGTGAAAGTATATTTGTCGACTATTCTTTTTCACGCACTATTTTAAAATGTACTTTTATATTTTTTCGTTTTTTATTTTTTTCCCCTTTACTTTATTGGCATTTTATTTTTTACTCTTCTCTGTTTATTTTTTCTTTTTTCTGTGCTTTACTTCCTCTATTTTTTTATTTATAACCGTTTTCATTTATTTATTAATTTGTTTTAAATTGTTCATTTTTAATTGTTATTACTATTGTGTAAATTGAAAAATTTTATATTTTCAAGAATGAACATTAATTTTCGAAATGAAAACAGATTCAAAATTTAATGAATTCAGTTATTAAGTACATAATGTTGAATATTCTTGTTTATTATTAAAAAATAATTTTTACAAGGAATTACTTACTCTCATGTCAATAAAATTCTTTGGAGTAGTTCAATTACATTCAACAAAATTTTTTATAAAATTTATCGAAAAAATAAAATTATTTTTGAAAATATAATTTAAATTCGATTGTTTTGAAGAATTTTAGAATAAATTCAATTATATTCAACAATTTTGATGAAATTCTTTTTTAAAAATTATTACTTTCACAACTATAATAAAATTACATTCAAAAAATCAATTATTAAAAAAATTCAGATATAATTCTTTCAAAAAAATTAATTATTTGTAGAAATTAAAAAAATGCTATACAAAAATTCAATTGCTTTGAATAATTTATTTCTCGAAAAATAGAATTATTGTTTAAAATATTATTCAAATTTAATTATGTTCAAGATTTTTTATACAAATTCAATTATTTTCAACAATTGTAATAAAAAAAAAATAAATAAAATTTATATGAATAGTAAAATACTTCATGAGAATTCAATTATTTTGAATAATTTATTATTTCTCGAAAGAACATAATTATTGTAAAAAATATAATTTATGTTCAATTATTTACAATATTTATAATAAAAATTTAATTATTTTCTATTATTATGAAAAAAAAATTCTTGAAAACAATTTAATTATTTATAAAAACAATATAATTTTTAAATTGAATTTCATTAAAACTTTGTTAAAAAATTGAATCTTTGTAAAAAAATTTATTATTTCTCAAAATAATTGAATTTGTGGAAAATTTTAAAAAATATGTAAATTTTCGAGAAAAATTTTTATTAAATGTCTATTTAGAATAATTGAATTCCTGTGAAAAAATTAATGTTTATTGATATTAAATTCTTTCGAAGAATTTCAAAATAATGTTTAAAAATAATTTAATTATCCTTGAAATTGAAATAAAATTATGTTTAAAATAATTCAATTCCGTAAAAAATTTCATTACTTACAAAAATAACTGGATTGTTTAAATTAAATTTTATTGAAAGCTTTTTAAATAACTAAACTCCTATGAAAAATTCAATTATATTTTAAAATAATTGAATTTTTTAGGAGAATCTTTCCAAGATTTTTATTTATTTATAATTACAATTATTTTTAAAAATATTATTTGAATTCAATTATTCTCAACAATTCTGATAAAAAATTATTCATAACAATTCAATAATTTTTATAAATTCTACAATTTTTTCATGAGTCCAATTATTTCAATACAATTTTAATAAAATTTCGTGGAAAAAATTCCATTATTTTCAAGATTTTTCTTGAATATTAAATTATTTTCAACATTTCTGATAAAAAAATTCTTGAAAACAATCCAATTATTTTTTTAATTTCTACATTTTTTGACAAGAATCCAATTATTTAAATACAATTTTAATGAAATTTTTCCAAACAATTCAATTGTTATTAAAAGTTTTTATTAAAAATCTTTGTAAATTTCAATTGTTTAAAAAATTTTCAATCAAAATTACTTAAAAAAAAAAATATTTCAGTTTTCTTGGAAAATTTTTACAAGATTTTTACAAATGATTGAATTTTTTCAGAGAATCAATGATTTTTCAATACATCAACAATTTAATTATTTCTAAAAATAATTGAATTCTTGAACAGAATTTTTTATTAAAATTGTTTTAAATAATTGTATGTCTGCAAAGAAATGTATTATTTCTACAAAAAAATTCAATTTTTGCGAAAATGTAAGAAATATATAAATTTTTAGAAGAATTTAATTAATTAATTAATTTAATTTTAATTTAATTTTATTAAAATCGTATTTATAATTTTTTTGACAATTGAATTTCTGCGAAAGATTGAATTATGTTTTTAAAGTGATACAAATTTTCTCGTAGATTTTTAAAAAGATTTAAAATAATAATTAGAAATTTTCAAAAAAAAAAATCAATTAAAATTGTATTGAAAATAAAAGTGAAATCTTCACATGAATTTTATTATTTTTATCGAAATAATTAAATTTTTTACGAAGATTTTCGTTATTTATAAATTGACTAAAGAATTTTATTACAATAATTAAAAATAATTGACTACTTCAATAAAATTGCTTTCAAAATTTTGAGTAAAAATTATTTTTAAAAAATTTTACTATTTTTGAGGATACTGTAATAAATTCTCAAAAAAATTAAATTGCGATTTTAAAGAATTTTGATAAAACACTTCACTAAGAATTAACTTATTTTCAATACAATTTTAATTTTCTCCAAACAATGATTTTAATTATTGAAATAAATGTTGTTAAAATTATTTAATGAATGAATTAACATTTTTAATAAATAACAAATTCAGTTATTTTCAACTTTTTTGGTATAAGAATTCTATTAGTACATTAATTAAAAAATTTTAAACGTTTAAAAGTTAAAATTATTATTTAAAAATTTAAGAAACAAAAAAAAACTATAACTAAACACTGTGAATAGACTACCGTAATAAAACGATTATTAATATAGATTTTTGTGTTATAACTTTTTTTCCTTTTTTTCGCAAAACATAATTTTCAATTTATATTTTACGAAACATTTTTGTATTCAGAAACAACTTAAAGTTATCTATTTCCACCAATTTTCTTTTGTATTTTCATTTTACCCATTTTTCCACAGTTTTCTTTATTTTTACATTATTTACTCGCAGTTTTTCTAAGGATATCAAATTGAGTGAAGAAAACGAATCAAAAGCGTTGCGAAGAAAAATTTTTATTAGGTTTTTGTCTGAATTTGATGTCTTAAGAAAAATTACTATTACTATATTCATTTTTACTTCATTTATTTTGTATAAGAAATTTATTCAATATTATTTATTATTCACCAAATTTTTTAAAAAACTTTTTTTTGTTCAATTTTTTTTCTTCTAAAAATTACCTTTTTAAATCTCGTTTTTTCTCTTTTTTTCTCTCTTTCTATCTCTTTCTATCTCTTTCTTTCTCTCACTCTACTTTTTTTTACTAAATCGCTCAAAACTTGTGGATGATAAAAAGCGATTACTTCCTACATATTTTAAGGAATTTTTATTTGCCTCTGGTAAATATGTAATGCAGCGCACGAACCATCATGAGATAAGTTCACCCTCGTGAATTGGTACACCGCAGAGTAGTATCCCCAAAAATCTTTTATCACGAAGTCACTTTAGGCTCGAAGTTATACGAAGAACATGACCCTACTATTTTACAATATTACTTTAAAACTTCTTTTTACGATTATTACAACTTTTTCTATAAAAATCGATTCTCCATTAAATCTAAATAATATCGTGTTCTTAAAGTTTGCTTTTTCGCGTTTGTATTACCAAAAAAAAGCAAAAGAGAGAGAGAGAGAGAGAGAGAGAGAGAGAAATTTATAATAACTTTATTGGGTGGAAAATATTACGTCATATTAGATAATTCAATTCAGAAATGAGATCGGTGGTGTTAAAAGTGAAAATTATTGGCAAAATGAAAATTATAATATGTGTAAATAATATGAAATTTAAATTATTAATTTGAAGGCGATAATAATTTTTCGTGAATGATTATTTAATATGTTTAACAGTTTCATCGTTAAATGTTTATTTGAAAGTTTTATGCTTAGTGCTGATGATAAACGTTTCATCAATTTAGTGCATTTTTTATTTTATTTTTTATTAATTATAAATTATTATAAATTATAATTATTAATTGTTAAATATTCATTGTAATTTATTACTATTATTGTTATTATAATTATTATAATAATAGTAAGAATAATAATAATAATAATAATACTATTATTAATACTAGTATTAATACTATTATTACTAATATTATTATCATCATCATCATCATTGCTATTAATTATTAATTTTATTTATATTTAAATATTTATTTCATTCGCTACTTTTGTTACTATTAAATATTTCTTATACTTATTATTATTATTATTATAAAATCATTATTTGACTTTTACTACTCAGAATCAATTTTTCAGAAAAAGAGAAATAAAAAAAGCACATTAACACACTTCTGTCTGACTGAAATTGACATTTACTACTAATAATTATAGCCATATGACATAGGAATTTACTCCGTCTGACTAAATTTAACTTTTACTACTGATATTAAAGTTTTATAAGTTAGAAACTCCTCCGCCTGACAAAACCTGACCTCTGCTACTTAAAGCAGACATATTATAATTTAAGAAAGTTTTGAATATCTAAAACTAGCTTTTAATGCTGAAAATAAATCTAAACCTTGATAAATAATATTTTGGCTGATTAAAATTGAAGTCTACCACTGGATATGTGAATTCAAAATTAGACGAAAAAATATTGTCCAAACCTTTCATAACTTTTGTTAATATGCTTCGAAGTTTAACACTGGTCTGACTGTACACTGCCTTTTACTACTGATAATAAGGATTTAATCATGAGCTCCCTGTTTCGTCTGACCTAATTTGGCATTTACTACTTGAAGACAAATTATTAAATTAATAAAACAGATTGTCTGAACTGTAAATAAATTTTTAATGGGGTAAAAGTTATTTACAGTCAGACAATTTGGATTTAATGAATTATTTTTATTTTTATGTAAATTATTTGCAACTGACGAATTATTTTTATTTTATGTAAATTATTTGTATTTCGCGAATTATTTTTATTTTATGTAAATTATTTGTATTTCACGAATTATTTTTGTTTTATGTTAATTATTTGTATTTTATTGAAAAATAATTTTTATTGGATTTGAAATATAAAGTAGAAATTTGTCACGGTTTGGTTTGGTGTTATTTTAATACCTAACGATTTACCGTGGTGACATATTCATTTTCGTCTGGCAAATCTTATTTTTCCACTGACACTAGAAATTTACAGAAAATCTTCTAATTCCGTCTGACCAGTGGTGACCTTTTCTACTGACATTATAGTTACAAAGGTTTGTAACTATTTTGTCCGACAAAACCTGACCTATTCTACTTAAAAATATGCTGTAAAGTGTTTTACGAAAATTTTTAACTAATAAAATTTGTTTTCAGTGCAAAAAATTATTAAACTAAAAAATTTAATATTTTTCGACTTGAAACTATTTTCTAGTTTAAATATTGAGAAATCTTCACATAGAAATTAGCTGTACTACTTAAAATTAAAATATTGTTATTTAAAAATCGTTTAAATATCTATAAACTACTATAAACTGTATTTTCAAACTACTAAAAACAATTTAAAAAGTTGACAAATTTTTTTTTTAAATATTTGAAAATATTTTCAAAATACTAAAAACAAATTGAAAAGATGTCCAATTTTTTTTTCTACTGTTAATAACAATTATAACGTGAGAAGTTCTTTAAAACTTTTATTTTAATAAATTTAAAATTGAAATTTTTTAAAATTTTAACTAAAAAGCTTTTGTGAAGTTCATTTATTTAGGAAAATTTAAAAAAAAACTCTTTTTATTTTGTCTGATTGATATTAACCTATACTACTTAGAACTAAAAGATTGTTTTTTAAAAATCGTTTAACTAAAACTAGTTTTTATTAAAATAACGACCTTCACTACTTAAAATTAAACTATGTTTTTCAAAAACTGTTTAAATATCAAAAAATATTTTTTAACGTCTGAAAAAAAAATTTTTTTAATTTAAAAATAGTTTGTCTGATTAAAAAATAATAAACAATTTTTCAATTTCAATATTTCGTTGAAGCAGTAGTTAAATTTAGTTTTTGTCAGACAGAAGGTTAATTTAACAAATATAAAAATACAAAAATTTCGTTTTTTTCAACTTATTTTATATACCACTTGAAAATGAAGTATTATCGTTTGAAAAAATAATAAAAACAAAAATATTTGAAATTGGTTTTTAAATAAAAATATTTACAAAATTTATTATATCTTGCTGACTAAAAAAATGTTACTTCTTCATACTATGATAAAGTAAAACATTCGTAAAAAAATGGTCTGACTATAAATACCATTTACTATTGCTTCGTATTTCACTACTGGTCTGACTCTATCCTGACTTTTGCTACTGAGAATAACGATTAGAAACATAGGAAGCTACTTTCTCCAACTGAATTTTATTTTTATTACTGAAAATATACAAAAACGTTTTTTTCTGTTCTGTTCCTCTATTTTATCTATTCACTTATTTCGTTTTTGAATACTTTCGAAAAATGAAATTATTACCCAAAAAAAATAATTTTACAACTGTTAAAATGTATTTTTTTCAATTTTTAATTGAAATAAACGTCAAAATTTTTAATTTATAGTAATATTTATTTAGAAAATTGAAAATTGAATTCTTTTTTAATAAATAATTTTTGATTGATTCACAGATTAATTATTTTTAAAATAACCTTTAAATGAACAATTTTTATTGCTTTATTTCGCTTTTTTAATACTTTCGAAAAATGGAATTACTACCTAAAAATTAATTTTACAACTGTTAATGGATTTTTTCCAATTTTAAATTTATAGTAATATTTTTTTTTGCAAAATTGAAAATTCAATTATTTTTTATTGAATAAATAAACTTTGATTGATTGATGAATTATTTTTAAAAAATCTTTAAATGAATTGTTTCTATTTATTTATTTCGCTTTTATATACATTCGAAAAATGGAATTACTACATAAAAAATAATTTTTCAACTTTTAATTAAATTAAACGTCAAGATTTTTAATTTATCGTAATATTTTTTTAGTATATTGAAAATTGAATTCTTTTTGAA